>JAJTUV010000969.1:0-600000 GCA_021653895.1 Mastomys natalensis
AAAAACTTTGTAGATCTATTTATTGTACATATTTGACTGTTTTTGACTACATGTATGTATGTGTACATGGGTGTCTAGCAGCCTCAGAGATCAGAAGAAGGCATCAGACCGTGCAGCTGGAGTTACAGGGCCATTGATCTGTCATTGTCAGTGCTGGTAACTGAGCCCAGATGCTATGAAAAATCAGTAAACACTCTTGACCTTTGAGTCATCTCTTTAGTCCTGTAATAAAGGCTTCTCTTTGGAGACAGGGTCTTATTATATGGCCTGGCTGGCCAGGAATTTGCTATGTAGATCATGCTGGTCTCAAATTCACAAAGAGCTTGGTTCCTCTGTCTTACGGGTGTTGAGATTAAATGCATGCCTAGCCAGAATTTAAAAAATAAAAACAAATACTACTTCCAGCTGACCTATTGCAATCAAGAACCAGATCTGTATACCCTCCAAGGTCACCAAAAGCACATCTTGCTTTTGTGTTATTTGTTTTAAACTTTCTGCAAACTGATGCTAAAGGTCAGTCTTCAGCGGATCGCCCTGGCATCTAGTCACTTCCAGCTCATTTGCCAGGGTCAAATGGAGAGACCCACTAACTAATACATGGAATGGTCCTGACCCTGTTTTAATTTGAGGTCGTGGCTTGGTCTGCATTTTCTCAGAAAAAGAAAATGGAGCCCGATGGCTGCCTGAAAGATTGGTCCGTCAAGTGGACACAGATCTTGAGCCTAATAATTATGATTCTGATGATGAAGATGGCTCAATCAGTCAGATGATTTAACCTGGTATGTAGTCTCCATCAATACTTAAAGCCACCCACTATATACCTGGTGGCCAGACATTGTGTCTGATCCCTGTCAACCAGCAGTTGATTAGACACTGGAATATTTCCACTTCCAACCTTATTTTCTACACTGCTTGGATAAATCATGTTGCTTTTAACCTTTGAACCTTGTGTCTCAAGCAGACAGGTTGCCTTCACACAGGATCGTTTTCAGCAAGCCCAGCCATTCATCATGGCAGTTATCTATCGCTATGAAGAATTGCATCAAGTGCATGCTCACAGGTCCTTTTTAGTCTGAATGTGGCTTTGGTCTATTTGGGAAAGAGTGTGCAATTGATGGCCGGTTAGTCAAAGACGGGTAAGTGTCTTGAGCTCCTATAAACCTAAGGCAGAGAGATACACCAATATGCTATGTATTACCTCAAAGACGGGTAATATAGGAAGCAATATAGATGCCAACCTAAGCCAGGCACGGTCACCCGGCCACTCTGTACCCCAGATGGGATGAAATATTGTACACTATCCAGCTGCTGACACTGCTCATATTTTATAAAACTTAAAAGGGGGAATTGTACCCTTCCCCTGGCCTTGAGCAGGCTGAGAGACCTTGTTTATCACAACAGACCAAGTGATAAGGATCTAGGTGGGGTTACCCACCTTGGCTGCACAGAACTAAAAAGAAGAACTGCCCCAGGGCTTGCTTTGAGACATCTCCCACCGTGACCTGTGACCAAGAACGGATTATCCCACCCATCTCTCTGGCTGAAACTAGAAAGGGTTCTGGCAGGGGTTTTCCCCTTTCAATTGAGAGCTGAACATTAAAGCATTAAACCTTGATCAGAGAACTTTGTTTTGGCTTCATCTCTTCTCGCCCTCCGTCCCCTTTCATTCCCAGCCCCCTTTCAGGTGAACCCAGTTGACTCGTGGCCGCAGGCGGCTACAGCAAGATCTTATAGCAGGTAAGGATACTAAATGAAGATCAGGCCTTTATTCAGCAGCAGTGAATGACAGAAAGGCTAATATTCCAAATGGGAATTTCTATCGAAGTTTCTTGTATTCATTTTCTTTTTCTGCATGTGGGAGTTTGGACAAGTGTCGTCCCCATAGGCTCATATGTTTGAATGCTTTGTTCTCAGTTAGTGGAACTGTTTGGGAGGGATTAGGAGGTGTGGCCTTGTTGGAGGAAGTATGTTCTTGGTGGTGGAACTTGAAGTTTCAAAGCCCATGCCAAGAACAGTGTCTCTCCAAGAACAGTGTCTCTTTTTGTTGTCTGCAGCCTATATATCAGGATGGAAAGCTTTCAGCTACTGATCCAACGATACCATGCCTGTCTGCTTTCCACTACTATGATCACAGACTATCCTTCTGGGTTTCTTTCTTTTTTTTTTTTTTTTTTTTTTTTTTGGTTTTTTGAGACAGGGTTTCTCTGTGTAGCCCGGGCTGTCCTGGAGCTCACTCTGTAGACCAGGCTGGCCTCGAACTCAGAAATCCGCCTGCCTCTGCCTCCCAAGTGCTGGGATTAAAGGCGTGCGCCACCACCGCCCGGCATCCTTCTGGGTTTCAAGGCCTCAGCAGTTCATATTTTCCAGGCAGGCAGGGGAGGCCCTGGGGGCTCGGTGCAGTGGTGCTAATTGGTGCTAATTGGAGAGAGTGGGCAAGTGCTGGGCACCAACCGGCCTGGAATGCTATGTGTACATGTCCCAAGGGCCTCACTCCTTCAGAATTAGGGCTCTTACTCACCTCCTGTATTTTTTCTTTAGGATCTCCCTATGTTGCCCAGTCTGGCCCTTAACTTTTGGGCTCAAATGATCCTCCTTCCTTCATGTCTTGCCAAGCTGGGACTCCTGGACCCAGCATTGGTAACTTTTTGTTAGATGCTAAATATTTCTCTTCTTGTGGTGGATATTCGTACATTAAAAAAAGAAAACACCAGGGACTGAAGCTGTAGCTCCATGGTAGAGTCCTTGCCTGTTATCCATGACACCCTAGGTTCGATTCCTAGCACTGTAACAAAACAAAACAAAACAAAACAAACAAAACAAACAAAAAACCAACAGCAAAGCTGTAGTTCAATCCCTGGGACATACACACTAGAGAGAACCAAGTTCTAAAAGTTGTCTACCCTCCATACATGTGCTTGTCTACCCTCCATACATGTGCTGTGATGTACATGTACCTCATGTACACACACACACACACACACACAAATAAATACACAAAACACAAACAAATGTCATAAAACTAAACAAACAACAAAAAGAACCATTAAAGACATGAGGCTCAGAGCTGAAGGGCGGCTCACTGAGTCTGCCGTTCTTGCAGAGGACACAGGCTTCGCTTCCTAGCGTCCACATGGCAATTCAACTCTATGCAACTCCAGCTCCAGAGGAACTGCCACCTTCTTTTGGCCTCTGCTGGCACTGCATTTACATTGTACACAGGCAACCCTCCCCCCGCCACTTACATAACGTACAAATAAGTAAATAAACATCTCCTAATGATGACAGCACAAAACCAAACACATGGCTTATTTCCGGGCACTGTAACCCTGGTGCTTAAAGCTTATACTAAGTGTCTTTGTTCTTTCTCTCTCCACTTCCCTGGGTCTCCGTTCTGTGATGCAGCTGAGTTACCAGGGAACGGTTTCGTCCTTTGGAGTCTCCTCAGGCAGAATGTGGCTGCCCTTCCTCCACACCTGAGGCAGTCTGTCTCTGTGATAGGGTTTGTCTGTGCCATCAGCTAGTGAGAAAAACACCACCACAATTTTGAGATAGCACATAGGTCATCTGGTAGGAATACCCAGGAAAGGCATGTAGAGAGAGGAGGGTCATTCGAGGCTGGCTCATAGACAGCCAGGGCAACCTGGTTTGAGTCCTTGTCAGTACCCCGCACCAGAACAACAGCAGGTCTAAGAGATAGCTCAGTTTATAAAGTGCTTGCCATGTATGACAATTCATGTTCAATATCAACATGACACAACACAGAGCTACCTGGAAAGAAGTCAGACCAAGGAATTATTAGATCAGAGTGGCTTGGGGGGAAATGTCTGTGGGGATTGTCTTAACTGCTACTCAGGTGTGAAGACGCACCCTGAATGTGGGCGGCACCATTTCATGTGCTCAGCCCTGGACTGTAAAGTGAAGAAAGAGCCGGGCGGTGGTGGCGCACGCCTTTAATCCCAGCACTTGGGAGGCAGAGGCAGGCAGATTTCTGAGTTCGAGGCCAGCCTGGTCTACAGAGTGAGTTCCAGGACAGCCAAGGCTATACAGAGAAACCCTGTCTCGAAAAACCAAAAAAAAAAAAAAAAAAAAAAAAAAAAGTGAAGAAAGGTAGCTGAGCTACCCACTAGGCAGGCAAGAGGGCGTGTTTATTGTCTTGGCCGTGGAGGCAAAGTGCAGAGCTTCTTGAGTGCCTGCCTTGCCTTCCCTGGGATTGTGGAGTGTGACCTGGAGTTGTAACACAAATAAGCCTTTCTATTGAGGGAGATATTTAAATCGGCAGCATTCAATCTGGCTTTTCTTAATCAGCTGCCATGTTCCCGACTAGCCTAAGCCTGCGGCCAGGTGCAGCTGCGGCCATACCGCCACTGCTCAGCTTGGGCCATCCGCTCAGGCAGTCAGAGACACTGGCCCTGCCACACATGAGACGCCAGCGTGGGAGATGCTCAGTCAATCTACCACGCAGTCTCCACAAGGCTTGGCTGAGCCCAGGCCATCCTGCCATCCACACGGGCCCAGCAGAAATGAGACTCTAATTCTTAGATTATCCAAAGGCTTTATATGTTTGGAAATGCTCAATAACAAGATGCTCACACAATCAGAGGTGTAACCCAATACCCAACCTAGATATACCAACTACCTTTGACTGCTAGAGACAATTGCACATTTGCTTCCATGCCCCCCCCAACTACCTTTGACTGCTAGAGACAATTGCACATTTGCTTCCATGTTTCCTCCCCCTCTCTCTCTTCTCTCTTTCATTCCTCTCCCCTAGCTCTTCCTCCTCTTCTTCCTCTCCTTACTCCTTCTCTTCCTCTTCTTACTCCTCCCACCTTAGCTCCTCCTACAGCTTTCTACCTTAGGTTGCTTTTTGCCAAGCCATTTCCTCACAGTGACAGATGTAGCCAGAAAACCACACAAGCAAAAGACCCCAAATTTGGATCTCAAGCATCGATGTAAAAGGCTGGGTGTGGCAGTGAGTAGTGGTAGCTCCTGTGAGGAGGGGAGGGGAAAAAGTGATCTCTGGCCTCCCTGCATGGTGAGTTCCAGGTTCAGTGACAGACAGTATTTCAGATAGGAGAGAATTGAGGAAGATGGCTGGCATCTACCCCTGGCCCCCACACACGTGCACCTGCAAATGTGGGACAGTGGACCATGCCAGGAAACTTGGTATGGTTGAGCGGGTTCAGATTCCCTGGCACCCAGGCACCAAGGCACTCACCTGAGGCGGTAGGGGGCTCTCTGCTCCCTGTCAGATTCCCAGATTCCCACTTAGGAAACGTGACCTGTGATCATGTAGCCCAGAACAGAGTTCTCCATGCTAATGAGGTATCTAGAGGCCCTGAGGGTGTAGCCAATAAGCTTCCTTTCCTGGACATTCCTTCCTGCAAAAGGTATTTATTTAGTCTCTGGTCCACCCTGATGTGTTGGTATGCAACCGTTTTCCATGATAACAGTCAAAGAACCGCATGGATAAACATGGACAGTCTCATTGAGGGCCGCCGACGGGAGCACGGAGAAAGCCTCCGCTTACAGAGCCACAGCCATCGCTAAGCCAAGCACTAGTGAGCTAAGCCAGAGTTACCCATTTTCCCCGGCCCTAGGTTCGTTGTCATCCTCAGCCCATGGGACCCAGATCTGTTTCCAACTCTTCGCGACCCAGTGGCTCCTAGATGTCCAGGAGTTTGGGAGCATTCAGTCCCGGCCTCGTTGTGGACCCCCCATCCTTTGTTCCCCAGAGTCCCTGTGGGAACCCCAGCTTCAGCCTCCCACATCTTAGGCTGCATTTTCCCATCCCCTGAGCGGTAGCCACTCCTAAAGCCCAGCACCTGAGGACTGCAGCAGACACAGCCACACACTGCTATTATATGAGATTGCACTTACGAGGTGTGTGCTCTGGGTCCTGTGGAGCAGCCACAGCCTCCCCGGAGGAACCATGATTTGTACGTCTCTGGTGACTTGTTTAGAATACACACTTTATTCGTTTTATGTGAGTTGTCTCTGCAGAGGAGGAACACGGGTGATATACTTTGTTAATCAGTTATCAGCAACTCTATGGAAATAACCAACGGAGGCAACAATCACTTTAAGGGCAAAAGAAACCTAGCATGTCCTGCTAAGTGGGGTTGGGAACTGGGTTGCTCTTCACAGGGATTTCAATGTACTCTTAGGCTGGATTCCTGCCCTCTCCTAAGATTCTCTGCAGTCTTTCTGTAAAAGTTGCAATATATAGCCCCTCTTGCCACGCCGTGACCTTCTGAATGTTGTTCTTACTTAACAAGGCAAACCTTTTTCCTCCTCCTGGCCCTACCTAATGTGTAGAGAAGGCAGGAGCTGATGCACTAGCTTGGATTATTGATGAAAAAGTTGGTAACACTCAGGGGAAAGCCCAGGGTCCCAAACACAAGGGCACACGGGCCTCTCCATGAGCCACCTGCCTGGGTTTCACCTGAAGGAGAAATGGACTATGCCACATCACTCTCTCCTCTTCTCCCTCCCTCCTCCTTTCCTCCTTTCTCTCTCTCTCTTTCTTCTTCCTTTCCTTCTCTTCCTTCCTTCCTTCCTTCCTTCTTCTTCCTTCCTTCCTTCCTTCCTTTCCTTCCTTTCTTTCTTCTTCTTTCTTTTGTTCTTGCTCTCTCTTCTGCTTTCGGTCTTCTTCCTCCTTCTTTCTTTCTTCACAGTCCTATTATGTAGCTTTGGCTAGCCTGAACTCCCTATGTAGGCCAGGATGGCCTGAACTCACAGCAATCCACCTGCCTCTGCATTCTGAGTGTTGGGAGGTCCACCAGACCTGGCCTCCCTTTTCTAGGAAGGGCTATCAGAGGCTGATTTGGAACGTCTTATCACTTGCAGCTGATTCTAGGCCTCACTGATACCCAGAGACACTCAGTGGTAAAGCTTGGGTTTGCGTAGGTTATTTTTTTTCCCTCTGAAGTCCTCATTATTTTCAGTATATTATTCTTCCCATGATCACCTAGAAGAGAAGGCAGGTCCTCACTTTTAGCACTTAGTGACAGACACAATCCAGATGCCCGTTGTTCAAGAGAGCCTTTCAGCAGTGCTCAGGTAAGCAAATATTTAAGAACATCTAGACTCAGGGCTGTCAAGAGGAATATTAATATTGGAATAGAGCTATAAACTGAATTTAAAAAACAAACAAAGAGAAAAACATAGACAAAAATCACCATAAGGGATCACTATTTAATTTCAGGATTGTTATATTTTATAACTAGTATTTTACATACCTGCACGCAAGCACACTGATGTGTGCATATACCATGTTCTTTCTCTCTTTTTCTCTCTCTCCTTGGTTTGGCACCTAGGGCTATGAAAAAATAACATTTATATACAGAGCTCAGAGCTCCAGTTCTACATTGAAGTTAAAATAAATCTCCAACAGCGTGCTCTGTCTTTGGCACTCTGGTAAGAAAACCAAGGCTGCCTGCCAAGGCAATGGAGCCCCATGAAAATGACTTCATCCAGCCAGTTTAGATGTCAGAGGGTCTTGGTTGCCAGATGTAAAGTGTATGGACTGTGGCAACAGAAGGAGCTCACCATGCTTTTCCTCAACCCTGTGGTATGTGGCCTCTGTTAGTTAGAGCAATTTTTAAAAAAATGGTTTGTTGAGTCAAAATCTTATGTAGCCCAGGCTGGCTTCCATTCACTCCATGGCCAAGAACAACTTATTGCCTCAAATCCAAGTGCTGGGATTGTAGACACGCCCAGTTTATGCCCTGCTGGGGATCAAACCCACAGACTCTTGTAGGCTAGTGGCATCAGAATACTGGTGGTGTCTTTGAGAGTGAAGCCTTCCTTGGGGAGCCAGGGTCCTGGAAACCTACTAGCCATTAAAGCTTCCCTGAACCAGCCCTGGGCTTTAGGATCCTCTCTCAAATCAGAAGAATGAAAATAATAGCTCATGGAGGGTAAGGGTTTTTTTGTTTGTTTGTTGAAAATTTTTATTATAAATTTTTAGGTAGGAGTTTAAGAAGGAGAGACAGGTCTGCAAGAGGTTCAGAGGTCAAGAGCATTGGCTGCTCTTAAATAAAGAGGACCCGAGTTTGTTTCCCAGCACCCACAGGAGGCTCACATCCGTCCACGCCATGTCCCAAGGGTCTAATCCTGCTGCTGAATTTTGCAGGTACCAGACATGAATAGGGTGCACGTCCATATATGCAGGCAAAACATTCATCCACATACAGTAAAACTTGAAAGAAAAAGAGGGAGAGAAAGCCAGACTGTGTGAATTAGAGATGGAGGTCAAGAGGCCACATGGCAAGGAAGGGACCTTGTGAAACATATTCAGGGCTGTCCAGTGTCTGAAAGATAAAACAGAAGAAAATCAAAGTATAAGAATTCAAAAAAGTTTGCTGAGCAGTGGTGGCGCTTGCCTTTAATCCTAGCACTTGGGAGGCAGAGACAGGCAGATTTCTGAGTTCGAGGCCAGCCTGGTCTACAGAGTGAGTTCCAGGACAGCCAGGGCTACACAGAGAAACCCTGTCTTGAAAAACCAAAAAAAAAAAAAAAAAAAAAAAAAAAAAAAAAAAAGGAAGGAGAAATTCCTTTATCGGGCTGGAGAGATGGCTCAGTGGTTAAGAGCACTGACTGCTCTTCCTAAGGTCCTGAGTTCAATTCCCAGCAACCACATGGTGGCTCACAACCATCTGCCATGGGGTCTGATTCCCTCTTCTGGTGTGTCTGAAGAGAGCAATGGTGGTATACTCATATACATAAAATAAATAAATAAATCTTTAAAAAAAAAAATAAGTTCTACATCACCCATTACACAAGATGAAATGAAAAAAATTTAAAGAAAATTAAAAAAACAAAAAAAGTGGGAGGACCCAGAAGAATCCCAGGCAGCTCACAGAAACTGTATCAGGGTGCAGGGATTCTGGAATGGAAAAGCACATCATCTCATTAAAGGGGTAATGATCCCTCCTTTCTGCTGAACACACTTCAGGTGAACCTACCTTCTCAGAGTGGTCCCTTAGCTAGGGCTTTGACCAGCTTTACTGGAGGTATCTATTCAGGACAGAGAGTTGACTCTCTTAACCAGAAGGAAACAGTTTCTTTCTTTCTTTCTTTTTTTCTTTTTTTTCTTTTCTTTTTTTTTTTTTTGGTTTTTTTTGAGACAGGGTTTCTCTGTATAGACCTGGCTGTCCTGGAACTCACTCTGTAGACCAGGCTGGCCTCAAACTCAGAAATCCACCTGCCTCTGCCTCCCAAGTGCTGGGATTAAAAGGAAACAGTTTCTTAATGGCTTTTACTGTTACTGAAACAGTAAGTGAGTATTCTACCAACTGACCTACATCCCCACACTGCTTTTGTTGTTTTTGCTACAGAGTATCACACAGCACAGACTGGCCTCTAATTCACCATGCATCTGAAGATGGACTTCCAACTCTGGATCTTCCTGCCTTGCCTCTCAACCCTTGGGATCACAGTTGTGCTCTACCACTTGGGGTTCTAATCAGAACTTCATTTGTTATTTATTTTTGAGGCAGGACTTCACTGTCTGGGATTAAGGTTGCAGACCACCACAGGCATCCTGCTTATTTGTTTGTTCGTTTACTGTGTGCATACATATCCTTGCAGGACGAAGGCTAGAGGCTGTCTTTGTGGAGTCTGTTCCCTCCTTCTACCTTTATGTGGGTTCCTGGGACTGACTGGGGTCACCAGGCTTGTGCTGCGAGCAGTTTTCCTGGCTGAGCCATCTCACTGCCTCGCTTAGAACTTTAGAAAAGCAAACCCTCTCTTTTCTTTCTTTTTAACCATGGGATCATGTCCTCACTGAAATGTCTTGTTTTGCAGTTTGATCACTGGATGTTAAAGGAACACGTCTCTATGTAGAATTTCAGTCACATCAGTTGCACTGATGTGTAGGCACCGCAAGCCTTTCCTAGCAGGTGAGTCTCTGAGAAGTTTACTCTGCTGTCCAGGGTGCTGACACCTAAGCCTCAGGAAAGCAGTGGCTGGAGCTGTGGCTCAGCTGGTGGAGTGATTTCCTAGCATGCTTAAGTCCCTGGGTTCAATCCCCAGCACCTTATAATCCTGGCATGGTGGCCCATACCTCTAATCCCAATTCTCAGGACTAGAGGCAGGAGGATCAGGAGTTCAAGGTCATAATGTTTACTGTACATCAAAGAGCCCCTTAAGCAGGAGACTGGCACCTCTCTCTGCCTGAGGCCTTTCCCTGGTACAAACACCATACTTTGTATATATCCTCTCTCTCTCTCTCTCTCTCTCTCTCTCTCTCTCTCTCTCTCTCTCTCTCTCTCTGTCTTCCTGAGACAGGGTCCCACTATGTACATCTAACTCTACAGGAACTCATTCTGTAGACCAGGCTGACCTTGAACTCACTGAGCTCCTCCTGTCTTCTGAGTGCTGGGATTAAAGGCGCGTGCTGCTACACTTGCTTGGTGTGGTTTTTCATGTCACTCTCCTGTGATATACCATGGTAGCAATCCTTGGTTTCAACTTTCCCCTCCAGGAAGCCTTCCCAATTTGCTCTCAGTGATACTTCAGCAGCTATGCCTTCAGGATCAAAGAGCTTGTGAAATCGGGAGCTTGGGTGGCTCAGAACTGGTCTTTGCCAGTCCTCGGGTGCTCATTACAAAGGTTGAGCTGGCCTGTCCCTGCTCCAAGGACTGTACTGCCCCTGCCCCCAACTCTGACCTCCTGTGCAACTCAGGGTTTACAGTCCATCTCTTTGGAGCTGAATTCCTAAAGAATCATGGGCAAGCTTCTCCAGATCAGCCAGCCGCTGCCCCTCCAGGTAGAAATTCAAACTCAGCTATTTGAAAGAAGACTGGTTAAGAGTGATTAGGACAGCTACACAAGAAACCCGTCTGAAATAAAAAAAGAAAGAAGCTGGAGATTGATATGATTGTGAATTTTAGGCACTATAGGCTACAAAATGAAACCTCATCTTAACCCTTCTCAATTCAGAAAGAGAGTCACCTACAGTCAGCATTGCTATCATCTGCTGCTGTAGATACTTTAGCTAGCAGAAGGTGGCATGAGCTCCTAAGGACCTTGGACAAGGTCCTCGATTACCAGCAAGCTGAGAAAGGCTCACTAGGACACCTGGCTTCATGTGAAAAAATAATTCCAATACTAATGAGAATACAAAGATTAACTTTTATATATTTTTTGATTTTTAAGCGTGGTCTCATTTACCGGAGAACAGAGGATTTGCATTTTTTCTTTTTTTTGTTGTGTTGTTCGAGCATCCTGTAAGCTGTGTCCTGGAACTCACTCTGTAGACCAGGCTGCCTCGAACTCAGAAATCCCTGCCTCTGCCTCCCAAGTGCTGGGATTAAAGGCGTGCGCCACCACCCCCAGATTGCTTTCAAATTTAAGGACAGCCTGGTCTACACAGTGAGCCTCGGAAACAAAGATTTAGTTTTATTTATGCATATGTATGAATACCTGCAGGTATATTTGTGCCTGGTGCCTGAAGAACTGGAGTTACAGATAGTCACATCCTGCTAAGATATGGGTATTGGGAACTGAATTCTAGCCCTCTACAACTCTACCCCACACCCCCGCCTGCCCCTTTTGAGACAAGGTGTCACTATGTAGCCCAGGCAGGCTTTGAACTTGAAACTCTCTTGCATTTGCCTCAAAGTGTTATGAGGAGTCCATTCATGGTCAGTACAGATACACTGTTTCAGTGTTTTAAAAAAGTTTTTGTGTTAGCCTGGTCGGTGGTGGGCACGTCCTTTCACATCCCTAGATTGGGGGCAAGGAGCGATTTCTGAGTTCGTCCAGCACTGCCTGGTCTGAGCCAAGTGATTCACAGAGACAGCAGGCTGAACAGAAAACGCATTGCTCAAGTCTGATTATGAGACAAAATATAAGAACACTGAATTATAAAAAAGTTTGTTGTGTGTCCTTGTACAAGGTCAGAGGACAGTCCTCCCCTCCCACTGAGTGGGGCAGATCTCATTTCTGCTGTGTGCTCCAGGCAGCTGCTCTTGAGCTCCCTGAGACTCTGCTGCCATCCCTCTCATCTCAGAGAAAGAGTGCTGGACACACAACACCATCTCACTAGCTTCTGATCGGCTTGAGACAAATTTTTTGTATAGCCTTGATGTCTTAAAACTTGCTCTGTAGACAGGGCGACCTCAAATCAGAATCTGCTGCCTCGCCTCCCGAATGCTGGATTAAACAGCATGCGCATCACCCTGCCTGCCGACGTTTTCAACCTGTGATTGTCTGAGTTTCTTCATGTCAAAGCTAGTGGGTAGGAAGGTCCACTGTGTTCTCCCCTCTTGATGTCACTATAGGGAGGATGCTTCTGAAAGAGTGTTGGTTTGTCCCCCACCTCAGTACTTCAGGTATCTGCTCTCAAATCCCTTAGGGCTGATCCCAACAGCAGCTGAGCCAATGAGCCTATCACTCCTACTGTCCAAAGGCATTGCAACCTGCAACCTTCTGACACCAACACTCAGACCCAGCCTGGAGGAAGGGTGGCCCAGGGTTTGGTGGGGGTGGAGAACCCTAGTATGGGGCCAGCAGTCAGAAACTTGGCAGGTGCTCTGTTACCACATGGAACTCAACTGACGAAGCAGAAATTTAAAGATACAATCATAAAAACTAAAGATTCAGCGGGCGTGGCAGTACATGGTTGTCATCCCAGAACTCTGGAAACAGAGGGGAGGATTATTGCAAGTTCAAGACCAGTTTGGGCTACATGGAAAGACTTCTTTTTTCCTCCTAAAAAAACAAAGAAAAGCTGGAGCTATAGCTCAGTTGATAGATAGCTTAATTAACATACAGGGAACCCTGGGTTTCAACTCCAGTACTGCATAAACTGGATACCATGGTACATGCCTATAATGTCTTGAAAAGTGGAAGCAGGAGAATCAGGAGGTCAAGGTCAGCTTGGCAAATGTAAGACTCTGCCACAACTAACCTATAAATAAACAAGCAAACAAAATAATACCAGCACCACCAGTACCACCAGCATCATCAGAACCACCGGCACCACCAACCGAATCAAACCATCGGCAAGAATTGAAGCTCCTGACTACAGAGCTTCCCCATGTCACCAAGTGGGCTGTATGCCTCTAAATGTCATGTGGTATCTACTTATTTAATCTTAAAGACCATTTTACACACAAGGAAGAGTCATAGAAATATGAAACTTGCTCAAGACAGCAAGCCCTGAGAAGACAGACAAGGCTCCAAGCAGTCTACAGGCTTGAATTCCTCTCCTGCCTTCAGATAGGGGCTCTTAGCAGAATATTTTCAGAACAGGCAGAAACTGGAGTGGACAGCGAAGCGACTGTAGTTTCTGAGAGTCAACTGGCCCAAAGACTCCTCCCTGTGTCCCTTCGCTTCCCTGCTTAGCTGGTGCTTTCCTAAGGCAAAGTGTCTACCAGTTTCAGAACGTGTGTCAGCTGGAACGGGTGGAGCTGGTTTGGGTGCTTCCTTATTAACTCAGGGAACACAAAGTCCCTCCTGGGTTTTAGGCCCTGGTCCATCATGTTAAGGAAGGACTTAGTGAGCAGCTCTGAGTGTCAATCAGACCAGAGTTAACCTTCTGGAACTTTACTTGAATTCTCACTGTACTGGCTATCTTTTAAAAAGTGACAGGAGCTTTGAAAATACAGTCTCAAGAGAATAACTGATTCCCTGACTCCCTGAATCATCCCGTCTCCTGTAACAGTAGTTGTCAAATGAAAGTAATTAGAAAGTAATGTCAGGGACTGGGGACAAAGCGCAGGTGGTAGCAGGCTTGTCCTAGGTTTGATTCCCAGCACTTCATAAACTGGGTGTGGCTCATGCCTGTAATCCCGGCACTTGGGAAGTGGAGGTGGGGGAATCGGGAGTTCAAAGTCATTTTTGGCTATTTAGCAAGTTCAAGACCATCTTTGGCTGCTTATCAAGTTGAAGATCAGTTTCAGCTACAAGAGACCCTGCCTCAAGAAAAAAACAAAACCAAAAGAAAACACCTCAGGGTTTTGTGGTGTGTGTTGTGTGTGTGCCAGCCTTCCATGGATTCTGTGATGTCCCATCCTCATGACTGGCCTTGTGACTTTGTGACACTCTACTCGAGTCTTATTTATCTTTTCTGACAGGAAGCCTGTCTGTCAGCCAGCAGTTCCTCTTGTTGTGAGCCAATCAAAACAGGTTAGATCCAAGATGGCTGCCAGACAACTTGTTACTTCATCATAATTCACTTATATGCTAAACGACACACCCTCTAATAGCAGGACAGTTGACATCGCCCAGAAGAACAAAAGCAAACAGATCCAGTGCTTGGATCCAGGGAAATCTTCACCTATCCCACTTGAAATCTCACAGTCTACTCTTGCAGGCTGGAAGGCCATCAGTGTAGAGCCCTGCACACCTCTGGACACAAGCCCTCTACCAAATGTGGTAAAGGGTTTATGTGGCCGTCTTTAATATCATTGTAGTTCAGGACAAGATGAAGGACTGCAGTACAAAATCAGCACTAAGAGTCTGGGAAAATGCCTCTCCCTGCTGAGTCACTGCCCAGCTACCTGTGGTGTCAACAGGTCCATCCTCAGGGGAGACCCAAGCTGATCTGAACCCACTATGTAGCCCAGGTTTACCCTGAGCTCCAACTATGCAGACTTGAGTTTTAGATGAGGAGGAATCCATCCCACAGTTTCAGTCTGGATCGTTGTAAGGGAGTCTGATTGAAATGCGTGAGATTTGTTTTCTTACAAGGATACCACTTTTATTTTTTAAGGTTTACTTTTTTTGTTTGTTTTGTTTTTTTGTTTTTCGAGACAGGGTTTCTCTGTATAGCCCTGACTGTCCTGGAACTCACTCTGTAGACCAGGCTGTCCTCGAACTCAGAAATCGCCTGCCTCTGCCTCCCAAGTGCTGGATTAAAGGCATGCGCCACCACTGCCTGGCTAAGGTTTACTTATTATTTTTAAACTTTTTATTGATTCTTTGTGACTTTGATATAATGTCCCCCCCCAATTCCATTCATCTGCCAATTCCTCCAAATCTGCCCTCTTGCTCTGCAACCTCCCCCAAAGAACAGAAACAAACAAACAACAACACAAATGAACGAACCTCTCCGTGGAAACTGCAGTGTATCACCATGTGTCCCATAGTAAACTGTTTTGCCCAAACAGCTTCTTTTTTTTTTTCTTTCAAATGTTCATTGCAGCGAGTCATTGGTTCGAGGTCTCTTTGGCTACTGCTACTTCTGGATCCTCACCAGGACTCTCTTAGATATTTTCCAGCTGCCCTATGTCATGGTATCATGTAGCCATGGTTCTGCAGAACTGGCCCCTTCACATGTTCTAGCACTTCATAGACAGAGTAGATATTAGGGTGGGCCGACTCAAAGTCCTAGATTTGGGCCTGGGTGGTAGCTGGGTTGGTCAGCCTGAAAGTCTCCCTCCCCCAACTCATGCCCTTGGGTCTCCTCTCCAGCACTGCCCAGGTGATGGGCGGGGCCGGCTCGGTGGAGCCCTAGATGTCAGCATGGCCCCAGGAGGCAGCCCAGACCAGGAATATCCCTTTGATATACCTTGGGCCATGGACATTGACACAGGGTCCCATGGCTGTAAGGCCACAGACCCATACACGGCCTCAGGTGGCATCTCAGGCTGCTCACAACAGGCTGGCTCCACCTCTCTTCATTGTGTACCCACCCATCTGCTTCTCTTTCTTTGCATCTCTTCACTGCTTACTTGCTTATCTTAGAGGCTCCGGGGCCCTGGATCTCTTCCTTGTGGCACCAGGCAGGGCTCGTCTTGTGTGTGATCAGCCTGCCCATGCTGAGTGACTTTTTTTGTTTTTTTGTTTTTTGAGACAGGGTTTCTCTGTGTAGCCCTGGCTGTCCTGGAACTCACTCTGTAGACCAGGCTGGCCTCGAACTCAGAAATCTGCCTGCCTTTGCCTCCCAAGTGCTTAAAGGAGTGTGCCTGAGCTGCCTGAGTTGCTGGTCGATTCTGCCCACACCACCCAGTGAAACACACACACACACATAAACACACACATAGACACACACATACTCACACGACAACAGCAGAACACACACAACACACATATCACACACACAGACACACAAACACACACACACAGACACACAACAACACACATACAACACACACACAACACTACACAGACAGACACAACACAGACACACACACACACAGACATCACACACACAGACACACAACACACACCCGTTTAATCCTGAGACCAGCCTACAAAGTAAGTGCCAGGCCAGTCAAGGCTAACTACATGGTGAATCCCGTCTCAAGTAACAGAAACAAAACAAACAG
Source organism: Mastomys natalensis (assembly GCA_021653895.1). Classification (NCBI taxonomy): domain Eukaryota; kingdom Metazoa; phylum Chordata; class Mammalia; order Rodentia; family Muridae; genus Mastomys; species Mastomys natalensis. Next base: position 16,284 of record JAJTUV010000969.1, read on the forward strand.
CAGAAAAGCTCATCCCATCAAGCTGTGAATTGTATTCCTCTTGGAACTTCTGGCCGCCCTTCTCCATCGAGCTGTTAACTGTGCTTATAGGCATTTGAGTCAAGTTCATTAGGATGGCCTGTGCACGCCAGCTGCCAGCTTCCAAGCACCTAGGCGAGCGAGCCTCATACGGGTCTTGGGAGGAGTTCAGATGCAAGAAGTTTCTCCAGGTCTCTCCAGTCTGGCCGTGGCTTAGTCTTTCCCCAAGTGTGACTTCTGGAAAACTCTGCAGATCTAGATAACTTGTTTCTCACTAGGCTAGTGTGGAGGTCGGGTCAAGCCAAATTCTACTAAAACTTAAGACCAGAACCAGGTGTCGATCTGGTAGATTACTCACCTGGCAAGTTCCAGAGCTGAGGGTCACCAGCTGTGTGTATGCTTGCCACCCACGAGGCTACCGGTTTTGTTCTGGCTCTGCAAGGAAACAATATATTTTAAAAAATATATAATGCTAATATATATTTGTATGGTGTGTATGTGTGTCTGTGTGGATGCATGGTGTGTATGTGTGGTTGTCCAGAGGCCAGAAGAGGTTGTTTGAGTCCCTGAAGCTAGACTTACAGATGGCTGTGAACTGTTTGACATAAATGCTGGGAACTGAAATTCAGGCCATCTGGAAGAACAGGAAATGGTCTTAACTGCAGAGCCATCTCTCCAGCTCTGAAGAACGGATTTCAAAAGTCAAAATGGACAGGACTGAGGCCAGAGAGGTGACTCCGCAGGTGAAGGCATTTGCCCTGTATGCCTGCTGACCTGACTTCAGCCTCCTAGAACCCACGAAAGGTGGAGGAAAGCGCTCCCTCCATAGGGTTGTTCTCTGACCTCTATGCCTGTGTGCTCTGCAGCATAAACACGCTCCTCTCCATGCCACTCATAGTGAATAAGTGGGAAAAAAGTTATTTTTGTCGTTCCAGACGAGGTTTCTCACTCTGTCGAACAGGCTGGCCAGGAATTCAGAGATCTGCCTGCCTCTGCCTCCCAAGGGCTGAGATTAAAGGCGTGTGCCACCAACAACCAGCTAAAGGAACAAAAAAATTAAAAGTTAAAAAGGGTTGGTAAGGAGAGATGGCTCATCAGTTATGAGCAGAAGCTGCTCTTTCAAAGTACTTGGATTTATTTTCCAGCACCCACATGGAAACTCACAAACCGTCTGTAAGTCCAGTTCCAGGGGATTTGACACCCCTTTTTGGCCTCTGAAGGCATCAGGCATTCATGTGGTACACATACACACACATACATACATACATACATACATACATACAGGTACTTACATGTATACTTTAAAAATGCTTCCAAAAATTGAGAAGATTCAGAAAATATGATAAGGTAAAAAAAAAAAAAAAAAAAAAAAAAAGGAGAGAAAACATAAACCAAAGCTTCATGAAACAGCATTCATTGTGAATCTTGTTTCAAAATAGAAAGATGAAGGATGATTATTTGGTGGGAGGGACTGTTTGGGAAAGACATCGATTTACCATGGCTTTGCTTTCACTTCCTGCTGCCAAGAAGGCTTGTGTGAATCCTGGGACTCACACAGAAGTGTCTGCAAAAGCCTCCAGATCACATGGAACAAAGCCCCATCTGTCTTGCCCTCTCTGAATTAGCACTGGAGCTTAGTTCTCTAGTAAATGTTCTGACAGCTTCATTCCCGCCTCCTGCTTTTATTATCTGCAAATCACAACCTACCAAATACTCTTGAGCTATTTTCCATCCTTCTTAGTAGTAAGCAGGAAGAAATAAACAACATTTAAAATGCACTAATGCAAATATATATGCACAAGAATGTTTACTGTAATTGCAGAGATTGGAAACAAATGTTTATTAATTTAAGATGGCTCAGGCCAGAATGCTAATTTATTAATAATTGCTAAGAGAAGTGAAATACAGATGTGTGTGTGTGTGAGAGAGAGATGGTTTTGGGGGAGAGAAAGAGACAGAGAGCACAGAGAGACAGAAATATGACATCCAAGGTTGTATATGAAGAAAAAGAAGCTGCCAGGCCTGATGTCTGATACCTTTATCCCTGGCACTGGGAAGCTGAATTGACAGTATTGCTTTGAATTGGGGGTTAGCCTGGACTCAGAATTAGTTTGAGGCCAGCTGTGGCTGAAGAGTAAAAATTGATCCACCCTGCCAAAACCACACTAGTTAGAAGCAGGCAGATCTCTATGAATTCCAGACTCTACATAGCTAGTTTGGGGACAGCCAGGAGTACATAGTGAGACCCTGTCTCAAACCCAACCCCCTGCACCACAAAACAATAAACAACTAACAACTAGGCTAGAGGGACAGCTCACTGGGTAAAGGCGCTTGCTGCTAAGTCTGGGGACTTGAGTTTGATTCCTGGGACTCACATGATAGAAGGAGATAATTGAGTCCCCAAGTTGTCTTCTGACCTCCAAGCATGTGCTGTGGCTTTGATTCTCCCCAAATCTCTTACCTGAACCCCAAATCAGTTAATAGATGTAATAAAACATTAAAAAAAAAAAAAAAAACCAAACGTACACCAGAAAAAAAAGAAAAAAAAAAAAAACTAGTGGGAAAAGCAATGATCGGTCTAATCTCCAGGGAAAGATGGCAAGTGTTTTAAAGTTTATCTCTGTGCAAGGACAACTATGGTCACCTAGGCATGCATAGGGGGCAGAGGGCAGTGAGTGGACGTGGGGGGAGGTGCTGTTTCCCTAATTTGTCTTTATTTGGTCAATAAAGAAGGTGGAAGCTAATTGCTGGGCAAAAGGGAAAAGGTGGGACTTCTGGGTCCCAGGAGGAGGAAGAACGGGCACAGGGAAAGAAAAGGGAGGATTTGGGCCAGGCTTTGGAACGAGAAGTACGCAACAACCATGTGAGGTCTCGTGGTGGCCAGAACCTGTGGCCTCTGCAAGTCATAATTTTTTTTTTCTAGCTAGTTGTGGTCCAAGTCTACAATATATTATTTTATCACTAAAAGTCTACTCTTCCCATAATTCTATGCAGCCAGTGGTCAAGATGGCACAGCAAAAAGACGTAAAGCCTGTCCTGGTTGGCTTTTTTGTTAATTTAACACAATCTAGGGTCATTTGGGACAAGGACCTTTCATCTGAGAAAATGCTTCTTCCTTCATAAAATTTTCCTATACAGGCTGAAGAAATGTCTCAGACTTTAAGAACATTTACTACTCTCTCTGAGGACCTGGGTTTGGTCCTCACTGGGCCCATCTCAGCCAACTGTAATTTCTCTTCTAGCCTGTGAGCACTGGATAATGTAGTGCACATACATACACTTAGGCACGCACATGTGTGCACGTGCACACACACACACACACACACAAATACATACACTCAGCACACATACATACATATACACACATAGGCATACATACATACATACATACATGCACATACATACACTTAGGCAACAAATACATACACATGCACATACATACATATACTCAGGCACACAAACACACATACATACATACACATATACATATATACACACACAAGATTTACCACTAGGCAAGTCTGTAGTGCATTATCTTGATTGATTGCTGTGGAAGGGCCTAGCCCATGATAGTGGTGCCTACGATGGACTGGTGATCCTAGGTATTTTATTAAAGCAGGTTGAGCAAGCCATGAAGAAAAAGCCAGTAAACAGCCCTCCTTCATGATCTCTGTATCAGCTCCTGCCTCCAGCTTTTGCTCTGGCTTCCCTCATTGATGGATGTGGCCTGAGAGCTTTGAGCTGAAATCAACTCCCACCTTAAGCTGGTTTTAGCCAATATTTTTCCCAGTAGTAGAAACCCTGACTAAGAAAAAATCCTCCAAGATCAATCTTACTTAGCCAGAGGAGGGTGGAATTCTTTAAAAGAACAATGTAGAAAGTTAATTATATACGAATTTATTTATGTGTGATTGTGTGCATGTGTGTGTCCTACAGCATGTGTGATCCTTAGATAAGAGGCTAACATTCAGAAGTTAGTTCTCTCCTCTCACCATGGGGAATCAATCATGTGAGGTTTGGCAGCCATCTTGTTAACCCGAAGGCAGAACTTTGGATTTGCAGGCATCTTTTCTAATGATTACCTAGGGCTGAGTTTCTTCCTAGTTTTGAGGTTTTCTCTTCTATTTAAGAACAGGGACAGTTTTTATCTGTTTCTATGGGGAAGGTTAATGGAGAATCTGGGAATCTCAGGAAAGCCGTTCACGTCAAACCCTTTGAGAGCGAATGGGAAGAAACCACGGCTCGTCTCTGAAAGGCGCTGGGGACATCTTCCCCGTGAGAAGTTTCTTAACTAGCTTCACACCGCTGCATCTGAACACGAGTTGGCCTCCCATGACAGGGTGCTGCTTTCTAAACAACAAAATATGCCTGAGAAAGAACAATCTAGAAATGAACTTTTGTTTATTAGTGAATAAAAATTATTTTACTCTCTCTTTAAAAATGGAAGCAGCAGTCAGGGATGAGGACCCACCCGCTTCAGTCCCAGTTCCAGAGGAGGCAGAGGCAGGCCAGGTCTCAGCGAGTTCAAGGCCAGACAAGGTCTACATTGTTTCAAGTAAATAAATACAAAAGGTCCCAAACCGAACGAAAAAAAAAAATTCCTAAATTACCAAACATGGATGATATACTAACAAAAGACACAGATGAAGGGTCACAAGCATTCTTTTAGATGGAATTTGCTGTAGCCCAAACTGATTTGAATTTACTCTGCAGCCTAGGGTGGCCTTGGACTCCTGATCCTTCTGTCTTTACTCCCAGAATGCTAGGAATACAGAGGGTAGCACAGTTTTATGCAGTACAAAAGATTAAATGGAGGGTCTCCTGGATGCTAAGCACTCAGTCTCCCAAATGATCAGTCTCTACACATAACTGTCCTGATGCATTATTTTGATATGTAGCCTCAGCTGGCTTTAAACTCAATCCTCCTGCCTCTGCCTCCCCAGTGCAAATATTACAGCATATTTATTCATGTCACTATGCACAGTTCTCACAATGAAACTGAATATTTTTATTTCTGAGATACTAACCTCAGGCTAGTTGACAAATGCCCAGGTTTTGGTGGTATCATACTCACCCCCAAACCACAGCTTACAGTACAGAAGTACACTCTCTCGCCCCTCATTCATTCTGTCTTGAGTATATTTTGGACCACTTCATTTTAAACAAGCTCATTTGGAGGCTTTTGTTTGTTTGCTTCAGGACAGGGTTTCTCTGTGTAGCCCTGGCTATCCTAGGACTTGATTTGTAGACCAGGCTGTCCCAGAACTCACAAAGATCCTCCTGCCTCTGCCTCCTGAGTGCTGTCACTAAAGGCATGTGCCAGCACGCCAGGTTTTCATTTGGAATTCTTCAGAATTAAATCCTTTCTGTTTGAACTGCTTCCAGTGTGTTCTCTTTGACTGTTGAGGAAACTGCAGATACTTGGGTAACTGCACCTAGAGCAGAGGCTGGGATCCGACCAGATAGAAGCTGCAGAAGGTTAGCTCCTGGCCTCCTCATGCCCGAGCTCTGCACCTAAATTCCCAGAACTTCCTTCTCCTTTCCCTCCCTCCCCCAGTCCCCACTTTCCTCCTTTTCCCTCCCTCTCTCTCTCTTTTTTTTTTTTTTTTTTTTTTTGGTTTTTCCAGACAGGGTTTTCTTGTGTAGCCCTGGCTGTCCTGGAACTCACTCTGTAGACCAGGCTGGCCTCGAACTCAGAAATCCGCCTGCCTCTGCCTCCCAAGTGCTGGGATTAAAGGCGTGCGCCACCACCGCCCGGCTTCTCTTTTTCTTCTACTCACTTTTTTTTTTTTTGAGACAAGTATTGCCCAGGCTTGGCAGTTAATTCCTTACTCTCTTGTCTCAGAACAGACACGTTCATGCCAGCTTCCTTTTGGGGCATTAAGAGAAAGCGTGCTTGCACCAGGTTCACGTGGAGGCTCTACTTTCACCAGTACCTGGTAGCTGCCGCTGTATCTCTACGACTTGAGATGCCTATAGGAGTTGAAGCAACCTTCAACAACTATCTATAGAAAGGCTTAGGACTACATGTGAGACCAAAGCTACCTGGTGTCACTGGGGTATGGTAGCATTGCTCTGTGGTGCAGTTGGTTTAGAAGCATAGGCACATGCCTGCTAGGTCACATCTTAAGAAAAAGCCCAGCGTGCGAGATGGATCAGTGGCCATCTCGGATGGCACTGCGTTTGCAGACTTGGGCAAGCACTCACAGAGAGCTCACAATGCAGTTACCTCCAGATCCAGGGTATCTGATATCTTCTTCTGACTTTATATATACCCTATACAAGCACCTCCCATCCCCCCACATGTGTACACACATGCACATACACATGTATACATGTACTTACACACAAATACACAAACTTAAACATAAAAATAAATTAAAGTTGAGCAGTAGGGGAACATGTCTCTAATCTCAGCACTCAGGAGAGGCAGGTGGATCTCTGTGAGTTCAAGGCCAGCCTGATCTATAAAGTGAGTTCCAGTACAGCCAGGGCTACACAAAGATGTCCTGTCTTGAAAAAAGAATAAAACAAAATCTTAAAAAGGAAGAAGAAAAAAAATCCACTGGCAAAGTGGTGTGAGCATTGATTATCTGCTGCCAACTCGCCTGACTGTATGTGGTGGTAGTAACTGTAATAAAAAGCGTCGATTTTTGGATCAACCTGAGCTTAGAGTGCTTCAGAGAGCAGAGCTGGAGAAGTGATCCAAGTCCTTTGGAGGAGCCCAGACATTGAAACAGGCTGTAACATTGAAATTGCCTTGGAGACCCCAAGATTTTCTAGATGCCAGAGCCACAGGATAACTGCTGAGGAAAGCTGCTAACAGGGAGTGGATCCAGCCCAGGAAAAGAAGTTTGTTGCAGTTGTAAAAGAAGTTGTAGATCTGAAGACCACTTTGACATCAGACGTGGAGATTCAGAGTTTTGGAGTTTGGCCAGCTGGTTTCTTGTCTTGTTTTGGGTATTACAGTTAAGTGATGGGATGACTCTCAGAAGAGACTTTGAACTTTGGACTTTTAATATTGTTGAGACTGCTTTAGACTATGGGGACTTTTGAAGTTAGACTAAATGTATTTTGTATTATGGTGTGTTTAGGTATGGCCCCCAGAGATTCATATGTTTGAACAAGTCTAGGGGGACCAAGAAGTGGAATGTGATAGTTTGCTCAGCCCAGGGGGTGGCACTATTAGAAGGTGTGACCCTGTTGAAGTAGGTGTCGCCTTGTTGGAGTAGGTATGTCATCATGGGTGTGGGCTTTAAGACCCTCATCCTATCTGCCAGGAAGTCAATATTCTGCTAGCAGCCTTCAGATGAAGATATAAAACTATCAGCTCTGCCTGCACCATGCCTGCCTGGATGTTGCCATGCTCCCGCCTTGATGATAATAGACTGAATCTCTGAGACTGTAAACCAGCCCCAATTAAACGTTGTACTTATTAGATTTGCCTTGGTCATGGTGTTTCTTTACAGCAAAGGAAACTCTACCTAAGACAGAAGTTGGTACCAGGGACTGAGGTATTGGTGTGATAGGCCAACCATGTTTTTGTTTGGAGGAATGTGGATTTGGAGACTTTAGATTTGGAAAGCAGTGGAATGCTTTAAGTGGGGCTCAATGAGCCATCCTAGTAAGAATACGGTTCTGAGGGTGATTTGAACTGTGCAGACATGGCGCAAGAGGTTTACATGGAGAAAAATTTTAGTATGTGGCCTAGAGACTGTTCTTGTGATATTTTGGTGAAGAACATGGCTGCTTTTTGCCCTTCTCTGAAGAGTCTACCTGAGGCTAAGGTAAAGAGATTTATATTAATTGCATTGACAAAGGAAGTCTCAAAAAAATCCCAGTAGAGACTTTGTTTTCTGGTTTAGTCTCATGAAGAACATTTTGATCAAGTGTAACAAGCCTGGAAAGTAGAAGTACAAAATGTATGGTTCAAGTAACAAAAGGGCACCAGTAAGTAGAATGCAGCTGAATCCTGTGTTCAAGGAGATAACAAGATTGAGTGGTGACCTAGGGGCAAGATCAATATACATATTGTGTATGGTTTTACAGTTGAACAAGAAATAGTTACATGATATATGTTATTACCTGGCTTTGTTTTCATTTGGACTTTTAGTCTGGAATGAACTAAAATCCAGAAATGGAGGATATAGACTTTTGATCCATATCTTGAGGTACAGTGGCCACAAAAAGAAAAGCATGGTAGTACACGCCTTTAATCCCCAGAAGACAGAGTTATGCAGATCTCTGAGTTCAAGGTCAGTCTACAGACAAGTTCCAGGACAGCCAAGTTTAGGCAGTGAAAGAGTTGGAAAACAGAAAGCTATGTTCCAGCTCCAGTAAGCAGCAGAATTTGGCAGCTCCAGTCATGTGGCTCTGGCTTTAGAATCAAGGGTAGAAGGAGACTACTGGGACAACTGATGGACATCGTTAGCTGGAGCTAAGAAGTTAGCAGTGATAAAGAAGAGACCAGCCTCACTGAGGTGAAATCTTCTGGGAAGTGTTTTCTGAGAGCACAAAGAAGCTGTGTTCCAGAGATAGACAAGGTTTTACCTCATGCTGCAGCTGTACTTGGTAATGTGTAATAGTCACCCAGGTGGTACCGATTTTGAAGGCATGAAGGGGTCATGAAGAGCAGCAGAGGCTTGGTACTATGAGAGGACATGGAAGGCCATTGTTGAAGGTGCAGCCTCAGTTGTAGTTGATGGCTCATGCAAAGAAGCTGAGGCTGGGCACCATGAAGAAAGCCTATGAGAGGCTATAGGTGAAGCCTAGTTGCAACAGAAGACTCCACTGAACTGGAGATGCCAGTACCATGGGATGACCACCAAGAACAACAGTGGAGTGGAGTCAACCAGAGCCTAGAATACTACAGAGGGTAGAGATGGAGAAGTAAAACCATCCCTTTGGAGGAACCCAGAAGATCATGTGTGGATCCTAGACATTGGAACAAGAAGGTATTAAAGTTGAAGATACCCCACTCCTGGTACCAACTTCTGTCTTAGGGTTTCCAGAACTGTGAGGAGACATCATGACCAAAGCAACTCTTATAAAGGCCAACATCTAACTGGGGCTGGCTTGCAGGTTCAGAAGTTCAGTCCATTATCATCGTGGTAGGGAGCATGGCAGTGTACAGGCAAGTATGGCACTAGAGGACCTGAGAGGTCTACATCTTGATCTGAAGGCTGCTAGGGGAAGACTGTCTTCTAGGCAGCTACGAGGAGGGTCTCAAAGCCCTCCCCTATAGTGACACATTTTCTCCAACAAAGTCACACTTATTCCAACAAGTTAAATATTCAAAAAGGGAAGCTCTCCAATTGTCCAGCATGTTTGGCCAAAGCTCTGTGAGTTACTATAACATGGGATGTGTAATAGCCCAATGGTTGTCCACCCTGGCCTTGTTTTTAGCAGAGGGTCATGTTATGAGGTAGAAGCTGCACGGGAAGGACTGAGCATGAAGCCCAGTTACTGAAACCCTCATATAGCACGCATGGGTCTTCCCATCATAAACCAGGAATGGTGGGCCATCCCTGTAATTCCAGCACTCAGGAGGTAGAGGCAGGAGGATCAGGTTCCGGCATGGGGCTATTTTCAGCTATTTATTGATTTAAGGCCAGCCTGGGCTACAAAACAAAAATAAACACCAAAACATACAAAAAGAAAAGTTGCTGGGAGGGGTGGCGCACGCCTTTTAGTTTCAGAAATTTCCATTGGTAATTTCTCATCCTGAGTCCCCCAAACGTTGACTGTTCGCTTGCTCTTCCTGCTTTGCCCTCACTTTTCTCTTGAAAATGCCAAGTCTCTCTTCACGGTTCCATGTGGAGCACAGTTTATACTTAAATCTGTCTCCCTGGTGGCAGGAATCTGTGTAAAATCTGCTTTGCCTCCTGCAGCGGCAAGCTCTCCGTCTCTTTGACATTAACACACCCATAGTTATTAACTCACTCGGGCCAGGCAAGTGTGGTGATATGCTCTTAGAGTCCTGGCGACTGGGAGGTAGAAGTAGGCGGGTTGGATCTGCAAGGTCATCCTTGGCTATATGGCCAGTTTGGAGCCATCCTGTGCTATATGAGATCTTGTCTCTAGGAACTTAAGCGAAGGCTGGCAGTTTTGAGCCTGTCGTTTACAAAGTCTTGGAATGAATCCCAGTATCATCAAAAACAAAGCAAAGCCAAAAACCCAAACAAAACCCAAACAACGAGAAAACCCTCACTGCTTCAGAGAGTGGGAAGTCCAGGGTACACTTGGCTGGGACTTGAAGTTCAATGGCTCTCAGCATAAAGACTGAGCTGCAGTACCTAAGCTTGATGGGGGTTTCAGAGTCTGCTTCTCAGTGGCCCACTTGCCAGGCTAGTGGCAAGACATGTCTGCCTTTGCCTTATAGCCCTCACCACAGGGTCAGAGTGGAGGCAAAACAAGGAGACAGCCACACTTTCCAGGACCAGTGCTGTGGACCTCACATGGCAGGACTGGGACACCGTGGGACACTGAAGGGTGGTATCACTGGGGCCCATCTGGAAGGCTGGCTGCCAATGCCTTTGGTGGTAATTTGTGAGAAGACCTCGGGCAAGAAGCTCCCAGGGTTGGAAGTATAGGTCAGATTGTATTCAATGGGCTACGGCTCAGTGAGAGAAAGAGTTAATTGGCTCACAGAAGCACTTCTCACAGGATAACTCATCTGCCAGCCTCTGGCCCAAGTCCTAGAATCAGGCTGCTTTCTTTATTTGGGGGTGGTAGTTGTGGTGGTTGTGTGGTGTTTTCGGCAGCTGTCTGGGCTCCCATTGTTTCTCCTCCTGCTTCAGAGGAGGTCGAGGAGATGGAAGAGGACTTGGACAGGTGGCTCCTATAGAGGCTGGTTTGGACCACTCCTGATACAAAGGCACTAAGGCCTTGGAAAGGAAGAAGTGAGCGAGGAAGCTGGCAGGCCGCCCTTACAGGGAGCCGGGTCTAGGTTTGCTCCTTTGAGGAGCTCGGCACCTGATTAACAATTCTACTCAAGATGGATTAAGCTGCTGGAGCCTTTCTCCATTTAGAGGTGCCAGCTCTCTCCTTCTCTTAGTACCCTGCTCCAGTTACACCCTCACCCTCACCCTCAGATTGCTCTTAGGGCAACTTTGAGTCCAGGATACATTGAGTCTTCCCCCCAACTCCCGGAAGGGCAGAAGAGGCTGACTTTCTCCAAGATCAGAGATGAGGAGAGACAAGGGCCATGATTATGAAAGAAGCTCTTATGAGAGAAAATCTCAGAAGCCTCACTGGGCAGCTGGGGATACAACTCAGCCGCTAGAGTGCTGGGCTAGAATTACAAGCCCCTGAGTACAGCTCCCAGCACCGCATAAACCAGACATGGTGTCAGACAGCTATAATCTCAGCACTTGGGAGTTGGAGGGAAAGGATCAGAAGTTCAAAGCAGTCTTCAGCTACATATTGAATTTGAAGCCAGCCTGGGCTACATGAAATCTTGTCTCACAAAACACAAGACAACACAACAAAGGAATAGGCCAACAGAAGACTTATGGGCCCTTGACTCTTGAGGGTCTCTTGTCTTCCCAATTTCAATCTGAGCAAATGTTCTTTCAGGAGACAATCCTTGTTTCTGTTTAACCTTCACCAGAAGAAGAGTCAATACAGCAGCCAGCCAGAGGTGGGTTAGGGCTGCTGCTGTTAAACACAATCACCAAAGCCCAGAGACCATCATCCCCGGGAAGGTTGCCTCCTCCTCTTTGAGTCTTGTCCCTTACTCGTGCTTTTCCAATGACAGCAAATCTTGGATCAACTCTAATTACAGCTGTTACTTAGATGGAACCCAAGTTTGTTTTCTATTTCTTCCCTCCGGGTAAGATCAAGACTTCAAATTTTTATTTATTTATTTATTTTTAAAGATTTATTTTATGTGTATGCGTGTTCTGCCTTCAAGAATATAGGTACACTAGTGTCTGTACCTGGTGCCCACTGAAGTCAGAAGAAGATGCCAGATCCCCTAGAATGGAGTTAAGGACAGTTGTAGGCTGACGTGTAGGTACTAGGAACTGAACGAAAGTTTTCTGCAAGAGCACTTTTCCAGCTGCACTTACTTATTTTAGTGTGTGTGTGTGTGTGTGTGTGTGTGTGCGCGCGCTGGCGCGCGGCGTATGTGGACCACAACATGCACATGGAGGTGAGAGGACAGCTCTGTGGAGTTAAGGTCTCTCCTTCAACCTTAGGTTTTAGGAACTGAGCTCAGGCTGACAAGTGTTCATAGAGAATGGCCTCACTCACGGAGCCATTGCCACGGTGCCCGAACAGACTTTTAAAATCATTTGGTTAGTTATCTGAAAAACTGCTTTCTTGTTTGGCAGCTGTCCAAATGAGCCTTCGGCCAAACTGGTTTGTTCCAGTACTCCAGGCGCAATGGGAGATGTGAGCTCTGTTCACCTGTAGCTTCCGGTACTGCCCCACCCCCACCACTTCCGCCCGCTCTCCTCTTGGCTCGGCCTGTGCTTCCTGTCCCTCAAGCCTCCTGCTGTCCTCTGCCTGCTTCCAAATTGTTCTCTATTCAGCTGAACTCCGAGGATCTCCCTCAGAGAACACAGATCACGGTGGGCTCCTCTGACTTAGCTGCCAAGGCCTCCGTCCGTGGCAGCCTAGGTCCCAGCACAATAGGCCTTTATGCCTCTCTCTGGCACTCCTTCCTGGCCCCAGCTGCCCCATGCTCTGGTTTTCCTTAGTCTTTAGGATTTTTTTTCCCTAGTTGACTTAGCCATTACAGTGCAGGGACTAGGAGGAGGGGCTCTGGAGATGAGGAGCAAAGAGTCTGCTGCCTGGCCCTGTAAGACATCACCAGGGGTCACCAGTCACAAAGGGCAGAGACTTTGCTTTCCTAGTCAGGAATAGAGATAGGGACTCTCTCTCTCTCTCTCTCTCTCTCTCTCTCTCTCTCTCTCTCTCTCTCTCTCCCTCTCCCCCCCCCCTCAGTTAATGTCATATCAAGTACCCCAATCCAAACAAAACGAAACAACCTTGCTGCGGAGGCTGCGGTGTGTCACACCCTTTTGCCCAAACAGCTTCACATGCAAATATTCGCTGAGGTGAGTCACTGGTCTGGTTCAAGGCCTCTGGCTTCTGCTACATTACCAATCCTGGATCCTCACCAGGACTCCTCTCATCCTGTTGTTGCCCTGTGTCGCGGAGATTTTACAGCTTTGGTTTTGCAGGTCCGGCCCCTTCACGTGCTCCAGCAGTTCAGAGATGGGGTAGATGTTGGGGTCCAACTCAAAGCTCTGGATCGGGGGCCTGAGTCTTAGCTGTGTTGTTGGTCAGCCCAATAGGTATCCCATTGCTCTTCGGTACCCATGCCACCAAGGCGAGCCCTGCCCTGGGGAGGGACGGGGCCAGCTCATCCAGCGCTGCCCTGGCAAGGGGCGGGGCCTGCTCCTGGAGTACTTCTGTGGGTGAGGGGTGGGGCCAGGTCTGTTGTTCTCACACCCTTGGGAGCCAGCTTTACTATGCTGCCCAGGCAAGATATGGGGCTTGCTTCTGGGAGTGCTGCAGCTTGTAAGGGGTAGGGCCAGCTCTCCTACTCCTGCAGAGGAGTAAGGTGAGGGGATGGGGGAGGGCGGCTCTTCCATGCCCATGCCCTCAGGGCAGGTTCATACATGGCAGGTTCATCCATGTCCCCTACCACCAGGGCCATCTCTACTGTGCTGCCCAGGTGAGGTATGGAGGCGTGAAGATCTCGATACTTAATCAGCCTAGGACAGGTTTTTCTTTTTTCTCCTCTCCTCTCTTCTCTCCCTATGCCCCTTCCACATCCCCCCCCCCTTTTATTTCTTTGAGACAGGGTCTCCTGGAACCCACTCTGTAGACCAGGCTGGCCTCAAACTCAGAAATCCACCTGCCTCTGCCTCCCAAGTGCTGGGATTAAAGGTGTGCGCCACCACTGCCCGGCTTCCCCTCCCCTTTCTTCCTCTCCCTTCCTCCCCTTCTCTCCTCCTTTCATTTCACTATGTAGCACAGGCTGGCCTCCAACTAATGCCTTGGTCTCCTGAGTGTTGTGATTACTGGGACGGCACCAAACCCACTTCTGGCAGCCTAGGAAATTTCTAAAATTCCCGGAAGAGGAGAGTGGAGGAGGTCACAGTTCAACTCCAGCTTAGGTGTGAAGCAGAAGTGGACATCGCTCACACAGAACATCTGCACCCGTTTGGGTAGCAAGGGTGTCCGAGAGCTGCTCTGTGAGCTAGCTCCTGCTCCAGTGTGAGACACATTTGTGTGCCTGGACTTCATGTTGAGTTCTCTATCTCCGGGAGAAGATGCAGGAGTCAGCAGGAACAAGAGCCACCAGACCAAGGAAGACAGGTTCCTTGTCACCTGTGTCCCTCTGCAACAGCAAGCACCTGTTTGAAGGTATGTGGCTCTAGAATGGATGGAAGCTGTGTGGGGATGGGTGCAGGAGGCTTGTATCCATTGCCTTTGACAGCCTGTGGGGGAGGGCAGCAGGAATCCATGTTCAGGTTCAAGGGACGCTGACCATGAACATCTAGAACACAGATACAACTAAAAACTATCACCACTTCCACACATGGGTTCTTCTTCTCTCTTTTAAAAGGTAATTTTTACCTTACTTTTTAATTCGCTGTGCTTTGGTGTTTTGCTTACATGCATGTCTGTGTGAGGGTGTCAGAGCTCCTGGAACTGGAGTTACAGACGGTTGTGAGTTGCCACGTGAGTGCTGGGAATTGAACCAGGGTCCTTTGGAAGAGCAGCCAGAACTCTTTTTTTTTTTTTTCCTGAAAGCTTTAATTTATTCCGTCCCCAAAGACAATCAAAGGGGGTGAAAGGTCAAGATTTTATTGTCTTCATAACAAAATCGGCTTAGAACTGGATCACTTGGCCCTTTCTCTTCTTGTCGTCTCCCAGTTCAAAATGCTTGCACCTCTTAATAGCCAGCATCCTCTTCGATCTGCAGTTGGACTCAACACACTCCAGTCGAAGCACAATCTTCTTTGTAGTTTTAGCCTTTTTGCGGAAAATAGGCTTAGTCTGCCCACCGTAGCCACTCTGTTTCCTGTCATAACGCCGCTTTCCCTGGGCATACAAAGAATCCTTGCCCTTCTTGTACTGGGTCACCTTGTGGGGTTGGTGCTTCCCACATTTCTTGCAGAATGTCCGGCGGGTCTTAGGAACGTTCACCATGTTGGCAGGAGCGCTATCAGCTCAAAAAGAGAGAGGCGCGAGCAGCAACGGAAGTTTGGCAGCCAGAACTCTTAACTGCTGAGCCATCTCTTAGGCCCCCACCTATGGGTGGGTTAGAACCCAGGTCTGGGAGCTAGCATTGCTGGGCTCCTGGACTGCTGTGGGGGGGCTTGGTGATTAGCACCTGTGTGCTGCTGTGCAGTAAACAGATAAAGCAGGGCGTAACGGTGCACACCTGCAATCCCAACTCTGGGACAGCTTAGGACGAAAGGTTCGCTAACCTCAGGTTCCAGGACAGCCTGGTCTAAAAATAATGAGGACCTGCCACAGACTGGCAAACAGCCGAGAGGCTGGGGGCGGGGGGTGGTGTTCAAAGTCATCTTCATTTACATGGTGAGTTTGAGACAAGCCTGGGCTGAGGCTCTGTCTTTTTAAAAAAAAAAAAAAGTATGCTGGGACACAACACACCTTTAAGCCCAGTTCAGGAGACAGAGGCAGATGGGTTTCTGTGATTTCAATGCCAACCTGGTCTACACAGCGAGTTCTAGGGCAGCTGGGAATACACTGTGAGACTCTGTAAAGAAAAGAAAGAGAGAGGGGGAGGGAAGGAGAGAGAGAGAGAGAGAGCAAGAGAGAGAGAGAGAGAGAGAGCGCTCTCCTCTCCTCGTGGTGGTAATCCCGGGAGGCTGAGGGAGGAGGATCACTGTGGGTGTGAGACTGGCCTAACTACAGTGAACTCCAGTACTCTCACTGTACAGAGTATGACTACATGGGCTATAGAGAGTGAAACCTAATACACACACATATGTATGTATATGTATATATGTGTATATGTACATATGCCTATATATGTGTATATGTATATATGCATATATGTATGTATGTGTGTATATATATATATATATCTTAAATTATATTTTATTTGTTTATATAGTTGTATAGTGTGTGTGTGTGTGTGTGTGTGTGTGTGTGTGTGTGTGTACACCACAGTACCCATGAGGAGGAGGTCAGAGGACCACTTGTAGGAATGTGCTTTCTCCTTCCAACATTTGGGTTGGGTTTCTGGGGATAAACTTGGTCAGATTGGTGGCAAGTCCCGACTTGAGGACATATTTAAATACGCCTGTCTTAGCAGCTGACCAGATGCCTCTGGACATCCCTTAATCCTCCCAGATGTGTGTGCTCTGGTTCCTTGCTGGCATCACCTTGAACTTGTTACCCGTTGCAGCTAGGGTCACAACCCATTTTTGTGCTCACTTGTGTCTGTTTTGTCACATTTTAAAGCTTGACCCTAGGTAGGCCAGTGGCCACACTGTGTGCTGGCAGAGATGCTTGCATGGAACACTAACAACTGTTGAAGGTCTGATTCAAAGGCCGAGGGTAAGCACTGGTCAGGCTCCTAGACTGACTTCACAATCTAACTAACTGACCAGCTCAGGCCATCCTGCTGGGAAAGTTCCCGAAACTGAAGTCACATGAAATTTTCCCAGTTCCCACTAGTGCCACACACATGCCTTCCCTTCAGAAAGCAGCAGATTCACTTAAAAATAATTCAGAAGAGATTGATGGGGTTTTGGAATTGTACTGAAAAATATGACCTCATTAGTCAGGGCCTGGCTGTTAGACAGACGCTTCTGTGTAATTAGAAGTCAGGGCAGGGAGAGCTAATAATGGCATGGATTAAAAAATTAAAATACTTTCCCTTTATACTTTCTGGGCTTCGCTGACATTCTCCTTTTTTGCAAAAATCTGGAAACAGATCTCTTTCAGGAAGGCCTTATCGACAGATGGAGTGAGGGACACAGGTCTTGCTTTGTGGAGTATAAGAGTGGAGCAAACACTTGTCAGATTTGCAGTGCACAGGGGATGCACATAGTGGGTCATTTTTTGAAGGCATTTACTACCTTGCAGACAGTGCACAGAAAAAAGAATATGCACACTTAATTTTAATCCATTCATGATTACTATAATTGTTATTATTTGAAACAGCACACAGTAGCCCAGGCTGGCCTCAACCTGTAGCAGTCTTCAATAAATGAACATGGCAACTTCTGGGGCTGGGGACCTGGCTTGCTGGGCAACGATTCTTCTACTGGAAGCAGGACAGCCTGAGTTTAATCCTCTAAACCCAAGTAAAGTTGCCCATTGCACTAGCTCACACTGCAATCCCAGAAGTCCTCCAGCAAAGGAGGGAGATGGAGACAGGACTCACCCGGGAGCTTGTGGGCCAAGCAGCCTAGAGTAGGTAGCACAGCGGAAACAAAGAGAAAGACGCCACCTCAAAACAAGATGGAGGATCTGGAGAGATGGCTTAGCCATTAAGAGCAATTGTTCTTTTGGAAAAAGTGGGTTCAGTAGCTAGTACCACGTGGCAGCTCCCAACCGCTCCTAACTCCCAGGACTCTTCTGGTGCATGTTCACATACATGTTCCCCCCCCCCGTGTGTGTGTGTGTGTGTGTGTGTGTGTGTGTGTGTGTTCTTTGAGACAGGGTCCTACTGTGTAGCCTAGGCTGTCCTGCCTTTTTTTGAGTGCTGGGATAACAACATGTCCACCATGCCTTGCTTAATCTTTTTCAAATAACTTAATTTTTGGCTTTATTCACTTTCTCAATTTTATTTTTCTTTCTATTGAGTGACTCGTGATTTTCTTCTACACCATTCTGTATTTTCTGACCTTCCTGGTGTAACTTTTGAGGCAGATGCTCCAGCTATGAATTTTTTTTTTGGGGGGGGGGTTTCGAGACAGGGTTTCTCTGTGTAGCCCTGGCCGTCCTGGAACTCACTCTGTAGACCAGGCTGGCCTCGAACTCAGAGATCCGCCTGCCTCTGCCTCCCAAGTGCTGGGATTAAAGGCATGCGCCACCACCTCAGCCCGGCTGAACCTTCTTTAATACAGTACTTACAGGTGGATATTTTGTCCCCTCAGATGCTTTAGCTGCATCTCATTGGTTTTATATGGGATTAAAGGGAACTGTCTCATCCCATTTTGGGGGTCCTGTGAGAACACAGCCACGCACATGCACGCACACACACACATATACACACACATGCAATCATTGGAGAGAAAGGGGTCAGAGACACTTTAGCATGCTGCAGCAAGAGCAGCAGGCATGGCGCTGGCAGGACAGCCACCTGCCTAGTTTAGCCTTCCAGTTTTCCTTCCTTCTTCCCCATACCTCCCTTCCTTCTCCACCTTGAGATGGTGTCTCATGTAGCTGAGCTTATATTCAAGGATGATCTTGAACTTCTAATCCTCCTGCCTCCACATCCCTAGGGCTTGTGTGTCCTTGACTGCGTCTGTGGTCCACAGTTGCACTAGTGATAGTTGTGAAGATACAAGGAAGCCCACTTCCACCCTCCGGCCCCTTTCTCTCTTTTGCTCAAACTTAGCACATTTTATATGTACTAAAGAGTAACGAAGTTGCTATGCACGGTGCATGTTCAAAGTACAATTAACCAGTGATTGTATGCGTGTGTGTGCATGTGTGTGCGTGTGCATGTCTGTGTGCTAGGAATGGAAATTGGCACCGGGTGTCTCCCCCATCTCTCTTCACTTTACTGAGGCATGGTCTCTCCATAAACCCAGAGCTCTAGATAGCCAGTTTGCCTTTGGATCCCATCTTTGCCTCTCGAGAGCTTGCTGGGATTAAAGGTGGCTGTCATTCCTGCCTAGCTTTTATGTGGGTTCTGCACATCCAGACTTTAGTCCTTACACTTGCATGGTAAGGGATTTACCCACAGAGTCCAAATTTTAGCAGGCAGTGTAGATCTATCACTGCGCACTCAGAGGCTAGCACATCAAGAGTTCAAGGCTAGCCTCAGCCACACAGTGAGTTAGAGATTAGCCTGGGGTAGGTGAATCTTGCCACAAAATAAATAAATTTCCTCCCTCACCAAACCCCTACTTTTAGACTGTGCTATTGTCTAAACTGGAAGCCGTGATTAAATTATTGTCTGGATTATTTGTCTGTGTGAGCTCTCTGTGTCAGGGGACTCCCGTAACTCCAGTACTAAGGAAGCAGAGGCAGCAGTGAGTTTGAGGCCTGGTTGGTTTCCATACCAAGAGACTTGGCCATTAACAAAACATAAAACAAAAACAAAACAAAACAAAAACCTCCCTTATTTGGGAGAGGCTATGAGGTAAGTTAAAGTAGACCATCTCTGGCCTTTGAAGCTCACAACTGTACTCCAGTAATCACACCACAGAGTGTTCTGGGATTACTGGAAAAAAGCTGGATTTTTGTCAAGGACCTTTGGTCTTGGCAGCAAAACAATCTCTCACCCTCCCTGGGGTTAGTCAATTGTAGAAGGGAGAAGACAAGGGCCGAGGAGCTTTCTCAGGGAGGGCTCCTCCCTAAAGGCTTCCAGGAAATAGAGAGAAGAAAATCCCTGGATAATCGAATTGTTAAAGTGGTTACACAAAAGTTAAAAATTTCTCAGACATCTGACCTTTTCTGTTTGCCGAGCTAACAGCATAAAACCTATATTTGTAATGAAATTGTTACTATTTGTTTAATTTTAACATCTTATCTCTCTCTCTCTTTCTCTCTCTGTCTCTCTCTCACTCTCTGTGTGTGTGGCATAGCATAGCATATGTGTAGAAGCCAGAGGACAATGTGTGAGAGTTGGTTCTCTCCTTCCATATGTGGGTCATAGGTCAGCAGGCTTGACAGCAAGTGCCCGTAACAGCTGAGCCATCTCACTAGACTTTATCTTGCTTTCATTCCACATGGGCCTGGAATTATTACATGTCTCAGACTGGCCCCAAAGTTGTGGCAATCCTGCCTCAGCCTCCAGAGTGCTGGGATCACAGTCTCAGTCTTAGAGTCATCACTACAGCAGCACGCACAGCAGGTGGATAGCACCCTAGGAAGAATAGGCGGGGTGTCCTTTGGGACAACTCTGGTGGGCGGCCTGAGCCAAGCACCCTCTTCTCTGTGGTACTTCTGTGACTTTCTTCTAGGGCTGAGACCTAGCTCGGTAGAGAACTTCCATAGACGAGTGAGTCCCAGGTTCAATTCCATTATCCCAATGTAACAGCTTGATTAAAACAGTAAACAAAATAGGCTGGCTGTAGTGGCACACACCTGTAATCCTTGCTCTTAGGAGATACAGGCAGGCAGAGCTATGAGTTCCAGGTCAGCCTTATCTACAGGTAAAGCTCTGGGCCAGCCAGAGCTACACAGTGAGGACTTGCCAGCCCCGCACCCAAGAGAAAACAAAACCAGAAATAATAAAATGAGCATGGGCATTTCTTATCTCGACTTCTGGGTGTGGTGGCAGAGATAGGTGGGTCTATGAGTTTGAGGCCAGCCTAGGCTACAGAGTGAGTCCAGGAGGGCCAGCACAAGCAAGGGATCTACAGATCAAGGCTAGTCTCTGCTACAGGACACAATTGGCTTCCATGACACCCCGTCTCCAAAAACTAAAACAAATCTCTCAAGTTGGGTGAGTCTCTAGAACTTAAAGTAGCATTTATTAAAAGATTCTTCCTTCAGAGGCTGGGGAGGCGGCTCATTCAAGAACACGCTTGCTGTGCAAACGTAGGGCTTAGCTTGGAGCCTCAGCAGCTGTGTAGGGTGAAGAGGCTCATTCCTGTCCACTCGGTGCTGGCAAGCTGGAAGGAGGAAGATCCCTGGGGGGGTCACTGGCCAGCTAGTCTACCAGCATCAGCTGGTTCCAGGGTTAGTGAGAGCCCCTATCTCAGAAACTAAGGTGGGAGAGATTGAGGAAGGCTCCTGATACCAAAACTCTGATATATACAAGCACTGTGTATAGATGCATACACACACATACATGTACACGTACACGCACAGGCACGCGCATGCACAGCACATGCTAGTCTTCCTTCAGAGAGTTTGTGTTCCAGGAAGCTGAACCTTTACTGAAACAAGAGTGACTTTCTGGGCACAGTCCACCTTTGCACGTGACTTGGTCTACTGCAAACTACTTTCCCATTTGCTGTCACCACACAGCTCGTCCTCCTGACAGTACCTCCAGTGCTCATGGGTACCTTCTAGGACCTGCCACATTCCTTAACAAAGGGCTTCCAGGCTCATCCAACTGTGAGGGGTGTGGCAGTGCAGAGCAGAAACTTGTGGGTGGGATAGGGGCGAGAGCACAGAGCTGTCTCCGTGTGTCACACAGAACTCAGGCTCCACCCACTTGTTCCATCAAGACCTGGACTCACAGATGCACGAGTTAACAAGTTTGGGTATTTTTTTATTTTCCCCCTTTTGGTATTTGCTCCAGGCAGGGTCTCACTATATATCCCAGGCTGACCTCAAGCCTGAGGTGCCCTCTTGTCTCGGCCTCTCTAATGCTGGGCGGTACCTAATGAAGGTGCAAGCTACCACACTCAGCTTGGCACCATCGTGAGAATCTTTTCACTGTCAATATACACTTTGCTGCCGTGCTTACAGCACTTGGGAGGTAGAGGCAGCAGGCTCAGCACTCATGTTCATCCCCAGCTAAATTCTTATCCAGCATGAGCTATAAGAGATCTTGTCTCAACAAACAAACAAACACACACTTCATAGGCACTTGGTTTGAGGACTCTTTCTTAAGATGGCATGCCTTTTAGGCTAGAATTAGAATACTCAGTGGACACAGTTGACTCTTGGGGCCCCAGCTGTAGTTACACCTGCTATTTCCAAGTGAATGAGAGCTGTGTTCCCAGTCTGCTGGGAGAAAATGGGCAACACATGCTAATGTGATGAAGCAGAAATCACAGGAATTTGGGAAGGGAGGAATCCTGAAAACACGACACACACGGTGCAAACTAAAGGCCAAGAGTTCTCAGCTCGCAGGGTGAGAGACACAGAAGGGTCAGGGCACAACTGCAGGCCATTGCAGGAAATGTAGACTCTGTCAACAGCTTACCTTCAGAGTGTTTCTGATGCATTGGGAAATGTTTCTGGGTTTGTATGCTCTTGTTTACCAGTGGGTACAGTTGCCCCAGAGGGCCCGGGGCTCTGGGCCACAGTGATGGATGTGGTTAGAACAATTTCCATCTTATGCCACTCTCCAGAGGACGGATCTAGGGAGGAGGGCTGTTACATGCTTTCTTCCCTGATGACATTTTCACGTTAGACGCTCAGGTCAAAATGAAGGGGAGGCTGAGGGTACAGACACAGCCTGTAATCCCAGTGTTTAAGAGACTGAGGCAGGAGGATTTTGAGTCTGAAGCTGTCCTGTGCTACATAGTGAAACTCTTCTTCAAAACAATAAAGAGAGAATAAAGCGGGGTTGGGGGGCTTACAGGAAAGTAGTGGGCACATTTGGTGTCAGGGTGTGGGAAGGGCATTGGGTTGGGCTGTGTAATACCACCACAGGTACAGCTCTGTGCAAAGTGCTTCCCAGGGCTGGGGCAGGAGCTGGGCGTGGGGGAGGCTCAGCTGTGGGGTGCTTCACCGGTGAGCCTCAGGGCAGCGTATGAATTCTCCAGGTCTGACTTTGGGCATCCACTTCCTCGAGGTGGGCCCATTATGTGAGTGTAACCACATCGCAGCCATCAAGCCCTGACAATCACAGGCTGGCCCTGAATCCAGGGTGGGTTAACATGTAACACGACCCCACTGAGAAGTCACAATGGAAAGGCTTAGCTGGGATTTCATATCTCCGCTTAGTTATCTGGGTCTGTGCCTTAACCATGGACTAGACTATTACCTAGCTATGTTCACAGAAAATGAGATTACTTTCGACTGATTAATCTCTTACTATTTCTACAAATAAAATCACCTGGTTTGCTAACCTATGGCCTTTTTAAAAATTATTTTTCAGGCTGATAGAAAATCATTATATTTCAACAGTAGCAGCCAGAGAGATCTTTGAAATCCCAGAGGAGAGTCCAGGGTCAGGGTGGCTCCAGGTAACATCAGTGTCCCCCTCTTCTTGGACACCCCAACAGTTCCCAGGGACCATGTCAGGCTTGCAGAAGAAGGGAGGGCTGGCAGTTGGCCATGCAGTTAAAGAGCTGGACAAAGACTCCTGCTACTGCAGCAGCCATCCCCAGTCTCCACCCCAGTCCCACTCCCCAGCTCCCGAGAGTGGTTAAGAGATGCTTCCTACATTAGGATGGAATCATCTATAATGGTCACACTTTGTAATAAACAAAACTACAGTCTGATCTCCTCAGGGAGTCCATATTCCCTATGCATTCTGTCAGTTCTGAGAAGACTCCTCCCCCACCCCAGGCGATCCATTCTTCACTGAAGCACTGCTTCTCAGCTAAGCCTTTGTGATACCCTAACCTCAAAGTGACAGTGACAACCTTTGGACAGAACAATATCTTTCTAAGTTCTTCCTTAGTCTTTTGTCTTAATTTTTGAATAGAGTCTCACATAGCCTAGGCTGGCCCTGGACTCACTATGCAGCTATGGCTAGCCTTGGACTCACTGGTAGCTGAGGCCGGTCCTGGACTCAATATACAGCTATGGCCGGCCTTAAACTTACCAAGTGGCACTCAGACTCCCGAGTGCTGGGATCACAGCCATGTACCACCAAGCCCAACTTCTTCCAGTCTTGTCAGACTTGACAAGCAAAGATTGACTTAGCCAGGCCTAGTATTGATTGGATGTATGTAATCCCAGACCCTAGGGAGACTGATCCAGAAGGATTGTGATGTCAAGACCTGCTGAGTTTGACCCGACTCCAAGCAGGAGAGACTGGAGAGACTGAAACTAATGACCACACACAAATAGAAAGCAACATATTCAAAAACCACAAAATCAAACACTTAAAAGGGCTCACAACACAGCTCAGTAGTTGATAACTTGTCTGTGTGTGCGCAGAGCTCTGGTTCATTTGGAAAATTGGAGCAGGGTCGTGAGGAGAGGAAAAACCCAACATTTTGTTGTTTGTTTAAGATAAGGTCTTGGGGCTATTTAAGATAGCTTAGTAGGTAAAGCATTTGCCACCAAGAGGGATTCCCGGAACCCTTAGAGGAAGGAGATAACTGATTCCTGACCTTTGCACTGACTTGTGTGCCTCCTACCAAAATAACGTTACAAACGAAAAGAAGAAAGACATCATCTGTGTTTCCTTGGCTGGCCTAGGAAACTCCCTATGTAGCTGAGCTTGCCCTTCAGTCTCTGATCCTTCTGCTTCTACTTCCTGAGTGCTGGGATTGCAGGTGTGCAGCACCAAGCCAAGTTTGGGCCATGCTGGGAATTGAACTTCTGGTCTTGAGCATAATATTCAGGCAGATACCAACCGAGCTACATCCCCAGCCCAATATTTTGGTGCTTTGAAAGCGAGACAATAATTTTATGCATTCAAAAGTCACTTTAACGATACAGGCTGCCTTGTGACTAGTGACTATCTCCTGTGGTGGGGAGCGATAGTTTTAACTTTTTCTTCTAGTTTCTCTCTAAAGCCAACATAAAAATTTAGTGATAGGAAAATGTTGTTTGTAAATAGAAATGTATACGCAGAACACTTTGGAATGGAGAACCTACTGGGACTAAGGTAGGAAAAACAGCCCTGGTCTCTTGGTACATTTTCAAAGTCTATAGGGGTGGGCAGGACTTGGGAAAGCCGTGATTATAGCTTATGCTATCATTAGAGCAGAATTCCCAGCACACCACAAGGGTTTTTCTGTGAGGAAGGATGTTGGTGAGGGAATTGAAAGGAGAAATAGCTTTTTGATTTTTCTTAAGTTTGTGCATGAAAGTCTGAGACCTGAGTGTGGACTCTCTGGAGAAGAATTGGGGTACACTGTGGGTTTGCTTGTGACCAGTCTATCAAAAGGGCTGAGATCCTTATTTTGAAGTTTGTGGTTCAACAACCTCCACATCGCCGGGCAGTGGTGGCGCACGCCTTTAATCCCAGCACTTGGGAGGCAGAGGCAGGTGGATTTCTGTGTTCGAGGCCAGCCTCCAGGACAGCCAGGGCTACACAGAGAAACACCCCCCCCCCAAAAAAAAAAAACATAGAAAGGGGTAGTGTGTGTGTGTATGTGTATGTGTATGTGTGTAAAGTCCAAATATAATAACTTCTTTTTGAGACATGCTCTCCTATAGCACAGGCTGGCCTAGAACTTGATACGCAGCAAGGGATTCAGCCACTTAAATATAGTAATTTAATGTCATTGTGGTGGTACACACCTTTGATCTTAGCACTTGGGAAGCAGAGGCAAGTGGATCTCTGTGAGTTGGTGGACAGCCTGGTTTACATAGGGAATTCCAGGCTAGTAAGTTACACAGTAAGACCCTGTATTCTTCTCTCTCTCTCTCTCTCTCTCTCTCTCTCTCTCACACACACACACACACACACACACACCTTTTCAGGGGACTAACACAACTACTGGGGGAGTCCTGGCAGAGTCATCATTAGTACATGAGAAATTAGGTTCTCCTCTTGGGGTTCTTGGTCTCAATTTAAGAATGAACTCAAACAGAAGCTCAAACACTATTTTATTAGAATGTAAGGGAAAGATCCCAGGGCAAGTAAGGTATGAATCTGAGCAGCTGTCTTGGGGAAGTAAGGAGAGGGAAAGGAAGGAGAGGAAAAGCCAGGCAAGGCAGCCTGCAGCTCGGCCACAATGCGGGGAGTGAATTTTAGAGAAACAGTGAGGCCCAAACTGTTAGAGAAAGCAGACTTGGAGCAGACAAGGAAAGTCACGCTTTCCGGCGTGGTTCTGAAAAGCCAGCTGACTTGGCTGGAGACTGCGGCTCTGTAAGCTGATGCACTTGGGGCTGAGAATTCTGGGAAGAGATGTGTATTATCTCATGAAAGAGCTAATTAGGGGCTGGAGAGATGGCTCGGCTTTCTGCTCTCATAGAGGACCTGAATATATCAGGGCCTAAGTTTGATCCCAGCGCCTATATCAGGATGCTCACAAGGACAGCCACTCCAACTCCAGGGGATCTGACACCTCTGGCTTCTGAGGGCACCTGCATATCTCTCTCTCTCTCTTACACACACACACACACACACACACACACACCACACGCACACACACACACACCAGAGGGAGGGAAGGAGAGGAAGAAGAAGAGTGGAAGAGAGGGAAAGAGGGAGAGAGAGAGGCCAACCAATCAGGGCTGAAGAGATGGGAGCACTTGTTGCTTTTCCAGAGGATCCAATTTTGGTTCTTCAGTTCTCAGCACCCTTGTCAGGATGGCTCACAATCAACTATCTATAATCTAAGAGCAACCACACTAGTACACACACACACACACACACACACACACACACTTAAGAATAAATCTTAAGATAACCAACCGGTCAAGATTTAAAAGAATTAATTAGTCCTCCCCTCTCTTTAGCATGGTTTAAGATGTACTCGCCTTCCTATAGGTGGTCCCACTTTCCTGACAGGCGATCGGCTAGCCCAGATGGAACGTTCCATCTCTACCCGGAGGTTCCATTCTCTGGATCAGAAGGACTCTGCTCAATGGGCCTTGATTGATGCTCTCACACCAGCTACGCTCTGGCACAAGAGTCAGATCTGAAGATCAGTCTTAGGTGAGCTTACTGACTAGCTGCTTCTTGCCTGGACTACCATTGGCCAGGAAACCAGCCTCTCTGGCTTGGGCTTCTCCCTCAACAGTGGTCTCTTCCCAACTCTGGCATCTTCTCTCTATTCTTCTTATTGTCTGTCACTTACTCAGCCCCCGTTTTCACCTGGGCCCCACCCATATAGCTCTTCAAGCTAGAAACCTGACCTCCCTCAGAGTCCCGCCTTCCACCCCAAGAGTCAACCCAGCCAGCCCTGGCTCCAAGCCCACATTGCCTCTGTTCACTCCATTCACATTTTATTTTATCTACCTGTACAAATGTCAGATTAAATGCCAAACATAAGATGAAGACACTTCATCTAGCCCACCTTAGCAGGTAGGGAGCTAGCCTTTAGTCAGACTGATAGAGCCCTGGGGTATAGGTTTCCACAGTTTCATCACAGGGACATGTGAGCAGCCTACCATGGGACGTGTAGCTGAGGAAGTGAAGGACCAGCAGCAACAGATGAACTCTGACAGCATTGTGTGCAGGGTTTGTTAATGGGGGATTGGATGAGGGATTCATGCGTGAGAAACGTGTTCTTGGCCACTGAGCATCATTTCAAATGACCAAGCTGGGCTGGGAGAAGACTGAACAGGTGGATGTTTGCCACCCAAGCCTGACAGCACGAGTTTGGATCCCTAGACCTACAGAAATTCGAAATGCTTGTAGTGTGTGTTTGTACTCCTAAGACCCTACTCTAAAATGGAAGGTAGAGTCAGGAGAGTCACGTGGACGCTCTGAGGGCCGCCAGCTTGGAGTACACAGCACAGTGGCAAACAAGAGAAACTCCACTTCAGATAAAGCTGACCGAGAGGAACGGCACCTGAGGTTACCCTCTGACCTGTGTGTCACAGAAAGCTTTCACCCTCATACAACACACACACACACACACACACACACACACACACACACACACACAGATGCATCCTAAACATGTACACAAGCACAAGCAATTCTTTTTAGATTTATTTGTGTGTATAGATGGTTTTGTTTGTTTTAATTAGCAAAGAGCAGGACTAAGTACCCCACTACCACAAATTATGCAGCTGGGCTTGCTGCATTCGGGGAGTCACAGGGACAGCACAAGCAGAGTGTACTGGCTCAGTTTCACCCTGGGAAAACCTTCGAGATCTTGGCATCTTCTCACCAGGTAATGCATGCATGAGTGCCTGTCTGCATTTATCTATGTGCACCATGTGCATGCCTGGTGCCATGGAGGCCAGAAGAGGGCATCAGATCCCCCAGAACTGGAGTTACAGATGGTTGTGAGCCAGGATGTGGGTGCTAGGGGCTGAACCCAGATCCTGTGCAAAATGGTGCCTTTTTTTTTTTTTTTTTTCAAGACAGGGTTTCTCTGTATAGCCCTGGCTGTCCTGGAACTCACTCTGTAGACCAGGCTGGCCTCAAACTCAGAAATCCACCTGTCTCTGCCTCCCAAGTGCTGGGATTAAAGGCGTGCGCCACCACCACCCAGCCCTTCTACAATTTTTTTTCAACTGGTGCTCTTAATCATAGGAATTAATCACACCTCAGAGGCAGGCAGAACTTTGTGAATTCAAGGCCAGTTTGGTCTACGTAGCGAGTTCAGGATAGCCAGGCCTACATAGAGAAAACCTGCCTCAAAACAAACAAACAAACGCCCAACACACACACACACAAATGAGAAATGCTTTGGAGAAAATTAATACTAGGTAAGATTATGTTGTGGATATTAAGGGATATAAAATTCCCTGTGTGATACACATCTGCCTGCATTATTTGTTGTTTCAGTTAGACATCTCTGCCAGGAGCCTGCTGGAGGCTGCTACCCAACAGCATTGCGGGTGCCAAGGCTCCTGACTGGAGAGCCTTCCGTGAAGCAGGCTGGCTCCTGCCGCACGCCACTTCCACTAATGGGGTCTGACACAGTCCGTGTCTTCTTGCTCAGTTGTCGGTGACGCTGTTCTGGGGCGATGGGGCCTTTGGTTCGAGTGATATGCATCCTCTAGGATTAATACACTGTTTAAGGAGAGACAGGATGATTTCAGCTAAGTCAAATGAGAATATAGATAGAAATAACAGCCTGGCCGGGCGGTGGTGGCGCACGCCTTTAATAATCCCAGCGCTTGGGAGGCAGAGGCAGGCGGATTTCTCTGAGTTCGAGGCCATCCTGGTCTACAGAGTGAGTTCCAGGACAGCCAAGGCTACACAGAGAAACCCTGTCTCGAAAAAGAGAAAAAAAAAAAAAAAAAAAAAAAAGAAATAACAGCCTAGGCTTCAAATGTATAAGACAATATTTTAAAAAGCAAGCACCCCCACACGTGAAAGGTATAGTCCATCAGAAGGGGAGGATTTAGATTTACCAGAGAGTAGAGCAAGTGTTAGCTATTGCTTATTTTAAGCATTTGCTTTGTGTGTACACACAAGCATCTGATACTTGGAACTGAAATTATAGGTGGTTACAAGCCTCTGGACGTGGTGCTGCGAACCGAATTCTGGTTCCCTGCGGGACGAGCAAGTTCTCTTAACCACTGAGCCATCTCTCCACTGCAATCCCTACCCCACATATTACTTCAGACATTTATTTATTTGAGACAAAGTCTCATGTCACTGTGGCTGGTCTCCAGCTGGCTGTGTAGCTGCCTCCACCTCCTGAGTGTGACAAGGATTTCTAAGTCAGGTGGACTGATGCACGCTTGCAATCCCAGCACTGGAGAAACTGAGGCAGGGTTTCCATGGTGTGCAGTCTTGACTAGAGTTTAGGCTCTATCTTTATTTTTTTATTTATTTATTTTTTTTACATTTTAAAAAATGACATTGTTTTATTTCCTCTAGCAGGCATGGGCTGCATGTGGTGGTAGGTGTGGTGGGCTCAGTGCAGGTATGGATGGGGGTGGTGATGACTTGGTGGCTGGCAGGGAATAGAAAGGGTTAGATATGCTTCTGGGCAGTCTGGAGGAAGGACTCGTGGCACGCTGTAGCTAAGCCACCAATAAGGTTGAGAAACTCTTGGAAATCTAGCTGCCCATCACAGTTGAGGTCCAGCTTCTTCATCATTCGGTCACGGACACCCG
Organism: Mastomys natalensis; assembly: GCA_021653895.1. Lineage (NCBI taxonomy): Eukaryota > Metazoa > Chordata > Mammalia > Rodentia > Muridae > Mastomys > Mastomys natalensis. The sequence goes on from JAJTUV010000969.1 coordinate 46,032, forward strand.
GTCCCTCTGGTTCTTCGTGAAGGCGGCCAGCCCCGTGTTCATGAAGGAGAGGAACTCAGGTTTGGAGAGTTGACAGCTGTTTCCATCCTTCCCACTGTACTTTTGGAAAACAGCATCAGGGATTCGATGCATCTCTCAATCTCTGTAGGCATTTTTGCAAGTGAGGAGCGAGGTCCGGCTGCGACTGCGGCTGACGGTGGCTGGGACAGGAGTGGCCTAGGCTCTATCTTTAAACAACAACAATGTGAATGCCTTAGGACCTGGAACCTCAGTGTGATGTGGTCTTGCAGTCAGTCAACTGAGCCAGGGAATCTGTCACATAGGGCTTGCTGAGGGGATGTTGAATGGAGGCTGAGCCGTGAGGAGTACTGTGAGTTTGTGAGTTTGAGGCCTTACAACCCAGCAGGGTAGACCAGAGTTCGGCTCCTGTTACCCCTCATTCCTGGCTCACAGCTGCCTGTAACTCTCTGGCTTCTCCTCTGAGGGCACCTGAATTCAAGGCCACAGGCACTGTCTTAGTTGTTATTCTACTGCTGTGAATATTGCTGTGACCGAGGCAACTCTTATAAGAAATTTTTTTGTTTGTTTGTTTTTTTTTTTTTTTTTTTTGTTTTTTTTGTTTTTTCGAGACAGGGTTTCTCTGTGTAGCCCAGGCTGTCCTGGAACTCACTCTGTAGACCAGCCTGGCCTCGAACTCAGAAATCCGCCTGCCTCTGCCTCCCAAGTGCTGGGATTAAAGGCGTGCGCCACCACCGCCTGGCCTGGCTTTTGATTTTCTTAAAGAGAAAATTAATTTTATTTATTATTAGTAGCGCGTGTGCATATGTGTCCCGCATACACCAAGGTACTTATGCGGAGGTGGAAGTGGGATGAGAACTGTTAGGGTCAGATAGGCCTCTTCCTCCACTGTGTTCACTCGGGTTTCATGGCAAGCACCTTTACCAAGTGAGCCATCTTGCCACCCCATGCCTGGGCTTTTGATCTTTGGATTTTGTTCCTTGTTGGTCTGTGTGGTGGTTTGAATGTGCCTGGACCAGGGAGTGGCACTATTAGGAGGTGTGGCCTTGTCGGAGGAAGTGTGTCATTGTGGGAGTGGGCTTTGAGACCTTCCTCCTGCTGCCTGAGGAAGCCAGTCTTCTCTTGTCTGCCTTTGGAAGAAGATGTTGAAGTCTCAGCTCCTCCTGTGCCATGCCTGCCTGATCACTGTTAATGTCCCACCTTGATGATAATGGACTGAACCTCTCTGAACCTGTAACCAATTAAATGTTGCCCTTATAAGAGTTGCCTTGGTCACGGTGTCTACTCACAGATGTAAAACCCTGACTAAGACAGTCTGGAGGACATTGGACTAGATTAAGAGATCCTATGACAAATTTCAGCTTACACTGCAATATCACAGCTTGAATAAAATGTCCTCCACAGGGTCCTGTATTGAAGGGTGGGACGCCATCTGCTGGGCTGTTCAGATGTGATTGTTCATGCTGGCTCTGATTTTATGAACAGGTTAATCCATTGATGGACTCATGACCTCATTGGGAACTAGGGCCTGGTTGGAGGAAGCAGGTCATTGTAATGGGCCTTTGGTGGACTTGCCCTGTTCTTGCTCATGTCACAGTCCCCATCATGTCCTTCCACCCCACCAACCAGGAGCAATGGAGCCCGACTGTAGACCGACGCCCTCCACTCAGGAGCCCAAATCTCTCCTTCCTTTAAGTTGTTTTCATCAAGTATTCTGTCACAGGAATGAGAAGCCTGACACGGTGAAAAAGGAAATTCTGAAGAAAGCGACCTTAAAAGGAGCTTTGCAAAATAGAGGGCAAAGGCCAGGAGGGAGGCCAGGCTGAAGCGCAAATCCTGCTGAGACCTGGGATGTGAACTCTGGTTACTTCTACCCTTTGACCTAACCCCTCTGGAGAGACTGACAAAGATATTGTGTCCAGAGGCTCAAGATACACGTCACACGGGTCGCCGACTGCTCCGTTTGTCACGTAGTCTTGTAAACCCTGCTCCTCCTCAGCTTCCAGCCTACGTCAGCTCCTGCTGCCCCACCTGCCCCACCTGCCTCAGAGCCACGGAACCCGCTCTCACGCTTCGACTCCCAAGACCTTGTAAGGTCCTCTTACCTTTGCAGGTTCTGGCTTGGGACTGACCAACAGCACTTAAGAGGACAACTAGGCTGCTGTGTGGAAGGAATGGAGCAGACATGTGAGGAGTGGGGACTCAGGAACCATCATGACGGCCTTCACGAGGGCTGGGTGGCTAGAGGGAGGTGGAGAAAAGCAGATTGACCTGGAATAAACAAGTCTTAAGAACTGTTCTGATTGGACCTGAAGATGGTCTGAAATCAGGAGTGGTGGAGAATCCTGGGTAACTCTGATAAGAACAGGTTGTCAGGGCGGTGGGCAGTCAAGAGGTCTGCTTGGCTTCTGGCAGGGAGATGAAGAAGTACTGACAAATCTGGAGCATCAGGGAGGGACCAGACAGAGATGTGGCCCTCAGGACTTCCAAGGGGCTGTACAGGGGATGCCAGAGCTCTCTGGCCTATGTAGAGGCAGGCTGAGGGATGTGACTTCCAGGCGCACAAGTGTGTGTTGTGTGTGTGTGTGTGTGTGTGTGCATGCGCTTCTGTAGGAGCAAAGGCATGATGGCTTTCACATCTGAAAGACGGAAGGAGAGCTGGGCATTTGGTGCACACCTGTAATCCCAACACTGGGAGGTGAAGGCAGGAGAATCAGGTTCAAGATCATTCTTAGAAACATAGTGAGTATCTGGTGTCTTAAGGTTTCCATAGCTGTGAAGAGACACATGACCAAGGTAGCTCTTATAAAGGAAAATATTTAGTTGGAGCTGGCTTACAGTTTCAGAGGTTCAATCCATTATCATCACGGTGGGAAGCATGGCAATGTGCAGGCAGCCATGGTGCTGTAGGAACCAAGCATTCTAGATCTTGATTTTCAGGCAGCAAGCTAAAACCACACTGGGTATAGCTTTAGCATAGGAGACCTCAAAGCCCTGCCTCTACAGTGACACACTTCCTCCAAGGCCACGCCCACTCCAACAAGGCCACGCCCACTCCAACAAGGCCTCCTAATAGTGCCACTCCCTAAGGACCGGGATTCAAACACATAAGTTAATGGAGCCAAACCTATTCAAACCATTACACCTGGTTAGTATTTTGTCATTTGACACAAGCTAGAGTCACTGGAGAATAGGAAACCCCACTTGAGAAAAATGTCTCTACCAGATAGGGGTATAGGAAAGCCTATAGGGAATTTAAAATTCTTAATTAGTGATTGATATGGAAGGGCTCGGCGCATTGTTGGCAGTGCCATCCTTGGGCAGGTGGTCCCAGGTGGTATAAGATAGCAGACGGAGCAAGCCAGTAAGCAGCGCTCCTCTATGGCCTCTGCCTCAGTTCCTGCCTTCAGGTTCCTGCTTGAACTCTTACCCTGACTTCCAGAGTGATGGAATGACCTGAGAAGTCAGCAAAGTGTAAGATAAAATAAACCCTTTCCTCCCCAGCTCGATGTGGTCGTGGTGTTTGATCACAGCAACAGAAACTCTGAGGCCAGTCTGGGCTACAAAAGAAAACTAAAGCTGGGGGAGGAGTGCAGGAGAAGCAGGTCAGTGATCTCAGCACTTGGGAGGTAGAGGCAGGTGGATGTCTGTGAGTTCATGACCAGTCTGTAAGGCATGGGAATTCCAAGTCAGCTAGAGTTACATAGAGACCTTGTCTCCAAAACAAACAAACACCCCCCAACCCCCACCCAACAACTCTGGCTATTCTTCCAGAGAATGTAGGTTTGGTTCCCAGCACCCACATGGTGGCTCAAAAACCGTTGTTCAAGTTCCAGGGGATCTGATGCCCTCTTCTGCCTCCTCAGGTCCCAGGCACTCATGTGTTGCATTTGCATACATGTGGGAGAATGTATTCATAGGAATAAAATGAAAATAAATGAAAGAAAGGAAGAAAACTTAAGGAACGAAGAGGAAAGAAGGAAGGAAGAGAGAGAGAAAAGAAAGAAGGAAGGAAGGAAGGGGGACTGGAGAGATGGCTCAGAGGTTAAGAGCACTGACTGTTTTTCCAGACATCCTGAGTTCAATTCCCAGAAACCACATGGTGGCTCACAACCATCTGTAATGGGATCTGATGCCCTCTTCTGGTGTGTCTGAAGACAGCTGCAGTGTATATTAAATAAATAAATTTTTAAAAATCGAAGAAGGAAAAAGAAAGAAAGAAAGAAAGAAGAAAGAAAGAAAGAAAGAAAGAAAGAAAGAAAGAAGGAAGAAAGGAAAGAAAAGGGGGCAGCAGGGAGTTGGCTGGGTCAGCAGGGCGCTTGCTGTGCAGGGAAAGGCCTATGTTCAATCCCCAGCAGCCATGTTTTCCTTAAAGGCCAGGTTTGGCAGTGTGCAACTGTAATTCCAGAGCTGGGGAGGTAGAGACAGGAGGATCCCTGGAACTTGGTGGCCAAATAGGAGAACTCAGGCTGAGTGAAAGACCCTGTCAGGAAATAAGATGGTGGTTTGGCGAGGTGGCTCAGCAGGTCCAGCCTCCCTCCACCAAGCCCTGGGACTCCTGTGGGGAGGAAGGAGAGACCTGAGTCCTGCAGCTCGTTCTCCGTCCTCCAGGAAGGCATCAGGGCTCATGCACAGCCCTTTGCTACACCACACAAAAAAATAAGTAAATACATTTAATAAAATTACAATTTTTATTCAATGCATGAATCATTAATAGAGTTGTGTGTCAGAACACAGTCTAAGAATGGAGTCATGCTAGGGGGACCCTGAGAGCTTGTGAGAAAACTAAAAAAATACAAGAATCTTGTGACCCCAGTTTCTTCAAGAACACAGTGTAATAACATGATACCTCACAGAGACTCTCAGAGGCCCTTCTCAAGTGATTTCAGGTGGCTTATGGAGCCAACAGGTCATGGCTTAAAGTGATGGGTTTGCGTGTGAAGTTGAGTGTGAAGTAGAGATGTAATGGTTAGTGTTAACTGTCAACTTAAAAAACATCTCTCTCTCTGACACACACACATACACACACACACAGTGGATACACACCCATCTTCAAGAGCAAGCACTCAGATTACATCCAAAGGAATGAAGACAAGAGGGACTCTTACCAATGGGTGGGTCTGAGAAGACAACGGAGTTGGTATCAATCAGGTAAGGTAGATCTCACAATGTAGTTCTGGCTGGCTTAGAACTCATTATGTAGACCAGGCTGGCCTCCAATTTACACAGATCCACCTACCTCTGCCTCCCATTCGCTGGGATTAAAGGTGTGAGCCACCACGTCTGGCTTGAAAATACCCTTGATGTGGAGTGGTTTTGTTCTCTGTCTTCCGTTCATTGCTGGGAGTAAATGGCAGACATTCTTGGCTCTCCCAAGGCTAAGAGGCTTTGTGATTTACAGCTCCCTTCTACAAAAATGCATTCAGGGCATTCTTCAGTGAGAGAAAGAAGCCAATCTTGGAAGATTAATTGTTCCACAGAATGAATGTGTGCTAAGAAATTAGCAAGAGTTTCCCCCCCCACCCCCAAATAACTACTGCTTGTGAACTGTTTTGAAGCTTTGAAACTGTTCCCTGGTTGGACATGCTGATCCCTGCCTATAATCCTTGGTCTTGGAGACTGAGGCAGGAAGTAACGGAGTAGCTGACAGCCTGAGTTATACAGCAAGAAAACATACGCCACATGGGGCCAGGGAGATGGTTCAGGGTTTAAAGGTGGTTTGCTGCCAAGCCTCAAGCCTCGAGATAAAACCTTAGAACCCACGTGATGCAGAAAACTCGCTCCCACAGCTGTCCTCTGACCTACCACACACACCTGCACACAAAATAATAATACAAAATAGTAAATGTAAAAAAAAAAAATGTTCAAAAAGCCCCCAACTGCCACCAATATGATAACAGCAGCGTGGAGAGCTTTTGGGGCTGTTTGGCAAGATTCTGACATTGGTCCATGAAAAGGAAGTTCAGGCAGGAATCTAATTTTAGGCTAAAACAGAGAAGTAATTTCAGTCAGGAATCTAAGTCTTAGGCTAGAACAAAGAAGTAGGCTTCAGGCGTAAATGACTTTGGGCTAGGACAGGGATGTAGGCTCAGATATTTTTGTCATCCTGATGAGCCTTAGAAACAGTGATCAAGAGTGATCACAGGGCTTTGTTTACTGTCTTGCTTGTTCCTTGACTATTTGCATTTATTGTATTGCTGGTTCCTCAACCTAGAACTGACCTAAATACTTGCATGTAATTAAAATGGTTTAAAAACAAATGGGGAAAAAAATAAACCCTCCTCTGCCTTCAGCCTCAGAACTGGCTGGGGTTATGCTGCAATATTGTCTAATCGTTTCTTTTCTTTTAATCCTCACTCCTGCGGTGGAGAACCTGTTGACTGACTTGAGCTGGCTTGGTCACAGCAGCAAACCCCAAACAAAGCCAAAGGTACAACCTGCAAGCCCAGGAGAACTCTCAACACCCAGACCCAGCTTTCTGTCCCTTGCTCTGCAGACCCGGTCCCCAGGTACAGCATAGGCCCCCAAAACAAGTCCTTCCAAACTGCTTGCTGCAGAATGAACAAATCTACCAGTGCACAGCCTTCCAGAATGCCAGCTTTTCCACAGAGCCACACTTGCCCGCTCTGGGAGGCCACTGGGGCTGTGGTGGCCCTGGCTGGGTTAGGGGCAGCCAGCAGGGTTCTGTTCCCTGCCAATTCTAGAGGCAAGTTTGGCTTGTGTTCCTTCCCAGGGCTTCTGGGAAATGTGCCTCTCTGTCTGGCAACTCTGCCCTTCGTCTAAGGCCAAGAACTCTCTGAACAAAATGTCTGCTACTCACACAGAGTGATGGGGAGCACACTTCCTGTCTGTTTCTTGCCAGGTGTGACGTTCTTTCTGCTTATTCCAGATTCAGGTCCAAAAATTTAACAAAGCAAGCAGCCCACCCCCTTGTTAAGCCTGAAGAGGAGTCACAGATCACAAGGCTCTGGGACAGAATGTCCTCGCTTCATCTGGATGACACTAGAAGCCTAAGCCTTCGGTGAGCAGTAGAGAGGTGGTAACTGCATCAGCACACCTTGTATTTCTAAGCACAGGACAAATAGGAAGCCATGCCTATCTTTCTACTGCTGAGGGTAGGACAAGGCCAATTAGAAGGTAAACTCCGCCGGGTGGTGGTGGCGCACGTCTTTAATCCCAGCACTTGGGAGGCAGAGGCAGGCGGATTTCTGAGTTCGAGGCCAGCCTGGTCTACAGAGTGAGTTCCAGGACAGCCAGGGCTACACAGAGAAACCCTGTCTCGAAAAAACCAAAAAAAAAAAAAAAAAAAAAAGAAGGTAAACTCCACCTCCTGCCTCCTTGAAGACAGCACAAACTTTTAGAAAGTGTGTGTGTGTGTGTGTGTGTGTGTGTGTGTAATCTCAAATCTGCCTACTGATTTCTAAAATGACTTGGACTTCAAACACCAAGCTGAGACACATAGAGGATGGCCCTGGCTGGTTATGTGTTTACGGTTGGTACGAATGGCCAGGCTGCTTTCCCTTGTAGAAAGGTGTCTAACCTGTTACTATCACTGCAGTCCCATCTTTAAGGTTCATCTACTTCTGTTTGTTTTAGGAGATGGGTCTCATGCAGCCCAGGCTGACCTTGAGTTCCAGATCCTCCGGCATCTATGTCCCAGGTGCTGGGATTACAGGAGTGTGCTACTGTGCCTGGTCTATGTGATACTGGGACTTTACCCATGACTCTGCATGCTGGACATGTACTTGACCACCCGATAACAGCTCAGTTATAAAGCTGTTCGGTTTGCCATGCCTTGACTGTGATAAGCTCCTGGTTCCCACTGCCCCTCATGTACTCAGGGTCACTGTGCATGTAACTTGGCTTTCACACACTGCTTCGGTCAAGCCACTGACCCTCTGAATTCCTAAGGCCACCAGCTGATCAGCAGACATTTCTCTAGGGCCCTCTGTGTGCCAAACAGTGTTAGACAATGAAGAAAGGGGAGGAGATCACACACACACACACACACACACACACACACACAGACACACACACACAGACACACAAACACAGACACACACACACATACACCCCAGGCACTCAGACCGTGTTAGGGGGAGACAGGCAATAGGCGTGTGAACAGTGCAGGAGTAGAATAATTCCAGGTATAGACATAGCTGGGGAGACACCCAAGAGACAAGATCAGTCATCTTGGAGGTTCAAGCTAAGAACAATTTATGACAGGAGAAACAGGAGTCCCCAAGGCCTGAGGCTTGGCAGGACTCACCATGTGTGAGGGATGGAAAGATTACCATGACTGGGGCTTGGTACGTGTTAGGGTAAGCCAAGTCTGGAAGGCTGTGAGGACAGGTCGTACAGGTCTTAGGATTGTTTTCTAAGTACTTTTATCTAAGCCCAGGGAAGGCCTAGATGGCCTGTGAGGCACGGCAGGACAAACGACAGGAGCAAAATCATGGGTGTGACTCAGTGTTTTTACACAGGCTCTCATCGTGTAGATCAGGCTGGCCTGGAACTCAGAGATCTGCCTGCTTCTGCCTCCTGAGTGCTGGGATTGAAGATGTGCACACCACTGCCCAGTGTCAGACATTTTGAACGTAAGAGATAAGCTCCAGGAAGGAATTAGACGCACTGGGCGTCAGTGTGGGCTGGGAAGGCGGGGCTGAGATTAGGAATTTCAGCATCAGCCATGTACACTATCCTGCTGGTTCTCGGGGTGAAGTATAAACAGTTGTTAAGAAACTGCCCCCCTCTTTCTCTTTTATGTGTCCCGTGTGTCAGACTGCATGTATGCCGCATGTGTGCAGGCGTGCAGAGGGCAGAAGAAGCCATGGGATGCCCTGGAGCTGGAGGTACAGGTTCTGAGGCACCATGTGGGTGCTGAGAACTGAACTTGGTGACCCTTTCCCATCTCACATCCAAGAGCAAGAGTGTCAAGAACTCCTAACTTCGGAGGAGCCATCTCTCTGGCCCCATGTAGGAGGCTGTAAGGTGCCCTGAAGGTGTCTTACGTGGGATCGGAATTGTAATGATGAAGAAAATCCAAGTCCCACTAGGGTGACATAAGGTTAGGACAAAACTCTAGAGTTTTAACTGTAAAGGGGGTTTGTGAAGAGATTTCTAGAAAATAAAAGTTCTGGAGCAGAGCTAGAAGAAGAAAGGCCTGGAGCAAGTGTTAACTATGTTGAAATTCTTTACTTTTAAAAGGATTTACTTAGTTGTATTTTACATGTGTGTGTTTGCCTGCAGTGTGTACATGCATGCCCGCCACCTAGGGAAGCCAGAAGATGGCATAAGATCACCTGGACCTGGATAACAGATGGTTTATAAACTGCCGCGTAGTTGCTGGCGACAGAGCCCGGGTCCTCTGCAAGAGCAGCAAGTGCTCTCAACTGCTGAGCACCTCTCCAGCCCAGTTGGAATGGTTCTCAGCTGGCCAGGGACTTTATCCAGACTCCAGGGTCAGGTGCTACTTCCCTCTCATGTCTGTAATTCATGTTCTTGTGTCTTGCCTTAGTTTTAAGGAGAGTGAGGTGGCCTCAAACATAATTTGTGTAATAGAGGCCTCTCCTCTCCATTCAGAAAAGGAGCATCCCGAAGTTCTCTAAGAGAAGGCTCCTTTGGCGCTGAGGAAGGAGTTTAGTGGTGGAGCCCTGGCTTAGCTAGCCTGTGAGTAACCGTGGGTGTGTGTGATCCCCAGCACAACGAGCCCCTACGAGGGAGAGCCTTGTGATTATCGGAGCTGGAAGGGTTTGCCTTGGGGGCACCGGGTATAAGTGACTACTGAGAACTTTCAGAGAGACTCTGGAGTTGTTTTCAGTGTCTGCTGTGTTCTCCTGCCACCTTCTCCCTTTGCCTTTTCCTTCTGAAGTTACTTCAGCTCCTGGGGGCGGGACTGGGCGTGCCGTGGCAGCTCTCTCACCACATGACTTCAGGCTCTCTCCGTGGACCAGACCGCGCCTGCTTAGAAGAGTCACTGGAACTCACCTCATTACTGCTCTCACTTGCTGATGTCCTCCCTGGCCACCTCCTCAGCTCTCCCCTCCCTCCGTAGGTCCCCTTTCCTCCCATTCACTCCTTTGCTTCCTTTTAGGAGCCCATGCAAAGCTTCCCCAGGGTCACGCTTGGACCCCTGTGCCCTCTCCCTGTAACTCTCCTTGCAGGAATGAAAATACTCAGAGGAGATACTTGTGCCCCTCCATTTAGCTCCTGCACTATTGAAAACAATGGACCCCAAAGAGCTGGAGTTTCCTCAGGAACCTCATGTTGGGGGAAGAAAAGACTTGGAGCCTGGCGTCAGCTAGAGGGGACCCTGTCTCCTAGGAGAGTTCACCTAGTTCTCACGGTGGATCTCCTGTAGGAGAGACTCAAGCTGAGACAACTATGAGTCACTGATGGGTAGGTCCTCACCACCTGGACAACTTAGCTGTGCAAACCTTTCACCCTCTACTGAAACCTAAATCTTTTTTTTTTTTTCTTTTCTCCACTTGCCTCTCTTTTGGTTTTTCGAGACAGAGGTTCTTTGTGCAACCCTGGCTGTCCAAGAACTTGCTCTGTAGACCAAGCTGGCCTCAAACTCACAAAGATCTGCCTGCTTCTGCCTCCTGAGTGCTAGGATTAAAGGCGTGTACCACCATTGTCCAGCTGAAACCTAAATCTTGTATCCTTATGTCAAGATGCAGAAGATGGGGTTGGGGTGTGCTTGTCACTGGGCCCTTTTATCTGCTCCTCGTCCCAGTGTGACACACTGACCTGAGCCGACCTCTCTGTACTTCTCCACTGCTCCTTGTCTCCTAAGTTGGCTTTCGGAAGCCAGGCGGCCATGCCTAGCTTGTTAGAGCTGCCAGGGCCCAGGCTCTGACCCTAATGCCAACACCGGAACATTGTCTCCCAGCTGTGTGTTTGGTTACACAGGTGAAGGAGGCAGAGCTTCTGAGGTTGGCTGGGCCACAGCACCCCTTGTCTCTACCCTCCGAGTTCAATAGTCTTGGTGGTGCTGTGTTTCTGTAATCCTAGCACTTAGGATGCAGAGGGGAGGGGAACCGCTGTAACTCAACCTCCACCCAGGGCAGAGGAGAGACAGAGAGAGGGACAAATGGAGACAGACAGACAAGGGCATACAGAGACAGCTGGACTCTTCCCTTATCCTCTGGTGTCCATCTGCAGGTCTCGTGGGGGCACCACTGTGTGTATTGCTCTCAGAGGCCAGAGGCATCAAATCCTCTGGGACAGGAGTTACAGACAGATGGAAGCTGCCATGTGGTTGCTGGAAATCGAACCCAGATCCTGTGGAAGAGCAGCCAGTGCTCTTAGCCACTGAGTCATATAGATGTATGACTTACCCCAGCCCCAAAGATGTTTGATTTACCCAGTGGAAATACAAGGTCACGACCAGTTCAACTGGGTGAAGGAAGGTCACCAAGCTCAGCATCACTCAACCATGCTTTGTTACCTCTAGACTGGTTTGTGTGTGTGTGGTGCATATGTGTGTGTCTCTGTATGTGTGTGGTGCATATGTGTATGTGTGGTACATATGTGTGTGTGAGGTATGTGTGTGTGGTATATGAGTGTGTGTGCTGTCTGTGTGACCTATGTATGAGTGTGTGTAGTGTATGTATGAGTGTGTATGGGTGTCTGTGGTATGTGTGTGACTGTGTATATGTACGTGTGTGCATTTGAGTGAGTGTATGTATATGTGTGTGCTTGTATGTGTGTGTGTGCATGCACATGCACACAGTGTGTGTGCTCCATACGGTTCACAAGACAGTGTACTTGCAGAGTGCCAAAAGGACCTCATTACTGAGAACAACACTGGCATGCTTATCTACAAGCCAAGGAAAGTCCACCACCAGACGCTGGGGTCAGGCCTTCTCCACCCTCCTAGCCTGATGTTCTAGTTTAAGTCAGTTGGACTCGAGCTAGAGTCTTCAAAGAGGAGAATTAAGGAAATGTCTCCATAAGACTGGCAAGCCTGAGTTGGGCGGTGGTGGCACACGCCTTTAATCCCGGCACTTGGGAGGCAGAGGCAGGCAGATTTCTGAGTTTGAGGCCAGCCTGGTCTACAGAGTGAGTTCCAGAACAGCCAGTGCTACACAGAGAAACCCTGTCTCGAAAAACCCAAAAAAAGAAAAACCAAAAAAAAAAAAAAAAAAAAAAAAAAAAAAAAGACTAGCAAGCCTATAGGGCATTTTCCTAATTAGTAATCAATGAGGGAGGGCCCAGCTCATTATGGGTGGTGCTATCTATCCCTTGGGCCAGTATATTGAATCATAGATCCAGAATTCTATGAGAAAGCAGGAGCTTACCTTCAGGTTCCTGCCCTGTTTGAATATCTGCCCCAGCTTCCTTCAGTGAAGGTCAAATGAAGTGGAAATGTAAGCCACATAAACACTTTCCTCCCAAATTTTCTTTGGTCATGGTGTCTCATCACAGCAGTAGTAATCCTAACTAGGACGCCAGCCATGTAACCTTGGGCCTGTCGATCTCTGGCCTATATTTCTTTCACTTGTTCATGCCTATAATCCTACCTCTCCAGAGGCTGAAGCAGGAGGATGGCTATGAATTTGAAGCCTGCTGGGCTATGTAGCTCCAGATCAATCTGGGCTGTATAACCAGATCTAACTCCAACAACAAAAAGACCCGAGGAGAGCCCTCATGGGTTTGAAGACAGCCTGGGCTAGAGTGAGGCCCATCTCATTGAGGAAATAAGAAATAGGAGCTGTGAGTGAGGCCCCTGAAAGATTAAAATCGTGTGAGAGTTCTGAGAATCGCAGTCACCCGAGGACGAGTGACACCCAGCCTCTCACCCCGACTGTCCCCACACATTTGCCCTCACAGATTTCAGAGCAGGCTTTTTTGGTGGTGGGGTCTCACCTGCTGAATGCCAGAATGTCTTGAGACGACTGGGCAAAGTTCAAGCACAAGCCCCCTTTGCAACCTCAAAAGCCCATCCATGTTTAATTTTGCCAGCAGTGATCTCAATCAGATCCCAGCAGCTCCGGTACCATTCCCGCCCTGACAAAAAAGGAGAAAAAGCAGAGAAAAGAGATGTGGACTTATGTTCTGCTGGCATTTACTCGGCAGAGTGATTAATCAATTAATTATTCCATCGCTGTGCCAGTAGAGCATTTCTGAGTGTTTACCATATGCCTCCTTGTATTGCTGGATGGCTGAGCAGCCAGGGTGGGCAGGAGTCGTGTAAGGAAACGGGATCTGGAGAGCTGACAGAGACACACTAGCACGTGGGCCGGGTGCCAGTCTTGGGCCTGAGGACCCAGCTGGCCATCCCGCCTTTCACCTTCAAGTGTCCTTAAATCCAAGGTGGCCCTAGGCTGGCTGCCCCTGCCATTCAATTTTCCTCCCAGGCTGTCCTAAGTTACAAGAGTTTTCTACCCAGCCAAAGCAATGATCATTTCAAATGTTTTTGAGAGAAATAGTCCACGAATGCTGGGTTGGCCTTAGATGTTGACCCCCGACCCTCCCCCTTCCACCTCCTAAGTGCTGGGATTGAAGGCGTGTGCCACCCTGCCCAGCTTCTTCCTTGTGCGTTTTGCTCGAGGGTGCTTGCCTACTGTGCCTTCTGTGGGTGGGAAGGCCAAGTGGAAGAGTGTCTCAGTAGAAATGCTGCCCCTTCCGTTCCTGCTCCTGATGGGCTAGCTCTGTTGAGTTTTCTCCAGGATGTTGCTGTGGACATCCCAGTTCCCAATGCTACAGGGACCCTGGCCCGATCTGGAATATGAAGTCTGTTTGCCATGGGAACTACTGGCCTCATCCCCGCAATCTGTCCCTGGGTGTAGTTGTTGAGAAATGGTAGGCTGTGTGCCTTCATCGGCAGCCTTCTCTCCCGGGAAGAAGTTTCTGTGGCTCCCATTGTTGTGATGTATCCACCAGAAAAGATACAGGGTCAAGGCAATACAAAGTCTTTATTAGCCATCCCGTGACAACATTGGGTCACTGTGTAGCCCAGGCTGGCCTTGAACTCATGGGAGTCCCCCTGCCTCCCGAGAGCTAGCATTACAGGCACCGTCCATCAGGCTTTGAAATCCTCCAACTTCTTTGAAACCAGCCTGGGAACTGATGAGATAGGCCAGTGGCGAAGGGGTGTGACACCAAAACTAACGAGTTTAGTCTAATCCTTAGGACCCACACGGCGGAGGAGAGAACAGACTGCGCAGATCTCTCACAGTTCTTCCCTAACCCCAAGTAAATAAAAAAACACAAAGTGTAAACTCCAACTTCACCTCCAGATTTCTATTATATGTCTGTTCTGTTCGTGAATATTACAAATGGCTGTTCTGTGCCTGACTGGGGTCAGGGAGGGCAGTAATTCTACAGTGGGGACAGATATGTGTACTTTTTCACATGATTCTGTCCTTTGCATTATGGGGGAAATGATTACAACACACAGGGTAGAAAGCAAGTTTTAAAACAGTCAATCGGTCTGAGAGTCGTGTATCAAAGGAGATTACTAGCATTATGTGTTAGTTTCATGTGGAAGAGACTCCAGTCAAAAAAGCAAGATTGGGACTTGTGCTGTAGCTTAGTTGGTAGAGCATTTGCCTAGTATGCATGAATTTCTGGGTTCAGTGCCCAGCACAGTTGTAACCTCCGTACTTGGGAGGCAAGAAGTTCCAGGTTGTTTAAGGGCAGCCTGGGATACTTGAGACCTTGTTTCAAAACAACACGAACAAGATTCAGTCGATCCACTTCTCCCTCACTAATGCAAGTACTTCCCAGTTCCCAAAGGCGTGGTCGTCGAAAGGTGCCCTGAGCTTGGCCCCTGGGCCTCATCCTGTATCCCTAGTCAGCCACAAGCCTCCAACAATCTCCTGTGACACTTCTAACTGTGGCCTCCAAGAACTTGTTCAAACAAGTTGTGCAGACTCTTAGCCCACATCCTCTCTTTTTTTTTTGGTTTTTTTTTTTTTTTTTTTTTTTTGGTTTTTCAAGACAGGGTTTCTTGGTGCAGCCTGGGCTGTCCTGGAACTCACTCTGTAGACCAGGCTGGCCTCGAACTCAGAAATCCGACTGCCTCTGCCTCCCAAGTGCTGGGATTAAAGGCATGCGCCACCACCTCCCCGCACATCCTCTTTTTCTTTTTTTATTTTTTTTATTTTTTTTTTTACATCCTCTTTTTCTAAGGAAGATGGGTCTCTGTGGATTCGTGGGGCTGGAGAGATGGCTCAGTGGTTAACAGCACTTGCTGATCTTGCAGAGGACCAAAGTTTGGTCCACGTCAGATGGCTCACAACTACTTGTAACTCTAGCTCCAGGGGATTCGATGTCCTTTTTCAGTTCCGGAGGCACCCATGCATACCAGCACACACCCCTCTCACACATAGATAAATAAAAATATTTTTCTAGCAATATCAACTCATTTACTCCATAAGTTCCTTCATGACTTTTTTCCTGTTTATTTTTTAAATTATATTACATATTTGTGTATAGTGATAATTTTGGAGTTTTGGGTTCTTTGAAAAACATAGGAATATTATGGGAATATGTTTTTGTTTTAATCTCAGGTGTGGGGAAATGGAGGACTACTTCAGATTGTCCACAGCAGCTGACTACAATTTGCCTCAAGCTCTAGCAAGGGTGTGAGTTTTGACAGTTGCAATTAGTTATTGTCGTTGTGTGACATTTGAAACTCTCGGGACTTTCAGAGGTTCTTTAAGTGCTAGGGCCCCAAGAAGTGTGTGGGTTGTTGATCGGTTGCCGTTGGTTGAGGTTTGTTAAGTAATCATGTGCAAAGAAGAAATAAGATATCTTGATGGCAAAGATCCTCCAAGGAACTTGATGGCTCTAATCAGAAGGCAGTAGTCTAATGACAATGTTCCCTCCTTTCCCCTCTATCCCTCTTCCTCTCCTGTCTAATGTTAGGGATGAAAGGGTGCAAAAAAGGGTTGAGAAGGTAGAAGAAAGAAAAACCCACAAAGTAGCAAATGAAAGCTATGTGTGTCTATGTGTTTATGTGCCATAGTATCTTAGTTTGGGTTTTATTGCTGTGAAGAGACACCATGACCACAGCAATTCTTATAAAGGAAAATATTTAATTGGGGCTGGCTTGCAGTTTCAGAGGTTCAGTCCATTATCTTTGTGTCAGGAAGCATAGCGGCACACAGGCGGGAATGGTGCTGGAGGAGCTGAGAGTTCTACATCTTGATTCTCAAGTAGCAGTTCTCCAAAAAGGCCACGCCTCCTAATAGTGCCATTTCCTATGGGCCAAATACACAAGTCTAGAGCCCATTCCCATTCAAACTAGCACACATGGAATATATGAGGAGCTCAGAGGACAACTGATAGGAGTGGTCTCTACTTCTGCCATGTGGGTTCTGGGGTTTGGGAGCACCTCTACCCACTGGCCACCTCGGCAGCCTTGGATTTTTATTCTTCCTTTTTTTTTGCTTTGATGAGGCAACCTTGCTTCGCTGCACATCTATAATAAGTCTTGAAGCAAAGGTATAAAATTACTCCAGTGTCTTTGAGTTGGGTTCAACCTCCCTAAACGCATTGAATTTCCATGTGGATTTTGTCTGATGGGGTTGTGCTTATCTAATGGTAAACAAGCATCCGTCTCTGTTTGGCTAATTGGGTTTCCCCCCTTTGTCTCTACAGAATGTGATGGGTTTGCAGTCTACATCCTGTGCTGTAGTTATCGTTTCTCATGTCTCAATGTTACTTGACTTTTCATGTCTCTGATTCCAAATCAATAAATTATCGTACCATCCTGCCAACATGCAGTCCCCTTACTGCCTTTCCAGAGAAGCTACCTTGTTTTATCTGCATGGAGTTTTTCTTTTTCCTGGATCTTTACCACTTTTTTCATTTATCCCTCAGGCTTTATTGCCCTGACTGGAACATACTGTACCCTGCTGAGTAGCAGCACTGATGGCACAAGGCCTTGCTTTGATCCTGATCTCAGGGGAAGGAATTTCTGAGTTATGTCTGATGTTAACTTGTATATAACACATGATTGAGATGGTCCGTGTCACCTAGGCTGGCCCTGAGTTCCTGATCCTTGTGTGTCTCAGGGGTGTGTACTCCAACACCTCATCTCTGTAGGCTTGTTGCCTTGGCTCACACAAAGCAAAAATAGTAAGATGCAGCTCCTCTCTTCTCTTACTTTGACTAATAGTCCAATGTGAATATTCTGTGTCATTTTCTGGTAAAACTAAATGAGCTGGTTTGAATTTAAGTCCCCCCCCCCCCCCACCCAACAGAGAGAGAATCATCATCTTAAAGTAAGATTATGGGCTTTAAGTGAGAATGAGATGCTATGTTCTATACAGGGACTGTAAAATGACACAGTACTTTTGGACCACTCTATAAGACAGAGACAGGTATGTGGACAGTCCCAAAGCAAGGACCAAGTATGGAGAGGGTCTTAGGGTGCTTCTGAAAGTCTCAGGTGAGGCTGGAGACACAGTGCTGTTGGAAGACGAGTGCAGCACACCTGTGT
This sequence comes from Mastomys natalensis, assembly GCA_021653895.1. Taxonomy (NCBI): domain Eukaryota; kingdom Metazoa; phylum Chordata; class Mammalia; order Rodentia; family Muridae; genus Mastomys; species Mastomys natalensis. The sequence goes on from JAJTUV010000969.1 coordinate 63,508, forward strand.
GCCATCATTCAGGAGACAAAGAGATGGGATGTGGAGTTGAAGGTCATTTCAGGCTACATAGGCGTTTAGGGTCAGCCTGAGCTAGAGAACCTGTTCCCACGAAGTCTGGGGCTTACATTCTTTTGCAGCCATGCTGTCCCAGGCCAGGTGACTGCACAATCTCCCATCTACACTCTTACACATCTGGGCTCTCACAGTATCTCACACAGGCCCACGCTCCAGGGTAGCCCTCAGCTTCTGGGAGTGAGGCTGGGCTCTAGGCTTGCTGAAGGATTGTCATGAGTGCATTTCAGAGTGTGGCAAGTTATTGTTCAGTGGATGGACAGGCATGTGTGGGCAGATGGCTATATAAGTCACTTTTTTGTTTGTTTGTTTTTTGAGACAGGGTTTCTCTGTGTAGTCCTGGCTGTCCTGGAACTCACTCTGTAGACCAGGCTGGCCTTGAACTCAGAAATCCACCTGCCTCTGCCTCCAAGTGCTGGGATTAAAGGCATGCACCACCACGCCGGCTCACTTTGTTCTACTGAAATCAGAGACTGAATTTATGGTATAGTCTCTGGGTTTGTTTTTCGTTTTTTTTAATCATATTGATTTGTGTGGGGAGAGAACATGAGTCATGTTGGGGGTCAGGGGACAGTCTGCAGGAATCTGTTCTCTAGTTTGCTCTGTGTGCTCCAGGGACTGAACTCAGATGGCCAGGCTTGGCAACAAGTGCCCTTTCCTGCTGAGCCATCTTGCCAACCTGCAGTCTGTCCTTTTAAAGGCTGAGATCACATATACAGTCTCTTAATCTTCATGAGCTAGTTCTTTAGATTTAAACTCAAAGATATATTCTCTTTTAATGAAGTGTTTAACAAATACTATACTGTGAAAGAAAGTTATTGGTATGTAATGCATTTCACATTGTCTGTGAATCAATTGACTGATGCAGCCATCCATGTATACAAATTTTCTGTGTGGGATAAACTGCTCAAGTTACTGAAATGATGTCTAAGATGTGGGCATGTCTGTAACGGTGCTATGGAGATACTTCTGCTAGGGTGGGGGGTGTCGAGGAAAAACACTTTGAATAGTCTTTGTTAGTCATTGCTGGAGAAACTGCTAATCAATCAATTAATTAATTAATTAGCAATGAGCAAATGACATCCAGTGGGGAAGTGTGGCTTAGCTTCCAAATGCTAATTATTGGTCCCTTTATGGAGCTGAGACGTGTAGGGGTAGACTGTGGCAGGATCCCCAGATGAGCTGGCACCCAGACACGAAGAGAAGGCTGTGGTTCTCATTTGTGCCAGCATGAATGCCAGCTTTTATCTAGTGAGATTAATTAGAACTTTGAGAAGTACAAGTTCGAGCCATAAAATATTAACATTCAAGTCACTGGTAGTGCGTAAGCAGCCTGAAATAGCTCGGGGCCATTTTAGGGTATGGCTGCTTTGACTGGTAGGGAAAGGTTTGGTTTTCTGCTCTTTCAAGAGAAGGTTGTCGTGTGGCCTGCTCAGTGGCTCTGGGAGTCACCAGTTCTACTGCCTTTCAGCTGGCCTTGCCTGAGTGTGCTTATCCACTTCTGTGATGGGTGTGGAACCACAGCTATGACTCTGCAGAGGCCTCGGTGAGATGCTGCTGGTTGGTCCTCCCTTCACGTTGCTTGACTTCTGGTGTGCTCTCCATTCATTGAAGCTGCCAGCTGCGTGCTTCCTGGGCTGGTCACGTGTTTTCCCCAGATATTTTATCTAATCACTGCTGCTGTTCTTGAACACGAGCTCCAAGGGGGAACCATGGGCTCACTGGTTAGGTTCTACAGCCATGAGGATCAGGGTTTGGATCCCAACATACAATGTCGTCAACCCTAGCTCTGTGTGGGGCAGAACAGGAAGGACTGGGGATGTGACTGTCTCGCTTAGCTGAGAAAAGTCTTCAGAGGGATAGGCAGAGAGTGATAGAGGAGGACACCTCATGTCTGTGTCTAGCCTCGGTATATGCACACGAACACACATGCTGAGAAAATGGGGCTAGTGAGATGGCTCTGTCTCTAAGAGCTCTTATTATCTGATTATCTGAGCATGAGCTCGGCATTCCACACAGTGGAGAGAGAGAATTGAATGCAGGTGTACACAACACACACACACACACACACACACACACACACACACAACCAGACCCAGTGAAGGACACACTGGAGAGCTATAGCATAGGATAGGACAGAAACAAGAAGCTCAAACTACAGAGGTTTATGGGCACTTCTAAATACATGGGCAGGGCAGGGAGGTCACAGCATTCTCAAGGCACCAGAGAGTTTATGACTTTTGGATTGTTTTTTGTTTTTTTGTTTGTTTTGTTTTGTTTGGGTTTTTGTGTGTGTGGTGTTTGTTTGTTTGTTTGTTTGTTTGTTTTTGAGACAGGGTTTCTCTATGCAGAAACCTGACTGTCCTGGAACTAGCTTTGTAGACCATGTTGACCTCGAACTCAGAGATTTGTCTGTTCTCTCTGTCTCTCTGTGTGTGTGTGTCTCTCTCTCTCTCTCTCTTTTCTCTCTCTCTCTCTCTTGTCTCTCTCTCTGCAGGGTTTTCTGTAACATGAACATTCTATATAGCCAAGGCTAGTTTTGAACTCATGATCTTCTTGTCTCCACCTCCAAAGTTCTGGGATTGCAGGCGTGGGCCTAAGAGTGCAATTCACAGTGGCAAGTCTCTGCAGCCTTAGAACTCTGACATGGAGACAAGAACCAGGAATGAGGCCACATGAGGAGATCTGAATGGCTTGAAGGTTTCTGAATTCTTCCAACCTTCTGAACACCCCATGTTCTCTGCCTGATATAACTTGAAAACCCTGTAACGGATTCACAAGAGTTGGTCAAATGCAGAAGGAAACTAATTGTCCTTAGGTTGGAGGACTGTCCTCTTCTGGCCTCCCTGAAGATGCAGCCCTGGCACACAGACCTTATGACTTCATCCTCCTTCCCCTTGTTTCCTGTTTTGGATTAGTGGCGTAGAAGAACCCACTGTGACAAGAAGTAAATCAATCAAAGGACACAGAAATGGCTGTGAGGCTCTTCGTATAGTTTGCTCTTCGTATAGTCATTGTAGACATTCATGTCTGTCTATTATCCTTTTCATCCTTAGCTTGACATGAGAAGAACTCTGTTTCCCAGGTAGGATTTGTTGGCACCCTCCCTCTTGTGGCTACACTGCCCAAAAATACCCCAGAGGGATCTCGTGTCGTGTCCCTGAACTCTTTTTGGATTTGTTTGTGGGGACGTTGAGGGAGGCAGACACAAACATTTCCTTGTATATCTGAAGTCCTGGGAGTTGTGATAATGATTGATGATTAGGAACTGTGGAGGGCGCCAAGAGATGTCTCTGCATGACGTCCTGTGGCTGGCAACTGTGCCTAACTCTGTCTCTTAAGGTGTTCCTCGGACTGTGCTGTGCAAACCCACATCCTCACAAATTCCTGAGATGTTTAAAAGGAGAACAACCTGGAAACAACCTAACTGTCGCTGGCAGGGGAAGCTGCACTTATAAACACATCCAGAGAAGGTGGTTAAGTGTTGGGCAGATGTCAGAACTCGTGACCCTGAAAGGCAAAATGGCTCAAAGCTATCATTTCAATGACCTGCTTTTTGATTATAGGAATGTATCTAACATCTAATTCTGAAGGATTATTTTTGGTATGTGTGTATGATATGCATCTGTGTATGATATGTATGGGTTTACATGGGTGTGCACACCCACACATCTTTGGTATATGTGTATGAGTATGGGTTTACATGGGTGTGCACACCCACACGTCTAGATGCCAGAAAGTGACACTGGGTGTCTTCCTCAGTTGCTCTCCACTTTATTTAGGGTCTCTGTCTGAGCCCAGCGCTCTCCAATTCCAGCTAGTCTGGAAAGCTCGCTTACCCTGGGGAGCCCTGTCTCTGCCTTATTAGTTCTTGGATCCCAGGCAGCCACCACATCTACCCATTTTGTTTTTTAATTTGGTGTGTTTATGTGTGTGCATGTACACATGAGTTCATGTAGTGTGTGTGTGTGTGTGTGTGGTGTATGTCTGTCTGTGTGTGCATGTATATGTGCATGTGCACATTCATATGTATGTCTATGGTGTCTGCATCCATGTGTGTGTGTATGTCTGTGTGTGTGCACATGTGTGTTCGTGTGCATGCTCGTGTATGTGTCTCTGTGGTGTGTTGTGTGTCTGTGTGTGCTGGAGATTTGACTTCTGATCCTTATACTTGCAAAGTAAGTGCTTCATATACTGAACCATAATTTATAGCTTCAAACAGTAAAGATTGTTTTCAATTATATTTGGTATTACAAATAATAACTTTTTGTAAATGTAACTTTTAGCTACCAGATGTAATTGTTATCTCAGAGACTTGCTGTGGAATAAACTCACCCTTTTTAGCTCTTTCTGAGCTCTGGCTGGTTGGTTTAATGGTTCAATTCAGCTGTTCGGCTCAAAACTCCTCTTCAAGCTGACTGATTCAGACTGGCTTCTCTTGGCTTCTCACTGAACTGCTCTGCTTGGAAAAACTGCCTCTGCATGCCATGAACTGAACTGCACCAAGTGCACCAACCCGATGGAGCTGCACTGCAGGAATGTAACTGAACTACTCCAAAGTAAACTCAGCTGAACCCACTGTAGGCCTGAACTCAACTGAGCCGCCCTCCTCCCTTGCCCCCAACCTCTCTCTCGCGATGCTCCTAAATTACCCGCTTTCCCGTCTGTTCTTCTGAGTTGGGCTCATTCTTCCAAATCTTTTTTCTGACCTGTCACTTTGTCTGCCTCTCAATTTCTCGAGACTTTCAAACATGGCTGCTTCCTCTACAAACTAACCTTACTTACATTGTTTGGAATAAAGGTGTCTACTGAGGGATGTCTGCATTCCAGCCAGACTACACAGACCTAGGTCTTTGGACGTGATCCCTTGCCAGAGCAGCCATGTTACTGGATTAAAATTCCTTTACACATTTTGGCCAGTCATGGTGTTACAGGATTCTAATCTAGCACTTGGGAGGCAGAGGGAGGTGGATCTCTGTGAATTTAAGGACAGCGAGGTCTACATAGTGAGTACCAGAACAGACAGGATTATGTAGAGAGACTCTTGTTTCAAAAAAAAATTTTTTTTTATTTTACACTTTTTATTTTTAAATTTTCATTGTTCTGTTTTATGACAGGGTGTTGTGTAGTCCATGTTGTTGGCCTTCAACTTGCTATATAGTCAAGAATGAGCTATTTTTCTGTCCCCACTCACAAATGCAAGATTTAGGTGTGTGCCGCCAATTGGGCAGCTCAGGAAGCATTAGAACCAAGAACCAGCCCCTTGACATGCTAAGCAAACATTTTCCTTTGAGCTACGACTCCAGACCACTCTTTTCATTTTTTAAAAGAAAGAATTTAGTGTGTATATAGTGGCGTGTATATGTCATGGACCACATACAGAGAACAGAGGACAAGTTGTGGGAGTCTGTTCTCTTTATCTGTCATGTGATTCTGGAAATTGAATTCAGATCACCAGGCCTGACAGCGAGGGCTGCTACCCACTGAGCCACCTCAATGGCCCAGCTTATATTTATTTGTGTGGTGTGTGTACATGTGTGTTGTATGCCTGCATGTGTGTTTACATACCTGTGATGGTGTATGTGGAAACCAGAGTCTCACACTGAATATCTTGCTCAATCAGCCTCCACATGTTTGAGACAGGACCTTTCACTGGCTCTGAAGCTCTCCATTTTGCCTATGCTGCCTAGCCAACTGTGTTCCTGTCTCTGACCACTAGGTACTGAGCTTACAGGCCTTGCTGTTATATGCTGCTTGGGATTTGAACTTAGGTCCTCAGGTTTACATAGCAAGTACTTTACCCAGTGAGCCATTGTCCCAGTCCTTGAATAATTTAATAATTTTGCTGTTGAGACAGAGTCTCACTCTGAAGTCCAGGTTATCTTAGGATTCCCTATGTAATCCAGGCTAGCTTTAAATTTGTAGCAATTCTCGTGCCTCAGCTTCCCAAGTACTGACATTATGGGTGTGAATATCTTGCCTTGCAAAATAAATGGCACTTCCTATTGCTTTAGTTTGCATTTCTGGATCTTCAATTTGGCACATTGGTTCTTTAAAAAGTATGTGTACGCACACACCAGTGTATAGTGATTGTAGGTGTGTGCGCGACCATGTGTCTGCATGCTTGTACAGAGGCAAGGAGAGGAGGTTGAGTGTCCTTCTCTATCATTCTGCTAATTCCAGGTAGGGTCTCTCTGTCCCTGAGTCTGTGGCTAACCTTTTCTTGGGTAGTTGGAAACCATCTGTATATTTCCTGGTAATTTCCTTTTTTGTTTGTTTGTTTTGTTTTTTCGAGACAGGGTTTCTCTGTGTAGCCCTGGCTGTCCTGGAACTCACTCTGTAGATCAGGTTGGCCTCAAACTCAGAAATCCACCTGCCTCTGCCTCCCAAGTGCTGGGATTAAAGTCGTGCACCACCACTGCCCGGCATGTAATTTCCCTTTTAGGTTTTCATTTCTAATTCCTTACACTAGTGTGTGTGTGTGTGTGCGTGTGCGTGTGCGTGCGTGTGCGTGTGGTGTGTGTGTGATGTGAACATGGGAGAAAGCACGAATGAGCCAGTCTGTGCTTTTCTCTTTCCACCATGGGTTCTGGGGCTTGAGTTCAGGTCTCAAGGCTGTGTGGCTGCACTGTTCCCTGCCGTGCCCTTCCACTGCTCCTTGTTCCATGGTTCTTGATTTTTTTTTTTCTCCTGTTGACTCCTGGCTGTACTGGAACTTGCTATGAGACCAGGCTGGCCTTGAACTCACAGAAATCTGCCTCTGTGTCCCAAGTCCTGGGACTAAAGGTGTAAGCTACAATGCCCACTTCTCTAATATCCCTTCATCCGTCCCTCCCTACTTCCTTCCTTTTTCTTTTCATTGTATGTCCTGGCTGTTCTGGAAACTCACTCTGTATAATGTTCTAGCCCCACACTCAGAGATCTGCCTGCTTCTGCCTCCTGAGTGCTGGGATAAAAGGCATGCATGGCCACACCTGGCTTTTTTCATGTATGCACACATGTGTGCAGGTGCCCTTGTAAGTCAAAAGAGGCATCAGATCTCCTGGAGCTTGAGCTATAGATATGAATGCTGGAAAGTGAACATGGGTTCTCTGCAAGAGCAGCGACTGCTTTTAGCTGTTGGGCATCTCTTTAAGCTAGCGCTCTCTCTCTCTCTCTCTCTCTCTCTCTCTCTCTGATATACTGTTTTGAGACATGTTCTGGCAATCCTCCTGCCTCAGCCTCCTGAGCTCTGTCTGATTATAGGTGTGAGCCATTACACCCAGCTGTGCTTTCTTAGAGTACTTGCATGGCTTCTGAATGCTCCTTTAACTAAACACAGCACCTGGCCTTATTAACTTGCCCCCAAGGTCAGTATTAGCTGAGTGATTGGAAAGTTTTGAGGCTACTTTTATACTGACATTGTTTAAAGTCTGAATGAACACCTCTGTTCCTTGCTAAGATGGAGAAGATGCTGTCATGTAGGCTCCAAATGTGGGCTGTTATGCAGTGAACCGGAAGAGGGATGCAGCAGAGCCCCATGACGAGTAGAGAGGGGCAAGGTCAGGGTGCAAACATTAACATCATAAACTGAGCCTTTAAGTTCTCATAAACACGATGCTGGAGAAATGCAGTTAGCCTTCTGTGCAGTGGCTCCCACCTTGGTCTCGTCATATTTAATTGATACACAGTATCTTTTTGTGTAACTCCAAAACTCAAACCCAATCAATGCAGTTGGTAGAAAGACAGAATGAGGGAACTGTCAAACTGGAGGGCACAGGAATGAAGAAAATGACCTCATGTCAGTGAAGGACAGGTGCAGAGATGAAGATGCCAAAAGCCAGACCAGCTCCTGTTGTAAGGGTCCAAGATTCGATGGAAGAATGACACCCCGGACTCACGTAGTATGTAAACGCAGAGTGTTTTACTCTACAAAGTGCAGCATGCAGGGGCCTCCTTTTACCAAGATACAGAGACCCGGAAGTGAGCTTGCAGGCCCAATTCAAAGCACCCTAGGGGAATCCTGGGGTAGGTGACCTTTGTCTTATTCTATCTCCAAGGACATTCCATTACTGGGGTGTGGGGGCTGGCTGGAAACTGCTGACCCATTGTCATTGTTTCAGGCCAGGTGGTGGCAGTTTCTGACTAGCTACCTGAAGCCTGGGTTTTTAGGTCTAGTCTTCCTAACTGTTAATCTGAAGCCTGTCATGGAATCAGCCTAGTCTTCTCACCGTGTTTCCTGCAATGCAGGGGCCAGCCCAGTCCTGGGTCAGGTTAGCAGACCCTTCTGGACAGGCAGAAACTCACAGCTGCTCAAAACGAGGTCAGTGATCTCACAAGCATGTGCCAAATGTTTATGCTCAACAGTTGTTTATTTGAGATGGGGTCTCACACAACCCAGGACGGCTTCAAATCTGCTACTTATCCCCAAATTAGCCAGCAGCCTGAACCTCCTTCTCTATCTTCTGAGTTCTGGGCATAGAGGCAGATTAGCATTTTACGTAGATTATCTTCCAACGGTTGATTATTAAATAGGGAGCTTGGGACGACTCCATTAGCCCAAGAGGGCTGCTATTAGTTCTGAGCAGTGACTGGTGTGCTTAACACTGGGGTCCCTGGGTCCAGCCCTGCCGATGAGCCAACCCAGCTAACAGGAGTCTGTGTGGGGTCTGAAGCTGCGGAGCACCGGCCTTCCTTTAGGACTAAGAATGTCTGAGTATGGGAATATCAAGTTTCCTCTGTGCTGCCCACGCTTCTGAGCATGCGCAGAGAACCTGTGTGTGGTGTTGTGTGTGTGTGTGTGTGTGTGTGGTGTGTGGTGTGTGTGTTATGTAAAAATTGTTATAGTCTCAGAGATAAGCAGGAGGAAACCGCAGTAAGGAGAATTGCCCGAAGCTTTGCTCAGTCCCCGAATGTTGCTCAGCTGTGGTCAGATCTATCCCGGGACGATCTCTCAGCAGATGGATTCCCGTTTCTTCTTACACTAATCTAGACAGGCTCCCTGACCCTCAACTCCGAGTGTCCTGCTGACGGCCAGAGAACATTCTCAGCAAGCAGATCCACTCACTGACGAGTGGGAGAGGATGAGTCAATGCAGTACCGCGGACGAAGCCTGAGTCTGGAACTCAGTGCGGACCGCCAGTCACTCTGCAGTCCCACTGCTAAGACAGCCGGGGTCCACAACTGCGTGGTTACCTGGACCGTTCGCATCTGCCTGAGCTGGATGCTGCGTCCCTTCCTTAGCTCCTTCCTGGAGATCAGATACCTGAGAAGGAGCAGCTCAAGGCAGGAAGGGCTTATTTTGGCTCAGGGTCAGAGGATGCAGCCCCCTGTGGTGGGCAGGACAATGGGAAGAGTGGCCTCTAGCTGCTGCTCCTGAGAGGCAGCTGGTCACATTGCTTCCGTAGGCAGGAGGGGGAGGGGGACTATTTACTAGTGCTTCGATCATTTTTTTTCCCCAGCTCTTTAGTATTTAGCCTGAGACCCCAGGCCACAGGAGGTGCTGTACACGTTGGAGGTGGGCTTCTTTATTAACCTTCTCTGGACGCCCTCTCCCAGAAGTGTGTCTCCTACACGATTCCAAACCCAGTCAGGTTGACTGTGAAGGTGAGCTATCACCACTGCCATTCTTGGTTCTCATCTAAGGAATTCCTTAGGCATATTGTTAAAACAGATGGGAAATAAACAGACCGCTGTCCCGGAAATGGGAAGGACGGGGAGAAACATTTTCCTAATTCCTTGGTCCCCTGTAAGCTCCACATGGGTAGGTGTGGGGTCCTTGAGGGTGTGAAGAAGAAAATTCCACCAGACCTGGAAAAGAAAGGTCATAGAATGCTTAGGCACCCTCCCCTCCTGAAGGCAGAGGCTAATTGACATTCCTTAGACCAAGGCGGATGGGACTGACCTGCGGGTGGGGAGGGCCTAGAGCACTTGGACAATGGACTGTTGGCCACACACTGACAAGGGAGGTCCTTGCCACCTCATTCCTTGAAGACCAATCAGTTTGAAAGGTCGTTGTTCTGCCAATCACATTGTGCCTAATGGCCGCTACCCCTAGAGACTGTATAAATGTCCGCTGAACAAGCCGAGTGGGGTCGCCTCTCCTTTTGGGATGCAGGATGGCCCCAACATGCTGGAACATTAAAAATTCCTCTTGCATTTTGCAGCGATCTCTCAAGTCTTCGTGGTTCTCTCAGGGGGTCTCCGGTAAATTAAGGCTCTGCTCACTAGAGTCTTACAGGTGTATATAAGAGATTTGGGCCATTAGCTGGCTCCCTCTAGGGTCTCCTTTTCCTCCCACAGCTTGCCACCGAGCTATAATGAAGTGGCCCGGGTCCTTGAGGCACAGGCGTCTCCTCACTGTATGGCTTCCTTAGAACACAGTCAATTACTGGCCTTTATTTCATTCTATCTTTACAAATTAGCTGTAGGATAATGTGTCTCTGGGGTGGGAGAGAGAGTCCCCACATGTGGAGACTGATGGAGAGCAGAAAACATAAGTCAACACCTAGTTATGGCGCAGATGGAAACCTGAAGACTTACTGCGCGCTTGGAGGATTCCGGTGCATACTTCTAATCTCAGGATTTGGGCTTCCTTCACTACACAATGAACTTGAGGTCAGCCTGGGTTATGTGAGACCGGCTCACAAAGGTTGACAAACAAGAGACTAAGGCGTGGCTCAGTGGTTAAGAGCACTTGTTGCTCTCGCAGAGGAGACTCAGGTTTTTGACTTCTATAGGCACCACATGCATGTGATAAAACACGCATGCACCATACACAAGATAGATAATATAAGCTAGGTATGATGACACTCACCTGTAATCCCAGCACCTGAGAAGCAGAGACAGAAGTATCAGAAGCTCAGGGCGTGAGGCTGGAGAGATGGCTCAGTGGTTAAGGGCACTGATTACTTTTCCAGAGGACTGGAGTTCGATTCCCAGCAGTCATGGAGCATCTCACAACTGTTTGTAATTTCAGGTCCTGGGGATCTAACCACCTCCCCAGACAAACACATAAAACACCATTTGCATATAAAATAAATAAATCATTTTTTAAAAAGAAGTTAAAAGACCAATATTGACTATATAACAACCTGCAGGCTAGCCTGGGCTACTTGAGACCTTGCCTTAAGAAACTAACTAACTAACTAACTTAAAGTGTTCTTGCCCTTGAAACAGGAAGTGAGAAGCTCTAAGAGGGCCTGAGCCTGCAGGTACTACACCCATAAACCCCAGCCTCAGACCATGAACACTCACAAAATGAGCTCAGGCTGTAATTCTAGCCACGGGGAGGCAGAGGCAGGAGGACCTGTGCTGAGGCTGTCTGATCGACAAAGTGAGTTCCAGACCAGTTCGCTATATAGCAAGACCCAGCCTCAAAAATGAGCAAACACTGACCAAACAAAAAAATATCAACCCAGAAAAAGAAAACTGTACTTTTCTGTATAACCCTCCCTCTGATTTTTATAAACAAGGCAGCATAACAACTACTTACGTATTTTCCATATGAAGCTTAGTATTGTCCCTTCATGATTTGTAAGGAATTATGTTCCTTGAATCTATAGATTGCCTTTGATAGGATAGCCATTTTTACTATGTTAAACCTACCCGTACATGATCATGGGAGGTCTTTCCATATTATGATATCTTCTTCAGTTTCTTTCTTCAGTCACTTGAAGTTTTTATCGTACAAGCTTTTCACTTGCTTGGTTAGAGTTAGTTACCCCCAAATATTTGAGGCTATTGTGAGGGGTGCTTCTTTTTCCTGATATATTTTTCAGTCCATTTGTCATTTATATATAGGAGGGCTACTAATTTTTTTGAGGTAGTCTGGTATCCAAACACTTCACTAAAGGTGTCTTTCAGCTACAGGAGTTTCTGGTAGAATTTTTGGGGTCACTTACATATACTATCATATCATCTGCAAATAATGATACAATGACTTCTTCCTTTCCAATTTGTATCCCCTCGGTCTCCCTAGTTGTGTTATTGTTCTAGCTAGGACTTCAAGTACTATGTGAATAGACATGGAGACTTCAAATACTATGTTGAATAGACATGGGGAGAGTGGACAGTCTTATTATCTTGTTCCTGATTTTAGTGAAATCGCTTTGAGTTTCTTTCCATTTAATCTGATGTTGGCTATCGCTTGCTGTAGATTGCCTCCTACTGTAAACTGCCACGCCCAGCCTTGCAGGCTATGAGGGTCAGTGCCAGTCTTGTTGTATCTTGTAATAAGTTTGATATAATAGGTGGATATCCCTGGGAAGCCTGACCTTTGTTTGTTTTTGAAGGGAAGGGGAGTTGATCTTGGGGAGAGAGAGGGACTGGGAGGAGTGAAAGGAGGGTAACTGAGGTTGGGACGTAATATATGAGAGAGAGAATAAAAGTTAAAAAAAATTTACTTAGCTGGGTGGTGATGGTACACGCTTTAATCCCGGCACTCAGGAGGCAGAGGCAGGCAGATCTCTGAGTTCAGGTCAGCCTGTTCTACAGAGTGAGTTCCAGGACAGCCAGAAATATACAGAGAAACCGTCTCAAACAAACAAAATTATTTATGTAGGGTTTATATTCTGTTATTTATTTTATGTATTCTAGAGATGATTTAAAGTATATAGGAGGGGCTGGAGACATGGCTCAGCTATTAAGAGCACTGACTGCTCTTCTAGAAGTCCTCAGTTCAATTCCCAGCAACCACATGGTGGCTCACAACCATCTGTATTGGATCTGATGCCCTCTTCTGTGTGTCTGAAGACAGCTATAGTGTACAACATACAGCTACAGTATACATAAGATAAAGAAATAATTCTTTGGCTGAGAGATGGCTCAGTGGTTAAGAGCAATGACTGCTCTTTCAGAGGTCCTGAGTTCAATTCCCAGCAACTACATGGTGGCTCACAACATCTGTAATGTGATTTGATGCACTCTTCTAGTATGTGTCTGAAGATACCTGCAGTGCACTCATATAATAAATAAAAAAAAAATAACAATCTTTAAAAAAATAAAAGTATACAGGAGTGGGGCCAGTAAAATGGCTCAGAAGTAAAGTGCTTGCCACCAAGCCTGGCGTCCCCAGCTCCACCCCAGGTCCCACATGGTGGAAGGAGAGAAATAACTCCTAAAAGCTGTCCATGTGTAGCATCCATTTTGCAACCCCCCATAAATAAAGGAACATACTGCATTTAAGTATACAGGAAGACACGCATGAGTGATTTACAGACACTCAGTTCTGTATGAGGGACTTAAGATCCAGATTCTGGTAACCTGGGTATTTGTGTGTGTCCTAGAACAACAACCTGAAGCAACTGAGGGCCTATGGACCCTTGTGTGATGCTGGTTCCCACGTGAATGTAACACAGATTCACAGTCTCACAAGCTCCGTGGGACTTAGAATTGTGTTATAGCACCAGGGAACTGTGTCCTCCTAGCAGGGTCAAGTGAACAAGGCTCTTTAGAAAACTATAATCCAAGCTCCAACCTTCAATGGGCACTCGGGTGGGTCCAAAGGGAAGGGGGCGGGGTCAACACTGAAGGGGCGGGACCTCTCCAGCCCCAACCATTCAGCTTCAGAGAAGCAGCTCCGCTAAGAACACTTATTCCAGACACAAGCCTGCAGGGCTCAGCTGGGGCTGTGGACACTTGTTTTGTTTGTTTGTTTGGTCTCTTTTCTGTTAAACAGGGTCTCGATATGTATGTGGCCCAGGCTGTCCTGAAATTCACTTTGTAGAGCAGGCTGGCTTAAAACTCAGAGCGCCACCTGCTTGTGTCTCCCGAGTGCTGGGGTTAAAAGAGTGCAACACCTGGCTTGCTTGATTTCTCTCTCTCTCTCTCTCTCTCTCTCTCTTCTCTCTCTCTCTCTCTCTCTCTCTCTCTCTCTCTCTCATCTTTTCCTTTTTCTTTCTTTCTTTCTTTCTTTTTTTTTTTTTTTTTTGAGACAGGTTCTTATTGTATAGCTGAGGCTGGCCTACAATGCTTTATGCAGATAATGTTGGCCTCAAACCTGTGATCCTCCTGTCTCAGTTTCCTGAGTGCTGGATTGCCTGCACCATGTCCAGTAATCATAGCTGCGTTCAGAGGCTCTTAGGGGATTGCTCCACTGATCGAATAGAACAGAAAGTTGGGGAGGGGGCATTTATTTTGCCTTTCAAAACACGAAGTGTAGATAATTATTTACAGGAGAATCATAGCCAATGCACCAGTATCAGATACCAAAGCTCCAAGCAAAGCAAGCAGTGTAGCCACGACTGTTGGTATCTGCTCAAAGCATGTGGTGAAATGACAGTGAGAACCTTACAGCAGACACCAGGATCAGTGCTGACGTCACTGAGTCAGGCACTGAGACGTCCATGCCTCTAACGATCCCCAGAGCAGCTCACAACACATGTACAAAGTATTTTCCCAGATCAGAGCCTCAGACTCAGCTCTCGAGAGGAGCTTCGGGCCCATCCCCTGCTATGGCTGCTTTGTTTGCTGCCTCCAACACTTGGTGGTGGAAGCACTGAAGGCCACTGGGAAGATGGGCTCGTTCCAGACACAAGCCAAAGGGCTCAGCTGGATTAGGAGTTATCAGAGAGGACCTTCATGAATGAATCCCAGAGGCTTTAATAAAAAAAAACAAAAAAAAAAACAGACCAGAGGGCACACATACAAACACAACACACATACAAAATTACAAACATATGCACAAATACGTGTGCACATACAACATACACATAAACATCCAAATAACATACACATACACAGTCACACATACAAAGGCCTGGGTCACTCCGGTACTGTCAGCCACAAGGCTATCACCAGCTGTGACCTCTGAACCTTAGGTCAGAACATAAACCTAAGCAAACCTCTCTCTTTAACAATGTACCAGCCAGCGGCACTGTTTTATTAGTGACAGCAAATTAACTAAGAGAGAAACTCATGCCAAGGAGTGGGGCTGCCACTCTACCTGCACTGCAAACCTGAAAGTGGCCGTCCTCCCCACCCTGTCTGTGAGGAAGGCCCCTCTGCAAGCACACAGGCTCACTGCCTAAACCCACCTTGGACTGGATGCACCTTGTTTTCTGATGCAGCATTACAACCTGCAGTGCTGGCAGGGGAGCTCAGTGGTGTCTGCAGGAGGCTGGTCCTGCAGGGGCTCGCAGAGCACAGGGAGAGCTTGAGGCTGTGGGATGACAGCCATGAGCACATAGAGAGCTGCAGAAGCCAGGCCTCACAGGACCTCACACCCATCCACTGCTTCAGACAGTGTCCAGCTGGGACTTTTAAGATTTCCAGTTTGGGGGTTCAATTCCCAGCAACCACATGGTGGCTCACAACCATCTGTAACGGCATCCGATGCCCTCATCTGGGTGTGTCTGAAGACAGCAACAGTTACTCACATATATAAAATAAATAAATCTTTTAAAAACATCTTTTAAAAAAAATTTAAAAAAAATGTATTTTCAGTCTGTCCTGCTGGGTTTTAGTCTTGCTTCTTGCTGGTTACTTCTGCCTGCTTTATTTTCCTCGCTGTAACAGGAATGCCTGTCCTGTGTCGGTCCCACCCCTGCTCTGTGGAAGAAGAGAACTTGGTTTCAATTTTGTGGGGAGTCTTAGCTGGGAAGAACCTATCTTAATGCTCAGAGGACACTTGGACTTGGATTCTGAGTGACGTGGAATGAGCTGTGACTTGGTGACACCAAATGCATCCTGCTCAGTGAGGTGAGCACGAGCTTTCGGGGAGGAAGGGACTGTGATTTCATTTTGTCCCTGAAAGCTCAAGGTTGGGGAGCTGGTCCCAGGGTGGGGAACTGGGAAGGGTGGGGCCTTGGGGGGGGGAGTGGGATGCTTTCAGGTTGTTGGTGTTTGTCCTGAAAATGATTAATGTTTCCTTGCGATCTGTAATCCATTCTTAATGGATTAATAGCTCTTATGAGAGTTGCCTGGAAGAGCAAGTGCCCTGGCCCTTCTGTCACTGTGCCTTCTGCTGGCCATAGATCACTTCCTTGTATGCCCCTATAATTCATCCCTGAGGTGACACAGCTGGGGTCCTTGTCAAAGGTAGTTTGCACTGTTAGTCTCCAAGACCAAAGCTAAACAAACTTGTGTTTTTAAATAATTGGCCAGCCTCAGTACTTCAGTGTGGTGACAGCTTTTACAAAGGATTACGAAATGTCAGGCAAAGAAACTAAAGCGAGACTTCATAAGCCACCTTTGAACTAAAATCCAGCAAACTGGTAACCCGAGAAGCCATTAGAATAAAAATCTTATACAGCATGCATAAATATTTAAAAATCTTGCCATTAGACATTTTAAAAGAACTCTTGAACATAAAAAAATCTAGTTTTAGAGTAGTGTCGTAGACACTCAGCAAGTAAAGACACTCTTGTCTGACACTGACACACTGGCATCAAACACCACACAGAGAAAAGCGACAATCCGACCTCACAAATCAACACATCTGAAGACCCCCAACATGCAAATACAAGCATCGATCGGGTGCAGTTGGGGTGCCAGGTTTGCTGACAGCCGCTGCACCTGACCACATAAAAGAACAGAAGCAAGTTGGCTGAATAAGTGGTATCATGAGCAAGTTGTGCGAGGACGATGCCTTCTGGAGTCATGAAAGAGACTGAGGAAAACTGTTGTTCCAGCTTAAATGTAAACAGGAACCAGGAGCAACTGGCATAGTAGAATGTCATTGAGCTCAAGGTTCGAGCGAGAGACATGCCCAGGACATTACAAATGAAAGAAACTATGAAGGAAAATGTGGAGTAGTAGCTGTAGGCCTATTACTGTGTCTGCTCACTCATGGCGGGGGGGGGAAGGAAGACAGGCAAAGCTAGGCAAATTAGGACTACACCAACACCAATACCCTGCAGGATATGGTGGTAAAATTTTTTCTTTTTTGTTTCATTTTAACATTCAATCAGTCATATTAAAAATTGTTTAGAAAAATTAACATCATAAGTTCGGACTTCGAAGTCACGTAATCACTGGTCTTTTTTTTTTTTTTTTTTTTTTTTTTTCTGGCTCTTCATTTTTGGGCTGGGGGATGGCCACGAAGGAAGACAGGCTGTAAATAGCATAGTGCATAAGATTGAGGATCTTGTTCAACATCCCTGGACCCACGCTTCTTCAAAGGATCACATGATGGTGGCTGCACGTTTGGCCTTTCTTTCTTCATGATCCTCCTTGTACTTTTCTTCATGCTTTTTTCTTTTACCATACTTAATCTTTTGGCTTTTTCAAGTACATGTTCTCTTTAGCCTCGGGCATTCCGGAAACTCCACTGAGTCCAGTCAAACTGCCTTGACACTCAGCAAATCCGACCTGGCCTCTGCCTCCCAAGTGCTGGATTAAAGGTGTTGCCACCACTGCCTGGCACAGGATGACTTTAATCCAGGTGCTTGGAGGTAGATCCACTGGGTTTAAGCTACATGACAAGGCCAGCCAGGGAAAATGTTGAGTCTTGTCCTCAGAAGAACCAAACAGATACAGACGTTCAACCAGGCCCGAAACTAACCCAGACGGTGTAGCACATACCTATAATCCCTAGTACTTGAAGGGTGGCAGACGCAGGGGGATCTCTGTGAGTTCACAGGTCAGCCTAGTCTACAGAGCAAGTTCCAGGACAGCCACAGTTACACAGAGTAACCTGTCTCAAAACCACCACACACCACCACCACCAATACAAAACCTAACCAACGTCACCCCAGCACACAGGTAGGAACAGGTGCACCAGGAGCTCACTGGCCAGCCAGCTTCAGGTTCATTAGGAGACCCTGTCTCAAAAAAAGAAAAACAGGTGGAGAGGTCAGAGGAAAGACATCTGGCCTCAGCTTGTACCTGCACTGAATCCACACAAACACACATGCCCTCCTCTCTCTCTCTCTCTCTCTCTCTCTCTCTCTCCTCTTCTCTCTCTCTCACACACACACACACACACACACACACACAAACTTAAGAAAAAAACAGGAGATAGGAGGAAGAGTAGAGCATAGAGAATGAGAATGAGATAATAACTCATTGTAACTATTGTAGTTTGGAGTTTTGAGAATCTTGGTCATGTAACTTTCTCTAATCCTGCTTTGGTTTTCTGTGAAGTGTTCCCTACCGAGGGTGGGGGGTGGGGGGGGTTGAGGGCAGGGTGGTGCCTGTCTTTCTCCATCATGGAGAGTCACACACACACTTGGAGGAATTGTCAGGTCAGGTCGAGGTGGAGCCCGGAAGCTGGGGGTTAACGTCTTGTCCCTGGTAGCCGAGCTTTCCCACAGCTGCCAGCAATTAGGCTAGCTGGCAGCCCCCTAGGAAAATCCTGCTGCCTGATTAGGACTAATTGCTAGCCAGCATCTAAGTCCCCAATCGATAGAAATGGAAATCCATTAGGGAAAGCCTGGGCAGGCAGTGAGGCTGCCTCTGAGACTGTGTGGAGGATTCACACACCAGTTAACTAGGCTCCTACACAGGGCAGGATTCCAGCCCCACCCACCCTGCCAGCTTTGCTGGAAACCAAACTGTGAAGCACTCTCAAGGCTCCCCTTTCATCACCCGACTATGGTTTGAATAAAGAAGCCTGTTTCTGCCCCCAAAATGACACAGTGACCTTCCTTCTCTTAGCCCCTTCATTAAATATTCTATGTGTATATTTTTGGTATTTTGTCTACACATATGTCTGTGCAGAGGCCAAGAGAGGGCATTGGATCTCCTGGTCTGGAGTTACAGTTGTGAGGCACCATGGTTGCTGGTAAAGACCCGGGTCCTCTGGAAGAGCAGCCAGTGCTCTTAACTGTGAGCCGTCTCTCCAGCTCCTCTTCCCTTACAGTCTTGCTATATAGCTCAGTTTGTCCTTAAACTGGCAGTAATCCTTTTGCCTCAGCTCCTGAGTGCTGGAATGTGCCAGGGAGAAAGATGGCACCACGGTACCACACCCCTCCCTCTCTTGAGACTGGGGCTTATGGAGCCCAGGCTGGCCTTAAACTCTTGATCTTCCTGTCCCAGTCTATATGCTAGAATTACAGGTATGCACCACCACACCCAGCCTCATTAAACGTATTTTTTTTGTTGTTAAAATGTTCTTTTTTTTTTTTTTTTTGGTTTTAGAGACGGGTTTCTCTGTGTAGTCCTGCTGTCCTGGAACTCACTCTGTAGACCAGGCTAGCCTGAACTCGAAATCCGCCTGCCTCTGCCTCCAAGTGCTGGGATTAAAGGCGTGCGCCCTGCTGTTAAAAAATGTTCTAATGTGTATTTTCCCCAAGGTAGTACTGTCCAATTTGGACTTGCAATGCCCTGAAGGTGTTGCGGGGGTCTCCTTGAACTCCCTGGAGGGCTGTCCCCTGGCTACGTCCTGGAAGGCACTCGGAGCGAGCGAGTTCCTACCATTCTTCCTTCTGGCTGAACTGGACTGAGGATGTGCAAATAAGTGGAAACAACAAGACCCAAGAATTAGCAACTGATCTAGGAAGCCTTCAGGAGAACTTGCCAGCGAGCAGTCCCCTTCTCTTCCTTCCATCTAGTGGTTTGAATAGGAAAGGTCCCCCATGGACCAGTGTGTTTGAAATGCCTGCTTCTAGCCCACGGCACTGTTTGGGGGGTGCTTTTAGAACTTTTAGAAGGTAGCACCTCACTGAGTGCGTGACTAAGTGTAGACCAGGAGGTTTACAGGCTGCCTTGTCAGTGGTGCGTGGCGCCTGCACCATGCTGTCCTCATCGAGGTGGACTGGATCCCCTTTAACCACGAGCCACAGTAAGCTTTCCTCTTGTCAGTTGCTTCTTTAAGCCACTGGCCAAGTCTAGAAATCAGCACTGCTCTTTTCACCCTGCCACTTTCTACGTTTCTCTTCTCATCTGTTTCTAACGTCGTTAATTTCCTGCAGACCTGGTGTAACGCCATTCATTTCCCCTAGGTCTGGGGAAACAGCAGCAGTGGTGCTCCGTACCTGAAAGATTAATGTCCAGCTTCCTCTGTGCTGTGGTGATAAGCAGTGACTCAAAGCAATGCCGGGAGGAAAGGGTTTATCTGGGCGGTTTATAGTTCCATCCTGGAGGGAAGTCAAGGCAGGAGATGATGCAGAGGCCAGAGAGGAAGACTGGCTTCCTTTCCATGGCTTGCTCAGCCCCTTTCATACACAAACCAAGACCACCAGCCCAGGGGTGGGCCCACACACAGTGGGTGGGCCCTCCACAGCAATCACGAAACTCCACACACACTTGCCCACAGGCCAATGTGACAGAGACATTTTCTCAACTGAGGTTCCCTCTTCCCAGATGACTCCAGCTTGTGTCAAGCTGACAGACAACTATCCAGGACAGAAGCCAAGGCAGGAACCTGGAGGCGGGGACATGGAGGGACTCTGCTTACGGGCTTGCAATCCCTGCTTGCTCAGCTAATTTTCTCATACAGAGCAAGTCCACCGAGTCTCCCAATCAGATAGCAATTAAGAAAGTGGCCCACAGACGTGCCTATGGGCCTGATGGAGGCGAGCCCTGAGCCAGGCTCTCCCTTCCCAGGAGTACCTAGGCTTGTGTAAAGTTGAGGAAGCAGCACAGGATGTTTCTTACTTAGTATCAAGTCCTGGCCAGCCAGAAGGACTCTGTTAGACTTAATATGTCTGCTCTTATGCTTCAGTTTTACAAAGTTAATGTGGGCAAATTCTAAACACCCAGAACCTCAGAGTTCAGAAACCATGTACCTCACTTTACAGGAAGCCTCGGAGTCTCAGAGCTCTGGCAGTGAGGTAACTCAGGGGACTGAAGGGACAGGGATTCCTAATGGCTCCTGGTCATCCATTTTCCTTGGTGGAGCACAGCTCCCTGGCTAGCTTTTGCTCAGCACTGATTCCAGTGTCCTTATCTTAAGTCTTGTAGTTTTATCTAATGAACACAGAATCTTCTTAAAAGCCATGGCTTCAGTGGAGGGATGGCTTGGTGGTTAGAGCACTTGTTGCTGGGGCAGAGGGCCACGTTCCACTGTGAGCATCCACACTGTGACTCACAACCACCCTCATCTCCAGTTCCAGGGGATCTGACAACGTCTTCCCTCACCAGGCGCCAACATGGCACATACATACATATACACACATTCAGGTAAAACTCTCATGCACATACAAAAAGAAATAAAAGCGACAACTAAAAAGCTGTGGTTTTTTTTTTTTTTTTTTTTTTTTTTTTTTGCAGTGAACAGGATTCTAGGTTTAAAAATGTTCAACCCACCCTGTGAGGACAAGCAACAGCAGACTGAAGGACTGACTGCAATATTACAGGAGGGACCAGTGGGGACAGCTTGGTGATAAAGGCACTTGCTGTGTAGGTGTGGGGACCTGAGTTCTAATTTCCAGAGTCCACATAAAAGCTGGGGGCAAGAGCATCTGCAACCCAGTGTTGTTGTGGGGAGATGGGAGGCTGGAGGAGAGTCCTCAGAAGATCCAGGGCCTGCTGAAAACAACCCATCTCAAACAAGATGGACGTTGTCCTTGGATCTGCACACAAGCACTATGGTACACAGGAATGCACACACACCCACCACACACACTCACACACATCACACGCACACACATACACACAATAGAGAGAGAGAGAAAGAGAGAGAGAGGAGTCCTAGACATACCTAGAGGACCTAGAGGACTACATTCTTCCTGGAGGACAACTTCAAAATTCAAAATTTTAAATCCTGGCACAGGACTCCTCTACATTTAACTGAAGCCAAGTGTTACAAAAAAAAAAAAAAAAAAAAAAAAAAAAGGTCTCCCATCTCCTCCCAGATTCACTCTGAGTTCACTGGGCTTCCTAATGAAGCAAAGGTGAAGGGTTGCTTACGGGTGCCTGTGTTTGACGGGTCACACTGCAGTCTTTTTTTTTTTTTTTTTTTTTTTTGGTTTTTCGAGACAGGGTTTCTCTGTGTAGCCCTGGCTGTATTGGAACTCACTCTGTAGACCAGGCTGGCTTCGAACTCAGAAATCCACCTGCCTCTGCCTCCCAAGTGCTGGGATTAAAGGTGTGTGCCACCACTGCCTGGCCACACTTCAGTCTTTACCCAGCAGAGATGAGGGCTTCCCACAGGCGCATAGACAGAGGCTGGTCTTCCCAGCCTATACACTCTAGCCCTTTCCTGAGGTCAATTTATGTTTTCTTGATGGAGATTCGGGTCTTACCATGTAGTGCATTTTAGCTTGGAACAAACTCTGTAGACCAGGCTTGCCTCAGGCTCAGAGATCTGCCTGCGTCTGCCTCCGGAATGCTTTGAATAAAGGTGCACGCTGCCCTACCTAGCCTTATGATGTGGGCTTCCAACATCTGAGAGAACACCGCCCACTTTATGGGGCCACATGTTCTCCATAACAGCCTGCTAAGTTTAGGTTTAGCCCTCACACGTAGGATCTGAGTTATCCTCACACTGGCAAACTTCAGAAAGGAGAGTGTTTCTTGCTGCAGAAATGCAGCGAAGTCTTCTGTTGGTCACGTGAATCCTTGCCTGTGAAGCGATGGTTAAAAACTGATGCTTACTGGTTTGACTAGTTCCTTTTTTATTTTTAATTATGGATGTGCATGTGTGGCATGCATGTATGTGTGCAGGTGCTGGCAGAGGCCAGAAGAGGGCGTTGGTGAGCCTGGACCTGAGTTACAGGTGGCCATGAGCCTTTCGACATGAGTACTAGGAGCCAAACTTGGGTCCTCCACAAGAGCAGTACTGTTCTTGATTCTTCTGTAGAGTCTCCAGCCCATAGTTTGACTCATTTAAAATTAGGTGAATTTGTTTCTGCAGAGGCCCTAAGAATCCCTTTTCTAATGGTGTATCACACATACCTTATTATTCTAAAGGAAGGTGGCTGGGTCCTATTTTGTGTGGTAAAATAACAGGGCTCCACCGGCAGGAGAAGGCACATCAGCCCTGTGGGCTAGCACAGAAAGAATCAAAGAGGCATCAGTAGAATAGATCGTAGAACAGCCTTAGAGTCTGGGGTACCACATTCCCCGTGGAATCTTTAGGAGCCATCAAACTAACTACAGAGCACCATCCAGGAGCCTGGTAGAGAGGCAGAGTCCCAGATCCTGGGTGTGAGCCTGAGCCATGTGCGTCTGAGCAGGGACCGAGCTTAGTGCTGCAGCAGAACATCAAGACCTGACTCCCAAGGGGCCAAGTGGTCACGAGCACTCCGTCCTAGGAAGTACTTGGATCAGGATTCATGGTCACGTAGGACAAAGCAATTCCTTGTGGTCTGTGTTAGTTCACAGCCAAATCTAACTACTCAGTCAAGGGCTATTTAGTATATTATTCAGGTTCCAAGACACATGTTACATATATAAAGATGTGTATTTTACTCTTAGTTTCTATGACTGGGAGACAGGCTAGCCTGGAGAGAGGAAATGGTCCCAGATACCGCGTTGGGCTTGTCCTTCAGTGCTGAAGTTATGTGGTGTGCCGCCATGCACCGCCATGCCAGCTTCCCTGAATGCTGGGGATGGAACCCAGGGCCCCCAGCGCACTGGGCCAAGTGCTCCAGCACTGAGTCATAGCCCTGGCCCTAATTCTTTAATTTAATAGACCTTATTAGATTTTAGCATGAAGAATAGGACTGTTGCTTTAATAAGCCTCTCACTCACCCAAATGTAAAATGCATGTTCTCATACGAGACCAGGCTTGCTCTTTCTCTCCGCACACTCTGCTCTTCATTAGATGAGCCCAATTTAAATGGCACATTGAGCATTTAGGAATAGTTCCAGAAGCGCTCTGCTAAACAAATGAAGCTACGAAGTTGAGCACCAGGAAAACAACAATCATGGGTGTGGTGGGCTGAAAACCTGCTGCTCGGAGGACCCCCTCGTGACCTCAGGACAAGCGAATGGTGTCACTGGCCAGGAAACTCAGCCACCACCACTCACACTACAGTTATTTTCTACCTACACTGTCCAGGAAGAGTCTGCTTCCTATTCGCCCACCAACAGCCATTGACTGAGCGCCTCCTATGCAAGCAATAAAGCAACAAACTTGGTGGAAGCTATAACAGTATAGGATTGAAAACTAGTTCTCTGGGAACTAACTAGGAAGTTAGCCCAGATAGTACCCAAGCCTCAAATGGAGGATACTGTAAGTCTACAGACGTTAGCTCTGGCCAAGGAGGATCAGAGAGGCCTAACAGGACATGAAGGATTTAGCCGAGGCTGGCCTTGAACTTGCTTTGTACCGGAGGATAACCTGAGTACCAGGTCTCCTCATGCCTCTACCTCTCAAGTGCTGGGATTCAGTCTTGAACAGCCCAATAGATTAAGTTAAATAAAATCATAGAATCAATGTCAGTCCTGAGGGAGATAATCTTCCTCAAGGTAGCTCTTATGGTGGTTCCCTTAAAGAAATGTTTTCTTGTGAGTTCAAGGTGTCTGGGATTTGGGTCTGAGGTCTAGATCTGTCACTGTCCTACTCAGGGATCAGCCACCACATAAAGAAAGCCACACGATTGCATGGCCAGCTGATGAAGGCATGGGAGCGTTCTCTGCTCACCTGGAGAGATGCTAGTGGATTAGCTTCTTTTCCTCGAACTTGGGATCACCTTGCTGCTTTGGCCAGGAGGAATGCTAGCTGAAAATGACACGGAGGTGTGCCAACCACTCCCCATATCGCCCTGCTTCACGGTGCCTTCCGGGGGATGCTCTTCCCACGGAGGGAGGGCCTAATAAACGCTGCTAGCAGATGGATTATCTAAAACTATCAAGCAAAGCTCTCTGGCCCATCCTTCTATAGGTTGCCAACAGAAGAAATACTCAATGTGAAAGAAGAAAAATAAAGAAGTAGAGATTTGAGAGCAGCTGGCGTAGGTGTAGTTGTAACAGTTGCATGTTTTGCTCCTGTTTAGCAGTAACCTGATTTAGAAGCAAAAGTAGAAGTAAGGATAAAAGAATAATCAGTGGGGTTTTTCCTACTTGTTTATTTATTTATTTGAGACGGGGCCTCACTATGACGACTTGGCTGTCCTGGAACTCCCTACATGGGCCATGGCTGCCCTCAAACTCTGGCTTCCTTGGCCTCCCGAGTGCTGGGATTAAAAGCATGTGTCACCATGCAAAGCTAATTACTTATTTTTGATTTTATGTGTATGGGTGTTTTGCCTGCATGCACGTCTGTCATCGTATGAATGCAGTGCCCAGAGGCCAGAACAGAGTTTTGGATCCCTAGAACTGGAGTTACTGACAGCTACAGACCATCTGTGGTTTTAGGAATTGAATCCAGGTCCTTTGCAAGAACAAGTGTTATTAACCACTAAGCCAACTCTCCAACCTGTGAACATATTTTAAGATTTTTTTTATATTATACATTTAGCGTGTGTGTGTGTGTGTGTGTGTGTGTGTGTGTGTGTGTAGGTGTGTGTGTATGTGTAGGTGTGTGACCCACCACCCATGTATGGTGGTCAGAGGGCAGCCTGAAGGAGTTGGGCCCTGAGGATTAGATTTGGGGAATCAGGCTTGGCTGTTAAACCATCTTGCAGGCCCAACATTTAATACAAGAAAATCTGCATGCAAAGCCAAGTGCTCACACGGGGACACAGGAAAGTGACTGACTGGGTCAGGCTTGGGTTAGGGGAAGGCAGCAAGAGCTCTTTGGAGAAAGGGACATGCCAGTGGGGTCTAAGGATGATATACAGGTCTGACTGGAAATCACCGTTAAGAAAATGACTGCAAACAGATGAAGGACTGGTGTCAGGTATTTTTCTCAAAATGATTCCATTTAGGTAGAAAAATGCATGCTAAGTTATAAGATGTGACAGACTGAGGTGTTTTATTTGTTTTTTATTTTTTTTAACTTAAGACAGGGATTTGCATAACCCAGGCTGGCCTGACTTTTACTCTCCTTGCTTTTACCTCTGGAGCATGGGGTTGCAGGGATGTGCTACTTACTTACTGTTTGCTGTGTCGGACACCGAACTCACGGTCTGGGGCAAGCTAGGTATGAATTCTACCAACTCAGCCACACCACCAGCCTTGTCTTAGTCAGGATTTTATTGCTGCGAGGAGACACCATGACCAAGGCAACTCTTATAAAGGACAACATTTATTTGGGGCTGGCTTACAGTTTCAGAGATTAAGTCCATCATCATCGTGGTGGGAAGCATGGCAGCATCCAGGCAGACATGGTGCTGGAGAAGGAGCTGAGAGTTCTGCATCCTGATCTGCAGGCAGCAGGAAGGGAGGAACTAGTCATTGGGACCGGCTCGAGCACCTGAGACCTCAAAGCCCACCTCAAATGACACACTTCTTCCATAAGGCTACACCCACTCCAACAAGGCCACACCTCCTAATAGTGCAACTCTCTCTGAGTTTATGGGGGCCATTTTCTTGCAAACTACCACAAACCTGATATAATAGTTTGGAAATTACTTATTATCATATGTAGGGTGTGTGTATGTGTGTGTCCATCTGTGAGTACTTTCAGTCTGTCTCCATATTTAACACTGATAGAATTCCAGGCTAGTACAAAGCTCCCTGCATGTACTTTGGTGGCTGAACCTGGGGACACGTTCAGAGGCAGTTGCTGTCCATCTGGGAACACCTTCAGTGACATTTGCAGAGGGATCTCTCCCCATTTGGATGAATGTGCACACTTAAAAGCGGGTCATGGGTGGCAGTCTTTCTATGGAGCCTCTGCCCCGTCTGTCCCTTCCTGCTACACTGCAGGCTTCCCTCGTCTTTGTGCTCCACCTACTGCTCTCTGTAGACCTGGAAAGCCGGAACCACACCACAGCCTCCATACTGTGCTGTCTTGGGATTTCCTCCACCCAACAAATGAGTCCCTCACTTTGAATGTAGCCTTATCGAGTGCAGCACCTGTGGTCTCCAGCCCAGCTCCCTGATGGCTAGCTCGCTCTCTTCTCTGCTGCCTCCTGAGCTGGGAATTCACCGTCTGCGTTTCCCTTGGCGTCCTGGGCTTTCGTTCCCCACCAGGACAGCCTGTTAAGCTAGGCTGACACTCTGTTTCCTAGCCCTTGGTAAGAATCTTTCAAAATGCCCTAGAAAACCAGCTCCAGGGGCTGCAGTCAGGCGGTCCCACCAGGGGCCTCATTTCTTGGTCCAACGCATAGGAGTTACTTTCTCACCGTGTGACGAAATACCAACAAAAATTAACACAAGGGAAGCAAGGTTTATCTGGACTTGTAGTTTGAAGGAGTAGTCCTTCACGAAGAGTGTCACAGTTAGGGGCTGGGAAGGAACATTGCCTGCAGCCAGGCCTTCCTGCAGCCAGCCAGGCCTCTCCCTCTGTCCACATCTGGGGGAGTTCTCCCCCCTCAGTTAAAACTCTCTGGAAACATCCTGATAGATATACCAAAATACAGCTCACCTTCCTCCAAATTCTAGGATTCCAAATGTTACCAAGTTAGCAATCAAAACCAACCATCACATCTATTTTTAGCCACAACTTAAATATCTAGGTTGCTTTCAACAGTAGTGATGTAATCATAGTGTTTCTTTACTTGAGACAAGGTCGCACGGATCCTGAGCTGGACCTGAACTTGTTACGGAGCCGAGGATGACCCTGAAGTCCTGATGTTCCTGTGTCCTGCCTCCAGTGAGCTGGGATTACAGGAGCGTACACGTAAGACTAGAACCCAGGGCTTCATGCATGCCAGGCAGACGCTCTACCAACTGAGCTGCACCTTCCACTGAACCTCAGAGCCCTTTACATGAATTATTAAATACTTGGTGCTGTGAGGTCACAGGGGAAAACTGTCTGAAATTTAAACCTATATGCACACACTTGTTAAAAATATGTGATTTGGCAAAAACCAATAAAATATGATCAAAGAAGTAGTAGAGTAGATTAGATTAAAATTTCATGGGGAGGAATAGAAGTAAAAACTAGAACTAGTATAAAATTCTGACACAAGCTTTACTTTTAAAATTTACTTTGAATTTTTTTAATGTGGCAATATACATGTGTGTTTACTGTGTTAATCATATTAAATGTGGTAAGTACACATAGATCATCGTGCAGACAACTTAAGAATCTTTTCATCTTGTAAAGCTGGAAATATACGCCATCAAGCAATTTCTCGTTTGCCCCTCCTCCAGACTGTGGCAATCACCTTTCTTTCCCACTTCTCAAAGGTAGGTCTTGTAGGGTATACTTCATAAATATTTTACTTTAAAATGTTAGTATGGGCTAGAGGGATGGCTCTGTGGTTAAGAGTGCTTGCTTTACAACCATTAGACCTGGATTGTGGGTCCTGGCGCCCTCATCGCAAGCCTGGTCTCCCCCACACCTGTAACTGTAGCTCCAAAGAGAGGAGAGACAGAAGGCTTGCTGGGGCAGGCTGGCTCCCAGCCTGGCACAGAAAATGCAAGCCCCAGATTCAGGGAGAGACCTTGCTCAAAGCACAGGTGGGAGTGGTCAGGGAGGACGATGGTGCCTTCTGGCACAGAGGCATGGAGATTATATATATATATGTATGTATATATATATATGGTGTGTGTGTGTGTGTGTGTGTGTTCATAGAGACATATTCACACAATAAACAAATATGCTAGTATGCCAGGAATTAAATAACTTTAGTTGTTTAAACTAAAAATGAAACATTTGAAAAAGTCAAAAGGTTTGAGCGGATACATAATTTTCCAATTTCTTTTAGGGAGAATGGGAGCGTGGTGATTGTTAATTGCGTGTAGCTTTTCTACCTCCCCAAAGCTCTGGGAATGGCCACACTACCAGCTCCCACCCGCCAGCTTCCCTTGAATCCACAGGTAAAAGACACACACACACACACAACACACACACACACACACTCACACACGTTATTTTCAACTTGCCTTCTTGGCACAATTGCTGGGCATTATTAAACTCCAGGGGCTAGCATGCCCTTATCAATACTCTGAGCTCTGCATCTCCCACCTGCCCTAAACTTTAGTTGCTCAGTTACATTTAGTCCCTGCTAAACACCCTGACCATCTGCCTGTAGGAGCAGCCTGGGTGGCCACTCCATTTCAACATCTCACATGGCTGGTCAGCTTTCCTGCATCAGAAGCATGGCAAACTCTCTTCTCCTTTCCTTGCGTCTGTCCCCTTGCCTCTAGGACCCAGAAGTTCCACCTATTCCTTCCACCCAGCAATTGGCCCATGGCTTCTTTACTGACAGATCAAGAACCATTTGGGGAACAAGACCTTAGCATCAGTACTAATCCTACAGTTGGAATATGCTTGGCCCAGGAGTGGTGCTATTAGGAGGTGTGGTCTTGGAGGAAGTGTGTCACTGTAGGGGTGGGCTTTGAGAGAGCTTCCTCCTAGCTGCCTGGAAGACAATCTTCTCCTGTTTGCCTTTGTTACAAGATATAGAACTCTCAGCTCCTCTAGCGCCATGCCTGCCTGGACAGTGGCGTGCCTCCTGCCATGCTAATGGACTGCTCTGAACCTGTAAGCCAGTCCCAATTAAATGTTGTGCTTTATAAGAATTGTCT
Organism: Mastomys natalensis; assembly: GCA_021653895.1. NCBI lineage: Eukaryota > Metazoa > Chordata > Mammalia > Rodentia > Muridae > Mastomys > Mastomys natalensis. The sequence continues at coordinate 92,962 of JAJTUV010000969.1, forward strand.
TGGTGACGGTGTCTCTTCACATTGGAAACCCTTACTGAGGCAGGGAGTAATAAGAAACCACACGATCTTAACTTGGTTTCTGTTTTACACATGGGATTAAAGGACACTCATTGTAGTGCACCAGCAAGAATCAAAGGCTCTTGGTATCAGAACTGGTTGGCTGGTACTCTGTGATTCAGACTGGCCTCCAACTCAAGGCAATCCTCCTCCCTTAGCCTCCGACATGCTGGGATCACAGGTGCCCATCAAGTGACCAACTCAAGAACTGCAGACTACTGATACCCACGTGTTCATTCCAACCATACCTTCTATTGCCTACAAATTTTATACATTTATACATGTGTCTTTGTCTACTGCTGTGAAGAGACACCTTGACCACGGCAACTCTTATAAAGGAAAACATTTAGCTAAGGCTGGCTTACAGTTTTAGAAGTTTAGTTTATCATCACGACGAGCAGGCAGACAGGCAGACATGGTGCTGGAGAAGTAGCTGAGAGTTCTGTGTCCAGATCTGCAGGCAGCAGGAAGAGAGTTATATTGGGCTTGGCTTAGGCTATTAAAACCTCAAAGCCCACCCTCCAGTGACACACTTCCTCTCCAACAAGGCCACACCTCCTAATCCTTTTTAAGAAGTACCACTCTCTGATGACTAAGCATACAAATATATGAGTCTATGGGGCCATTGTTATTCAAACCACTACAACCTATATTTGTATTTTCTTTTTTTTTTTCAAAAAAATTTACTTAACATTTTATTTATTTTTAGACTCATCGTGTATGTGGGCATATGCAAGTGTGTGCGTGTGCGTGTGTGTGTGTGTGTGTGTGTGTGTGTGTGTGTGTGTGTAAGCCACACTGGGTATCTTCCTATATTACTTTGCCTTATATTTTTAATCAATAATCAATCAATCAATTAAATTTATATGTATGAATGTTTTGCCTGCATATCTGTCTGTGTGTCGTATGAATGCAGTGTCCATGGAGGGCAGAAGAGCACTGAATCCCTAGAACTGGGGTTATAGATGGTTGTGAGCTGCCATACGTATGCTAGGAGTTGAACCCTGGTCCTCTGTAAGGACAATTATTGAGCCATCTCTAGCCCCTCCACTTTACTTTTGAGACAAAGTCTTTCACTAAACCTGAGCTCACCATTTTGTCTAGACTGGCTGGCCAGCAAGCCCACAGGATCTACCTGTCTCCCTTTACTTCCAGAGTTGGGGTACAGAGGTGCGCCACTGTGTCCAGCTTTTATGGGGTGCTGGGCACCAAACTCAGGTCCTTTGCTTACAGGGCAACTTTACCCACTGAGCTTCCCCCAACCTTACTAATTTAGATTTTCTTTTTCTTTTTTTTCAATGAGGGTCTTTTTAAAGACTTATTTTATATTTCATGTGTATGAGTACACTGTAGCTGTCTTCAGACACACCAGAAGAGGGAGTTGGATCCCATTACAGATGGCTGTGAGCCACCATGTGGTTGCTGGGAACTGAACTCAGGACCTCTGGAAGAGGAGTTGGTGCTCTTAACCTCTGAGCCGTCTCTCCAGCCCGACTTGTTTAGACTTTTCAATACTGGGTTTACAAAGCCTCATCAGGCCACACTGGTAATATAGCGCTTTAATTTTCATCTGCGTTACACTATCAGGGACACGTATAACTATATCTGTCTGTTAGGTTTTTGTACAATGGATTCAAATGGATAAGCCTTACTCCATAATATAACCACTGTCTTAAGTAAGATAAAGGTATAACCCGTAAGTGACACTAATAAGGACTTACAGAAGACAGGAGAATTTAGAGGTTATGTAGTCAGAAGAATGTAGAGGAATAAATCAGGTCACAGCGATGACCTTCCAACAGGGCTCCAGGAATTAGGAATGTAGCTATAAATGTTAAAGACACAGACTACATAGCCATCCACAAACATTCCTTCTTCTTTCACAGGGATCCCTTGAGAATTTCTGAAATAAATGAATGGAACCCACTTAATATGAAACTCAAGTACTGTTATTTCTACATCATCCTGGGTTACGTGCTCATTTGCTCCTCAGAAGAAAAATCACATTTTTATTTCTTATATTTTATTTATATTAGAGTGGGCACTTTAATATTAATTCAAATATCTACCCACTAAATGCAAAAATGTTAATGCAATATTAAAATCAAAACTTAAATGAAAGCAAGGGAATATTACATTAAGGTTTCCATGGAAACATTATTACACTTGCCAGCTTCTGAACTGCAATAAGGTAGTTTAGTATCAAGCTCATATCAAGAATAATTTTGAAAAGGTTTGAAGATGTATAGGTTAAAGTGTGTCAATTTGAGAGTTCAGATGAAACGTGATATAAAGCATCAGACCAAAGATATGCAAAACATTAGCCTGTATTCTTAATTTAGACAAACCTACCCAGGTCAGAGGCACACTGCCCAAATTCTAAATGATTTGCTAGCTCCGCAAAAACAACAGCAGTCCCTATCACAGCTGAATCCTCTCATCTTGAAACATTCACAGAGGTAGAGGCAAGTCACTCGCTTCAGGGAGAATTTCAAATCACAAATAACAAATTTTGTTACACTAGACAAAAATATAAATTTGCCAGTTCATACAAGTGAAATGTGCATAGATTAACTCGGATAGCTCCCCAAACTCTACCTTTAAGATGGGCCTGTTTGTCCTACAGCCTTTAATTGTAAAGATTGCTGTACTGAAAACACAAAGCTGCCATATCCTTTAACTAAGAGCTCCTTTTTAAATTTAAAAGACATAATTGGATTATCACTAAGCCCTAAGTAGGGACTTAGGGAAAATATAAACAAATTAAGAGTCCATTAGTAGGAGTCGAGTAGGTAAAACAAGGAGCATTGTAAACGACTACAGACTGATACTGAAAAAAGGGCGTGTGGCAGCACACGGGAAGTGAGGCACGAGGATCAGAAGTTCTGGGTCATCCTCGGGACTCAAGGATAACCTGGACTGTAAAACAAAACAAAACCACAGACTGGGGCTCGGGAGACGGCGCAGATAGCACAGTGCAGACAGAAAGCCGGATTAGTGAGTGGGAACCTGGGGCTGGGGAAAGAAGGGCCCGGGGTGACAACCAACAGGTGTGGGGTTACTTTAGGAGCAGGGTGGCTCAGTGGTTAACACACCTGCTGCTCTTGCAGAGGATCTAAATTTGGTTTTCAGCAGCCACATGTCGATTCAAGCACACTGTAGCTGCAGTTCGAGCTTGGCCTTTCGGCTCGTGAGCACTGCATGCATGCGATCACACGCACACAAACACGCCACCAAAAAAAACTTTCTTCTTTCTTTTTTTTTTTTTTGTTTTTTGTTTTTTTGAGACGGTTCTCTGTGTAGCCGGTGCTGGAACACTGAGACAGCTGCCTTGATCAGAAATCACTGCCACTGCCAAGTCTGATAAAGTGTGGCCACGCGCACGACAAAAAAACTTTCTAAAAGAAAATACTGTAAAATGAAATGTTGTATAACTTAAAACACTAAAGCATCACAGAGGATACTTACTTTGTTGGTGCCAGGGATTGAACCAGGGCCATGTACATGTTAGGTGTTCCCTACCACTGGGCTACACCACCATTGTGTACTTCAAATGCATGAACTTTATGTAGGGGAACATGCGTCTCTACAAGGCTGTCAAAAAGTGTTATTTTAGCCAGGCATGGCTGCAGTCCTTGGTTCTTTTATGGTTTGTTATCGTTAGATTTAGGTGTTAAAGATACCTTTGTTGTTTGAAAACACCTTTCCAGAAAGTAAAACTTTACGGAAAACTTGCCAAGTTTTGTTTAGATATCAGTTTATGTTATCAAACTCCAAGTTACATTTTTTTTCTAGTATTTTCTTTTTTAAAATTAAAATTTGTTCTTGTTGTTTTTGAGACAAGGTTTCTCTGTGTAGCCCTGGCTATACTGGAACTTGCTCTGTAGACCAGGCTGGCCTTGGACTCAGAGATCCACCAGCCCTTGTGTTCTGAGTGCTGGGATTAAAGGCGTGTGCCACCACTGCCCAACGTATTTTCTTCTTTAAAAAGGAAACTATTTTTTTTTCAGATTAGAATTACATCATTTCCCCTTCCCTTTCAGCCCTTAAATCCTCTATATACTCCTTCTTGCTCACTTTCAAACTCATGACCTCTTTTTCATTAATTTTTGTTCATACACAATAAAAATACTATATTAGCGCGTGTGGCGCACGCCTTAATCCAGCATTGAGCAGAGCAGCGGATTTCTGATTTGAGGCAGTCTACAAGTGATTCCAGACACAGGCTACCAGAACTGTCTCGAAAAACCAAAAAAATAAAAATAAATAAAAATACATATATTATATAATATATATATTATATATAGGAATATATTACATACATACACACATAATATATATCATTCATATATATTACATATGATATATTATGTATATATATTATACATGTATATACATGTATCTTTTACATCTAATCGTTTACAATGCTCCTTGTTTTGCCTACTCGACTCCTACTAATGGACTCTTAATTTGTCTATATTTTCCCTAAGTCCCTACTTATGGCTTAGTGGTAATCCAATTATGTCTTTTAAATTTAAAAAGGAGGCTCTTAGTTAAAGGATATTGGCAGCTTTGTGTTTTCAATACAGTAATCTTTACAATATATATTAATATATGTAACATATATTACATTATATATTTATATACATATACATATTTTTATATGTATATAATATATATACATTCATAATATAACATATAATATATTAGTAATATATATAATTAATATGATATATTAATATATATATATTAAAATATGAATATATATATTCCTAATAAACCCTGCTCGGTATGTACAATGTTACTTGTATGTATGTTTTCAGGGTGAGCATTTGGTATTGGTAAAAATTGGTATGACTCTTCCCTGGGGAAGGCTAGCATTCTGTCTAAACTCCACCCCACAGTTATCTGGCCCACTATAAAAGGGGCTGCTTGCCCCCTCCTCCCTCTCTTGCTCTCTTGGGCTCTTCCCTTCCCTCCTCCTTCCCCATTCCCTTCTCTCTCTCCATGTGTTCATGGCCGGCTTCTACTTCTCTACTCTCTCTACCTCTACTACCCTCTTAACTCCCCTTCCCCATGCCCGGAATAAACTCTATTCTATACTATACTTGTCGTGTGGCTGGTCCCTTGGTGGGGGAATGGGATGCCTCGGCATGGGCCTGCTGAGACATCCCCTTCCCCATACCTGACTACACCCCATAGAACATATCTCCTTTTTTTATAAACACATCACTATGCCCGCTCCAGGTGTTCCTTAGTTGTGTGCAGGGTTGAGGACACATGGGCTCTCCCATCCTCTTCAGCATGTCTCCAGTTGTTTTTGTTCAGCTTCAGTTTAAGCAGTCAAGTCTCATGTTGGTAAGACTTTGTAGGTGTAGCTTCTGACATTACGAGGTGACACAATCCCCCAGTAACTCCCTGATCCCCTGGCTCTTAGTCTTTCTGCCTACCCTTCTGAATGACCCCCAAGCCTTAGGGGTGGGTGGTTATGACGCAGATTATCCGTTGGGACTGGGCTCCAAAACTCAGCATTTTGATTGGCTGTGGTTTTCTGTAATGATGTCTTCCATTGAAGAGAAATTTCCTTGATGAGTGGTTAAGAACTGCACTTATCGTTTGAGAAAGTAGTTAGGAATCATACTGGTTTAGTAAAGAGGCGGTGTACGGTCTCCTCTAGGATCAACATCACTTGCCCTGGGAAGTTTGCTGGATTTCCGTCAGTTTCTCTGTTGTTGAGTGGGTCTTCAGCTGGAAAGCTGTTGGCTACCACCACCAAGGTATGCAGTGACACACCCTTTAATCCCCAACACTCAAGAGGCAGAGGCAAAGGTCCCGAGTTCCAGGCCAGCCAGCTTCACTGTACTGAAGGCATTCTCCTCCAGAGTTTGAGCTGCCTGCAGCTGTGCTTCACTGGGGACACTAACATGTCCATCACTCCCCTGCTGTGGTTTTGAGTCACTGTTTGCTCTTGCTGTTATAACCGGTGCTAATCAGCATGTTGCTGTCTTTCCCAGTGCACAGCATCCATTTCTCAACGATATTCAACTCCCATTCCTTTGTGCTTGTTCCTTATGGTTCTCCACCCCACAGCCATCAATCGGGGTTCTTCCTTCTGACACCAGTGTAGGTGACGACATTACTGAGATCTTCATATATACTTAACTTTTTATTTTATTTATGTTGTATGGGGAGGGGGCAGTGAGCATACCACAGTGTGTGTATGGTGGTCAAGAACAACCTGCTCAATCTGGTTCTCTCCTTCCACCATGTGGGTCCTGGAGATGGAACAGGTTGGTGGTTAGTGCTTTTAACTGCTGAGCTGTCTTCTGAACTCTTCATTTGTATTTTTAATTACTGATGACATGAATCTTATTTTCATATTTTTAAAAATTATTTTATGTATGAGTATTTGCCTGCATGTATATATGTGTACAAACATGTCTGGTGCCTACCAGGCCAGAGGATCCCTGGGAATTGGAGTTACAGATCGGTTGTAAGCTGCCATGTAGGAGCTGGGAATCAAACTTAGGTGATTCCACGAGCTGCTGATGCCTTAATCCCGAGCCATGTCTCTAGCCTCAATAATTACAACTGTTGTAGAAGTTGGGTGCCTATTTGTAGTAGAAGAAATTATTTAATCCGCCAAATTTGTTCGCTGTAAAATCTCCTACCAAAGGAGACCAGTAAAGGAAACACAACTCAATAATTATGATATAAATCACACGCCTGGATTGGGCAGATTTACCACTAACTATCTAATCCCCGGCTATGAGATCCCTTATAACTTGCGGTTTATCCAGGCCGCATGGTTGTCCAGCTCTGTCGTTGACTTCCTTCTACTGCTGGCTTCCTTCTGCTTCAGCTTCCTCCTGCTTCCCCCCCCTCTGCTTCTCTTTCTGCATCTCCCAACGACTCCCTTCTCTTCTGCCTCTGGCTTCTACTTCTACCTCCTTTTATATCGAATTCCTCTCACTCTCTCCTCCCCTAAGCCTTTTTCTCCGCCTCCCCTTCTACTGCCCAATCGCTGGCTCTAGTCTTTATTTTACAGGTTTTAATTGGACAGAAGGTTTACAAGATGTCATCTGTGTACAGATTCAATCATCCTCTGCAGCCCCTCCCAGAAGGGTGGAACTAGGTATAACAGATAATACAAGGCTGAGGCTATCCACAACATTGATTCAGTCCTCTGGAGCCCCTCTCAGGGGGGTGGAACTAGGATCAAAATACAAGGCTGGGGCTATCCACAACATACAACACTGTGCCCCTCCCACTCCTCTGATCCCCGTTCTTTCCTACTATTTCCCACACAGCTTTTATTCATTTTCAAGATTAACAGAACAACCTGTCTCTTCTCTTAGCTGTACCCAGTTAAGAACTGATGGGAAGTTCTGGATGCAGTGGGATAATGGAAGCACTATTTCCAAATTGTTTAGTTCATACCATATCAACCCAGATGTCAGAATCTGTTTCTGTGGTTTTGCATTCTGCATCTGTTCCAACAGGACTGATATTTGGGGTGTGCACGCAGACCCAAGTTATCACTGTGGCTAACCTTGACAAGCTGGAAACTGAATCGGCATACACTGTATATAGCATGGGTGAATTTCACATTACTAAACAGACACCAATTTCCAAGTAACCCACACCCCATGGGAAGTACCTACCATGTTAAACACCTACCTTTCAGTGGGTATGGTACCATACTCTTGTAATCCACGTACTAGGGAGACTGATGCAGGGAGACTGTAAATTCTAAGCAAGCCTGGGCCAGTCCCAGCCACATAATGAGACTCCATTTTAAAACAACAGAATCAGGGCTGGAGAGATGACTCAGGGTACATAAACACTGCTCTTGTTCAATTCCCAGCCTCCACACCAGGCAGATCACAGCTACCTGCAATGTCAGTTCTAGGGAATCTGTTAGGTTCTTCTGGATCCTGCAGGTACCCGCACTCACATGGGCATACACCCCAACACACATAATTTAGAAATAAAAATAATTTTTCCTACTCTGGAGATTAATTTGGTCTTCAGGGACAGTATTAAGTTGGGCCAATTTTATTTATTTTTGTTTTTTGAGACAGGGTCTCTTTACATAGCCCTTGCTGCCCTGAACTTACTATGTAGACCAGGCTTGCCTAAAAATCAGAGATCCACCTGCTCCTACCTCTCAAATGCTGGATTTAAGGCGTGTACCAAGATGCCTGGCAAATTGAGGCAATTTTAAAAAGGACATGTCCAACAGCATTTCACTCTTAAATGTTTTTACTGTAGGATTTTTTTTTTTATTGGAAATTTTATTTACATTTCAGATGTTCTCTCCTTACCCCATTCCCCCCCCCCCGAACTCACTATCCCTTCCCCCTCCTCCTGCCTCCACGTTGGTGTATCCCCCCCAACCTCCCCCGTACCTCACCTCCCCACCCTCGAATATCCCCCCCCCCCACGACGCCCAGCCTTCATGGGACCAAGGATCTTTCTCCCACTTATATATAGCTCCCTTGCATATATAGCTGGAGCCATGGTCCCTCCCTAAGTGCTCCCAGGCTGGTGGTTTAGACCCTGGGGGCTCTGGTTGGTTGGTATTGTTGCTTTCCTCATGGTGTCGTGAATCCTCTCAACTCCTTCAGCCTTCACTCTATCTTCTCCATTGGGAACCCCATGATCAGTTTAATGGTTAGCTGTGAGCATCTGTCTCTGAGTATGTCAGACTCTTGCAGATCTCTAAGGAGACAGCTATATCAGGCTCCTGTCAGCATGTACATCCGGACATCCACATCAACCTCTACCTTTGGTGACTGCACATGGGATGGATATCCAGGTGGAATGGTCTGTAGACGGTCCCTCCTGCCTGAAATACCCAAGATTCAACTCACAGACCGCATAAAGCTCATGAAGAATGATGACCAAGGGGGGGGGGCTTCAGTCCTTCTAAGGAGTAACAAAATACTCAAGGGAGCAAATATGGAGACACAGTGCAGGACAGAAACTGAAGGAGGATTCATAAAATATATATATATGCTTGATCAGTTCTAGAAAATTATCTTCAATTTTACAGCAAGTTATCATTTCCTGTCAGTGAGCTAAAAACTGTAACTAAAAAACCACCTGAGATAATTTTAAATTTTCCCCATATTCCCTGTGCAAGCATGCACAAGCTCAGCACCGTGCACAGGTGAGGTCGGAGCACAACCTCCCTTCTCACCGGTGGCTTCACTGCTGTCAGGCTTGGCCGCTGCACCGCCGCAGCAGCCCATCCCCTTGCAGGCAGGAAGGCTGGCTCTGCTCATGTTTCCACTGGTTTCAGTCCATGGCTGATTGGCACCATTGCTTCTTACTTCTTTTATTTCTCCCATGTGTGGTGTTTGCATGTGTTCACGTGGATGTGTGTAGGTGTCTGCTGGGGGAACTGTTTCTTCAGTTTTTGTGTCATGTGACTGTAGATCGGTGGTTCTCAACCTGTGGGGTTGAACAGCCCTTTCATAGGGGTTGCATGCATACCAGATATCCTGTATATCAGATATTTACATTATGTTTCATAACAGTAGCAAAGTTAGTTTATGAAGTGACAACAAAATAATTTTATAGTTGGTGGGGGGGGTCACCACACCATGAGGAACTGTCTTGAAAGCTAACAATTTTAGGTCAGGGGCATGAGCACGTGATTAGAGGTCAAAGGTCCATCTCAGATATCATTCCTCAAGTGCTTGAGACAGGATCTTTCTCATGTGTCCCCGGCTCTGTCTGTGTCCACCTTCCCAGTGCTGGGGTTATTGAGTGTGTACCACCATACATGGCTTTTTCACGTGGGTTCTAGGGATGACGCTCAGGCCCTCAGGGCTGCACAGCACGCACTATACCAAGGCACCAACCCAGCCTTGGCTTCTGGAATAATTTTTCTCCTCCAAAAAGCTTGCCTATAGCAATGGGTGTGGTGAACATGGGCTTTAGGGCTAAGAGCTGAAACCAAGATACACGGAAGGAGGTGAAAGGTAAAGTAGCTACTGTGAGTGGGAAGCCGGCCTGGGCTACATATGACCTGCCTCCATAAACAGGCTATGTGCTATCTCAGTTCTGTAAGTATCTTCTGAAGGAATGTCTGGACTAAACACGCATTTTTATAACTAGGTTCTTACCGTGGCCCTTAGTTCAGGTGAGGACTCCCCCATCCCCTAATAAGTAGGATCAATATTTTAAGACCTGCAACCACTCATATACTGTTCTTTGGGTCCTATCTAGCACCCTGCATCTGCTGCCTATATAATCTGTAACACACCTCCTCCTTCCCCCATAGGCACTGCTGGGTTTCCCGTGGGCTCATGAAGTCCCATTTGCATAACTTGAAGTTTAAAAGAAACTTTTTTTTTTTTTTTTTTTATCAACCAGCATTCTTAATTTCATCCATCAGGCAGGCAGCAATCTTTTTAAGTTAACTAAGTCTTTGGTCTGGCACATTAATATACAATTGATAATTTAGGTTACGACAGAGGCTTGTTCCTGAATAATCCAGTCCATTAAAGAAAAGGGAAATCTAATCATATCAAGGGTAGAACTCTGCTAAGCCTTGCAAAGCTGCTTGTCACACACTTTACCAGATTATAGGGCTGAGAGGGAAGAGACTGTGTTTGCATGTCTTCTATGAGCTAACAGCACTGTAAAAGTGATAGATTCCACAGGTCATTATGAATATTAAATTATTCCTGTGTGACATGTACAGGTGCATATGTGTAGTGCTGACAGACTGAGTTTGATCCCTGGACCCCACAAGATGGCAGGAGAGAACCAATTCCCAGAGCTGTCCTCTGAACTCAACCTCGATGGCACACACAAGAATTTTTTTTATTAAAAAAAAAAAAATGGAAATATGAAATACAGAAATGTTTAAAATTGTATTAATAAACCACTTTATTAAAGCAGCGTAAGTCCTCTATACATTGTAAATATACAAAGATAAATACAGCACTTATCCCTCAACATAGAAACATCTCTTTGCAACAGAGACCATTACAGAAAACCACAGGGATCAAGAAGAAGAGAACAAGTGGGCACGTGATGCCCTGCCCACCGTCCATCTACAACACCCTGCGCCTCGTGCCCACCGTCCATCTACAACTCCCTGCGCGAGGCTCAGGGAGCATCTCAGAAGAAGGGGCGGAAGACTGTAAGAGCCAGAGAACTGGATGTCTGCTGTAAGACTGTCTGAGAAATGTCAGGAGGAAGCTCAACATGGCTGCCGACACAGGATCTGAACAATGACAGCACCAATAGACATGCTAACAGAGAAGGGAGATCTCACAGGGCCCCAGCCCTAGACAACAATCTGTGGGCAACTAAGGAACGCTGAGAGCAGGGCCACAGTCTTCCCCAGGGACGAGCGCTCCAATTGGTTAGTAGTCAGCCCTAAGAACATACAAGTAACATTACAAGGACTGAGAAGACTGTGTATTTAGGAATATATCTGTGTATTTATCTACAATTAAATTATCTGTATATTTATATACAATTGGAAAAAAGAGGCCAGAGACATGAGTGAATCTGTGAGGGCGAGGTGAGTGGTGTACATGGTAGAGGTAGGGGGTAGGAAAGGAAATATGGAAATCATGTCATCACATTTTATGTTTCAAACTATTTTTTTAAATCATATTAATGAGCCAGGCAGACCGGTATCCATCTTTAATACCAGCAATCAGGAGGGCAGCTAGAGCTACACAGTGAGACCCGGGTTTAGAGAAAAGCCGTCTCACTGATGAGGACAACAGCCCTATGAGAGAGCTAACTGAGGAACGTGATATTCCCAGGAAGCATTACTGAGGTAAGTGGGTAAGGACTGTCTAGCCTGGCCCACAGGCAGCCCAGCAGGCTCTAGACAGCCTCAGAGCCTGGGGTGAGTGCAGCAGGCCCAGGGACACGGGCAGGGCCCAGACAGGAAGTTATATAGCTGTGCCTTCATAATGAAGAAACAGTCTCGTTTCTCCACAGGATGTTTTTAACTCACAAACCTCTGGTAATATGAATGAACAAAGCCAGAACAACAAAGGGAAACAAGATATTTTGTGACATAGGCATTAAGAGGTTTGAGAACAACAGTTAGTCTGAATATCACATGTGGGCCTTTCCCTGGGTCAGAACACGAAAAGGGATTTTTAAAGCCGTCTTCCTAGGTGTACTGTGCTGGCTAGTTTTATGTCAACTTGACACAAGCTAGAGTCACCAGAGAGGAGGGAGCTTCAGTTGAGAAAATGTCTCCATAAAGTCAGGCCGTAGGCGAGCCTGCAGGGCCTTATGATTAATGGGGAGGGCCCAGCCCAATCCGGGTGGGCCACCCCAGGCTGATGGTTCTGGGTTCTATAAATAAGCAGACTGATCAAACTAGGAAGCAACACTCCTCCATGGACTTTGCATTGGCTCCTGCCTCAAAGTTCTTGCCCTTCATAAGTTCCTGTCCTTTCTTCAAATATGGACTACAATATAGAAGTATAAACCAATAAACCCTTTCCTGTCCAACATTCTTTTGATCACAGTGTTTTATCACCACAACAGTAATCTTCACTAGACACCTCCTGAGCAGTGCAGACTCGTTCTGGGTTTCATGGACACACAGCCCCCAGTTCCTCTCAGCCATAGCTGGAAGTGACAGCCTGTTCCAAGGCATCTCTAAATGTTCTAAATAAGAACACACTAGTAATATAAAACTCTTAACAGTTTCAGAATCTATCAATTAATGAGAGGAACATTTCAAAATAAACTTCAGAATTCTAAAATGAGTACATCATTTCCCTGTGTTTAAAAAAGTACACAGAACCCCCAAGTAATGGAAACTCATCTTGAATTTAAGTGTAACTCATCAAAATCTGCTGGCTACAAGTACACTGCTTACCTGGCTACCTCAGAGACGGAAATGTGATGAAATCTAGCCTAAACTGTATGACATCCTTGGGGAAGGGCAAGAGGTAGAGAAAGGAAAACGGGAAAAAAAGGCATGAACATTCCTGTCTGTCTGTCTGTCTATCTATCTATCTATCTATCTATCTATCTATCTATCTATCTATTGACTGGCTTTTTGGGACAGGATTATGTAGCTCTGGCTATCCTGGAATTCACTATATAAACCAGGCAAGCTTTGAACTCAGAGACCCACCTGCCTCCACACCCAGCTCATTCCAGTTTCTTGAGGGAGGCAGATGAGCAGGTGGTCCTGTGCTTCTTCCTTTGATTGGAATAACAGCTCTGTACACCCTCTCTAGCCACAGCCTCAAGGAGCCAAGGGACCAGCAGTGAACCCTTCCTAAAGTACTCAGAAAGTGACTTAGTCTGAAACGTATGTCATGTATTGGGTTTCAAAACAAGCTCAGGGGAGTCCAGTATGTTCTGATTGACCTTGCACACCCTGGAGGGGACAGAGCAGCTTCGAGTTTTTCTGTACTGTTTATATTAATTTCCCCAGAATTAAAAACTTTAGAATCAAACCACTTTAGTTTATAAAAGACTTTTAAAGACTTGCCTTAGTGCACCTAAAAGCCTTTTGATGATAGAGATCAACAAAACTCCACCCCACTTTCTCTGATCATAAAAATGTGTTTCTTTAAACTGTTACTTTTTAAATGACGTGAAACTAATGAGAACCGGCTGCTCTTGGCCTCGTCCTCCTTGGAGAAGACGACTCTGTGCTTCACGAGCCCCTGCCAGGCCTTGCAGAGATAGGCTCTGTGGTCCACGTCTCCGTCGCACGGGTGCTTGGAGGAAGAAGGCCCGTCCGCGGAGTCTGGGCCTTTCTGCATCAGACTCTGTGTGGTTGCGAAGAGCAGCAGGCGGTACTCGGTGACGAGCCTCTCTAGGAGCTGAGCGCACTTCCGCAGCGTGGACTCCTGCAGGGACACACTTTCCCCTCCGCTGACGCGGTCTACCCAGTAAAAGGACGACAGGCTGTCCACAATGAGAAGGCAGAGCGAGGGCTGACTGCAGAGCAGGGCTTCCAGGGAGTGCAGAGTGAGCAGCAGCTGCATGCTGCTGCTGCAGTAGGCCAGGAACAGCCGGCCGAGGCAGAGCTTTATGGTCTCCTCGGAGCTCTGCGAGAGCCTGTGCTCAAGAACGGTCACGAGCCGGAGCATGTCAAAGTGGTAATCTGTATCAATAAATAAGACTTCTATTTGCAGTCCACCCTCTGACTTTGGAAGTATACATCGGGCTGTTAAATGATAAAGCATTTCTGTTTTCCCCGTTCCTTCTGGCCCATGGAATTCAAGAACATCACCTGTGTAAAATTCAGAAATGTCCGTCAGGATGCAGCAGGGCAGCAGTGGGGCACACAACAAGCCTCGGAGGCTTTACAGAGAGGTTTATTGGAATATGAGCTAAAACTCAAAATCCACTTGTTAAAGCAGATCTATATAGGCAAATGCAAATAAAGAAGGAAATTCATACAGCATCTCTGAGAAAGGACCCAGCTTAAACAAGTTTTTTGTTGTTTGTTTTGGTTGATGCTGAGAATGAAATGCAGGTCCTCAGCTGCGGTGGGAAACAGCTCTACCACTGACTACACCCCACCCGCAGTAAGAGGTTCAAGTGGTGTAAGGGAAACTCCCTGCGATGGGCTCACACGACTCAGGGGCACCAGGACCTGTGCTCTTAGTGGGTGAACCTGAGTTCAGGTCCCAGAGCCCAATAATGCTGATGCACTAGCATTTGGTGAAATGGGGGTGCAGGCAGGAGAACCCCACTCCCCTGTTGACATCCACGATTGTCCGCTGACTACGTGTGCTGTGGTGTAAGCGCACACATATACAGATTAATATAAAAACTGGCTTGAAGGACATAGTACCACACAAAAGCACAAGACAGAACTGTCAGCAGGCTTCCTTCGTCTGTCGGGAGCCCCACACTGGGAGCCACTTGAGCAGTTACAGAGCTGATGGCCAATGCTGAGCATCACTAATGGGGTTAGAATGCCTGGACAGTGAGTAATATCTCAGGGGATACCTGGGAGATGTGCTACTGTGACAGGTCAATCCCTGATGACCTGTCTGATGGCATTCTTGGGAAGCGGAAAGTAGAAGGTGGGAGCTAGCTGGAGGAAGCAAGTCACTGGAGCTGGGTCACTGTACAGACTCTTGCTCTGGCCGCTCCCTGACCTCAGAAGTGAAGAACAGTCTTCCCGAATGTTCTCACAGGATGGCAGTGCCGAGGCCAGGTGACCATGGATGGAACCCTCTGAAACTGTAAACCAAAGTGAATACTTTCTCTGTAGGTTGTGTCCTAGTGATGTGAAAATAACTAATACTTATCTGATTACATTTCCTATGGCCTTCTTGAAGGCTGGTACTGAGTGTCCTAACCGCAGGACTACAAGCCTTCCTAACACACTTTGGCAGATTGTGTTCCTAAGAGCAGGTGTCTCCCTGAAGAAGTCAGATCACAACCGCCCTTCAGTATGACTCCTAGACCTACCCTGGAAAGTGCTTCTAAAGTGGGTCATAAGGTTCCTAAGACCACCCACTGGGAAACGTCCAGTGCTGGGGATGGAGGGATGGCTCACGAGTTAGAGTACTTGCTGTGCTGGCAGAGGCACCCAGGTTTGATTCCAGAACCCACATGGCCATCACAGCTGTAACTGCAGTCTAGGGGACCCAGCAAACACTCCTGACCTCCATGAGTATTGCACATACATAAAGCAGACATTCATGCAGGCGAAATATCCATACACATAAAATAAAACGGGGCAAGGCCACCTTGGTCTCAAGTCCAGGACAGCCAGGGCCATACAAAGAAACCCTATGTCAAAAAACCAAAGGAGCGGGGTGCTGATAAAAGTAATACTTTGTAAGTATAATGTAAGACTCTCACTTTGGCATGAATTAAACTGAAACATGTTTTTAAGAAAGTTTAAAGTTAAATCCTTGAGAGATCAAGTTCATGGTTAATGTCACTTCTGTTACAGATTAACAGTGAAGTAGGTAGGACAGATCAGCCTTTCCTAACAAACACCACATCTGAATGCTGTGAGTTCAACGCCACCCTGGTTTCAAGTCCAGGACAGCCAGGGCCATACAAAGAAACTCTGTAAGGAGCAGGCGGGGTGCTGATAAAAGTAATGCTTTATACGTGTAAAGGTCTTCTAACTAAAGTCCCTGCTGATATGTTTCAAGATGAATTCAGATTAGTTTTACTGATCTTATAAACATGTACCATTTGTTCCTTAATATAAAAAAAAATATTCAAATAGTATCCTTTTAAGTGGGATAGTTCTTGTAAGTTTATATGAGGTTATGATCTCATATGTTTGTGAGTTGTTACCAAAAAAGCTAGCACCCTTGTGCCAAAGTGCTGAACATGGCAATTTGAAGTTAAAAAGAAAATAAAGAAAGAAAGGAAAGGAGGAGAGGAGAGGAGGGAGAGGAGAGGAGAGGAGAGGAGAGGAGAGGAGAGGAGAGGAGAGGAGAGGAGAGGAGAGGAGAGGAGAGGAGAGGAAAAAGAAAACAAAAATTCCATAGTTTGGCACTTGAAAAGCTTAAACTGACTTGGCTGGGGAAATCTGGATGGCTTGGCCCTGACAGTTCCTCTTGGATGCTGGGAGGAGTTGGAGCTAACCGACTAAGGCAAGAACCTTTAGAATACGTAATTAAAAAGCCAAAGCAATCACCTTGGTACCAGCCTAACTGTGTAGCTAACACACTGAATTTGCAGATCACAATTTCTACTTCTGAGGACTTAG
Source organism: Mastomys natalensis (assembly GCA_021653895.1). Classification (NCBI taxonomy): domain Eukaryota; kingdom Metazoa; phylum Chordata; class Mammalia; order Rodentia; family Muridae; genus Mastomys; species Mastomys natalensis. The sequence continues at coordinate 109,727 of JAJTUV010000969.1, forward strand.
AAACTGGGCACTGCAGTAAGCAGCCTCCATCTGTAAATGCATTAAAAATACTTCCACAGCCTGGAGCCCAAAGATCTTACTGCAACTTAAACGTCCTATAATAGATGCTGGAAATCTTACTCACATAGAAACCCCAGTCTTGGGTCTGCCAACCGAGTTCTTGTTTAGTTTTACAGTAAATGTAAATAAATGTAAGCACATGTTTTTGATAGTGACTAAACATGATGGTGTTTCTCAAAGTTTCAATAATATTTGAATGCAAAACCCCACTATAAACCCCTTCCCTATACACAGTCGGTTTCCTAAGGCCCAGCTCATCAATACGAACACATGTGAAATGACATGCCTTCTTATACAGTTCAGAGACAGCTGACAGATGTACCAGCAAGCCCAGAGTCCTTGAGGCTGAAGGAAACAGTAGTTGATGGCAAAAGGCAGATGACCGAGGCAGCACAGGAAATGTCGGTACGCACGCAGCAGAAGGGGAGCAGCATGTTTATGTCTGTCCCTGGGATCAGCTGTGCCCACTGGAGCTGCTGAGCCTTAGGTGGATGTAGCACTTACAGGGTGACACTAGGGTCCCTGCCTCAGGCATCAGAGCATCAGACTTTCTCTTTGAGGAGGCTGAGTCCCCTCATTACCAATCCCACTCACTCACAGTACAGTCTTGCACTCGGAGACTCCTAACATAAATCCCCTTTCAGAGCGGGCAGTGGTGACGCACACCTTTAATCCCAGCACCGGGAGGCAGAGGCAGGCAGATATCTTGAGTTTGAGGCCAGCCTGGTCTACAGAGTGAGTTCCAGGACAGCCAGGGCTACACAGAGAAACATCGCCCCCCCAACCCCCCACAAAAAAAAATAATGGTCAAGTCCCCTTTAGAAATACCCACATTCAAAACTGAAAGCAACAAACACTCTCAAGCTGGGTGTGGTGATAGCCACTTGTCATCCCAGCACTCCTGAGGGTTAACCTCAGCTACACAGTGACTGTGAGGCCATCTTAGGTTGTAAGAGGCCCACATTCAAACAGAAAAATGCACACAACCCTAAAACCTGTACTACTATTTCCAATTACTGTTATTCAGTAAAATGAAGTTTTAGTGAACACACAGTGCACAGACGCAATGGGAAGAGTACAAAGCGTGAAGACTAATTAGATCTCAACAGCAGTGAGGACTCAACAACTATTCGAAGCAGTGATGTCAATCCAAACTAGACAGCTATAAATTAAGATATTAATTAATGACAAGAAAGAAGAGTCTAAAAAATATAAGAGAATGGGAAGGGAATTAAAATGGTATAGCAGAGGGGCTGGAGAGATGGCTCACCAGTTAAGAGCACTGCCTGCTCTTGCAGAGGACCCAGGGCCCAGACCGTGGCTCACAACCACCTGTAACTCCAGCTCCAGGGGAGTCAACACCCGCTTCTGGCCTCCATGGGCACAGACAAAACATATTCATACATTTGATATAAAATAAACAAATCTTAGGGGGAAAAAGTATGGCAGCAGACAGAGCACAATCTAAAACAAAACAAAACAAACAAAAAACAACCAGAAAAGGAAAACCAAAGAAACAGGAGGTATACGACAAAAAACAGGGTGAAAATGGTCAAAAAGTAGATAGGAGAAATGGAGAGAAAAGGCCAGGATCCAACTGAGAGCATGCTACCATGGACACACTTTCTAAAACAAGTGAAAACACTATGTACAGAGTAGCAAGCAGTTTTTATTTGTGTTTTTCTTTACTATTATTATTTTACTGGTTTCTTGAGACAGCATCAGGTAGCCAGGGTGGTTTTGAACACTCAACGAAGCTAAGGCTAGCCTTGAACTCCTGATCTTCCAGCTTCAGTTTCCCAAGAGTTGAGATAAGGAATGGGTATCACAAGAAGGTTGTAATAATATCACATACAATGAACCTTTAAAATAAAAGTTACTATTTCAGATAGGTGTGTATGTGTGTAGGCTAAAAAATATATGAAATAAACCAGATGTGTTAGCTACTTATAATCTCAGAATGCTGAATGCTGAGAGGCAGGAGGACTGTCACAAGTTCAAGGTCTGCCTGGGCTACACAGTGAATTCCAGACTGTACAAATTCTGACCCATTTAAGGGCTTCCAATAACCCAGGTAAATAGAATCATACGGTTTGTCTCAGTCCAGTTATCATTCTCAAGGTTTTTTCAAAAAATATTTTATGGGCTGGAGAAATGGCTCAGCAGTTAAACACACTGACTGCTCTTCCATAGGACCATGGTTCAAATCCCAGCAACCACAAGCAACTCACAACTGTCTGTAACTTCAGTGCCAGGGCATTTGATATCCTCGCACAGATATACATGCAGGCAAAACACTAATTTATATAAAATAAAAATAAATAAAAATTGTTTTAAAAAAGTATTTTCATCATGTGTATGAGTAGGAATGTACATTTGAGGGCAAGTGGCCGAATAGGCCAGAAGTGTGAAGCTCTTCTAGAGCTGGGGTGGTTATGAACTGTCTGATGCGGGTGTTGGGAACCAAACTCTGGCCCTCAGGAGCAGCCCCAACTCTTGAGACCGGGCTGATCTCAAACTCACAGAACTCTGCCTGCCTCTGCCTCCCAAGTGCTCGGACTAAAGGTGTGTGCTACCGTGGCCAGGTCTCTTTGTCTCTCTGATTCACAGGAAAAGCAGTGGTGTAGACAGGGATGGCACAGCAGGCAGAGCAGAGAGCAGAGAGCAGAGACAGAGAGCAGAGAGCAGAGAGCAGAGAGCAGAGAGCAGAGAGCAGAGAGCAGAGAGCAGAGAGCAGAGAGCAGAGCCCAGCCAAGGACGAACCAGCTGTCTAACATCCACACTGCACTTCTCTTCATGAAGCTTCCAGGCCCCAGCCAGTCTCCAATTCCACCAGAGCCCTCCATGCATGCTGTCAGGAGCAGGACAGCAATTAAAAACAGCTCAGCTACATCCCCATGCGCCCGCTCTCAGACCTCTTGATGGTCCTAGCCCCGCACGGATCACCACGATAACAAGGTAAATAAGAGAAGTCCGTGCAAGTCCAGTGTGAGCAGGTTCCGTCATGAAGAATGTGCGGAGTACAGAGGGTGGAGATAGTGGCTATCTCTCCAGTTTTATCCATATTGACAGGACTCCTTTATAAGGCAGAAAAATATTTCATTGTGTGTATATAACACTTGTGTGTGATGTGTTGTGTTGTGTGTGTGTGTATGTGTGAAAGTGTCACTCTGTAGCCAGGCTAGCCTCACCCCTCTGGTGACCTCCTCAAGTGTCACTGCTGAGATTAGAGGTGACAGCCCTTGCACTTTGCTTGTCCCTGCAGTCATGATGGACATGTGTTTACTTCCACCTCACGATGGTTCACATCACATGGTGGTTCTAGTCCCACTAACCTGTGGAGGCTCCTTGCTTCTCTCAACAATGACTGCACCATTTTCCTGTCTTGTCAGAGATACGTGATAGTTCTGGTTTCCTCACAGCTTTGCCAACACTTAGGATTTTGCTTTTGGTTTAAATAGTGTCATCCTGATGAGTATGAGGGAAAACAATACTTTATAATGATAAATGAGTCAGCCATCAAGAAGACATAACAATAATAAACTTTTATATGCATAATGCTCAAAGCCCTAAACATAGGAAGCCAGATAGACAGAACTGAGGAAGAAATAAAACCAGCCAGAAACATCAATAGCTTACTCACTCTAGAAAATGGGATAACAGCCAGAACAGGCACACAGGAGTGCAGCAAGGAGGTGCAGTTACATCAATGGTCAGCCAGAAGCAAGTGTCATCAAGAGAGCACTTGGCCCAGGGACAGGACAGTACAGTCTTCTAGAGTGCAAATGGTGTACTCTAGATAAGTAAGCCACTGCTCAGGCCACAGCACAAGTCTCAGTATATTTAAAAGGCCTAAAATCAAAGCAACATGCATTTCCAATCAGAAAATAACAGGGGAAAAAGACAATCTATAGATCTTGTTATTTTTGAGATAAGCTCTTGCTACATAAAAGTTGGCCTTAAACTTTGACCTTCCGGCTTCAGTCTCCTGATTGCTAGAACTACCCAAATGTACCAGCATGACTGGCTGTAAATCTTCCTTACCGTGGATTAGGGACTAAGAGTCTTGTACATGATACTAAAATACGAGCAAAGAAGAGATATTAGGACCTCAACAAAGATAACAACCTTTGCTTTAGAGGAATCCACAAAGCCCCGACAAGAGTGTGCACAGGCGCACCGCAGCTTCATCTACTGGAGAAACATTGTTTATCGAAACCGTGTAAAGCCACGACGATGCAATAAAATTAGCAAATACGACACTTCTCCTAAAGACACAGGCAAACTGTGTGTGAGCTCAGGTAGAGACATGCAGAGACATGCAACATCATCAGCCGCAGGGAAGGATAGCGCAGAACCATGACAGGGTGTCGCCCCACTCTGAACAGGATGCTGTAAGCACAGAGACACACTGACCATCAGTCCTGGGATGTGGGGAATCTGGAACCGACACTTTACCGATGGCCACACGAAAAACGTGATGCGCCTTTAGAGATCACTTTGGCTGTCTCCAAAGATGAACAGCACACAGCTGTGTATAACCTTCCATCTCCCTCGTGGGTGTCACCAAACCCCATCTATCTACAACAAAGACTTGTACTAAAACCACAGCAGCAGTGCTCACAGCTTGAGTCACGGTGACCTCACATAGTGAGACTATTCCCCACTACAGAATCAGTTACTGGGTTGGAGCGGTGACTCAGTAGTTCTACTTGCTGCTCTGCACAGGATCTAATCGGGTTCGATTCCTAGCACCCACATCGCAGCTCACAGCCACCTGTAACTCCATTCCAATGCCTTTTTCTGGCCACGGCAGGGCCAGGCACCCACATGGTCATAGACATACACACTGGCAAAACAATCATATGCATAAAATAAATAAATCTTAAGGGAGAGGGATGTGCTACTGATACATGCTACAAAGACAGATATGAAGATCTACCTTAATTACATAAGACCTCCAGAAAGGGCAAGTCTACAGAGAAAGCTGGCTATGGTTGCCTAAGGCTGACCACTAGTACAGATGGGTTTCTTTCTGGGGTGGCAGTTACACATCTGTGTGATTACACTAAAACTCAGTTATAGACCTTAAATTCTATATATTACAGTGAAACTAAGCTTAACTAGTCAACCTTCGCTGTAAGTTTTCCTAGTATCGCACAAGTTAGTTCCTATTTCTCCTGCTGGAGAAATATTAATAGAACAATTGGGAACCTGAGGACTCGCTTGAGGCTCTGCAAACTTCTAAGGAAAAAGAGTGAAAAATAAGCCAACAGAATTCCCATGAACACTGTGTGCCGGGAAAGAGGCCAGCGTATGTGCTGAAGATGATGTCAGACTAGGAAGGCCTGCAGCTCCCTGTCCTAGTGTGCCTCACACTTAGCCTACACTGCCTCCTCTTAGGCTACATGTGTGAACATGGCTATTCAGGGCACAGGACAATACTCCAGGCAAGCGGGTCTCACAGGACTCCCTTCACAGGCTCTTCTGATAAGCACTGTGCTTTACCATGCACTGGTGAATCTTCATCAGCAAACAGGTTGGGTTCTAGTTCTTTCAAGGAGCTTCTGCCTTCAAGTCGGGCAAGCAGCTTAACAAAAGAGAGAGAGGGGAAAATATTACTTAAATGGATACAACATTCCAGAAATTATTTACGTAATTTCAAAAATCTTTAAGACTATAATTTTGAAGATTTAGAGGAAAATATTAAAAAGGAAATACATCTTAGGAGAAATGTTTATATTTAAAAGATTTTATTATTTCTGTGTGTGTATGTCATGTGCACAGAGGCGCCTGAGGCCAACAGAGAATGTTGGATCTGCTGGCTCTAGAGTTGACAGTGGTGTGAGCACCAGTGTGGGGTGCTCTGCAGGAGCAGCACTCACTAACTGCTGAGCCATCTCTCTGCCCAGAAATGATTCCAATCATTTGAGTGCTCAGACCTGAGTAATGACTTACACAGACGCCTTGTGATGGATGATTAAAGAGACTCAGTATGGAGCCAGGCATCTCTTAAGGGCCCCTGAGCTTTGGCTGTGGAATGTGTGGAAGATCTTAGTGGCCTGCAGGTGAGCTAAGAATAGGATAATGGCTGGGCATGGTGCTGTACATCTTTAATCCCAGCATTTAGGAGGCAGAGGCAGGAGGATCTCTGAGTTGGAGGCCAGCCTGGTCTACAGATCCAGGTCTAGGATAGTCAGGGCTACACAGAGAAACCCTGTCTCAAGATGGGAAAAGAAAGAACAGGATAATGGGCTGTGAGGTATTAATAGCTGCCTTTGCTCCTATAAAACTTAGCTTTTTGCCACGGGGAAGGGATGAAACAGTCTTTTATTACTATATGCAGGAAACAATGAAATAACTAAGGGAAGTAAAACAGCTGCCCAGCTGTGGATTCCATGGACAGCTGTAATGTACACCTTTCTGATGTCTACTTTAAAATCAAACCTCAAATCCCTTCCGCACAGCATGCTGTTTGGCTCTAAAACTGCAATCCTGCTAGCAGTAAGAATAAATTAATGTAAATTTGAATCACGCCTGTCTTTGGTTTCTCCCAGAGGATGTGAGGCCACACCAGAGGCCCCATTCCACCACGAATACCAGGTGCTAGCTATGGAGCTACAGGGTTTACCATGTGTGCTGCTGGGTTTTGGTCTTGCTTTGGTTTGATCTTTCCCTTTACTATGTTTACAGACCACAGGAGAATGGATTACGGACTTCCACATGGTTTCTAGCATCAGCACAAACAGGGCTCCCATTGCAGTAGGGTCACAGACCCATGTGCAGCTGGGCTCGTGGGCATACCAGGGACATCTGCCTGAGCATTCGGTGGCAATATGGGCCATGGATATTAACACAGACCCAGTCATGGCCGTCTGCAGCATCATGGACCCAACATCACCATGGTCTTGGGAGGAGTGCAGGCCACTCAGCTCAGTATTACCCACAGCAGCAGCATGGCACACAACATCAACATGGCTTCAGGCTGCAGCACAGAGCACAGACATCTGAGTGGCCTTCAGTGGTAGCACAGGACATGAACATCAACACAGATCCAGCCAGAGTAAGACCACGAACCCAGGCACGGCCCTCAGCAGCAGCACAGGCCTGGACATCACCATGGTAGCAGTGCAGGCCACTGGACATTGGTGTGGCTCCTGCAGCCAGCCAGCATATCTTAATCGGCAAGCTCCAGGTCCCAGTGACAGACCATGTCTCAAAAAACCATGGACAGCTCCTGAGGAACAAGACCCAAAACCCCCCCTTTTTACTTTTTGTTCAACATAAAAATCATGAAAAAAAGGGGGGGAAGGGGAAGGGTTTTTTAAAAATTTGGTTTCCCCTTCCCCCTTTTTTTCTTTCTCCCCCTTTGTGATTGGCCTTTTTTAAATCTTGCCCCCTCATTCAAGGGGGCTCACTCTCTTCCTTCTTTCTTTTTTCTTTCCTTTTTCCCCCCTTTTTCCCCCCCCCGGGGGGGTTTTTTCCCTTTCCCCCCCTTTAAAACCCCCCGGAAAGGGCCCCTTTTTTCTTTCCCCTTGCTTTGCTTGAAACCCTTTTTAAAACTAACAAACCTTGGGTTTAAACCCTGAAACCCCCCTTTTCCCGGCCCCCCTTTTGTCCCTTTTTTCCCCCTTCCCAAAAATTTTTTCCCATATTTCCCCCTTTTTATGACGGCCGTAAAACCTTTTTTTCCCCCCTTTTTCCCCTTTTTTGGGGCCCCCCCCTTTTAAATGCCCCTTTCCTCTCTCTTTTTCCTTTTGGGTTTTGGGAAAATTTTTTTCCTTTCAAAAATTTTGCCCCCACTGACTTTCCCAAAAAAGGGGGGGTCTTTCCCTCTTTAAAACCCCCTTTTTTTAAATTGGGGGGGCCCCCCGGCCCCCTTTTTCCCCCCCCCCCCCCTAGAAACCCCTTTTTTTTCCCAAAAAAAAACCCAAAATTGGGGTTTTTTAATTTTAAAACCCTTTTTCCGGGGTGGCCCTTATAAAAAGGGTTTGGGTTTTGCATTTGCCCCTTTTTTTTTTTTGGTTGATAATAAAAAGGTTTTTCCCCTTTTTTACCGATACCCCCCCAAAAAAAAGGTTTTCCCTTTTTTATTCCCTTTCCCCAGGGGGAATTTTTTTTTGGGAAAAAAAAACCCCCAAAAAATTAAAAAAAAAGGGTTGGCCACCCCAAAAAAAAATAAAAAAACCCTTTTTGGGGAAAAAATTTTTTTTTGCCCTTTGTGTGGGCCCAAAAGGGCCCTTTTTTAAAGGGGCCAACCCTGGGCTTTTTTTTTTTTTTCCCTTTTTTTTTTTTTTTTTTTTTTTTCCCTTTTTTTTTTTTTTTTTTTTAAAAGGGCCCCGGGGGGGCAGCCCCCCTTCCCAAAAAGGGGAACCCCCCGGGCCCCCCCCTTTTTCCCGGGGGAACCCCCCCACCCCCCCAGAGTTAAAGGGGCCCCCGGGGGGGGGCCCCTTTGGGGGAAACCCCGGGGGTTTTTTTTTTAATTTTTTTTGGGAGGGTTTTGGGGGGGAACTTAAGTTTTCCCCCGGTTTCCTTGGCCCCGGGGGCAAAAACCCAAAAAGAAAAAATTTCCAAACCTTTAAAAAAATTTTTTAAAATTTAAATTTTTAAAGTAATTTTTAAAATTTTTTTAAGGGGGAAAAATTTTTTTCCCCCTTTTGGGAAAATTTGGCACCTTTTTCCCCCCCTTTCCAAAAACCCCCTTTAACCTTGGGGCCCTTTTAGCAAAAATTTCATAAGACTAAAAGGAAAGACAAATGCATAAAAGTGAAACTCTAAGATATATCTATTTAAATATTATATTCAAAAGCAATTTATAGAGACTAAAATGTCAACTTAAGTTAGTATTTCATTGGGTGGATGATTAAGTTTTAACTGGGAAGGGACTGCAGCGATGGCTCAGGAGATGAAGTGCTCGCTGTACAAGCACGAGGACTTCAACTCAGAGCCCAGACCTCCGCAAAGCCAGGCAGGGACAGTGTCAGCATCAGGCATCTCCACCACCTGCCCCAGGCACCCAGCAACAACAGACACTTATCACTAGCTCAGAGACCCCACAATCCCACTGTCACCATGAGTTGCAAATCCTCCTCCCCCTGCACATGGGCTACACCCCGTTATAAAAGGCCAGTCGCTCTTACTCCCACTGTCTTTTCCCTCCATCCTCACGTCAGAAGCAGCCTCTATATATTCCTCCCTAATAAACCTCCTATGTGAGATCTGTCGCATGGTGTGACTTTACGGTGTGCATAGCTTAGATCGTAGCATATAGTGTACATATGTGTCACTTGGGGGTGGGAGGGTAAGTAGAAACAGGATCCCTGTAGCTTGCTGTAGCCCATCAGCCTAACTAATTGGCTTCTGCATACAACATGCAATATGTACATATACACAGGAACACACAGATTTCTATTGGGAGTTTACACCAGACTGTTTCAAAATTTCAGTTAGAAAGAAATGTCTACAAGATCTTGGAAAGAGCTAGGAAAGTATAGTATAAATTTTTTTAACCCCATTGCTGATTAGTGAATGCTAGGCCTTGGCATGCTAGGTATGCTGGTTAGTTGTCAACTTGACACAATTTAGGGTCACTTGGGAAGCTTCAACTGAGGTTGGCCTGTAGGCAAGTCTGTAGGCATTTTTTTTTTTTTTTTGATTAATGATCAGTGAGGGAGCGCCTAGCCCACTGTGGGCAGTGCCTATCCACACTCCCCTCAGTAGGTAGTCTAGGAGGTATTCCTCCATGGCTCTGCTTAGGTTCTGGCCTTGATTTCCCTCAATGATGGGCTTTGATTTTGGAGTATAAGGCAAACAAACTTTTTCCTTCTGAGTTGCTTTGTCACGGTGTTTTATCACAGCAAATAGAAAAGCAAGACACTAGACAGTACTGTCTGAGCCATGTTGAGCCTTACAGGGCTAGACAGTACAGAGGTTCCTCCATCTTGTATTCTTGCTGAGGTCACTTGAGGTTGAACTAGAATCTAATCTCCTTAACAGAGAATCCCATGAAAACAACCCAACTCTATTCTAGAAACCCAAGGTCAGGATGTCCCTAGCTAACTTATCTTAGTTTTCCTTAAAACTACCTGTTTGTGCAGGAGCCCTTTCCAGCTAACTGTTTATCTTAGCTTCTCTTAAACTACTTGCTTCAAACTGCTTACTCTCTGGAACCGTCCTGCAGCTGCTAAGGGAGAAGCCTTGATGAGGTCTTTGCTCTTCAAAACCCCATGTTCTAGACAGTCCTGAGTTCCTGACACTTGGGTGTAGTCCCAGCCAGCTGGAGTAAAGACTTTTCAAGTGGCTATAAACTGTTTGCGTATTCACCTCTGGTGGGCTACCAGAAACAAAAGGAATTTGAACATTTTTTTAAAGTTACATTTATTGTATGTCTATGTGTGCACATGCAGGTATGTTAACTTGTGCACATGTGCTAAGGTCAGAGGCACCCTGCAGAAATCAACTCTACTCTTCCACCATGTGGGTCCTGGGGCTGTAAGGCTGTATGGTTGGTTGTAAGGCTTCATGGCAAGCCCTTTACCCACCAAGGGTCTTGCCAGCTTCTACCCTCCTTTTTTTGAGACAATCTCATGTAGCCTGTGCTGACCTCAAGCTCACTCTGTAGTAGGACAGCCTTGAACTCTTACCACCATGCCTGGTTTTATGTGGTGCTGGAGATCAAACCCAGAGCACTCTGGGTCTGCCATTTGTGGGAGTTACAGCACCAGTTCTGCAGGAACTTTTGATAGCAGAATGCTGACCACTTTCACTGGAGATAAAGTTTGGACGCAACCTCCCATCCTATCTGTATTACTTATCTCACTGCTGAGACAAAAACACCTGACAAAGCAGTGTCAGGAAGGGGGGAGGAGGATTATTTTGTCTCACTTCTGAGACACAGACCACCTTGTCAGAGAAGGGGGGCTGACCCCATGGCATCCTCAGTCAGGAAGCAGAGAGAGCACTGAACACTTAAGCTCAGCTCACTTTCTCCTTTTACTCAGTATGGGATTTCAGCCGTGGATGGGCAGAGCCTGGATTTAGGATGAGTCTTCCCACCTCAATTAACCCAACCTAGAAAATCCTTTATACACATCACCAGGGATTTGTTTTCCTGGTGATTTTTAAATCCTCATGAAGCTGACAATTAAGATAAACCATCATGATCTTCCAACTTCCCTAAGAAGAAAAGTTCATTTGTACATGCTCCCCCACTATCATACGGTTTGTTCTAAGGCATGGTTACCACAAACCTAAGGTGTCCTGGAGCTCAGGGTGGAGTACAGGTTTGCCTCCCATGCTAGGATTTCAGACATGTAGAACTGGCCTGGACAGAGGTCTTCTAATGGGCATTTTAACAGCAGGAAATACTCTACTGTGCTCAGCAGTGTAAAGGTCGCTGGTGGTGCTGATGACAGATTCATGACTGGAGCTAAGGAAGCAAAGGCAAAGGCGGGCACAGATCACTGTAACAAGCAAAGAAACAGAGCGAGAGGTTGGGGTGCCACAGGGTAACTTCTTGATTTCACTTTTATCTGTTTTAAGTTGTGATTCTGGTGGAAAAGACCAGTAGAAATAAATGCAGAAAAAAAACATGGTGGTTCTTCCTGTAACCCTAGTACTGAGGAGGCAGAGGATCACAAGTTCAAGGCCAGCCTAGACTATATAAGACTCTGCCCCAATTAAAAAAAACAACAACAAAAAGAAGTGCAAAAGGAAATGGCCATAGGAGGAACACAGCAAAATCCTTTCCTCTTCATTTTAAAAAAGTGTTTTCATTCGGGAAGTGGTGGCGCATCCCTTTAATCCCAGTCCTCAAGAGGCAGAGGCAGGCGGATCTCTGTGAGTTCAAGGCCAGCCTGGTCTACAGAGTGAGTTCCAAGACAGCCAGGGCTATACAGAAAAAAAACCTGTCTTGAAAAACAAAAAATAAGCCGGCCAGCGGTAGCGCACTGGTGCAGTCGCCGCGCTCTGGAGTCTGAGGCGGCCGTCTCCCCCGAGTTCGAATCCAGCCTGTGCTTGCTCACAGGAACACACACACACACACACACACACACACACACACACACACACACACTATATTTCAGGGGCTAGAGCAATGGCTATTGCAGAGGGTCAAGGTTCAAGTCTTACTACCAACATAACAACTGGGAACTGTAACTCATATCTAGGGAATCTGATGATAATCTGTACACAAAGTACACACATAGGCACGAAGCAAAAATTTATATAAATAAAAAAGTTTGTAAGCCTATGATTACACAAAACTATTTTTAAGTAAATGCTATTTTGTCTTACTTAATATTTGTCTCTGACAAAGGGGCAGCTCTGTAGCTTTTTTTTTTCCCATATGAAAACCAGACATTGTTATCAATATTTACATTGTATTATGAAAGTTGCCATGTTCAGTGCATTTAGAGAAAAGCCTGGTGGGGGATCTCGAAGGGAAGGGAGAAACAGTGTTGTGTTGTATGTGTGTGCACGCACACTCGAGGGCGTGCATGCGTCCATCCGCTTTTACACTGGGAGATGCATACTCCACCTATTTCTTAAAGTTCACTTCCCAGCATTCTCTTCGTTTCGGCTCTAACGAACCACTGGCTGCTCCCCTAAACCTGGCTCTCACCCTTCTTAGTGCTTCAACCCTGTAGTACAGCTCCTCATGCTGCAGTGAGTCCCAACCATAACATTATTTTCGTTGCTACTCCATAACTGTTAATTTTGCTACTGTTATGAATCATAATGTAAATATTTTTGAGACAGAGGTTTGCAAAAGGGGTGGTGACCCACAGGTTGAGACCTGCTACCCTACATGTTGCCCTTACTAAATGCAGACCATACCTGAGCTGCTCCCTCCTCAGCAACAAACCACTGCAGACAGTCCTTAGCCAGTTCAGGGGCTGGGAACTGCAGCTCTGGTGGCAGATCCCATGCCTAGTAATCATGAAATTGGCACTGGACAACAGGGCATGCATGGTAGCATGATCACACTTGTAATCATAGCATTCGGGAGGCAAGCCGATCAGAAGTTGAAGGTTAGGGGCTGGAGAGATGGATCTCAATTAAGAATGGGTATTCGCTCTTACAGAGAACACGAGTTTGGCTCAGATGACTCAATTGCTAGTAACTCCAGCTCCTGATCATCTGACGCCTTTTCCTCTGGCCTCCAAATTCATCTGCACACATGGGTACAGACCAACCCACAAACACGCATTCATTTACATGATTTTTATAAATAAATAAGTACATTGGTCAAGGTTACCCTCAACTGCAAAGCAAGTTGAAGGCCAGCATGAACCTTACCTGGATCCCCTCTGAACACATGTAAGTCATCTCCTCCTACAATTTGTCTTAAGATACCATCTTTTGGAGAGGCATGCTTTTACCATATACTATACATTTTACGGCAGCTTCGATTATTACATTTTGTTTGTTTGAGAGAGCGTCTCACTATGCAGCCCCGACTGGCCTGGAACTACCAGGCTTACTTCAAACTCATGGAGATCTGCCTGCCTGAGCCTCTTTAGTGCTAGGATTAAAGGCGTGCACCACCATGCCTGTTGATTGTTTTTGTTGTTTCTTACTCTCGACTCTTGGCTGACATAGTACTCGAACCAGTGCACACGTTAACGGCTAACGGTTCCAGAATGAAATGGCTTGCGTGGCTCTGGAGACAGACCACGGGGCGTATTCTGGGATACAGAAGGCCGGATGCCACAAGCATATGTTAGTTACAGAGGTGAAGCAATCTACGTAAATTCAGAAAACGTCTACAGATGCCTCAACTGGTGGGCCTCCCTTCCCCAGTCTCCGGCCGCACATCTCGTCGCGCCGCCCCACGGTGGCCCTCCGCACGGCCACCCCCCACCCCCACCCCTGGTGCGCGGCCCTCCCGCCGCCCCGCGGCTCTCACCTCCGTCCCGGATTCCGCCCTGCGAAAGTCGCTGCACATCGCCCCGCCAGCTCCTCGGGTTCAACCCGCCCGCCGGCAACGCCATTTAGCAAAAGCGCGAGACACACAGCCAGTCAGAACGACGGCCCCGTGTGCGCGTGCGCACAGTGCGGGCTCTGGCGAAAGAGGCCAGCGCATGCGCAGTAAGACTGCGGCGCCCTCTCGGTGACGCCAGTCTCCTGCGCCTCCTTTAGTCCTTTCGTTCTCTTCTGTTAGTTATCTCTACTTCCCTTTATCGGACAAAATTAACATATTCTTGATTTTTACATTTTATTTAGTTTTTTTTTTAAATATTTATTTATTTATTTATTTTTTAAGAGACGAGCTTCCTGTGTAGCTCTGGCTGTCCTGGAACTCACTACGTTTGACCAGGCTGGCGGCGAACTCACAAGAATCCGCCTGCCTCTGCCTTCTAAGTGCTGGGATTAAAGGCGATCACCACCACTCCTGGTGCTTACTTGTTCTAAAGAAACTTAAAGTAAATCTTCCTACCACGGTTGTGTATGCCTGTGATCCTAGCGATCAGGAGGCGGAGGCAGGGGAATCACCAAGAGTCGGATCAGGCTATAGGTCTGGGCATGAGATCGTGTCCCAAAAATAGTAGGACAAAAGTTTACTGATTTGGGCTTTTGGTGTGTCAGATCCCAACAACTCCTGAGGCGGAAGCCATATGATCGTTTGAGCCCAGGAGACTACTCTGGGCAGAGACAGCGGAACCGGATTAAAAGGAAAACTAATACCGTTACCGAGCAGGCACATTCTTTGTTCTTTCTTGAGTCAAAAACCTCAGACTGGCTATGTTATTTATAGATAATTGGGGTGGGAAGAGAGAAATGTATGTTGAATTGAGACGAACTGTGGAAATACACTGAGCCTGTGAATTTTTCAAGCTATTGGTTTGGTTAAGTTGTTTGCTTGCCTTTGTTTTTTGTTTTGTTTTTCTTAAGTTCTAGAAATACAGGCCAGGAACACTCTTCTATGTGATTCTAGGCATCAACACTTCAGTGCATGCTAGTTATGGACTCTTGCAGATGAACTACATTCCCTGGCCCATTTTGTTAAGATCTTGGGTGAAGGAAGGAATGGGGAGTAGAATAATTTTCTATTTCTTTTCAAATGTCCATTGAATAAATAGGTAGAATACCTATATTTTGTATATCTATGGGTACAAATCTTATGTACACAGTACACATGTCTGTACAAGGCATACTACCACACATCAGATTTGAACTTTTCTAGGAGTATGTCACAGGAAAAATGCCTGATGGAGTTTACAACTTAATAGGTCAGTTACTGGAACTCTCCTGAAAATTCACTTTCCAACAGATTTGTAGGTTGTGTCCTTGTGAAAAAGTGTGATGTTGGCTCTGTGTCATTTTTCTCTCTCATTATATTCTTGAAGCTGTGTAGTTAATTGTCTGTGGTGGCTAGTTTATGTCATCTTGATACAAAGTAGAATTATCTGAAAGTCAGGTGCTTCCATTGAGGAAATACCTCCATGTCTCTGTCTCTGTCTCTGCTCTCTGTCTCTGTCTCCCTCCCTCCCTCCCTCCCTCCCTCCCTCCCTCCCTCCCTCCCCTCCTCCTCCTCCTCCTCCTCCTCCTCGCTCCTCTTCCTCCTCCTCTTCCCCTCTTCTCCTCCTCTTCTCTCTCTCTCTCTCTCTCTCTCTCTCTCTCTCTCTCTCTCTCTCTCTCTCTCTTAAAGACAAGGTTTCTCTGTGTAGGCTTACTGTCCTGAAACTTGTTTTGTAGATCAGGCTGTCCTCAAATTCAAGAGATCCACCAGTCTCTACCTCACAACACGCTAGGATTAAAGATATGCAGCAACAGCAAGGGCATTTCTTGATCAGTGATTGATGGGGGAGGGCTCAGCCCATTGTGGGTGGGGCTGTAGTTGGGCTGGTGGTTCTGGGTTCTGTAAGAAAGTAGGCTAAAGAAGATCTGTGGAGCAAGCCTGTAAGCAGCACCCCTCCATGGCCTCTGCATCAGCTCCTGCCTCCAGGTTCCTGGCCTGCTTGAGTTTCTGCCTTCACTGCTTTTGATGATGAACTGTTACCCGGAACTGTGAGTGAAATAAGCCCCCTCTTTCCCCAAGTTGCTTTTGGTCGTGGTGTTTTGTCACAGTAGTAGTAGCCCTAAGACGTGACTGCTTTGTAAATGGCAGGTGCTGTTCCAAGTGCGTTATATACACTGATCCACCGACTCCTTAGTCCTGTGGAGTAGTTGCTGTTATTGTACACATTCGGTAGGTAACAGGAATGAATACCACTGAAGCTCCAGTTACTTTACAGTGATACTGTAACGAGTTGACAGAATAATGGAAAATTGCAAGAAAATACCACATATATAAACAACTGCTTTAAAAAGCCTTGATGTGAAGGAGACATTCTTTAATATACATAAGACCTGGGGAGGTGTGTGTATGTGTGTGTGTACATATTATATTGAAAGTATAATAGCTGGGCATGGTAACACATATATGTAAAACCAGCATTTGGAAGTTTGAACAAAAGAACAAACAAAAACAAAACATCCTGGCTGATATTACCAGACACTTGCTAAAAACTTTTTAATAGGCGGCAACCAGATGGTTCAGGGGGTAAGGGCACTTGCTGCTGAGGTTAATGGCCTGAGTTCAATCCCAGGACTTACCTGGTAAAAGGAGAGAACCAATGTCTACACACATGCACACACAGATAAATGTAAAACATAATTTTGGAAGGACGGAAGGAGGGAAAGGGAAAAAAAAACTTTTTAAAAAATATCTTAAATTTTGTTTGTATGAGCGTTTGCTTCCATCTGTTTCTGCACCACACGTATGCCTGGTGTTTGCAGAGGGTGCAAAGGGCACTGGATGCCTGGAGCTAGATCTAGAGATGGCTTACAACAGGTCAACACGTGGGTGCTGGGTATTGAACCCCAGTCCCCTGGAAGGGCAACGTTTAGTCTTAACCACTGAGCCATTTTTCCAGACCTGAAAGAACATTCTTGATCCTTAGTAGTACGCAGAGGAGGGAGTAAGGAACCTAAAGAGTTAGGCTAATATAATGTGTGGCAGAAGTTACCTCACTAGGGGACTTCCCACTGGACTTGTAATATTATTTCATATGCATCACACTATTCCTACCAACCCCACAAGGCTTCTCCTCTCTAAGTTGGTGTCAGGACACTGGTGTTTATACCAACATCTCACACATGCCTCAGACTGTCCCCCGAGCGCAGTGATATATGTCTATAGTAAGTCTGGCCATCAACATTGAGATGATAAAGCACCACTGGGTTAGAAAAACCTGGATTCATGTGTTTCATCCATCTGTCCTGCAGTTTCATTACAGGCCTTTAGAGTAGCATTGGCTTGTGGCTTTCATATTTAGTGCTAACCATGCTCCCTCCATAAATGAATCGCTGTGGGCTTAGTGGAGAGTTACGGAAGGCACTGCCTTTGTTTATTTTAACAATAAATGGGCTGGAGAGATGGCTCAGCACTTAAGAGCATAGGCCGCTCTTCCAGAGAACCTGGGCTCCATTCCCAGCACCCACCTGGAGGCTCACACCTGTAACTACAATTCCAGGGAACCAATAGTCTCTTCTGGGCTCTGTGAGCACCATGCACACGGTACACAGACATACATGCAAGAAAAACGCCCATGCACATAAAAATAATGTTTAAAATCTGAAACAATGGACCCTGCTGAGTCGCATGGAGGGAAGTCCAGAATAAGCCAGGCTAAGAGTCAGTTACTGAGAAACTCAGTTAAACAAACAGGGCTACATAGCAAAATCCTGACTCAGAAAACAAAACAAGGCAAAATAGAAACAATCACAGAAGAACATAGACTTATGAAAGACCTGTGACCCTTTGAACCATGGGGAAGCAAGTCAACCTGTGAGGAGACCAAGGGAAGTTGTGATTGTTTGCTTTTGAGACAGGATCTTACGCTGTAGCCCAGGCTGGCCTGAGACTCATGGTGAGCCTGGTATTATTGTCTCCTGAGGACAGAAACAGAGACTTTATGATCTCTCTGAGCTATAGTATCGTTACAAAATGAGGATTTTATAAACCATAAAATAAAAATATCTGTAGTGTAAGCCCAGGGACCTGAGTTCAATCCCCAGAAGGCACATAAAGACGGAAGGAGAAAACCATCTCCACAAAGTTGTGCTGTCCAAAATACGGCAATGCTCACACACGAAACAAGGGAAACTTTGTAAACTAAAAACAGAAATTACGAATACCCTGCAGGAAGGGTGGAGACAAAAGGCAAAGGATCTGGAATATGTTCACTTTAAAAAAAATGGTGGCTGCCATCTAGTCTAAATGCCTTACTTCATAGAGGAAAAAAATAAAGGCCTCATCAGTTGCTTTTCTATTGTTATGATAAAACATGGCGGCCAAAGGAAACTTACAGGAGGAAGAGTTTACTTGTGTTCCTGATCCCAGAGGGCTGCTGTCCATGATGCTGTAACAAACACAGCCCACATCATGAATATAATCGAGCAGCAGACAGAGGAAGCTGAGAATGATGACGCTTTTTGTTTTAAAGATTTGTTTATTTTACTTTGCATGTATAAATGTTTGCCTGTGCGCGTGTTTGTACAGTGCATGTGTACCTATTGGATTCCTGGAACTGGTTACAGATGTTTGTGAGTCACCATATGGGTGTTGAGGATCATACTGGGTCCACAACATTAGCAACAAGTGCTCGCAAGATGTGATCACCCCCAGCGATGCGCTTTTGCCATTGAGGCTACATCTGCTAGAATTCCCCCAGACAGGGCCACCACCTGGGAACCAAGTGTTCAAGTGTAGGAGCCTATGGGGGATAGCTCATCAAACCACCACAGGGGCTGTTGGTGTCCCAGAAATTTGACACCTGGCCCAGGTTCACATAAAGAGAGCTGACCTGATAGCAGGTGTTTTGTCTCTCAGCTCATTCCAAAACCTTCTTTTCTTGATCTGATGCCCTGCAGACCTCACAGATGCATAGTCCAACCTCAATGACCATTTAAGCAAAGCCTTAAGTTGACCTTTCATTTCTTTCTGATGAATTTGAGTAAATTAATTTGGAATCATTTCATATTCTTACGGGGGGGGGAGTCTCTAAAGTTATCAGTGTATATATCCTTGAACCAAAGACTTCCTCTCATAGTTTTTCTCTCTTTTTTTCTTATTTTTTTCTTTCTTTCTTTCTTTCTTTCTCTTTCTTTCTTTCTTTTCTTTCTTTCTTTCTTTCTTTCTCTTTCTTTTTTTTTTTTTTTTTTTGAGACAGGGTTTCTCTGTTAGCCCTAACTGTCCTAGAACTCAATTGACTGGGCTGGCCTAAATTCTTCTGCCCCTCTAATACTAGGATCAAAGGGGTACACTACCACATTTGGCGTTTCCTCTCATAAAATTTAGAAAACACTGACAAAACATTTAAATTTCACACCTAGGTCTCTTGAACTCAGGCCCTAGATCTTCCTCCCAGCTCCATGCTCCCAGAAATAAGACTCAGACGCAAAATATACTTACAAATGCCTTGGCCATATAGCTAGGCTCTTCTCTGACTAGATATAAGTTAAAATATCCCATTTATTCTAGTCTACATTCTATCACGTGGCTGGTTACCTGTGCTCAGGTACCATGCATCTGTCTCATCACACCTTTTCAGTGATCTCTGCCTGGCTCTATCCCAGAATTCTATCTCCTCTCGGATGACCTACACCCCTAAGCCATAGGCCATTGACAGGTTTTGCATCCATACGATACACTAGATATTCTCTGTATAATTCCCCTTTTTTTGTCCAATAAAAAGCTCTTTTCCTTTCAAATATAAATTGAATATAATTATAACAATTATGAAAATTAGAAGGTTTGATATACATTTACAATGTCTAGTCCACAGCATTTGGCAACTTAGGTAAAGTGTTCTATCATCTATTCTATTTGGTGAGTTCAGAGTTCTGTATCTAAATAATTTTCTATCCTAACTTGTGTTGTTAACCTAAAAACATCTTCTTAGACCTAGAATTTCTTTTTAAATCCTAAACAATGTAAGCTTATAGTAAGACTATGACTATCTGTCTCAAACCCTATCAGAGACTTGAGAAGGAGTATTACCTGAGTGTGCAGGAATGCAGGGATACAGCTTCCAGAAATTATAGAAATGACAGAGACAGCTGATTGTCAGGACAGTCCCCAATATTGCCCCTACAATATTGGAGCATCTATCTTCAGCCTTCTTGTGCAGAATATCTGACAGACCTTATATGAAACAGGAATTATGAAGGACTTGCTTACCCTGTATTAGCAGAGCTTGGCAATTGACTTCGCTGTGTGTATTTGTCTTTTCCGGACAGATTTCTCTGTAGTTGAAGCATGGACATTTTCTTTGCCCAGTGGCTAGCTTGTCACAACTGAAGCAATTGCATATGGAGGTTATTGGTGCTTATCTTCTTTGAAGTGGAATGGGGGTACTGTCAGGTGCTGACTTGTCTCATAGTGAAAAGATTTTTAGTAATGAAATAATTATAAATGCCATATTCTGTGGATCTCTGAGGTTTTTGAAGACCAACTTATCTGTTGTATATCTGAATTTTCAAACATTATATATTCTTAGCTATGTACTATGTGAATAATCTTGAAAGCATTGTATAATAATTAGCAAAACTAGTATCATGTGGTGGTTTGAATATGCTTGGCCCATAGGGAGTGCTATTGTTAGGCCGTGTGGTTTTGTTGGAGGAAGTATGCCACTTTGGGGTAGACTTTGTAGTTCTGCCCAGTGCAGAAGTCAGTTTTCTCCTGGCTGTACTCAGATCAAGGCAGAACTCTCAGCTCCTCCTGAGCCATGCCTGCCTGGAAGCTGCCATGGTCCTGTCTTGATGATAATGGATTGAACCTCTGAACCTGTAAGCAAGCCCTAATTAAATGTCCTTATGCTGGGGTGGGGGAGGTGTGGCGCACGCCTTTAATCTCAGCACTTGGGAGGCAAAGGCAGGCGGATTTCTGAGTTCGAGGCCAGCCTGGTCTACAGAGTGAGTTCCAGGACAGCCAGGGCTACACAGAGAAACCCTGTCTTGAAAAACCTAAAAAAAAAAAAAAAAGAGAGTTGCCTTGGTCATGGTATTTCTTCACAGGTATGGAAACCCTAATGAAGACATATCTAATATGAACATGAGATCAACTGTATAATTAGTAATTTGTATTTCTTAAACATCACCAGTAGTTTGTAATAACAGCTTTCAAAAAATTAGAACTTTATATTGCATCTTTAAGAATTATATAAGTAAAATACCTCAAATATACATTATGTTCATGAAAAATAATCTTAAATTTAAATTTGTATATTTGTAATATACAAAAGTCTTTACCAATGTAAACTTATGGTTATAAAATATTTTTTGGTTTAAGAGTAGATTCAATAATCTACCCCATTTGTCTTAATTCTTATATTTCTATATCTTCACTTTTTCTTTTCAACTTCCTTTCCCTTATCTAAGAAAGAAAGAAAGAAAGAAAGAAAAGAAAGAAAGAAAGAAAAGTAGAGAAGAGGAAAGGAAAGAGAAATTCCTGAGTCTAAGCTCTCTATTTAGTTTCTTCCCTAAGACCATAATTATTTGTAATCATTCCCTAAAATGACAACATATTTATAATTTATAAAATGACCAAAACTATCCACCCAACTTAAGGGACTGTGACAATATTCTTCTTATAATTGCTTCATTCTGGACTGGGACAAAGAATTCCTGTCTGGAGGCCCAATAAAATCAGAAAACGGGTTAGTCTTGAAGTTAGCTGTAGGATTTGTTTTTCAGTTTCTTTGTTTTGAGAAAGTTTAGGGCTTAATTGAAGTCCTGACTGGAACAGTCTGAAAGGCTGGATGAACTGGGTCATCTGGGATTACCAATCCTTTCCGAAGCTGTTCTAGAAGCAAGTCTCTGGAAATATTACCAATTTGAGGCAAAATCAATGAGGGAGCTAGAACAGCAGGTCTCAGCATCTCAGCATCTTCGAGGGTAAATCCTGTCAGGGCTGCCCTCCTGGTTTTTTATACTGTAATATACAAACCTTACAAGGAATACATAGTTCTATAAAGACATTTGTATGGAACGTGCAAGGCACACAAATAAATTAAGGATTATTTATTCCTTCCTCTTTGTGCAGATGAAAGACATCAGTCTTTCTTCAGAAGTTAGTTTGACCATACAAATATACTGCAATGTAAATTTCCATTCATGCCATATGAAAGGATGGTATGTAAAAATAAGTCATGAGAATTTCGTAGCCAACAAGATTTATTGGCTATGCAAGCCATGCAAGTTGCCGTTCTGGCTGGAAATATATATATCAGTCAGTTTCAGAGTTATTTTAATAGCAGGTTTAGTAATATACATTACCAGTGCATTTGGTCCTTTTGATTTTATCCTTTCTGTAGCTGAGATCTTAGAAAGTCTCCCTCTATGAAATCTGATCCTCATTACTTTGGGGGACCTTTTCCTCTTTCCTACTAACACAAACCTAGAATCTTTCTCCCAAAATAGCAATGTCCTCGATCCTGCAGCTCAAAGTCATCAAAAGTATAGGTTAATTCAATCTAGCATCCTCTTTTTTACTTAGGTCTATTCTATTTTGACTTCTCTCATAGAGAATTTGTAATGCCATCATAACCATAGAACTTAAAACAATCTTCATTTTGATAATTAAAACAATTTAAAACTAATTAAATTTTATTAAATTATTAAAATTCACTAAATTAAATACAATTTAATAAATTAAATTTAATAAAGCATTTTAAAATTATTAAACTCAATAAATAAATTATATTTATTGAGACAGGGTTTCTCTGTGTAGCCCAGGCTGATTTGGATTTGTTCTGTAGATTAGGCTGGCCATGAACTCACAAGGAACCTGTCTCTGCCTTTGTTTCCCACATGTTGTCAATTCACAGTCTAATGTTTTTTTAAACTATATTTACATATTGTTAGGCCTGTAATTAGTTTGGGATTAATGGTTAATAGAATAAGTGGAATAATATGTAGGGCTATAAGTGTGAGCTCTCGTGTATGTGATGGTTGTAAGTTGTTTATGTGACTAGTCAGATCAAAGGTCTGGATTTATTTATTTATTATCTATGTACCCTTGAAATCATTTATATCAATTCCCATTTCTTTCTCCCTTCTTTTGATATTAATATCTATGTGGATAAATATACCTATATTCCTTTCCCTCTTATATAAAACCTACATGTATGTGTGTGTACACATTTGCATGCATGTGCATGCTATTGCTTGTGAGTGTGCTATACAGCCCACGTATCCTTGCCTTCCACTTTGTTTGAGGCAGGTGTCTCTGTTACCCTCTGCTGTGTATACCCAGCTAAGTGGTCCACAGCTTCCAGAGATTCTTCTAGCCCCAACCCCACTTCACTGCAGGAGAACAGAGACTACATCAGGCTTTTACCCACTGAGCGTCTCTCCAGCCTCACAAGCCCAGAATCAGTTTGAGGATCCTGCATTCTCCCTAGGTGCCAGACCTCTTCAGCCACCTTCCAACTCACAGGGTCTTTTATGACAAACCCTGGTGAGTGGTATTTTCAGGATGTACCTCCTCTCTGGTTAGCCTGACAGCATCCTAGTGCTGTGAAAAGACAGGACAGCCAAGGCAACTCTTACAAAAGAAAGCATAGAATAGGGGCTGCCTTACAGTTCCATTATCACCATGGCAGGCAGAATGGTGTGGCTCACTGGCAGAAGAAGCTGGAGAAGTAGCTGAGAGTTCTGTGTCCAGATCTGCAGGCAGCAGGAAGAGAGAGACCAAGGGCTGGGCATGGGCTTTTGAAACCTCAAAGCCTATCTATCCCTAGTGACACATTTCCTCCAACAAGGCCACACCCCATTATCCTTTTCAAGTGGTGCCACTTCCTGATGACAAAGCATCCAATATGCATCTCAGGGGCCATTTTTGGTCAGCCTCCACACTGACAGATTTACCGATGCACCTGTGGGAGGAAAGCCACGTGGGAATGATTTTTTTTTTCTGCTTCTGACACTATGATTACTCTAAGGTAGTTAATATTTTTCCATCTGTGACAATGAGCATCAGGGTGATGCTCTATGTAACATTCTGCCAATCTGACCTACCACTTTAGCATCTGTGGGTGAGGCTTTCCCAAAGTATTACCCTGGGATCCCCAAATAGTTGTTTTCTGACCCAACATTCTTTCAATGTTTCCAGCTAGTTTTCCTGTAAACCATACTTTCCTCTGCTTCCTTACTTTATCTTCCGACAAGGTCCTGCTATGCACCCCGTGCTGACCAAGACTTCACATTCCTTCTGTCCCTTTTGTTCCAGCTTTGTAACCCAACCTTGTATTTATTCAAAACAGGGCTTTACCCCACAGCTCAGATTGCCTGTAGTCTACCATGGAGCTGAGGCTGATCTCAAATTCATGGCAATCCTCCTGTCTCAGCCCAAAGTACTGGAATCCCAGATGTGTACTACTAATGATAACACATATTTAACTTTAATAAGACTCATCACTTAAGTTACATGACAAATGTGTGCTCAGATGTCTAGGTATGCTTGCAGGGATAGACTATGCAGTAAAACATGTATCAAAATTAAAATTTCATTTTTATACTTTGTAGATACAAAATTCATTTTAACAGAAGGAGAAAGGGCCAGGAGAAAAGAAATAACCCTTCCAGATGATCCAGTGGGGTTGAAAGGAGTAGTACACATTCATTGTAAACTTCTCCTAGGAGGGGCAGGGCAGGTCACAATGACTGCAAGGCTCTGAAGAAGATGGGTACTGGTTGGCTTTGAAGCCTTGTGAATGAAAGGCTTGTGAAAGGCTCCAAGGCAGGAAGAAAGAGGCAGCTTTCAGGCTAGTCCAGAGGTTCTGCTGTGGAAAGGCAGGAGCAACCTTATCACGGCCATTCTGTCCAACAAGGTCTGAATGGATCCACCTTGGTGCTCAGTGGATATGGCCAAGCCCATAAACTATGCCTAAGGGTTCAAAGTAATTTTTGAATATGTGGCTTTAGAACATATGGTCTTGCAAAAGCTAGTGAGAATTGGGGATACAGAATTCTTTGGGATGAATAAAAAAAAAAAATCATGGAACATCCTCTGTTCTAAAAAGCTGCATGAAATTAGAGATGAGTGGTACCAGTGAATGGCACCTAAGTTGATATCTAAAACACACTGTGGAAAGAGAGACCTGACTCTCAAAAGGTGTCCCCTGACTTCTACACACATGCCTTCTCTCAGCCTTAATACTTCTCTATGCTTATGACAAGATGGCATGACCAAGATGACTTGTGAAAGAATGCAGCTTATTGGGCTCACATTGTAAGAGGGTTAGAGTCCATGATGGCAGAGCAAAGATGTGGTGCAGGAACAGCTGAGCTCACACCCTGATCCTCAAGCTGGAGCAGGTAGCTACTGGAAAGACCTGTGTCTTTTAAAACCTCAAAATCCATCTCCAGTGACATACCTCCTCCAACGAGGCCACACCTCATAATCTCCCAAATAGTTACACCAACTGGGGACCAAGTATTCAAACAAATGATGCTATGGGGACCATTCACACACACACCACACACACACACACACACACACACACACACACACACACACATGATGTATTAGACCTTTTATGTGAGCAAAAAACAAGTTAAAAGAAATATAAAGTGTGACAAGATGGTCAGCTGGTAAAGGCAACTGCTGTCCAGGCAGCCCAAAGACCCAAGTTTAATCATTGAACCCACATGGTCGGGGGAGAGAAGGAGTCTCTGACCTCCACATGCTTGTTGCAGTGTGCACATACAAACAAAAACAAACAAATGATAAATAAATAAATGTAATTAAAAAATTTAAAGCCAAATACCCATGAATTGTTGATTGGCTCGCTTCCTCCTGTGTGGTGACTGTGTAACTGAACACTGCGACTCTAGCACTTGCTGTGGAAGGCAGATCCATGGAGCTGAGAAAGAAAAGCAGCGTTGTTCAGGAAAACGAATAGTCATCAGAGCATGTGCAGTCAGAGGGCAGAGAGCTGTGACCTGCGGCTGCGACCAACCCGTATGACACTTCAGGTCGTGGGGTGTGGTTCTGCCAGAGGAGTCTGGTGTCTGAAGAAGAGGTCAGCACCACAAAGGCCCAGAGGCAATCTGGCAACCTCTGAAACTGATGGACAGACTCACTCACCAGTGCCTGAACCTCAGCTCTCCCACAAGCAGCCAACATAAGTTTGCTCTGCTTTTAAATTGTAAGCCAAAATTAAAAGATAAATTTAGGCTAGGTATGCCAGTGCATGCCTCTGTCGTCCCAAAACATGGGAGGTAAAGGCAGGAGGGTACAGGAGATCATCTTTGGCTCTACACTGTGTTTGAAGTAAGACCCTGTCTACAAAGAACAAAACCCACAAAACCCACAACCCAACAATACATAAGGGTTAGTTAGCAGGATGGCCTATTGGGTGGGCCCTTGCTCCTGAAGACCTGAGTTTGATCTCTGAAGCCCACCCTTATGTCCACAAATTTACATAGGCCTGCAAACACACATACATAAACAAATCAATAGATGTATATAAACATGCAATACAGCCGGGCAGTGGTGGCACACGCCTTTAATCCCAGCACTTGGGAGGCAGAAGCAGGCGGATTTCTGAATTTCTGAGGCCAGCCTGGTCTACAGAGTGAGTTCCAGGACAGCCAGGGCTATACAGAGAAACTCTGTCTCAAAAACAAACAACAACAACAAAAAAAAAATAAATAAAACATGCAATACATATATACACATATGTTTTATTTTTATTTTATAGATAATGACTATGCATGTTATAGGGTATAGTACAATGTGCCAATAGATATACAATATGAAAAAAACTCAGGCTGGGTACTGTTGGTTTTACCTTTAATCTCAGTACTCATGATGCAGAGGCAGGTGGATCTCTGTGAGTGCCAGGTCAGCCATGGATACTTCATAAGATCTTGTCTCAAAAGCAAAACAAAACCCTCAATACACACACGTACGTGCCATATGGTCATCGTCCTTATCTGCCTGCTTGCATATGCTATAAACGGGCCTGAAGGTCAATGAGGACCCAGCTCCTCCAGAGCTAAAGTCTCATTTCCTATTTAACAATTTATTGGCAGGCCCTCAGAACTGTGATTCAGGGAGGTTTCTTGTTTTTGTTTTACATCATGATGTATGTATATCATAAAAATGAAGCCAGTCTTGTGTGATTTACAGACTGTGCCAGGAAATACACAAACGGGGCTCAAAGCATCTTCTGGTGATAAAATTCAATGCCGTGCTTAAACAAAACAAACCAACAACGAAAGCTTCACATGGATGGAGATATAGCATCAGCACACAGGAGCCAGTTGACATGGCCCCAAGTGCCAGAGCCTGGATGATTTGACCAGCATGAGTGTGCTGGATTATGGTCCAAAGGGTAAGCTAAATATACATGATATCATACTGATCCAGGGAAATGACTGACTGAATGAATAATTGGGAGTGATAGACAAATCTTCACACAGAAGGCTTTGAGACAGTTCATGTAGATTCTCACCATGGAGAGTAGCTCCCTTCTTCTGTGTAAGGTATACACCATGACTTCTTTCCACAGAATTCAGCACAGAATGAAGAAGAAAAAGCAACATTACAGAGGAAACCTGGTGTGTTAGTACTATTCTGTTGCTAAAAAACAAAACAAAAACCAAAACAAAATAAAAAAAAAACCACATTGACTAAAGGCGTTTTATAGAAGACTTAGGTAATAGACAGAGCGCATCTTGCTGGAGAGAACATGGCATGGCAGGAGGAGGCTGGATGATCAGGCTTTTTCATCTATGCAGGAAGCAGAGAGCACAGGAAGTGGGTGGAACATGGCCAGATCCTTCAAAGCCTGTTTTATTGGCATGCTTCCTCCAGCAAAGCACTGCGTCAACTAACGGTTCCATAATATCCTCAAACGGTACCACCAATGGGGGACAGAGTGTTTAAAAACATGAGCCCTTGGGGGAAGTGTCTCACTGAAACCACACCTGAAAAGCTTCTCACGAGGTTTATCACAGTAAGTCATGCTGATGTGTGGGTTCTGGATAAGATGAGACGGGGCTTCGGTCTAACCTCTGTGGACTCCTTTTCCGTACCCATGACCCCAATCTAATCATGAGAAAAAACTTCAGGCAAACCCCAGGGAAGGACATCTTACAAAACACCTGACAGCGTCATGAATACTCTCTGTAAAGGGACCCCAGGATTCACCACTCGACTCTTGAACCTACTCTAGCTACATGGCAAATACCAGCTCAGTCTGAACAAAACCTATCTCAAAACAAACAAATCCAAAAAAATCAAGGAAGGTCTTTTCGACTTCATAGGGAGAGAAGGCCGAGAAGAGCATTACACAGGTGGGTGTGAGTTCCTGGCTAGGAACTGGTGACAGACTTGGAGACAATAGGAGAAGACCAAAGGAATCAGAATAAAGAATAGACTTTGAGAACAGAGAGAGGTAGGTGTGGCAGTGTATACAGTGGGCTGAGGCAGGAGCCTTGTCAGCTTGGGCTACATAGTAAGACTTTGTCTCAAGGAAAAAGTATTACTATTTGTGTATTGAATGCAACAAGTAAGACCATTACAAAGATGTTATTACATGAAACTGGGTACTGATATATCGGAATGCTTTGAGCTGTTTTCTAAGTTTTTCTTTGAATATAATTTGCTCTTAATATTTATTATTTTTAATTTTTAACCTTCATTTTATATTTATATGTATGGGTATTTTGCCTTTACATACATATGTGCACCATGAGGCCAGAAGAGGACATTGAATCCCCTCGGACTGGAGTTATAAATAGTTGTCACCTGCTGTGTGGGTGCTAGGAATAGAACCTGGGTCTTCTGCAAGAGCAGCTGATACTTTTAAGCACTGAGCCATCTCTGCAACCCCATTATCACTCCTCTTTAAGTTAAGGCTACCAGAAAGTTTTGGGTTTGATTGAGATCCTAGCTCAATGAATAAGGTAGAAGAACACTGAAGGGTTGTTCTCAGCAACAACCTTGGGCCCACATGTGCACTCGCTCCCCCATGTGTGTGTGTCCACACACGTGTGAACATCACACACACACATGAATAATAAAGTCTGTTAGGATGTATACACATAAGCAGCACTAATTCCAGACCTAGGAATGCAAAGGTAAGAGGAGGTGGGCTATTCACAGCTACAGAACAAGTTGGAGGGCAGCCTGTGCTATATAATGCCCTGCCTTGAAAAGCCAAAAGTAAAAACAAAGTATCTAGGTGTGGTGATGCTTGCTCATAATCCCAGAATTTGAGCATACTGACAAGAGGATCAATAGTTCAAGGTTATTCTTGGATGCTTAGTGATTTCATGGCCAGCCTGAGCAACAAGAAATGCTGTAGGAAAAAAATGGAAGATGACTCAGTGCTTAGCATTGAGTATTGCTTTTGCAGAGGACCGTTCCGTTCCAGTACCCACACGGGGGAAGCTCATAACTGCTTAACTCCAGCCTCATTTATTAAAAAAAGAAAATAACAAGCTTTAAAAGCACCAGTGAAACAAAAATAACAGCCTCTCTAATAGAGTGTATATAATATAGGAAGTTTAAGGACATAAACATGCTATGTATAGTGGAAATTTAGTGTTTTTCATCCTTTGTATTAGACAGGAGTTGGCACACATGTGACAGAGACCATAGTATGTTCATGGCTGTGTTGGAGACTCCAGATGAGGTCCTGTTAAATGACTAAAGTGTTCCATATAAATTATAAAATCCTTATACATTATACATTTTTAACCACTAGTGGCAAAGGACCTGTTTTTTTATCCATTTAACTCACTTTAGACTTGAAAGTTTGTAGTTGCTGCTAGTCTCCCCTGACCTCTTGTCAAGTTGAAATAGGTAACTTCTCCCCGTTTGATCTTAGCATTTGAGATGGATAAATAATTGATCAACATAGAAATTGTGGCAATATATTTAGCTTCTGCTTAGCACTATACTATTTTTAAATGTCCTCAGGCATCAACCCAGAATGTTCATCCGAAGGCTGTCAGCTGCAAACTGAGAAATGAGGAAGACAGGTCTGCATTGGGATCGTGAGACTCAGAACAGCAGGAGAGCAACGACGGTTGTCAGTCTCACTACTGCTTCAAGAGGCGGTCTATAACTTTAATTTTTTCAAACACCTATTTTTAGTGATGGTTCTTAATTGCTTTAAACCACCAGAGGTAGTGGGAAAGAGAGGATATGGGGTAAGTAGACTTGTTTAGAAAGGTTCTTTAGAGCAACTCCCATCTGTGTTGTCTGGAAATCGACAGTTCAGTTCACAGGTCAGCAGCAGTGGCTCAATCCACCCGCAAACACTTCATGGATACACCAGCAGTTCAGCTGGAAGAGTCAGATAGCAAACACGAATCAGCATCGGTGGCACTACTCTACAGAGACAGCCAGGCCTCAACTTGGCATGAGTCAGCAGGAGGGACCCAGAGGGACGCCAAAAGTTCTCAGCTGTGCCTCTCTCAGGGAAGTGAATGTCAGTAAAGACTCCAAACAGCTCTCTAGATGTCACGTGCAGTCCATGGGTCTTGCTTCAGCACGTGCATCTGTCTCACCTGACAGCACTTTGCCAATCAGTCCGAGCCTGAGG
This sequence comes from Mastomys natalensis, assembly GCA_021653895.1. Taxonomy (NCBI): domain Eukaryota; kingdom Metazoa; phylum Chordata; class Mammalia; order Rodentia; family Muridae; genus Mastomys; species Mastomys natalensis. Next base: position 140,401 of record JAJTUV010000969.1, read on the forward strand.
AAGCCGCAAGAAACTACAACAAGACATAGCAGACCATGAGAAGTTTTTTGGTGCATTTCTCTCTTTGGAGTCCCAACAAATGTAGCTCAACTAGGCAGTGTAAGGCAGACCAATACATGCGTGTTGTTAGCAAAGGATCCTTTGTCACGTGTCCTTTCATGTGCTTGCTTTAGCAGAACATCCTCTCTCCTGTGTCTGCTTCAGTGAAGTGTTCCTTCACGAGTCTGCCTTAGTCTTTTACCTGTGTCCATTTCAGGAGAACACTCATCCACATGTTTGCCCCAGCAAAACACCATCCAACCAACTTTCCAAAGAACCCTTAAGTTTCCACTTCATAGCCCCTTTTCTGTTTAAGAATTGTCCTTTTCTCTAACATTAGCAATCTATACACAATAGAAATAATTATAAGAAACATCTTATTTTCAATAAATGGCGTATGTACAATATAGTCCAACAAAACAACCTTAAATTTCTATCAATATACAATGAACAAAATCCCCTAAATATCTATTAATATGCAATAATTCAAACAAAACAAATTTCTATCAATATACAACTAAAGAAAAAACTTAAATTTCTATTAATATACACTGATTAAAGAAAAATATTAAATTTCTACCAATATTACAATGATTAAACAAAAAAAAAACCTTACACTTCTATCAATGTGGAATACAATAATTAAACAAAAAAACTTATATTTCTAATAATATAGAATAATTAAGCAAAGCAACCTACCACCCTAGATGATAATAACTGTAACACACTGAGTGACCAAAACCATTACTTCAACTTAATGGGTTGGGTTGATGGTCTTCTTATATATATTTGTTTCCTGATGAATTGGAGTGAAGAATTCCTGTTTTGGGCCCCAATGAAAACTATGGTTACCTGGGAGGTGGTGGTGCACGCCTTTAATCCAGCACTTGGGAGCAGAGGCAGGCGGATTTCTGAGTTCGAGGCCAGCCTGGTCTACAGAGTGAGTTCCAGACAGCCAGAACTACACAGAGAAACCCTGTTTCGAAAAACCAAAAAAAAAAAAGAAAAGAAAAAAAAAAAGAGAAAACAATGGTTAGTCTGAAGAAAAGCTAACTGTAGCATTATTGCCCAGTCTCTGTATTTATCCAGTCTCTGTATTGTCTGTCTCTTTGTGATCGATCACTTGAGCTAGCCCTTTTGAAGTTGATTTGCATGCATTTCTTTTTAAGAAACCAATAAGTGAGACAGTCTATGAATCACTTGGCCTATTTATTTGTAAAGATATTCATGTTTCAAATGATAAGTTTTCCTTGGTCAGATCCGATTTTTATAAGTTTTCTTGGTATTTATATTTTTTCATTTCCTGTAGATACATAAGCATAACCATATCCCCATCTTAAAACTATTGCAAGTTTCCATTCTAATGTCAACAAATCCTTATAGTATACTGATTGACCTAGTTCTTCAGTTTTGTTTGTTTGTTTTGTTTGTTTGATAACTCAGTCTCTCAGCTGCTGTTTCTTTTTCACCATCATTAATAAAACTGAGAGCTGGACTGGAGAGGCAGTTCAGTGGTTAAGAGCACTGACTGCTCTTCTAGAAGTCCTGAGTTCAATTCCCAGCAACCATATGGTAGCTCACAACCATCTAACGCCCTCTTCTGGTGTGTCTGAAGACAGCTATAATTGTACTCATATACATAAAATAAATAAATAAATCTTTCAAGAAGAAAAAAGAAAACCGAAAGTCAACAAAGTATTATTTAGTCTGTCCCTGAGGGTTTTTATGGTCTACTTTGTGTTTGTTTTTTTTTTTAAGATGGAATTTTATAATTATATTTATGTACAGAACATTTAGTGTACATTTTTTAACCCAGTTTAGTGGCGAGTTCTTTAGCCTTTGCCTTTTCCAGCTTGGCAATGCGAGCCACAGACTTAGGACCCAGGACGTTGCCTCCCCAGTGGCGGCGGATCTCGTCATATCTGTCATTATAATTGGTCCTAATAGCTTCCACCAGCTTAGCCAGAGCACCCTTGTCTTCCGAGTTAACTTGTGTGAAGGCAACAGTGGTGCATGTCTTCCTGTGGACCAGGCGCCCCAGCCTGGCCTTTCCCTTGATGATGCAGTAGGGCACCCCCATCTTTCGACACAAGGTAGGCAGGAAAACCACCAGCTCAATGGGGTCTACATCATGGGCAGTCACCACCAGCTGAGCCTTCTTGTTCTCCACCAAGGTGGTGACTGTGTTGACTCCTGCTCGGAGGACGGGTGGTCTCTTAGTTGGGACGTCTCCTTTGCCAGCAGCTTTCTTCTCAGCACGGGCCAGTAGCCTTTGCTTCTTCTCTTGCTTTGTCTCTGGCCTGTACTTGTGGGCAAGCTTAAGCAGCTGAGTAGCTGTTTGCCTGTCCAGGGCCTGGGTGAACTGGTTAATGGCAGGAGGTACTTTGAGCCGCTTATAGAGGATGGCTCTTTGCCGCTGCAGCCTGATGTAGCGGGGCCATTTAACGAAGCGTGTTAGATCTCTTTTGGGCTGGATGTCCTGCCCAATCCCGAAGTTCTTGGGACTTTTCTCGAACAGAGGGTTGACCACCTTTTTGGCCTCCTGTTTCTTGACAACAGCGGGGGCCGGGGCCACCTTCTTCCCTTGGCCTTCTTTCCTTTAGGCATCTTGCTCGGCTGGAGGAGAGAGCTGTGTTTTTGTTTTTTTAAATCATAAATGTGTCTCACATAAAACCATAATCTCTTTCAGGAAATAATCTTCCCAATTTCAACAAAATCCAACTAGAAACTTCAAAATTAAGATGAAGAAAAAAATATAATTGAAATATTTAAATTTTTGACATAGGGCTGGCTGGCTCAGCGGACAAAGCAGGTGCATTCGTAAGCATAAGGACCTGAGTTCGAATCCCCAGAACTCACATAAAGCCAGGGGTGATAGCGCCCATCTGTAATCCTGTGGAGAGATGAGAGCCTGAGGCAGAAGAATCTCCAGAAATCCCTGGGCCAGCTAGCCTGGTGCACACAGTAGTGAATACCAAAAGAGACCCTGCCCTCGAAACAATGTGGATAGTAAAGACCAACACCAGAGGTTGTCTGTTGACTAACCTCCCCACATGTACCTGGACATGGGTGGCCAAATTCTCACACACATGCACATGCCATACCTATACATAGACAAGTGATTCATATTACATACATACATACAGACAGACAGACATGCATACATATATACATACGATTTTATTGTGAACTGTGTGTGATGATGCACTGCCTTTAATCCCAGTCTTTTGAAGGAAGGAGCAAGAATATCAATGGCAGGGTTATTTAAGGCTATAGTGAGTTCAAAGCCAGCTTGGGTCACATGAGACCCTATGCACTTACTAAAAAAATAAATAAAATTAAATTAAAACAACTATCAACGTTTGTGGAGGCCCACACCCTGCTGGCTCTGTTCCTTCCGTGGCAGAACTCAGCGATATTTAACACGAAATCTAGCCTCTTAATATAATATAAATATAGAATTCAGCAGTAGCTGTTGGGACAGTACTACACAGCCACTCTTTGGAGTTGATCTTGCATAATTTTGAGACTTCGTAACTATTAATCAATAGCTTGTCTTTCACTTCTATCCAGCCCTTGACAGTCACTGTTCTACTCTGGTTCTTTGAGTATTTTAGATACCTCATCTTATCAGTTACTTGTCTTGTGGCTATGACAAAATAACAGACAAGAGAAACTTAAAGAAGGAGGTGTTTATGTAGACTTTTGGTTCCAGAGCACACAGTTCACCATGGCCGGCAAGGAATGCTAACAAGAGCTGGAGGGAACTGGTCACAGTGTAACCAAAGTCAGGAAGCAGAGAGAAATGAATTCCAGTGCTTGGTACACTCTCTCCTTTTTATTCAGTTCAGGACCCCCAGTCCATGGACAGTGCCACCTAAACTTACGGCGGGTCTTCACACTTCGATGAACTTATCTGGATAATTCCTACAAATATTCCTAGAGGCTGGCAAGCAGGCCTCACATCTAGTTGAAATGAGTTGGTTGTCCCCACATCCCTCATGCCACTATGTCCTCTTGTGGGCATATCTGCCTGTCAGGTTGGAATTAGCATTCACTGTTTACTACTGGAGGGTAGCATTGATGACTACCCTTCCCTAGTGGCCTTCATAGTCCTCTCCAACACAAATGAAAGCTGGCTAGTGGACCAGCATGGTTTGTCTGTATCCTGCAACCACAGTATGTTGTCTTCAACAACAGGCTCTTGCCATGTAGTTCTTGTGGACAACCGTGAGTAACAGCAATAGCCTATGTTGTTGGCTCAACTAATAGCTCATAGGGAGGTATCCCACACCCTGGCACTGAGATTTTCAGTTGACAGCACATGACTTCTGAAGAGTTTGCTTTGTTACGTTCAGATTTCTTCATATAGACACACACTGCATAGTGATCTCTCAGCGATGGACTCCACATACAGTGTGTACCACATGGCCTAGATGTGGGGCACACTGTACCATCAAGTCTGTGTAAGTACTCTGCTAGGGCAGCACAACAGAAGTGCCTAATGACCTCGCACGAAGCCCATTGTTAGTGCAGGTTTGGCTGTGTTTGTGGACGAATAAATGAAACTTTTCATTCAGACTCAGGACAGAACTGGAACAAAACTAAGAATAGCTGGAGGTGCCCAGTTACCCATGAGACAATGCAGTCTCCTTTATAAACACCTCTCATGAGCAGAACAGCTTCTTTGATAGCACATTCCCCGGGCATGTCCAATACACTCAAGGTTTGATCACAGGTTTTCCATCCACTCGGGATCTGTGCCCAGCTTCCTCTTGGAGGGGTTGTTTCCCTACTGAGGGTTTAGCATCACTGGGCCTAGGTATTCCTCACAAGAGGTCACACGGAACACCCTTAGTCACTGTTCTGTCACTGTGAAGAGTCACCATGACAACCACAACTCTTCTAAAAGAAAGCCTTTAACTGGGTCTGGCTTACATTTCAGAGGTTTAGTCCATTATCATCATGGCAGGGAGCATGGTGGCACACAGGCAGACATACTGGAGGAGTAGCTGAGTTTTACATCTGGTTCAGCAGGCAGCAGGAAGACAGAGAGGGACTGGGCCTGACATGGGCTTTTGAAACCTCAAATACCAGCTCAGTCTGAATACCACCTGTATTCCACCTCCCGGACAGACTTCCTCTAACAAGGCCACACCTTCTAATCTTCTTAATCCTTTTGAATAATGCTGCTTCCTGGTGACTAAGCATTCAGTTGTTTAGTCCTATGGGGGGCATTCTTATTCAAACCGCCACACAGGGGTAGGTATGTCAACCATGCCATGTCGTGGTCAATCAATCACCTTCCAGGGTTATATATTTCTCACCTAGAGTTTTATAAAGCCTGTGAGGACATATGTCTTCTATCTTGGGGTTCCCTTCTGAGTCCACAGTGGCTGATAGTCAAGTGTCCTATCCTCTGCATCTCATAAGCCCTACAGACAGAGCCTCTAATTATACTGGCACATGCAGATAAGGTGTCCCGGGGAGTAACTAGATGAGTTAGCTCTCTCACGCTGTGAAGACCCGGTTGGACTTGGGATGTGCTGTATGCTAAGTAGCAAGGAAGTTTCAAGAAAGTTAACTAAATAGCAGACTCCTTTTGACTCCACTCTGGCATGAGCTTTTGGGGAAGGGACCATGTTATACCTAAAGCAAAGTTCTGCTTTCTAGTTATACCGAGGAAGGGAGACTAGTTCTTGCCAGTGGCCTGCATAAAAGCATGGGTGGAGTGGTGGTCTGAATGGATTTGGCTTCCATAGACTCATGTGTTTGAAGGCTTGGCCCACACGGAATGGAACTATTAGGAGGTGTGGCCTTGTTGGAGGAAGTGCGTCTTTAGGGGTGGGCTTTGAGGTCCTATGTCCAAGCTCAGCTTAGTGTGGAAGAGACCCTCCTATTGGATGCCTCTGGAAGCAAGTCTCCTGCTGCTGCCTTTGGAACAAGTAGAACCTGGCTCTTCCAACACCATGTCTGCCTGGACACTGCCATGCTATCCACCATGATGGTGATGGACTGAACCTCTGAAACAGTATGTCAGTTCCAATGAAATGTTTTCTTTTTAAGAGTTACCTTGGTCATGGCGCCTCTTCACAAACCTATAATAAGGCCCTAGCTAAGACAGGTGGTTTCCATCAATTGTCAACTTGACAGGCTCTAGAACCATCCAGAAGACAGCCTTCTGGGTATACCTGTGAGGAGTTATCTAGATTAGCTTAACTAAGATGGGAAGACCCACTTTATCTGGGAGCAGCACCACTGCATGGGCAGGGGTCCTGAACTGATCAGAAAGGAGAATGCAAACTGTTAAGTGTCCAAAAAATCGGTGAAGGAAGACCCCAGACCCAGTATGCAAAAACAAAGAGCATTTATTCTGCAGAAACATCCAGCATGCAGGGCCAACCATTCTCCAAAATGGTAACTCCAGAAAAGGCACACAGGCCTTCTTAAAGGGAACTAGGGGAACTCTCTAGAAGAATTATATAATCTAAAATTTCATTGGTGTGTGCTAGGGGGTCACAGGTGGTCAGAGCTCTGCATTCCTATGTCATATGTCATGGTCGTTCAACTATGTGATGAAATAGGGCTGCCCAACACAGATGGCCCATTCTGAGGTAAGATATTTCCCTATTTTTGTAGTTATCCCCAGGCTATTCTTTGGGAGGGAGTTTTATAATCTTGTTCTAGATTTCATAGTCTGTTCCTAGAGCTGGCTTCTTATGACCTAGTTTCTGGGACTTCTGGTTTATTCCCGAAGCTGGTACCTTAGGGCCTTTTCGAAATCAGACCTGGGCCGGGCGGTGGTGGCGCACGCCTTTAGTCCCAGCACTTGGGAGGCAGAGGCAGGAGGATTTCTGAGTTCGAGGCCAGCCTGGTCTACAGAGTGAGTTCCAGGACAGCCAGGGCTACACAGAGAAACCCTGTCTCGAAAAACCAAAAAAAAAAAAAAAAACCAACCAACCAACCAAACAAACGAAATCAGACCTGGTCCTTAAAAACGGAGACAAATGGGGTTCATCTTGCTCTTTCATGACCACCAGCTTTCATGTCTCTCTGCTTCTTGACTATGCAGTGTGAACAGTCATCTCAGGTTGCTGCCATCATATCATGCCTTCTCTGCTAGTGACAGACTGTATCCTGTGAGCCAGAATAACCCTTCCTTCCTAAGTGTGCTGGCTAGTTTTATGTTCACGTGACATAAGCTAGAGTCACTTAAAAAGAAGGAACTGAGAAGGTGTCTCCGTAAGATCCAGCTGCGGGGCATTTTCTTAATTAGTAGTTGATAGGGGAGCACACCTGCATTTTACAAGAAAGAAGCTGAGGAAGCCTTGAGGAGCAAGCCAGTGAATACCACTCCTCCATGGCCTCTGCATCAGCTCCTGTCTCCAGGAACCTGCCCTGTGTGAGTCCCTATGCTAATTTCCCTTATTGGACAGTGGCTTGGGATATGTAAATCAAATAAACACTTTCCTCCCAACTTGCTTTTGGTAGTGATGTTTCATTACAGCAATAGTAAGCCTAACTTAAACACTAAGTTTATTTTGTCAGGTACTTTTTTTTTTTTTTTTTAATCACACCAAGGAGACAAGTAACAACTAACATTTAGCCTATCACATGTAGGACCTGTTGACCACTGGGAGTATAAACAGGACTGGAAACTCCCTTCTGCCCTTCAGTATCTTGGCATGTCTGTGGGGAGACACAGGTCTAAGGACCAGCTGTCATATGTTAATACATTCAGAGCCAGCCACTGTGGATGTATTCTGCTTAGAGAAGGCTGAGAACCCTCCGAGCCACACCACACACACACACACACACACACACACACACACACACACACGGCATCCTGGTCCACATCTGTCCCAGCACTCCCCTTCCTCACAGTGACTGCCACACCTTGAGTCACCTGCCCTCTGAAACTGCTCTGTAATTTGAAGGGATGCTATAGCAACTGTATTTGTTCTAACTGGTCTCAAGCTCTGCACTGAATCAATCAGACCACAAATGACTGACCGACCCACACAGGGCTTCTCAGCACTGTGAGCTTACCACTCTGCCTCTGTGTGGGGACATAAACCCATTCAGGGATGGAGTGGGGAAAGTGGCCTTGTGCCTGGAAAAGAAGAGAAACATAGGGCATTCCATAACCCATGGAAGCCCAGCAACCATTTTCCTGGTGCTGTTTGTATTCCCTTCTATTGCTTAGATAGATGATTAGAGTCCCTTGGTCCATGCCAGCGTCTTTATAAGAGTCCCTCTTGGCGGGTGCACTTAAACTCACAAAAATCTGACTTCTAGCACTTGCAATCAGATAGCCAGCATGTATTATTAAGCAGGTACTCAATATGCCAGGCTCTGGGGCTCACTGTTTGTCTTGTAGGCATTTAACCCTTCACTCCAAGACATGGAAACCTTTCACAATTTGAGAGCGACTTCTTTAATTGTTCTGAGTCTCAAAGAATATTATCAGAAGGTTCTCTGCTGAATTTAGGGACTTCTCTCAGCTGTCACTCACTGTTTGGAAATACCTGCTGCGGTAGTCTGAATGAGAAATGTCCCCCACATATTTGAACTCACCATCTGAACACCTGGACCCTGGTTGGCAGCTCAGTTTGAAGACATTTCCTCGCTAGAGGAAGTACGCCACTGGAGGCAAGCTTGAGAGTTTGTAAGGTTACCTCTTTCAGTTCCGATCCTCCACTCCTCTGCACTGTGTTTGGGGTTGACAACGTGGTCTCTCTGCTTCCCATGTCTGCAGTCTGCTGCCGGTCTCCCTGCCATTACAGGTCCCCACTATGGAAACCAAAAGCCAAAATAAACGATTTCTTCCATAAGTTGCTTTTGGTCTTGTTTTAGCAGAGTAACAAGAGAATAACTAATGTACTTGCTGTGTTTTTATTGTAGTCAGAAGCACAAGGGCAATTTTATTAGCATTTAAAAGAAAACCCACTGGGCAGGCAAGCAGTAAAACCCCAGCTGCTGAGCTGAGGACTACAAGGGAGTAGAGAAAGTAAAAACTGAAGAAAGTAAAGAAAGGAAAAAGTCATGCTATTTAAATTGACGTGGAGGTCAGATGCATGGTGGACAAGCAGCCACATGACAGGGAGGGGAGCTTTAGAGAGAAAGTAAGGAAGCCCAGAATGTAAGCGCACACACACACACACACACACACACACACACACACGCTTGCATGTGCATGAACACACAAAGTATTAAGGAAAACAAACTTGTAAAAGAGAGAGAGAGAAAAAAAGGAAAACTGCTTTTTTGAGCAACTCAGGCTAGCTTGGGACTGTTAGTATTCTGTCTAAACTCCACCTCTACAGTTACCTGGCAACAGCCAGGTATGCTCCTCCCCACAGTCACCTGGCAACAGCCAGGTAAGCCTGGCCTACTATAAAAGGGGCTGCTTGCCCCCTTCTCTCTCTCTTGATCTCTTGATCTTTTGCCTCTAGCTTCTCTCTGTCCCCTTGCCCTTCCCTTCCCCCTCTCTCCACATGGTCATGGCCGACCTCTACCTCTCTCTCTCTCCTCTCTCTCTCTCTCTCTCTCTCTCTCTCTCTCTCTCTCTCTGCCTCTGCTACCCTCCTAGCTCCCCTCCCCATGCCCTGTATAAACTATTCTATGCTATACCGTCGTGTGGCTGGTCCCTCAGGGGGAAGAGATGCCTTGGCATGAGCCGACTGAGACATCCCCTTCCCCCATACCTCTCCACACACCCACAGAACAGACTCTCTTTATCTTTTTATAAAACACATCAGGGACTCCCTGAATAGAATATGGAAGCTGATTGCCAATGGAGGCTTTGCGGGGTGGATCTTTACAAGGCAATTGGTTTGTTGGGAGGGATCAGTGACTCCCTGTTGGGCTGCATCAGGTACTGAGAGGATGGGCGGTGTAAAGTGAGGTCATTTTACCTGGGAGTGAACTTCGTCATGTTGGAGGTCATCTGCCTGGCCTTCTGCTTCTCCACTATGGATGGTGCACACACGGCCTTGCCAAAGTGGCCGTCCTGTCTTGGGAGTCCAACATCAAATGGGCTTCTTTCTTTTACGAATGATCTAGGATCTGGTATTCTCAAGGTCAGAGATCATGGTTTAGTCACAGTGCTGGTTTGACGGTGCCCAGCTGGTCACAGTGTTTGGGGGTGGGTAGTTAGAAGGTTTGGCATTGCTGGAGGAAGTGGGTCACTGGAGGTGGGCTTGACAGGAAGTAGGCTCACCCTACTTCCTGTTCACTCTCTGCTTTGTGCTTGAGTTGTGTTCTTTCAGCTTCTGCTCCTTCCACCATGCCTGACACTTGTTGACATGCTTCCTCGCTGTGATGGACTTTTTTTTTAATAAACATATTTTCTTATATATTATATCCCAACAGCAGCCTCCCATCCCTCTTCTTCCCCTCCCGATTCCCTATTTATTCGTCCTTCTCCATTTCCCTTACAGAAATGGCAGGCTCCCCCAGGGATATCAACCAAACCTGGCATAGTAAGGTATAATAAGTCTAGGCACCTCCCTTTGTATTAAGGCTGGATGAGACGACCCAGTAGGAGTTGGAAAAGGAAAAGAATCCCAAAAGCAGACAAAAGCATTAGAAATAGCCCCTGTTTCCTCTGTAAGGACTCCCACAGAAACTAAGCCACACAACTGTATCACATATATAGATGGCGTAGGTCATACCCATTCCAGATCCCCGATTGTTAATTCAATCTCTGTGAGCCTCTATGAGCCCAGGTTTGCTGATTTCACGGGTTTTCTTGTGGTGTCCTTGACCTCTCTGGCTCCTACAGTCCTTCTTCCCTCTCTTCCGCAGCGTTCACTTATGTTTGGCTGTGGGTCTCCATGTGTGACGGACTCATCTCTCCGGAATCATAAACCAATATAAATTCTTCCTTCCATAAGTTGCTTTTGGAAGAATGTGGAAGACTTTGGAACTGTGGACTAGAAACGTGGCCGAGTGGTGTAAGCAGCCATTAAAGGGCTGTTCTGGTAAGAGAACAAGAAGACAGTTGGGCTGAGGAATGCAGATGGTAGAAGCCCAGCTTATGAGGTTTCAGAGGGGAACAAAGACTATATTAGCAACTGGGCTAGAGGCCATTTGTGTGATTTCAGCAAACGATCTGGCTTTGTTTTCATACCCCTGTGCCAAATGAATGGGCAAAGCCATTGCTTTCAGCCTTTCTTGCTGTCCCACAGGGCATGGTTTCCTTCCCTCATATTACATCAGCAATTCTCCAGTCCTTCGGAGTAGAGAGAAAGCAGCATGTTATTGGAGATGTCTTCCCAGGGCCTTTGTTTGAATGGTGCCTTCCATTCCCACCACCCTTGGGGGCTCTCTAGGGAAACTCTTTAGCAATGCAGCCTTGTCATACAATCAGGGTACAAATGACAAAAACTGAATACTGTTACTGAGCTATGTAAGCCAAGGACTACAACCCTCTCTGCCCTTTTCCCAGAATTCCCCGCCCAACAGTGTCTGGCATGTAATGGTGTTCCTGGGAGACGGCTCAGCAGGTGTAGGTGGTTGTCAAGTAAGCCTGGCTACCAGAGTTCGATCCCTGGAACCTACATTAAGGAAGAAGGAGAAAACAGACTCCACAAAGTTGTCCTTTGACCTCTACAGGTGAGCAGTGGTATGTGCAGGCCCCATCAAGCACACATACAGAATAATGACTAAATTAAATATTGGTTGAATGCGTATGTAAAGGCTCGGATTTCTCAGGGTTCTTTTCATTGTGGGTCCACTCATAAGGATATCTACTCATCTTTTCAACCTTAGGAATCACACTCTGGGAAATGGTGACCCTAAAGTCAATCCTTGCTTTTATGCTTTCTACCTCAGACGTCAATGCTGCTGCAATGCTGTGTGCACATGCTTGTGCAGGCCAGAGATCAACCACCAGGGCTCCTGGGTCACTACACACCTTGTTGTTTTCGAAAAACAGGATTTCTCACTTGGCCTGGAACTCTCCAATTAGACTGGGCTAGCTGGCCAGTGAGTCCCAGGGATGGTACTTCTGCCCAGTTCCCCAGTATTGGGGTTGCCATGTTCAGTACTTTTTTGTGGGTTCTTGGGGTCAGGTCCTCATGCTTGGGTGGCAGGCAGTTTACCCGCTGAGTCGCCACCCTCTCCCCAGCCTAGCCCTGGAAGTTTTTATTGTGTTATAATTCCCTCCAAAGAAAATGTGCTTACATCTTGTTGTTTTTCCAATTGCTCCTCCTTGCAGGGTCATTTTTCCACTTTCAGAAGATGGAGTGACTCAGGCCCTATTAACATTTCATTCCTGTAAGATAAGCACGGTAAACAAGATGTAGGCTTTTAGGAAGACTAATGCCACTTTCTGTTTATTTTTTATTTATGGCAAAGATGTTGTTAACGTACTTTCTAAATGACTGGGGAGCAAGGCAGATGGCCAGTGAGGATAAAGGGAAAGGATGGCTGAGAGCTACAAGCTGCAGAGTTAACCCTGAACAAAGGAGATGAAAGAAACACTCACCAGATTAGTTGAGCGACAGGTCAGGGCAATCCCATTTTCAGCATTTTATGTGTCCTTTGTTCCCTGAAGCAAAATTCTTTTTATACAAAGAATAATGTAATCAGGTGCCCATCAGGTGCTGGGGTTGCAGGACCATATGTCACAGCAGGAGCACAGGCAGGGCCAAGCTGAAAGTGCAAACAAGGCACCCAGAGAAGGCCTAGAGCAGTGGTTCTCAACCTGAGGGTTGGGACCCTTTTAGGGTGGACAGACCCTTTTTCTGGGATTGCCTAAGATCATTGGAAAATAGGCAATTACAGTTATGAAGTAGCTCCACACATGTGGAACTGTACAAAAGGGTCACAGCATGAGGAAGGCTGAAAACCATTGGTGGAACATAATGAGCATAGTTTTAAAAAATGCATTTTAGATGTAGAAATAGGTTAGTCAGGATCCCCATTACACCAAGGCTGCACCTGATAACTAGAACCCAGTGGCATCACTCACTGAAGATAATTAGACACAGTCCCAGAATCCCACGATGCCCACTTACTCAAGATAACCAGACACAGTCCTAGAACCTTATGATGCCCAGTAGACAATGATTAAGCAGAGAGCAAGAACAATGCTGTGCTCTGCACATCTGAGAGACACCACCTTGATCTGCCCTATGTCTGAAGAGTCCTCCCCAGGATTCTGACCTCCAATTCAGAGACTTCTGTTAGAGATTGAACCTGACCTTCAGCTAAGATACTCACAGATGAGCAGCCTTGGGGAGACAGGCTTAGGACCATAGTTAGGAATTTAGAGTGTGAACATTGTGTAATGGCCCTCAGCATAATAAACTATAACTTTTGTTATACTACTGCATCTACTTTCTTGCTCTCCACAGTTGGCATAGTTGGCCGAATTAGAGACACCATCACCTTCATCAACAACCACATCTTCAGCATCAGAACAATGAATAAAGTAGCCACCATACCAACAGCTACAATAACAAGTAAACCAAGAGTAAAGTATGATATCGGTGACTTACACTACTACACCTTGGATGGATTCCTACCAGAATACTGGACCATGTACACTTCATTCAAAACCTCACATATGCCAGGAATGCATTCAATACTCAACATGTTCATTGTGACACCATTGGGAATATATCTTGTATACAATATACGGACTACAGCTTGGCATAGCTATTGTGGAGAATGGAGAAAGGCTAATGCCATTTTGCACCAGTTTTGAGAGTCATAGTTACCAATGATCAAGAAGAAAGCTGAAAACACCAATTCTAAGGAAAAACTTTCACTGAAATGCCGCTTAACACAGATTTTGAGAAATATCATAGCAGCATTAGCTGCTTCCACTGGAGAGATCTTTCTCCTAAAGCATCCTTTTGTCTTACAGTGAAGAACAAGGAGAAAATAAAATTTGAGCTGCTGCCAGACATGGAAGACTCCATGTTTACCTATGAAGTAGCAACGAACACGACAGTCCTCTCAGCATTCTTTGCCCACACATGTGGCAGACGAACCCTGTGTTTGGCCACAAATACAATAAAACTCCAGGGATTGAGAATGAAAATGCATACAATTATCCAGATTGGGAATAGAATAAGGAGCTGGGTTACTTGACTGAGGAGACATCAATGACAACTACAACAAATTCATGTGAACCCATGATTTAGCGGAGCTCTGCTTTGATCCAGGCGCTGATAGGAGAACACCATGGGAGCATTTTCTCTCTTGGAATACAATACCATTACTATATGCATTCAAATGCCCAAATTTACTATCTGGACTATATCTACAACTGAATAGGCCAAATGTGACTGTATTGTATGTGGGCAAATTTCCCAACCTACCCTACTATGGTAAGACGGACGGATATAGTAACCACTTGATACGGAAAGCAGAAAATGATTCATGTCCATCTGGCTGGAAATTGCAGCAACGGAGACATGACATCACAGAATCCCATCGATCCTGACAGACTTGCTGCCACAACCCTTTGTATTTTATGATACTGAAGCCCCACCACCTGGGGAGAACCCATGTAGACAGCTGGACACGCGTGCCTGCATGGTGTTCTTCAGAACTCTACAGATTGTCCTACAGCACAGCCAGCCACAGTTTGTGCAGATACAGCCCATACGCCACCACAGGTTTTGATGCAAAGGGCCTCAACCTTCATAATAGAATCTCTGGGATGGGTACCAACGGATGCAAACTGGACTAATGTACTGACTGATGTCATCTTTGCATATAGGATGGCCTCTCAATTCAACCACCCAGTTCACACTGGACTTGTGAGGGAAAAATCTATTCAAATTGCCTCAAAGTCCATCAATGGCCCCAACTTCAACGGAACTAACCACTCCATGAGGTTTAATACACCACCAACTAAATGGTAGACAAGACAATGGGGTAGCATAACTGACTGGCCAGTCTCTTTTATACATCACTGTCAGAAGATGCATAACTTGAAATTACATCAACTGACACATTTTAAAGGAGAATTATAAACCAAGAGAACGTAGGACTCTATTAATTATCAATGATACACTGACCATTTTTAAAACCAAAAATCGACTTGCCAAATGATGACTCTTCAGAGCTGTGATCTCATGAGTACACTCCACGACAATGAAACAATAGGCTCCCCAATCCCCAGACATGCGCGCCAGGGACAGTGCACACTTGTTTCCTCCCAGCATATGGAACATTGGTTCCCAGTCTGTTGAAATTCCAGTCTGGACTTATTCCGGCTACCAAATTGATTATATCAACCTAACAGTGAATGATAGATGATACAATTTCCAACCAGAGGATGCCCTAAATTTATGACTCCTTGGTGCCAAGGTATCACATAAAAAAAGCAGACTATGGAAACTTACATTGGTAGAAAACTGTAGATATGGATATTTCCACACTGGAACCTTGGAAACGTACACACCCAGGACTCCCCTATTATTTCTACATGTTTCTTCAACTGCCATAGCTAACGTAATGGGGCATTGGAGACTTTGTGGTCCATAAGCCTATACTAAAAATATCACAGTCTGCACAGAGGACATCAGTTTGATGAGGTATTTGTCTTCCTCATAACTTGGAAATCTTGGGGAATCAAAGAAGGCAGTCTATCACCATGCATCATTGACAGAGGAAGATGGGACAAGAACAAATTCCTCACAGCCCACTACAAGCCACGGTTTGTCATCTCCCTTAATTCCTTACCGGTGGTTACCAGAGCACCCATGATAGTGCCTGACCTGCCAGCCTCACAGTTGCACCTAGGATCCTGATGATCTCAGTCACCTTTGACCTCAGATTGTGGTTCCACCTGAAGAGCTCTGCTCTGAGCTTGAATTTAGGAGAATACCAGTCTTCTCCTACTCTGTAGGAAATAGGTTTGCTGTGAGAAAACCCTTACAATTGATGCTGCTGGAGCTACACTGACTGGCTCCATACTTGAGCCGGAATAGCATCTTCTGTTCTTTCAAACATCCATGCAGATATAGTAGACATCAGAAATCTTACTGAACAACCAGCATTGGCTGTTAATGCTTTATCTCATGGAGTGGCCACCACTCACAAACTCATTACAGGCCTTCATCTGGAACTAAATTTATTAAAGCAATCATTAGCAGATGAAGTGGAAACTTCTAGTTTCTTAGAAAGTCAGTTATGTCAAATGATGGTTCACTGTGACACACAGGTGAAGGGATGTCTTGATATAGCAAACACATGAAAGGACATTTGATGAAGGAGTGTAACTATGACCCCACAGACAGTGGGAGACGAGCACTGAGCCTTGGTTTGGTTTGCTCTGCCTTGTTATTCTTCGCTAACGACAAGCATGTATTGGTTCACCTTACACAGCGTTGTTGAGCTCAACTTTAGGTAACACTGCCAATGAGAGAAACTCGCCCAAGAACTGCTTGTGAGGTTCCTGCGCAGCTTGCTGCTTCTGCAGCCTCACCTCAGGCTGGTTGTTGAGCCTGACAGTTTCTTAAGGATTGAAATACAGCTGCTGGTTTGTGCCTGGTGTCTGCCTGCCTAGAAGACTGGACTGAAGCTACTGAGAAAAAGATCAAGCTTGTCCCCGAAGAGCTATTGCTAACAGGTCCCCTTCCCCCATAGCCTAATAACTTTTCTCTTCTACTACTTTCTGCTGGGTGGTGGGCTAGAGGAGAGGTTGAACCTTTTAGAAAAGTAGGTTGCAAAAAATTTATGCCTTCAAGCAGATACTAAAAAATATACAGTTGAAAACTTTAAGAGACTAGCCAAGGAACAAAGAGAACAATGTATCCAAGCAAGACTCACTTTTCAAAGAGTAGAGACAGACCTGCCTCAGCTCTTTTCTATAGAATCTGGAACAGAAATGGCAGTCTACAACACTCTACTGGGTCCAAGGCAAGCTGATGCGTATAAACATGATGTCTTAGGGTTTTCATTCTGTGAAGAGACACATAACCAAGGCAACTTTTATAAGGACAACATTTAGTTGCTGGCTTGCAAGTTCAGAGGTTCAGTCCATTATCATCAAGGTGGGAGCATGATAGCATCCAGGCAGGCAAGGTGTAGGAGGAGCTGAGAGTTCTATATCTTCATCTAAAGGTTCCTACAGAAGACTGGATTCAAGGCTGCTAGGAAGAGGGTATTAAAGCCCACTCCCACAAGTGACCTGCCTAATACAACAGAGCTATACTTCCTAATAGTGCTACTCCCTGAGCCAAGCATATATGATCCACACATGGACTCTGAAAAATACATTTAGCCTATACAGACAATACAGGGCCATCTAATCTTTATCACACACACCTGTTGCCTAGGAAACTTGAGGCTGGTTTGGTTATATCCCCCTGATTCTTTCCTTTGGAGTTGTTGGCCTAATACCCAGAGGAACATACCATCTCACTTAGGGCCAACACCTTTGTGGCCATCCACCTTCTGTCTAAACAAGCTCCAAATATCAGAACTGACCCCACTGTCCTTTGCAACCCAACTCACAGACCTTTGCAACGGAGTCTTCACGCATGCTCCATGAAGGCCTTCATCCTCACAGGTGACATCTCTGACACCACCATGGACGCCTTGAACTCTACTTTTTATTCTGCAGAACCTGGTTGTTTTGTTACATATAGCGCTACTAGAGTGACAGTTTGTTTCTCAGGACAGGTAAACAGGTCCAAGATCTCTATCCTAACCTTTGAAGAGAGTCATGTTTTTGACTCAGGTGCCCTATATAACAATGAATATGAAAATGACTAGCCAGGAAAGGCTAGGAAAGCCGCTAATGACATTTCCACTGTTCTTTCCTTTCACATGCCACAAGTACAGTCAGTAGATCATGAGATTACTAGGGATATTAAGATCTCGGAGGACAGATTGAAAGAGTCCACATGTAGCAGCTGTACTCAAAGCAGACACTATTGTCTATGTTCCATAAAGTTACCAAGCTTGAAAGATGCTCTTTAATTGCTGTGATTGGTTAGGGTATTTAGATTTGATTATACGGGGGCTGGAGAGATGGCTCAGTGGT
Organism: Mastomys natalensis; assembly: GCA_021653895.1. NCBI lineage: Eukaryota > Metazoa > Chordata > Mammalia > Rodentia > Muridae > Mastomys > Mastomys natalensis. The sequence continues at coordinate 158,456 of JAJTUV010000969.1, forward strand.
TAAGAGCACTGACTGCTCTTCCAAAGGTCCTGAGTTCAATTCCCAGCAACCACATGGTGGTTCACAACCATCTGTAATGGGATCCAGTGCCCTCTTCTGGTGTGTCTGAAGACAGCTACTCACATACATAAAATAAATAAATATTTTTTTAAAAAGAGGTTTGATTATACTTGCTTTCCTACATGGAACTTATTCCACTGATAAAGAATAAATACTAGCTTTTTCTATACATTATATTGACCCTTTTGGTCTGTAAATTCCTTATGATTGTTTTGGACTTGTTTAAAAGACTTCACTTTAGAAGGAATTATGACAATGGGCTCCAGAGACTGTTATCACAGCAGAAGTAACCAAACAACCATGTGCGATTCTGGCAGATGCATCCGTGCAAACTGTGACTGCATAAAAACTTCTTTAGGAGATGCTTTGTCTCCATGGTGACACCCCAGGACTGGAATATTATATTCCAGATTCTTGATTCTACCCCACCAAGTAATTACCATTTTTGCTGGAAGAGATGGTCTGTGTACATTGGTCTTAGACCCAAGATGGCTGTCTCTGGAGGCTCGTCAGACTTTCTGATGTTTTACATTTATCATTTGCCTTTCATAATATTAGTATCCACAGAACTGAGAAATAACATTGGGAGCTAATGAGGCTTACTGGACTCTTAGTTGCTTTTTCCATTAAGAAAAAAAAGAAAAAAAAAAAAAAAAGGAAACGCTCCTACTTGACCCTGATGGAGTTAGGATGATGCTCTACTGTGATTGGCTTAGCTCAGAGTCCCTCAGCTTCCATCCTTCTATGCCCCTCTTTACAGCACTTTTGTTTGAAAGTGATTCCATTACCTTTTATTTTCCAGCTCAGTGTATACCAAACCTAGAGAAAATATAAATTTGGAAAAATACATAAATGCTATTGGGATTGGCCAATATCCTGCAATCTACATTATTTGATTAATTTACATTTTATTGCCTTAGATTTATTTTTCTGCATTTATTATTTGTTTATCAGAACATTTATGGTACGCTTTCTCTTTTTTCCTGTCGTGGACCGAATTTGTAAATTGCTGTGAGACTGTTAATAGTTCTTATATGTGGTCATTATTGGCACTGTGTATGCCTTAAGGACCAGGAGAGATGGAATGTAATGAACATAGTAAAGATGTCTTTTAGACATGTGAAAAGTAGCATAGTTAGTGATGTGTTTATAAAAAGATAAAGAGATAAAGAGAATATTCAGTGGGTGTGTGGTGAGGTATGGGGAAGGGGATGTCTTAGCAGTCTCATGCCATGGCATCCCTTCACCCTGAGGGACCAGTCACACACTGGTATAGCATAGAATAGAGTTTATTCAGGGCATGGGGAGGGGAGCCAGAAGGATAGTATAGGCAGAGAGAGAGAAGAGAGAGAGAGAAGTAGAGGAGTAGAGGCCAGCCATGACCACGTGGAGACAGGGGGAAGGGAAGGGGGAAAGGGGGAAGGGACAGAGAGAAGCTAGAGGCAAGAGATCAAGAGAGAGAGGAGGAAGCAGAGCAGCCCCTTTGATAATGGGCTAGGCCTACCTGGCTGTTGCCAGGTAACTGTGGAGGTGGAGTTTAGACAGAATACTAACAGTTAGAATCTCCACTATTCCAAGGCTGCACCTAATAACCAGAACTCAGTGACGTCACTCACTCAGGATACCCAGAACTCAGTGACATCACTCACTCAGGATACCCAGAACTCAGTGACGTCACTCACTCAGGATAACCAGACACAGTCCTAGCATCCCATGATGTTCACTAGACAGTATATAAGCAGAGGCCAAGAGGATTAATTTTTGTTTTATTAACTTCATGTGTCTACCATCTTGTTTGTGATATGGGCTGACTCAGTTGGTAAAATGCTTCTCTTGTAAGTACCAAGACCTGAGTTTGATTTCTAGAACTTGCTGAAAACAAAACCAAAAAACCAGTCAGGCATGGTGGCATGTACAGAAAAGTCCTTATCACTCAAGATGCGATGACAGGAGGAGTCCTTGGACTGGCTAGCCAGTCTGACCTAATTGGTGAGCTCTGGACAATGGGGGACTGTCCCCAAGAATGACCCCATTCTCGAGGATGACCTTGAGGTTGTCCTCCATCCTTCATAGGCACACACAGATGCACCTCCGTCCTGATGAGCCTGCACTCACATGCAGAAGTATTGGAACTGATTCAAGGATCCAGACTGAACAGTGCTGTGTGCTTGGGCCAGAGTGAGGCAGGCAGAGTGGGCAAGCTAGGGTGGCTCAGAGACCCTGGTAGTTTAGCAGGTTTTGGTACCCAGGGGAGGCCAACCACCTGGTCAGGGCAATAGCAGCTAGAGGAGTTTGATGAGATTACATAACTGGGACATCTTGCTTTTACTTCCTTCTTGTCCAGAGTTGGCAGCATTTTGGAGGTGACTAGTCCAGAGGATGCAAGGGCTGAGAAATTCATACTGGATTCCATGGGCAGAGAGGGATGCAAGGTTACAAACCTCCCTGCTGAGGAAACAGAGCCTAGGGTAAACCAAGCCCCAGGGTTGCATCCTACTTCTCTTTCTTGGCTGACAATTCCTTCAGGGTAGGAATAAGGCTTCTCAAAATATCTCTCCGGGAGAAGGATGGAGGCAAGTATGATCAAATTGTGCTGAATCAAGTTCTCAGAGAAACAATTAAAAATATTTTAAAACAATAGAAGTATCCTTCGCTACACTGATTTGGAACTAAAAGATTTAAAACACAAGCGCAAATAAAAAGCAAAGGGGGAGTTGCTGGCTCTCCCTGGACTGATAACAATTGTGGGCCGCTGTGCTTCTGAGTGAGGGGAACAAGCCAGAACAAACCCACCTCGCTTCCCTGCCCTTCTTGCCTCTAAAGGAACAAGTCGCTCACAGCAGCATCTCTGACTCTGGGAGAGCGGAGTGTCCTGGGCATGACCTAATCCTTATCCAAAGTTGGAGTTCCTCAAAGCACTCCTAACCGCTGACTGGCGAGCCCGGGCCGTAATGTCAGGGCATCCCTTCTTATTGTGCTTTAAAATAAGCACAGATGCCAGGTGTGGTGGCTCAGGGCTATAGCCCAGGACTCCAGAGGCTGAGACAGGAGGATTGGGAGTTGCGGACCAGTGAGGGTTACCTAGAGAGACTTCTAAAGAAACCAAAACAAACCAAACCCAAAAAACAAAACAAAAAACCCAAAGAAGTCGTGGGAGGAGGAGAGAGGAATGGAGCAGGGAAATGGAGAAGGGAGAGGGTGTTAGCATTCTGTCTAAACTCCGCCTCCACAGTTACCTGGCAACAGCCAGGTAGGCCTGGTCCACTGTAAAAGGGGCTGCTTGCCCCCTTCTCTCTCTCTTGACCTTTTGCTCTCTTGCACTCTTGCTTTCTTTATCCCTCTGCCCTCCTCGCCCCTTCTCCTTCCTTTCCTCCTCTCTCCACGTGCTCATAGCCAGCCTCTACTTCTCTACTTTCTCCCCCTCTGACTCTACTACCCCCTTAACTTCCCTCCCCATGCCCTTATTCAACTCTATTCTATACTATACCGGTGTGTAGCTGGTCCCTCAGGGGGAAGGGATGCCTCGGCACGGGCCGCTGAGACATCTCCTTCCCCCACACCTAACCACACATCTCCACAGAACATATTCTCTTAATCTCTTTATCTTTTTATAATCACTTCAGAGGGGACCAGTGGAGAGGGAGGAGGACAAACAAGAGCATGTAACGAACAGAGCCAGTGCCCCTGTGAACACTGTACCCAGGGGAGGCCAGCCATCTGGTCAGGGCGTCCTTGTAAACATGGTAACCCCTGCCCTGAGAGGACAGAGACAGAAGGTTGGCAGGCTGGGGGCGTGGTTGGCTTCCTGCTTAGCCTAGAAGAACCCTTGGTTCAAAGACTCTGCAGAAAGTGAGAGAGGACACCCAACACCCTCTTTTGGCCTCTGAGCTCAAACAGGTGGGTACACCTGCACACACATGTAGGTATGTTCACACAGACATATACATACAGAAATATACACATGCAACTTTACTGTAAAATAAAAAAAAAAAAAGAAAAGACAAAAAAGCAAAGTAAACCAAGACTGTCGATGTACCTCAGAGGAACAGTGCTTGTGGCACATGCAAGTTCCCGGGTTTGAAACTCTGTACAGAAAAAGATAAATACATGAAGTGTTTCCCCATATGAACTACTAACTGGAAGTCAATGAACTACCACGATTGATTAAGTTTCCCTCCTCAGAGTGCTGTGGATGCAGCTGCCTTGAGATTTGTATTCATCAGATCATGTGTGCTTTGACATAAGGATCAAAGCAGACTAGCTCAGGGTAAGAAAACTGAGCTGATGTGAGAATGCTTGCAGGATGTGGAGAGGTGGCTCGGGGGCTAAGTGAACCTTGCGGAGGTCTGGTATTTGCTTCCAGCACTCACATCAGGCCACTCACAACCACCTGGCACCCCAGCTCCAGAGGATCTGTGGGCACAAGACACACGCACATATGAACTAAAAAACCCTAATGAACAAAAGAACAAATACCTCAACGGCTGGCTGGCACTGGACGTAGGATCTGGAGTTGCCTCTTGTTGAGCCATTTGAGCTCCAATCTCCTCACAACGTCACACTAGCATTTAAGGAGCGTCTTCCACATGCCTAGTGTTACGGTAAATGGTGTGTCATGCTGATCTGGGTCACCTACACATTGACCTCATTTGAGAGGTGTGAGCCAGACTCTGAGGGCATAGCTAAGATGTTGAACAGCAATACAGCCCCAAGAGAGTGAATTGGAATTCTAATGCAGACACCCTGAGCTGCACATCTTTAAGTGATCTGGATTGGCCATTTTAGCTATCATCCCTTCTCCTTTGTCGGCCTCAAAACTCAAGGCCTCAGCCTCTGACGTGCTGGTGCTGGGATTACAGGTAGTTCTAACTCATCTCTCCAGACGTAAGTATGGAGATGTACCCAAGGTCCCTGGAATGCCTCAGGTGCCATCCTTTGGGGCAGCTGTGTTATTTATGTCTTAAGGGGTCTGTGCCTCACTGACCTGGAGATCCATGGCACAGACTGACATTCATGCTCCTTTCTCAGATACACCCCCTTAGAGTTGTCTGTGTGCACAAGTGAGTTTCCTACCTATCCTACAGACTAGAGGAGCTGATGGAGCTCTTCTCTGTGTCTCCTGGGAACTCAGGAGAAGACATGGCTTTCTCCAGAAGTGAGAACCAAAGGGCTGGTGACTGGTGGCACAGAGCAGCCCCCAAGATCTGCTCTAACCTCAGATGGATGCACTGGACAGCAGCACCTCTAAGAGCGTCCTTCCTCCTCACTTCTGCTCTTTCTGCCAGTGAAGGAAAGCTACTGAACCCCAGGCCAAAGTACTCAGACAGAAGAACCTTGTCTACTATCTAGTCAAAGTCAGTGACTAGGTTGTATTGTCCATCCATCCATCCATCCATCCATCCATCCATCCATCCATCCATCCATCCATTAAAGGTCTCAAGCTCTTCTTCAGACATTCTCTGACCTCACTTTCAGTCTGGTTTTGTGTGGTTTAAAAAAAACAAACAAACAAATAATTACGTGCGGGGGTGGGGTGGGGGGTGGAGGGTGCGGCCCGGGGGGGGGGGCAATGAGGCGAGAGAGGAGGAGTCCCAAGGGCCAGTGGCGGACCAGAGTCCAGGGCCGAGGTTTTTCCCCGAAGCAGTTCCCACATACACGAAAAGGTCGAAAGTTCCAGGATGCTGGAAGCAGGCCCGAGAAGACACATGGACTGAGTTTCTAAGGAGTAGCTTTATTATCCGTGGCGGGATTGTTGGATCTGGATGATGTGTGCTCGCCCCCAGCAAATGCCAGGAGGGACTTCCTTATACTAGGGAGTGGAAAGGGGAGGGGCTAGGGAGGAGAAAACTTAATTAGCTATGTCCCCTGGCCTTATTAATATGTAAATCTCAAGGCAGAGGACTCTTAGTTATGCCCCTCTACCTGTGTCTTACGTGACTGAAGGTACAGGTTAAAGGAGATGAGCCACATTTTAGGGCCCTGGGTTCTGGGGGCGTGGCCAAACACCTGTAGTCTCAGGGTTCCAGGCCAATGGCAACCCTTCCACGGCCGACAGTTTTGTGACCAGAATTTGACCCCTGGCTTGATGGTTATATGATGGCAATTAGAAGTATCTTTGTATTTTTCTTTTACAGGCCTTCCTAAAGCTTATATATGGACAATTAAGAAGAATCCCTTTCACGCTTCCCCAAGGCCTTAAGAACAGATGACTGGTCAACACTGCCTCCTAGTGTCTCGGGTCGAAGCTGCTCAGAAGGGTGGATGGGAGGGCCTGGCTGTTTGGGTTCTAATGCTTATATATATGTATGTACCCACAGTACAAACCTATGGATTTCAATGTTTAGTCATTAAATAGGTGCCAGAATCCCAAGCAATGAATACTTGACTTTTCATGACCAGGATTAAAATCCAATACCAGAGCTCACCGGCCTTCACCAGCCTGGAGGCAGGAGTGAGAGGCTAAGTGGGAAACCGCCAGCCCTCAGGAAAACATTTCTTTCTTCAAGCTTTAAAATATCACGTGCGCCCCAAATGCATCTGAGGACTACACCAGGATCTAAGGTGCCAGTTTGTATTTAAACAATTCAAAGTGGGTTGGGGACAGAGAGGATGCTGGAGGTGTCGCTAGGTTGGTGAAGTGCTCACTTGGCACCCATGGAGTCCTGGGTCCCATCATTGCGTCTTGAATCTGCTGTGCACACCTGTAACCCAAGCACTTGGAAAAGAGAAGCAGGGGGAGCTGGAGTTCAAGGTTGCCCTGGAGCTCACGACGGTTCGAGGTCATTCTCCGGCTAAGCCTTATCTGTTGATGAACAAAAGAAGAAAGACAAGTTGTTGTCTCTTTGTTTTTCTTGTGGATTTTTAAAAAAACAATTCTGAGTGAACTTGGATGCAGGGTTGCAAATCCAGCCTGCTTTTTACTTGTGAATGGGAGCTTATGTGCCCCCAAAGGACCAGAGTTCTTGTAACTGAAGCTATCTTTAGAGCTCTGTGATTCTGTGTACAGTGCCTTTACACCAGTGGCTCTTAACCTGTGGGTCACGACCCCTTTGGGGGTTGACATATCACATATGTCACAGGGTTCACATATCAGATATCCTGCACATTATATATTTACATTTACGATTCAAAACCATAGGAAAATTACAGTTATGAAGTTGCAACAAAAATAAATTTATGGTTGGAGGTCACCACAAGATGAGGACGTGTATTAAAGGGTCATAGCATTAGAAAGGTTGACAACCACTGTTCAACATTAATGATGGGGCCACACTCGGCTCAAGACTGTTTGCTTTCTTGAGATCCCTCGTGGATTGTTGTACTGTCCTGAGACTGCAGGTTATGTAGCTGTTCCTTTGGTGGCAGAAACCGCTTCTCTTGCAATCTGTTTCCTTCCCACACTCTGGGCTTGGTGCTGTATTAGGCATTGAACCTGGCCTGGAACCAGAGTGTGGGAGGAACAAGAAGAGAGGAGTGGGTAGCAGTGGCAGTTCAGTTGCTTCTTTTCGCTTGCACCGCGGTGCTGAGACCAGGCCTGGGCGCTGCCTTGTGAGGTCTCCTGCAATGGGCCATTAGCACAGTGAGGCCCCACCTTGTTTCTGTTTTCATAGCTTAGAGACCCTGCCCAGTTATCAAGTTTCTTAAATTATTTATTTATTTATTTATTTGGATGCATTTGTTGCTACATGGGCATATAGTACATGTGTGGAGATCAGAGGACATGCATGCAATCAGAGTCTATACATTCCTTCCAACATCCTACCAGCTCCCAATTTTATTCTTGCTGCTGGATGTGTCTATTTTATTATTTATTTGTGTACCTTTTTGAGACAGAATCTTGCTACGAGTCCTTGGATGGGATTATACTCATTCTGTAGATCAGGCTGACCTCAAACTCATAGCATTTCTCCTGCCTGAGTAAGTGGGATTAAAGTCATGCATGCCTGTCCCTGGATGTATCTTAAAAGCCCTTAGCTTGCTTGCTGACAAACACAGGTGTCAGTCATAAAGGTGCCCGATGCTAACTGCTGTTTGATGTGGGCATCGACCTGAACTTGCCTCTGCCTTTAGACAACACATGCTCTCGTCCCCTTCATTGTATTTTCCCCACTGCTCTCTACTGCTTTCCTATCCCTCTGTCCACCCACTTACCATCTCCTACACCGTACTGCTTACAAGACTGTACCGAGTGCTGGGTGCATTCCGCACTGTGCACGGAGTGCTGTGTGCGGTGTGTACTCAGTGCTGTGTGCGTGAAAAGATTCCGCTCCGCTCCTTCTTTCACCTGCACCAGAAACCATGTGGCTAGTGATGTCTTCATGCATCTGCCACTTGGGAAAATGGAGGCCTGTAAAAGTTTGAGAAACCTCGATTCAGTTTGCAACCCTTGCTGCCTGCCTTCCAGTCTTGTGACATCCTGGAATTGACCATCAACATGCTAGACCGTTTGATTGTCCCCAACCTGAAGCATGCCCCTTCACTCTGTCCATCAGAGCATGTTACTAGCACTGGGCATGTGGGACTGGGTTCTGTCTTTGGTCTCTGTCTAGTTACTCTACTTGCCTCTTTGACTAGCGTGTCCTCAACCCCAGTTCAAACATGCCATCCCTCCACCTCTTTGGTTCTAATATTTCACTTCTCCATCCACATGCACAAGCTGAAAAGCCAAGTTCTTGTTGTGTCTTGTTTCTTTTTACTACAATGTGGGTCATCTTAAAAGCATCCTTCATGGTTGCAGGAATAATAGTCCAGAGGTTTAGAGTTCTGACTTCCCTTCCCGAGGACTGGGTTTGATGGCCAGCACCCTCATGGTGGCTTACAGACACTGTAACTCCAGCTCCAGAGTATCTAATGCCGTCTCTGAGCTCTGAGCTGGTCACTGCAGCACACATGATGACAGACACACATGTAGGCAAAACACCCATTAAAACACTCAGATAATCAATCAATCCATCCTTTGAAAAGAAAACCCCATCGTTTATGGTCTTTTAGAGCTCATAGCTCTGTTTTCACAGACTCACTTCTTCCCTTGAGACAGGGTCTCTTGTAGCCCAAGCTGCTCAGAACCCACTCTGTAGCAAAGATTGAGCTTGGATTTATTGTCCTTCCTGCCTTCTCCCGTGTGCTGGGCTAGCAGAGGTGCACTATCATATCTGGTTTATCTGGTGCTGGGCTGTGCATACTAGGCAAGCATCTGCTGACTGAGTCTCACACCAGGCCCAGATCTTTTCTATTGCTAACATTCACCATCCCGGTTTATTTGAATCCATCTTAGAAATGACTGTCAGAACCACTTCAACAGCTTCCGAGCACACATAAGTTTAAAATTCTCAGTTGTTTGGTCTCCCTGCTGCCCAGCTCCTCCTTGAAAGTGAACAGGACCTGAGACAGTGTAAACGCTTAGCTGGTGGATGGCTTGGTAAGCAAATGCAACTGAGTTTCACAAGTTCTTCCATATAGGTAGCCACAGTTCACACACACACACACACAACACACACACACACACCACTCACTCACTGGACATCTGCCCTCGGATAGAATTTGAGGTGCATTATTAACATTTTTTGCAGCCCATTAATGAACCTTTCCAATGACCTGCAAACCCCCCCCCCCCAGTAACCCAGAAACAACTGCTCAGTGTCTGCAATGAGAAACACCCTGCAGCTGAAAGCGGGAGGCTTTTTAATGACGGCAGAAGAATCACTTTTGCAGAAGTTGCCTTAGGGCCTCTGTGAGCAGTAGACAGATCATCGGGTATTGAAGCCTTAACAGAGCCACCACTGCCCTCCTTGGTTGGTCAGGTTCATTAAGCCCTTGGTTTCCAGCGCTTTTGTTGGTGGTGGAGGTTCCCTGAATGGCACTTTCTCCTGCCACCCGTGTGATTAGCTTGAGATGACCTCATGCGATTCTGACACACGGTGAGATTCATGCTGATGTCATCAGCTCCTGCTGGCTGCCTTGGTGCCTCCTGGCAATCAGCACCTGCCCCGGCATCAGCAGAACGCTCTCACGGCCTTTCGTTCTAATGACACCCTCTCTGGAGTGTACAAGGGCCTTTGGATTTAAGTTAATTGTCGGTGTTGATGTATTAAGCCTTTAGTTCTTAGTGTCTCGGATACAAACAACTTGTTGAAAATGAATCACCCCCTTTTCCACCAAGAGGGATTTAAAAATATCAGCTAAATTTCAGAACCAATTTGTGCTGCTTAGAGAATGTAATTCAATGTCATTGCTTTGAGCTTTGCTTTAATAATTTGCGTGTGTGTGGGTATGTGCATGTAAGCACAGGTGTTCTTGAGAAAGGTGACAGATACCCTGGATCTGTGAGGATTCAGGCTGGAGAGATGGCTCGGTGGTTAAGAGCATTGATTGCTCTTCTAGATGTCCTGAGTTCAATTCCCAGCAACCACATGGTGGCTCACAACCGCTGTAATGGGATCCGATGCCCTCTTCTGGCGTGTCTGAAGATGGCTACAGTGTACTTGTATAGGAAATTGTGAACCACTCGATGTGGATCCTGGGAATTAAACTCAGTCCTCCGGAGAGCAGTAGCATTCCTAACTACTGAGTTTTCTCTCCAGTCCTATTTCAGCTTTTTGGGACAAAGTTTCACTATGTGGACCAGGCCGGTCTTGAACATGCAGTGAAGACCTCCACTCAGGGGAGACCCCACTCAAGTCTCAGGGTAACATGACCACCCAGTAACTCTCACAAGACTCCGAAAATGGATGCAATCAAGCAGAGGTTTATTCGGGTGGAAACAGCGGCTGTGGTCAACTCTTTAGCTCACGCAGGAGTAGAGTTGACCCTGATTACTGGATCTGAGGGGAGATCTTATACCCATAAAGCAGGGATGAGGAGGGGCGAGGGTTGCTAGGGAAGCATAATCATAAGAATAGGCAACATTCCAGAGGAACCCAACCTATGTGAGTCAGGGTCATGCAGAAACACTCTGTACACCTGTTTTTCTCAAGAATGTGGTCCTGCCTGTCATTGTGGTCTTGCCCTTGGAACACAGAGCCTAGAGCCTGTGAACCTGATGACCCAGATGATCTGCATTCTTGGTTCTGCCCTTTTGTGATCAGCCAGGTAGCCTGTTTCAGAGAGAATTTTCCATGCCCTTTGAAGGAAAATCAAAAAGAAATATATATTAATATTATAATAATACACACACACACACACACACACACACACACACACACACATTACATACTATACTATAATAGGATTTCTATAATTTTTCGTTCTTCAGCAACAATCTTTCTGCCCCAGCCTCCAAGTGCTAGGATTATATCTGTGAGCCCCAGTGCCACGCACCAGTCAGGTTTAATACCTGTGTGTTCTCCCCTCATGTCATCAGAATACTCTCTCACTTACCTTCTTCTTTGGCCATGTGCATTGCCCCTGACATATGCTCACATACTCAGAAACAGACAGACACAAACAAATAAAAATGGAAAACTGAAAGAAATAGGATAGAGGATATAGCTTATTTAGAGCTTGCTTAGAATGCCCAAACCATGGGTTTGATACCCAGCTTTGCATAAACTAGGAATAGTGGCTTCATCCTGGGTTTAATGCCCAGCATGGTATAAAACAATCATGGTAGGCTGGCAAAGAACCTTACACCTTTAATCCTAGCATTTGGGAGTCAGACATAGATGAATTTCTGAGTTTGAGGCCAGCTAGGTCTAAACAGTGAGTTCCAGGACAGCCAGGGCTAATAGAGAAACCCTGTCAAACACACCCCCCCCACACACATACACCCCCACACACACCAGGAAACAAACAAACAAATAAACAAGGAGATGCACATCTTTAATTCAGAATTGGGGAGGCAGAGGCAGAAGGATCAGAAATTCAAGACCAGTTTTAGCTAAATAGTAAATAATAGGCCAGCCTGGACAATGTCTTAAAAACAACACAAAAACAACAACAACAAAAAAACACAGAATGTGTCAATAAGTGAAAATAAATCTTAAGGAGTAATAACTTGTTGGATATGAGACAAAACCACACAGTGTATGGTGGAGAAGAGAGACCTTGAAGAACAAAGATGCCCCTGGATTTTACTATGTCCTTGGTCTTTCTGCTGGCACTAGTCTGTCACGTTCTCCCATGCTCGAGGGCTGCTTGTTTCTCTTGTGCCCTGCCATCCCTGCTATTCAAGCCATGAAGAACTTAGATTTTTATATAAAAATTTACTCTGTTATAGTCAAGATAAGAAAGTTACAGACTACCATGTATATATGCCAAATAAGAGTCCTTGATTTAGGTGGGCAACCAAAAGCAAGTTCTTGCCACAAAGAACTGTTGTCCCAATGCTTAGGGCTACAGTGTTTATAAAGGAGAACATCACAAAACCCACAGTGACACAAAGGCAAGCTCAGGGTACCTGGTAACATCTGTTCTGATTACACATTCAGTAGACATTTTGGTTGTACATCTGTGCCATAGTCAGAATCATGGACAGTTCCCAATATGTTGCCAAGGTGGACATGACTGTCTAGGGGGTTAGGAGCTGAGCAGACACAAAATGAAGTTAGGGCAAGACCAGAACAAGATGGCTTTACCTCAGTCACTACCTCTAAAGTTGATATGGAAACTGAACAAGATCAAGATTTTTATTTTGCTGTTGATGACTGGGGCGGGGGGAGGGGGCGGGGAGGAGGTACTGGCAAAGTTCTTGTCAAGTCAATGACTTTGATCCCTGGAATCCACTGGAAGGAGAGAACCAAAGTTTTCCTCTGATCTCCACATGGGCACCATGGCACACATGTGCTCCCCCCCCCATACTATCAAACAGATAAAGTAAAAACACTATGGTAGGGTATGGTGGCTAATGTCTATAATCCTAAGTATTTAGGAAAGTGAGACAGATGGTAAGTTTAGGCCAGCCTTGCTATATAGTGAGTTCCAGGCCAGCTTGTGCTATAGTATAGACCTTCTTACACAAACAAACAAATAAACAAACAAACAAGCAAACAAACCAAAGAAGCAAAAAATAGCACAGGTTGGAGATAGAGTTCAGTTGGCAGAATGCCTGCTACACGCTAGGTTCGATCCTTAGCACTGCATAAACTGGCGTGGTTGGACATGCCTGTGATTCCACTTGGGAGATGGAAGAAGGAGGGTCAGAAGTTCAGGGCCAAGCTGACTCACTATATAGAGAAATATATTTGAGGAAAATCTGGGCTACATGAAACCCTGTCTCAAAACAAAAACAAACAAGCAAACAACCACAAAGACATAAAAATCCCCACAAGAAACCCAAAGCAAAACAAACCAAACAACCCAAAACATGGCAAAAACACAAAAACAAAATAATTAAAAAGAAACAGTAATAAAAACAATGCAGACTGGTTATGTGCCCTAGTAGGGCTCCCCACACAGCTGTGCTGGCTGCAGCGTGATAATTAGTCACCTCAGCTGCTTACTGAGCGACTGTTTGTGTGTGCACGTATTCTTGTGCACTATTATCAGCGCCAGCAATGGAAGCTTACACTGACTGACAAGTGTGTCATTGATTTCCAAAGCCCGCTCAGCATCATTCCCCCCACTTAACCCGTGACCTCCAAGATATATCACGACAAAGGTACTGTTCACCCTTTCTGTCATGTGACAAGATGAAATCAGGATGAAAGGCCTTGGCTAACACCAGTTTTCCAGTTAATGACCTAGGTATGCCAAGATGCAATCATTTCTGTCATCTTACACAGACTGCCTGGGAAGGTTTTGTTGTTATTAATGGTAGAATATTTATATTTAGTACTGTGCACCATTGGTCAAGTAGTGTAAGGGACTAGGGATGCAGTTAAGTTGGTAGAATGTTTACCTAGGGTGCATAACGTCCTGGGTTCCATCCCCAGCCTGGATAACTGGGCGTGGTGTCGTACACCGGTGAACCCAGCACTCTTAGGTAGAGGTAGGAGGATTGGAGACTTGGTTGTCTTTGATTATGTAGAGTTAGAGGTCAGCCTGGAATACATCAGAAAGAAAGAAAGGAAGAAAGAGAGAAGAGGAGGAGAGAGAGAGAGAGAGAGAGAGAGAGAGAGAGGAAGGAAGGAAGGAAGGAAGGAAGGAAGGAAGGAAGGAAGGAAGGAAGGAAGGAGAGAAAGAAAGTTTTGAAAGATAGTTTAAAAGTCCTAGTCAGGAGTTGCAAGAGGCCTTAGGTGGGTTAAACCATCTGCTGCCAAGCCTGATGTTCTAAGTTTGATTTCAGGGTCACAACTAAAGAAAGACCCAACTTCTGAAAGCTGTCCTCTGACCTCTCTCTCTGTCTCTCTCTCTTTGTCCTCTCTTCTCTTCTCTGTCTCTCTCTCTGTCCTCTCTCTCTCTCAACTCTTTCAAGATAGGACCTCATGAGCCCCAGACTGGACTGTGTAGCTCCCTAGGATACCATGCCCAGCATAATTTCAGTGTGTATGTATGTGTGTTAACAAGAGTATGGAGGTCAGATGGCGATTTGTAGGAGTCAATTCTCTCCTTCTACCACTTGAGTTCTGGGCATGAACTCACTCATCAGACTTGATGGTAACTGCCTCCTGCTGAGCCACCTGGCCAGTCTCTGACTTTTGACGCCATGTGATACCACACACTTTAAATTTTTTTTACAGTTGGGCTGGAGAGATGGCTCAGTGGTTAGGATCATTGACTGTTCTTCCTAGAGGCCCTGAGTTCCTTTCCCAGCAACCACAGGGTGGCTCACAACCATCTGTAATGGGATCTGATGCCCTCTTCTGGTGTGTCCGAAGACAGCTGCAGTGTACTCACATACATAAAATAAGTAAATAAGTCTTTAAATTTTTTTCTCCAGTTATAAGGTATCTTTTTTTTCCCACAAATTAGAGACGAACATTCCTCTTCAAACACTGTTTGGAATGGATGGATCTGCCTCCAGTAGGGAGTATTGGACGATTAGTTGAATATTATTTCTCTCCTGAAAGATTTTTCATTAATTAATCGAATCTATGGGTTTTCCATTTGTTCATCTAAGACTCAGTGCTGACAGCCATCAATCAAGCATCAATCGGCACAGCTGTGAAGACAGTGCATTCTGCGTCGCTATCTTTAGTTTTCTTTTTTAGTGGACTGGATTGCTACAAAGAGAAAAGAAAAGGAGACACGCTATATTTTTATTCAGTTGAGTATTTAAAGTTTCATATTTTGAATTTCACAACCTTCCACAGCTATTAATTTAAAAATAGTTTTCAATGACTAAGTGCCTTCGGGTCGCCTCTAGACGTTCTCATTAAAGGATCCATGATCCTGTGATAGTTACATGTCTTGGTTCTGTGGAATGATGTCTGAGTTATGAGGAATTTCCCTTGAAGGTGAAGCTGAGGCAGTGTCATAAAAGAAATGGGGAATTAACGTGGGCCCACAGCTCAGTGCTTTAGCATGTGTGAGGCTCTGGGTTCCATCTGAGAGCAAAAGAAAGGGGTGGGGGAAGAAGAGAAAAATCTAGTTCATGTGCTTCTTTTTAATATCTTCAAGAGCAGATTATTTTAATAAATGATCAGTTAAGGTAATGGTCCCCCACCAGACAATAATCGACAGGAACTTGTGGGTTATACACCTGCCAGTCTTCCTTGCAGACGAGGATGCGTGAGGGTTGGAATGTGGCTCCACTGGTACTGGGTTCACATTGACAAGCACAAAGCCCCAGGTTCGATCCCCTGCACTATGAAAACCAAGAGAGGTGGCACAAGCCTGTAATCCAGCTCTCAGGAAGTGGACACAAGAGGACCAGAAGTTCAAGTGAGTTTTGAGGTCAACCGGTATGAAATGAAACCTTGTATCAAAAGCAAAGAAGGAGCCGGGAGGTGGTGGCACACTGCCTTTAATCCCAGCACTTGGGAGGCAGAGGCAGGCAGATTTCTGAGTTCGAGGCCAGCCAGGTCTACAGAGTGAGTTCCAGGACAAACCAGAGATATCCAGAGAAATCCTGTCTCGAAAAACCAAAAAACAAAACAGAACAAAAAAACAAAGAAGGAAAAAAGAAAGAGAGAAGGAAGAGGGAGAGGGGGAGGAAACAAAGAGGAGGGGGAGGGACAAGGAGAGGGAGAGACTATAAATGAAAGGGACACAAGCAGAAACCTGGGGTCTTGATTATTGCTGACAGGCAGGGAGGAGATGCAGGAAAGTTCCTTTTGGTGCAGGTAGTCAAACATCTTTCTCTCAGGAGTTGTTTTGTTTGTCAGCGTAAGAAATCTATGCTTCCCTCTGACAAGGTCTGCTGGTGCAGTTCCATATGCCCTCGTGCTGGGAGCCTACCTCATGTAAAGTGCTGAAGGACCCTTGCCCCCGGAAAGTGAAAAGGCAGGGTGGCGTCTGTGTGTAGATGGGAAAGGGCAGATGCGGGGACTCTAGTCCATTCTAGTTTACTACCATCTGGAAAATGTTCAAAAGTGACCAATCAGTCTGAAAACGCTGGCTTCTAATGGGCAGCCTTTATCACACCAAGCCTGACCTTCCCTGGGATGGAGGATTAGCTTTAGAGAGGGTATGGAACACTGCAGAGCCTTTTTGACTGTAGTGAGACTTGGCCCAAGTAATGCAATAGGTTGTGGAGTATTTAGAACATATTATCGGGTTGATATTCACCCTGAGAGATGGGGCTTAGCATGAGTCAGGGCCCTCGTAGTTACTTTCCCCACTGCAGAGCTGAAGGCAGGAAGGTCTCTGAAAACACAAGAAGGCATGTCTGGCCTGTCCCCTTCCTTTCCGAAGCCTGTGTGCACAGGGCTAAGTGGCTTCAGAGGCACTGCATTGTCCTGGTCTGTTCGGGTCAGTAAATAGGGTCTAGCAAGAGAGAGTGGGGATGGGGGGCAAGAGATGCGAAGAATGGAGACAAGACAGAGAGTCTGGTCAAGTTCCCCTTTATTGAAAGGAAATCCTGGGTGTATATAAGCATAAGCAGGGGAATACAGCTGAAGACACTTTACCACGTGTGCCTTGCAGCTGGGGTATTAAACAACAAAACAAGATATGTGAGAAAAACAAGATGTTTATCAGAGTGTGCTCAGCTGTTGTGGGCTGTTGAAAAATAAGTCTCTTGTCGGGGTATATGGCTCGAGATGGCTGCAAAGATGATAGCCACTTTCTGCTAGGACTTTGGCTCCCAACACTGCATTACATCAATGCATGTGATCTACACAAAGGTCTCTTAGGACACCTGGGGCAGTGAACACCAGCCCGACGCTTCCGAGTCTCGAAACACAGTAATGTGCCCCTTATTTCTCTTCCTTGGTGACAACTTTTTCACAAAGCCAGCCGGTCTGACAATGACAAGAAGTCAGGAAGCAAACTGAATTTGATACTAACCTTGGAAGAACCGTTTTTCTAAGATGTGGATCATACTGCAATCCAAGCGAATGCATCTTTGGTCTATTAATATGTGAAATCAATGCATATCATTTCAAATTGGTTATTATTTATATTCTTTAGCATTTTACCTCTTGCATCTGTTTTTGAATATTAGTACATACACTTATGTTATGTGTATGTGGCTGTCTTGGGTTTACTGCTGTGAACAGACACCATGACCAAGGCAACTCTTATAAAGGACAGCATTTAATTGGGGCTGGCTTACAGGTTCAGAGGTTCAGTCCATTATCATCAAGGCCAGAGCATGGCAGCATCCAGGCAGAAATGTGCAGGAGGAGCTGAGAGTTCTACATCTTCATCCAAAGGCAGACAGGAGAAGACTGGCTTCTAGGCAGCTAGGACAAGGGTCTTAAAGCCCATGCCCATAGTGTCATACTTTCTCCAATAAAGCCACACCTACTCCAACAAGGCTACATCTCCAAATAGTGCCACTTCTTGGGCCAAGCATATTCAAACCACCACAGTGGCATAAACATTGGATATAAATAAATATATAGTGGAAACTCAAAAGTGCTTTTTAGAGCAGTCTGAGGTGACTGGTGTCTGTGTGGTGCTCCTTCATTCCGGAGCTGACTCTGAATAACTACATCTGGCTTATTTGTTAGTTTATTTATTATTTGTTAGTTTAGTTTGTATGTGTGGTACACATATGTGCCATGTTTGTGTGTGCATATGTGTGTTGAGGCCAGAGGCTGACAATGGGTGTCTTCCTTAGTCCTTATCTACCTTATTTTGTGAGACACATCGTCTCACTGAACCTGGAGCTCACCGATTCTGACCAGCAAGCCCCAAGGATCTGTCTGTCCTGTCTCCCCAGTGCCAGTTACTGGAGCACACTACTGAGCTCAGGATCTGAACTCAGGTCTTTACCCTTGGCTAGCAAATGCTCTACCCATGAGCCATCTCCTCAGCCCCTTGGTTATTTAGTTTTACAGGCAGGATCTTGGTGAGTTGCTCAGGCTGGCCTTGACCTCCTGGACTTAGGTGGTCCTTCTGCCTTACCCTCCCAGGTAGCTAGGTAAGACAGATTAAGCCTAGAAGCGCTGCACTGGACTTCAATAATTTCACTAGTGCCAAAAAGAAATCAGGGAGAATGGCAAGGTATACCCCAAGAAAGCTATTAATTTAGCTACATGTGTGTAACATGCATTAGTGTTCAAAGCTTGGTGTCACAAGGTCCTACCCCAATTCCTGTCTTATTGCCTACCTGCCTTTGATCTTAAGGCAGTTCTGAAACCTCTCTGGGACATGGCTTCCTTGGCTATGAATTGGCACCAATGCCAACATCAAAAGGTCTATCCTTCAGGGTTGCACAAAGCTGACTTTACCAATTAAGACATGAATGTGTGCCTCATCTTCCACCTCTCCATAATCCCACCCCTGACCTTTTTCTCTGTGTGAGACACTCCCACGCACATCCAGAACAGTGGCAAGCTCAGTAGCCCCTCTTCTGTTCACCCTGGCCTCCTGGAGCATAGCTGGGGGTGTGGGAAACAGTAGAGGCTGTCGAATGGTTTTGGTGGTCATTTTCCTCCTGTACCTCTGTGAAGGGGCTACATTCACATTCCAGTGGTGACTCTAAGTAAATTCGACTGGAGGGTAGGTGACTTGTACCAGGTAACAGATCAGAGGAAGACTGTCGGCCTCAGCTTCAGGCACTGCTGTGGCAGATTTAATTAATAAAGTAATTAATTAATTCAGATTTTCCTTTTTATTTTATTATTATTTTTTATTTTCAAGATAGGATTTCTTCCTGTAGCCGTGGTTTTTCTGGAACTCTAGCTGAAGACTAGACTGGCCTTGAACTCACAGAGATACTTCTGCCTCTGTCTCCCAAGTGATGGGATTAAAGGTGTACACCACACTGCTCAGCAGATTTTTCCGTTTTTAGATGGAGTCTCACCATGAAGTCTAGGCTACTGGAACTTGTTTGTAGATGAGGCTGGACTGGAACCTGTGTCAAGCATGTCACGTGCCAGTTATAGGAGCACACCACTGAGTTTGGCTCTTTACATGGGTGCAGGGATTTGAACTCAGGATTTCATCCTTGATTAGCAAACACTTTGCCCACGAGCCATCTCCCCAGCCTCTTGGTTATTTAGTTTGTAGTTTTAGAGTGTTTGCAACCTCTAGGTGTTTTTGGGAGTGTCTCACATATACTTAGACAAAGACCAGGGGTGGGGTCGTGGAGAGATGGAGGTTTGTAAAGTCAGCTTTGTCTGAATCTGAAGGATACACTCCACCTTTTTCTTTAGCCTGCTCTGGCCATTGTGCCTAACTAGAATCTGCCTCGCCTAGTGCTGATGATCATCAGGCCATTGAGTCACCACCACCACCCAGTTCTGTGAAAAGCCTTAGATTAATGCCTCCAGCAAATAATTAGAACTAATTTCTAGATTACCTTACTATTTTTTTTGTTTGTGTCCATGTATTCCAGAACCTTCTAACAGACATCACAAAACATTCCAATTAAGATGATGTTTTGTACATGCTCTGTGTGTGTGTGTGTGTGTGTGTGTGTGTGTGTGTGTGTTGGGAGAGAGAGATGGGGAGGAGGGAGGAAGAGGAGAGAGAGAGAGGAGAGAGGGAGAAGAGAGAGGCTGATCTTTGGGAACTTTCAGTTTTCTAATTTGTCGGCTGCAGATAACCCCAATGGGGACTATAAATGTACCTGAATTACAGTGAAGAGCCTGCTCTCTAGGCTGGATAAAATTCTGTTGGTGATTTCCTGCTTGTAGATTGCCCAGGGGAAATCCTTTCTAATATCTCAGAATAAAATTCTTGGGGTTTGAGGTAAGCAGGAGAAGGCATGACCCAACTCTACTGTTTGAGTAAAAACATACACATTTGTATATGGTAGGGTCTCATTTTGTACCCCAGATTCACCTGGAACTTTTAGTGATCC
Organism: Mastomys natalensis; assembly: GCA_021653895.1. Classification (NCBI taxonomy): domain Eukaryota; kingdom Metazoa; phylum Chordata; class Mammalia; order Rodentia; family Muridae; genus Mastomys; species Mastomys natalensis. The sequence continues at coordinate 178,809 of JAJTUV010000969.1, forward strand.
TCCTGCCTCAGTGCTGGGATTTCAGATGAGCATCATCATACACCCCTGATCCATCCTCATTTCAAGTTTTTTTTTTGCTGTTGTTGTTGTTGACTACTTTGTATCACTGAATGCTCACCCCAGCACTTTGTATCACTGAATGCTCACTCCAGCGCTGAGCTTTAGCTGCCAACCTTAGGATAGACAAGCAGCGGCTGGTTCTCATCCATTCTGTCAAATGTCACATATCTTATGTCTGCTCAGGGTCCTGCCGTGTCTACAAGGTCAGCACCCCTCACCCAGCCGGCCCTGGTTTTGCAGATGAATGTAGTGGATAGCCAAAACATAAAAATCTCTGCCAGGGAAGCCCAGCAGATAAGCTGCACAGAGAACACGAACACCCATCTATTTGGCTGCAAGTCCCCGCTCAGCAGTATAGAGCCTCTCTAGGAGACACCCAGCATTGCCCCGTTCAGTGACAACCTTTCCTTTTTTTCTGAACTGAAAACAAGTGATCAGCCCTGAGCAGCACAAGTCCTCATGGTGTCTGGGAGCCATGCATAAATTTAAAACTCAACATGGTCGATCTCTTGTTTTGTTTTTTGTTTTTTCTTGTGAGCAAGCACGGGTTGTATTCGAACTCAGGAGAGACAGCTGCCTCGGACTCCAGAGCGCTGCTACTTCACCGGGGCGCCACCGCTGGCCGGCCATGGTCGATCTCTTATACAGTACCTGTAACACCATGTATGTATACACACCTGTGCACAAATACACATTACTCTAAACATGAACCTAAACATGAACCAAATTCCAAAAGTCTGCTTTACATTCCAGCCTTAGAAGGTATCCACTCACATATGTAATGTCAGGGGCTGGGGATGGCCTAGCATGCAGGAAGTACTTTGATGACTACCAGTTCGGCACAAAGCAGGTGCTGTGCCATCAGCCTATGATCCCAGCACTAAGGAAGTAAAGGCAGGAGGATCAGAAGTTCATATAGAGAGTCCGAGGCTAGCCTGGGCTACAGATCCCATCTTAGACATTTGTCCTGTAAGTGTTTTTCTCCATGTGGCGTTTATCATGGTCATCTTAAATCAGAGCATGTGTGTTCACATACCTCATGGGGAGAGAATTGGGCTCACAGAGATTAGGATCCTCCTTATGGATCCTCCTGGACCACCATTTCTGAGGTTATGTGAGAGAAAGAGTTAACCTGGGTGAGGCTCTTCACTGCAGTGGTTGCCTGTGAGTCCCGATATTGAACCAGCAATAACCCACTAAATTGGACCTGGAGGGAATCCTTTCTTTGGTCTCTGGGTGCCATTTCTGCCCAGGGTCAATAGTCTCCCTAGGTAATGCCACATCGCAATATTCTACTACAAAACCACAACTGCTACTATTTTTTTAGGGAGATGCCAGGGCTTGAACACAGGGCCCGATGCACACTTGGTATATGTGCTACCATTTTGCCATGCCCTGGCCTATCCCTAACCACTATGACTGCATAGCTACAAACACTGGCCTGCATCCAAGCCTGGCAGCCACAGGCGGGATGGAGATGAGGTGCCAGCCACGGTACCATAGGGCTTTCTCCTCAAGAGTCCCTCAGCTGCCTTAAACTTCTGGGCCATAGGTTTCCTGCTTCCAAAATTTAATTACTCTCCTGCAGCAGTAATTAAATTTTCAGCCCCACTGGTAGTTTTCCAAACTTAAAAAAATAAACATCCCCTCTTCCCCCTACCCTGCATCCTCACGTATTGACTCAGGAAATAGTAATTAATTTACAATTTGGCGTGTATGCCCTGCAGCCCCTGACCTTCCCAGAGCGGTTTATGTTTGTAAAGGATGGAATCTAGAATTTCAGAGCAATTCCGAAACCTGTATCATTGGAATGTTATTATTATTATTAATTTTCTGAGACAGGGTTTCTCTGCATAGCCTTGACTATTCTGGAACTCGTAGTCCAGGAACATAGTCCAGGCCAGCCTCCAATTCAGAAATCTGCCTGCTTCTGGCTCCCAAGTGCTGGGATTAAAGGCGTGTGCCACTATGCCCAACAATCTTACAGTATCCTTTCAGGTTGATGTATTTTGGGGCCGACTACTTATGCCTAGAAGTTCGACTAGACCATTTTCTTCATTGATTCTTGCGTCTGCCTCCTAGGGACAGGGGTTACAAGCATAAAGTTCCAAGCCTCGTTTGTGCAGAGCTGGAGAGGAACCAAGGGCTTCTTGCCAGCTAGACAAACACTGGACCAACTGAGATACATTCCTAGCTCTTTTCCATTCCTTGAGACAAATTTTCTTCTGTAAGAGACCCGTGAGGTGGCTGAATGGGTAAAGGATACATTGCTGCTAAGCCAGATGATCTGAGTTAGATCCCTGGAGAGCACGCCCGCCATGGAAGGAGAGAACTAAGTTTCAGGAGTTGTTCTTTGACGTGATCACCCCCTGCCCTCCACCACCATGTAAAAAAAAAAAGTCCTGGAATATTTGCAGATTTAAGACAGAGGTGTTGCAGGATATTTGATCACATTGTGAACCCCAAGGTTGCGAACTGGAAAAACCTTGTTGTGGTGTGGCTCAGTCCTAGCACAAACTTTTAATCCAAGAGCTTTCTGTAAACAAGAGCTAAATAAAGTCAACGCTAGGTTAAGAGGTGGAGCAAGCAACCAGCTGACAGGGAGTGAACATAAGAAAACCCGGGAAAGAGGAAGGAGGGTCTTTGAGTTGACAGGTATTTAAGACAGAGTGGAGAAGGACAGGGCTGTTTTCTTCTGGGACGTCGGTGGAGGAGGAAGGTCAGCTGGGTGCTTTCTCGGTCTCTCTGAGCTAGTGGCTTTCCCAACAGCATCTGGCTCCTGAGTCTTCGCTTGGTAAATTGAACATTTGGGATTTTGTTTTGAAAACAAAACAAACAAACAAACAAACAAACAAACAAACAAAAACCACAGAGGGACTCTTAAACACAAGGAGCTTGTGGAGCCTCTGATAGGCCATGCTTGTTCAGAGACTGAGTTTGGGTCATCTACGCATCTGTGGGATATGAGAAGGGCACTCAATCCAGTGGCAGGAGCTGAGGCTCTGATAGCTGATGAGTAAGGGACACAGACTGTCTCAGCCCTAAACTGGGACACCAACTCTGAAAAGTACAGACAAAATCTGGGTATAACAGGATGAATAATTAAATTGGGAGTTCTGCCAAGGTCCTGCGGGCTGGCAGAGCTCTGAGGAAGACTGGGAGAGGAAGTTCAAGGAGCTGAGAAAAGACAGTTGGCATTTCTACATCTCTCTGTGTCAGGAATTGACAGAGATGAATAACCTGATGTTTTCCAGGGTCAGGTAGGTCCTGGGGGTGGAGGACCAGAGCCATGAATAGTGCCTGCTTTCTGCTCAGCTTCAGAACCACGGCCCTGCCATTCCAGCGTCTCTCTGTGGATACTGCCTCCCAGAAATGCCTCTCTGTACCCAAGGCCATGTAATTTGTATCTGTGTGTCCCTCATTTTCAACCCAGCAGTTTCAGAAATCTTTGTTTATACCTGGGAGATATCTTTGTTAATCCTATGACAGCATAATCCTCTACCTGAGTCATATCCTGGCTCTCTAGTTACTGTCTTTGTATGTACCCTTTTCACCCCTGTCCAGACCATGTGAACTGGATATATAGACCCATACAGATGCACTGAGACACACGGGTGCATATAAATACACGGACACGGGCAGAAAGAAGCACACAGAAATGCATAGGTCAATAGATACATGCATCGATACACACAAATACACTCAGACGTATGCAAATGGACACTAGTGATTTATCACAGCATGAAATGTATAGAATCAAGAATGTTCAGTAAACTGGGTGTGGGCACATCTTCAATCCCAGCACTCAGGAGGCCTCCAGGATCCTTTTGTCTAGACCTCCCCAAAACTGAGATTACAGATGTGTACCCCAGTATTTGACTTTTTATGTGGGTTCTGGGGATCCAAACTCACATCCTCATACCTTATCCGGCGAGCTGTTTCCCCAGTCTCTGTGCTACTTCTTAAAACATTCTAGAATGAACCTCTGCAAAGAGAGAGTGGGAACAATGCTCTCTCTGGCCTGACCACGGTCTCCTCTCACCCATGACACTGTCTGTCCCAACAGTCTTTCTTCTTTTTGAGAGTGACCCTCAACTTACCTAATAATAAACTCTACCTAGCACCTACACTGGAAAAAAATGTGGGTGTGGTCTCACATGTCTGAGGAAGAGACAGGAAGACTGCTTTAAGTCTGAGGCTCCCCTGCTATTAAAGTCCCAAGTCAGTCAGAACTATATGGTGAGACACTGTCTCAAACGAACAAAACAGAAGAAAAAAAGAGAGGAAAGAAGAGAGAAGGGAAGGGTGCTTACTCATCCAAACCTGTTGCTTGTGTGACTGAGCAATGGCAGGAGACGCAGCTTTCAGCTGCTGGCAGCACACACTGTCCAGTTCTCTTGGAGCCTAATTACACAGCTCAGCAGTTTTACTCTGTATTGGCCAAGTGACTTTTTTTTTTTTTTTTGGTTGGATACTACTCAGTGCAGAGCATACAGGGGATTGCCTTGTGGGAATTCATGGGCATTTCTTACTGGAAACAGAAAATATTAAAGAACTCAGGAGTAGCAAAGTGTCTCTGAGATCACTTAGGGGCTGGGGCCACACGGCAGGCTGAGAGTCTTTCTGGCCCTAACATGCTTTATACCTGTGCACCAGATGCTGATTTTTGTAAGGATTCAGTGCTTTCCTATTTTCTCAGGGAGCAGAATGAAGGTGCTCAGAAGGAAATGAAATTTTAATCTATGCTAATTTTAAGCTGTGTGCCTGGTATTCTTATTTGATTAAAAAGCTATTTGTAATAGATATCTGGTGGGGATGTTCTCTAGATTCGAGGTGAAATGTACTGAAAGTGCGTTGTAAATGAAGATGCGGTTCTAATATGACTCTCCATATGGACAGGGTAGGGAACAAGCACCGTTTGCTCCCTTGTAGCATCTTATTAAGATGTAGACCTCAGGGCTGGAGAGATGGCTCAGCCGTTAAGAGCACTGACTGCTTTTCCAGAGGTCCTGAGTTCAATTCCCAGCAACCACATGGTGGCTCACAACCAACTGTAATGGGATCTGATGCCCTCTTCTGGTGTGTCTGAAGAGAGCAATAGTGTACTCATATACATAAAATAAATAAATCCTAAAAAACAAAAAACATGTAGACCTCTGGATGCTAAGCACAGGTATAGGCTTAGACAGGTGCTGAGGAGAGTATGAGGAAACCTCAGAGTGTTCTGTAGAATGAATTAAAGTGAAGTTGGAAGGGTGAGTGAGCTTCCAACAGGCTTTTGAAGGACAAAGAGGATGAGGTAGGTAAGAAGGTTCTAGACTGGGGCGTGGGGCTGCAGGACAATTCTGAGGGTATGGAAAGCAGGGTATGGCTTGGTCTATACAGACATGTCCAGGGTCATAATATGAGGTGAGATAGGATGGTAACTTAATGGCAGATCACATGATCATGAATACCACACTTCTGATTCAGACCAAAGTCTATAATAATCCTGTATTGTGGAAGGTTTGGGGGAAGAAAATGGACATGTTATATGAAGTTTCTGTGTTTAGTGATGATGTCTGTTGTAGCAGTCCAATCTATCTAAAAATGTCTTTAGGGAGGCAAAAGCCTGGAGACAGCAAGAATGACAGTAGGAACCCGGGCAGTGGTGGTGCACGCCTTTAATCCCAGAACTTGGGAGGCAGAGGCAGGCGAATTTCTGAGTTTGAGGCCAGCCTGGTCTACAGAGTGAGTTCCAGGACAGCCAGGGCTACACAGAGAAACCTTGTCTCGAAAAAACAAAACAAGACTAAACAAAACAAAAATGACAGTAGGAACAGGCAAGGACTAGGGCTGGGACAGCTTGGCTGGGAGACCCTAGGGTTGACCCTGGTACTGCATAAACCAGGCACTTCTGTAATCCCAGCATTTAGGAGGTGGATTAAAGGCTGGAGGATCAGGAGTTCAAGGTCAACTTCTCACACATAATGGGTTCAATGCTTGTTAGTCTGGGTTACATGAGACCCTTCTTCAGTGAAAGAAGAGGAGGAAACAACAGGAGGGGGATGAAAAGGAAGTGGGGTGAGGGGACTGAATGAGGGAGACTGCAGCTGGGCAGCTTAGGAAGAGAGAGGCTCAGAAGGGGGATGTGGAGGACCAGGCTGCAGCCTGAGTAACTGCCCAGAGCGGAGACAGAAACAAAACAGAACGGTGAACACGCTCGGATCTCTGGATTATTTCCTGACGTCTTGTGACTCTGCTCTGTTGTCAACTCTCTTACACACTCTGAACACTTAGCCAATCAATCCCTGCTTGGATCATTTTCTCCTGCTGTTGCCAAGACAGCAGGGAGGTCCATTGAGAGCAGTGACAGGGCCTTCCTCTTAAAGGAGAATGCCAGATACTTTCAAAGGAACTGGGTCCTAATTTTTTAGTCATACTTTCTCTCTTTGCATTCTCATGGCAACAGAGAACACCCAGCTGGATCCTGCCTACAGCTCTGAGATTTAAGGCTTATTGAGCTGCTGGGTGGGCAGTTTTTGAAGCGAGCCTATGGTTTTTGTGTTCTTTTTCTTTCTTGGCCGTGCACAGCTAGTTAAGCACAGGAAGCAAGATCACATTATTCAGTTACTCATGGGCTAAGTTCCATGAGTTAGACAATCTCTAAGACTGGTTATTTTATTCTTGCTATCTTCATACGCACAAAGCACGGAATGATGTCTATCAATAGCTCATTTGCAGGCTAGCACTCAGGATGGTGCTCAGGACGGTAGGCGTGACATCTTGTCTAACACAGAGGCCGCGCACCACTCTATAGAGGAGCTGCTTTCCCGTCAGTGCGAAGCCACTGCCAGGGAGAAGCATAAGCAAAGATACATTTTCTGCGAGTGAAAGCTATTTCAAACATTTCTCTCATTTACCAGTTTAGTTCAGGGAGGCAGGCCAAGCCCTTAGAGGGAAACGAACCCTAGGTTAACATGCGTTTAATAGCAGGAGTTTTGCCTGTGTCAGAGAGCACAGACCCCTTTGGTGATACAATTATGCTTTACTTCTTCCAGAATGGGCATTTTGCCCCAGCCATGATCAAAGCAGAGGCGGTGGCACATAATTCCTGGAGCTTTCAATGTAAGAGAGACAGGAAGGTACTCTGGGCACCGTTTAATTAACACTCTGGCTTGCCTGTTGAGCAACAAAACTTTATTTTCTAACAGTTCTAGAGGGTGGAAGTCTGAGATCAGGATACTAGTGTGGTTGGGTCCTGACGGTGTGCCTTCTATGCTTGCAGGCAGCTGCCTTGCTTTGCACGCCAACACAGTGTGTGACAGAGTAGTTACCTTTAACAGTCATCATGGCATTGATACCTACTTTTGGCATGGCTGGTTTTATGGGTTGATCAGCATCTCCTAAAAGGACATGCTGTAGTCTTAACTTTTGGTATCTGTAAATGTGATCTTATTTGGAACATATTTGCATATGTGCAGTAATTAATTCAACAGTAATTAATTCTCCTTAGAAGGAGAGACGATCAGGGGCCTGGGAGAGGGCTAAGCGAGCACAAGAACTGCTCGCTGTGAAAGCACACAGACTTGAGTTTGAGTCCTGGAACCCGTGTGAAAAATTCATGGATGGTGTGCACTTACTTGTAATCTCAGTGGTCAGAGGTGACGACAGGGAGATTCTTGGGGCTCGCTGGTCAGCCAGCCTAGCCTACTAACGGAATTACAGGCCAGTGAGAAACTGTGCCACACACACACACACACACAGAAGGTGGATGGTGTCTGAGGAATGATACCTAAGGTTGATCCAGATGTGGCCTCTACATACATGCACATACATGTGCATGAACATTTACACACACACACACACACACACACACACACACACACAGAGAGAGAGAGAGAGAGAGAGAGAGAGAGAGAGGTGGAGGGAAGGGAAGGGGGAAGGGGAGGAGAAGGAGGGGACGGAAGAGGAGAATCCCACAGAAAACACAGATGCTTGGTGATGCAGGCAGAGATGAGAGTGATACATGCCTAAGCCAAGGTACCCAAGATCGCAGCAGCTCCTGGTAGTGGGTGAAAGGCACAGAACAGAACCTCCAGTAGTCTTCAGAGAACACAGCCCCATCTATACTTGACACTGGCCTCTATGCCTCTTGAATGGTGAAAGCATATGTATTAAGCCTCTTCTCTTCATTTGTGGTAATTTCTGGTCCATTCACTAGGAAAAAAGGCATTGGTCAGTGCAGTGGTTCTCAACCTGTACATCGTGACCCCTTTTGGGGTTAGGTAACTCACAGGGTTCGCCTAAGACTTCAGAAAACACAGGTTACATTACGATTCATAACAGTAGCAAAATTACAGTTATGAAGTAGCAATGAAAAGAATGTGATGTTTGGGGGGGTCACCACAGCCCGGAGGAACTGTATTAAAGGGTCATAGCGTTAGGACAGTGGAGGCTCACTGGGCTATTGAAACAAAAGGGGAAACATGCTGGGAACATTGCTTCCTCAGAGTCTCCTCTCTATCCCTCTCAGAAGGGAATTTATCATTAAAGTTTTGCATCGTGGAATTGCTGTAGCCATGTGGAAAGTGATGAGGCTATGCCTGAGGACCAAGGCTGGGGTGCAGGGCCTGCTGGGACAGAATTCATAGGCTCATGAGGATACTGTGGAATTGCTGATGGGTCTCAGTTATGAAATGAGATAACACAGTTTGTTCGCTTTAGGGAGTCTAGCTGTGCTTGTGTTCTACTGGCTCCCCATAACTTTTCTTTTATTCTTGGATTATTTGAGGCAGGGCCTAACCCTGTAGCTTAGGATGTCTTTGGATGTTTTATCCTTTCTCACCAGCCTCCCAAGTGAGGGAAAAACAGCCACAATTGTAGCACAAAAACATCTTTGATAATCTTCAGGGCTAGTGGTGTCTAGAGGAAATTGCTGAAGTCAGGAAATCTTTCTCCTATTGGTGATTGAGTGGCTATCCAGTAAGTCCTATGCAGAGCGGACGATCCCTGGACAGGTACAATGTGTATACTGGCCAGCTTCAGGTTCTGTAAAGCTGCTTTCGGTGGAGTGAACAGGACATTTAGGCTCTGGGGGTCATCCTGGATTTGTATGTTTCCTCTCTCAGAAGTATACACAGCTAGTATTCCTCTTCTGCCTATACTCTGCATTTCAGTTTAGACTCCATGGCTTTGGGAGACATCTACTCGATCCAAAAGTCAAGGTCAGGGGTGCTCGAGTGGCTTTCTGGACACCTTGCATTTCTGCATCTAGCATTTGTACTACAGTTTTCTGATCACTGGCTAGACTAGACTCTAGGGCAGCAGTTCTCAACCTGTGGGTTGAGACTCTTTGACGGGGGTCACCTATCGGATGTCCTGCATATTAGATTGCTAGGAAGTAGCAATGAACTGATCTTATGGTTGGGGGCCGTGACAAGATGAGGATCTGTATTAAAGGGTCTCAGTGTTAGAAAAGTTGGGAACCACTGCTCTAGGGCCAGATCCTGTGAACAACTTGTTTACTGTTTGTATTAGTTACTTTCTGTTGCTCTGACAAAATACCTGGCAAAGGCAATATCAAGGAAGTGTTATTTGGGCTCGCAGTTTGAGCATTGCGTCCTTGCTATGGCAGCAGAGGGGTGGGGCTCTGGTCATACTGTGCCTGCAGTCAGTAGCAGAGAGGGTTGGATGCTGCCGCTCAGCTGGCCTTCTCTTTCCTACTTTCCCTGGGACCTCAGCCACATTTAGAGCGGGTCTTCCCACCCCAGTGAGCACAGTGTGGAAACTCCCTCACAGGCACATTTGTCCCGAGGTGTTCTAGGTCCTGCTGACTTGACATCATTATTAATCATCAATCACATACTGTTAAAGCATGACCAATACAATAAATGTACATCAAGTAGATGGTGCTAAAGTGCACAGCAATGCCAACAGCCTGTAGTAGGACTTTGTTGCTTTGGTCCAGACTTCAGAACCAGACAGACAGACAGACAATCAGAATGGGCAGGGCGTTGGTAACACACACAGAAGGAAAGATGTCTTGACCCTGGTTCTGGGTCCCATTTGGGAGCTTCCATACTCTTTATTTGTCTTCTACTTCTTTCTCTAATTCCCCCTGAATATTGTTTTAGGCTTAGGATTATTTACTCCCTTGTATGAAGGAAAATAAAAAGATAAAGAATTTCCTAAGAGTGGTCAACTAATCTAATCCTTCTCCTGTGGAAAACCCACACTGCTTTAAGTCCCAGTAAAGACCAAGTGAGTTAATACATCTCTAGAAAGTTCCTCAGGCGGCACAGTCAAGAACGTTAGAGGTTGACAAGTAGAGTGCAAATGGGATTCCCAGTAGGTAGGTGTTTTCACAATGATGCTGGATAATCACCCTGTCTTTGATATTAGAAAATATTTCCTAGTAATGTTGATGTGGTGTAGACTTAACCTAAAGTCATTTATTCCTTTAGAATAATTATGCATTTGCTGATTTTCTCCCAGGATACATTATGCAATGCTCTATCGTAGAAATTCATAAGTATTTTTCTACAGTGAAGGTTATTCATTCATTCATTAACATTCAGGCGATTTCTATCGGAGCATCAAATGTGTTAAGCATGAGGCCCTGTCCTAGGATAACCAATAGATCAATAGAGGTGGACATCTACAAGTAGGTACCCAAACTAGCTTTAAGTGTTAGAAATCAAGAGACTGTTGGGGTAGAGAATGAAGTGAACACTGAAGCGAGAACTAAGAGAAGAGAAAGAGGGGCTGGAGGAATGGCTCCGTGATTAAGAGCACTTGCTGCTCTTCCAGGGGACCCAATTCGGATTCTTAGTGCCCATTTATAGCGGTCTATAACTTCAGCTCCAGGGGATCCTAAGCCTCTGACTTCCAAGAGCACCTGCACTTACATGCACATATCAACAGACAGAGTGACAGACAGACACACACACACACACCCAATAATCTTTAACAAAAATGCAACTAGATAAGCCAGGAGTGGTAGGGCACACCTTTGACTCCAGCACTACAGAGGCAGAGGCAAGTGGGACTAGCGCCTGGTCTACAGAACAAGTTCCAGGACAGTAGGGGCTACACAGAGAAACCTTGTTTCCAAAACAAATTAAAACAAAATTATAATTTAAAAAAAAAGAGAGAAGATAAAGAATCCAGGCCTCGCAAATGGGGTCATAGTCACCTTATGCCTGTTAAAAATAGACTCCGATCTCTTCCACTGCAGGATGGATGCATAGGCTAAAACGCCGGGCTGCTAGCACTAAGGATGGCTGACAAGAGGGCGGAGCCGCGCGTCTCCGATTGGCCAACTGTAGAGTGACGTCACGCGGCAGAGCCTCTGGGCTCCCGGCGGCTCCTGGGTGGGGAGCGGCGCCGGCGGCGACCCGGCAGCTAGGCACTGGGCAACGGGGCTCACGCTGGGGCTGTTGGGGACCGAGCACCTCGTGGCCGAGCATGGCAGGCTCGCTACCTCCCTGCGTGGTTGACTGCGGCACAGGGTAAGAGCCGCGCCCCACGCGCCCGCTTACGATTCTCTGGGCGTCCTGAATCGTTTCCCCGCGGGGTCGGACAGCAGGAGGAGCGCGGAGGGATGGTGCGCTGAGGGACGGAGCTCAGTCTGAGGGGTTGGGAAGTTTGAGGGTTAGGGCTCAGTCTGGAGAGGTGAGGTGGGGAACGAAGGGGACGGAGCTCAATCTGAGGGCATAGAAAGCTAAGGGATGGGGTTCTGAGAAGATGGGGTACTGAGGGCATGGGGCTGCGTGGTTACCGGGCGGGCTGCACCTCGCGGGGACGTTGCTGCAGATGCTTTCGCTGCAGGACTTGCACCTGAGAGCTCAGGGTCTCCCCTAACCTCCATGGTGCTTGTCACCTGTCTTCATCCTGTGCACTCACGCGCGTGTCACCCTTCCTACTGATGTACCAACCACCTACTCATGGAGATGTTTACACGTGCCATGTCAGCTTGACACCCTGTCCCCCTTTCCACTCTGCTCTTTTCCACCTGAAATGGCGCGGGCACAGCCAAGCTCAGCTCCTGCTTTGGTTTGTATACAGTCATCTTTGCTCTTAACACACACACACACACATACAGACACACACACACACACACACCGATGCATTTAAAAAAAGACTTCCATTTTGAAAAAAACCAGCCCTCTCCTTTTTTGGGAGGTAGAGACCTTAAGAATGGCTTATGCTGTCAGGCTTAGGTAATTTTTGGAAGGGTGGCAGCCAAACCCTCCAATCCTGGGAGCTTGGTAATACCTGCTGGCATTGCTGACAAAGTACTTCATAAATAGCTTGCAAATCAATTTAGCCTCTTATAAAATGTTTTTTTCAGGGGATTGGAATCCTTTGTCACCAAATAGTCTGTGGTATGTTCTCTCGCTATTCTTTCCTGTAGGAAAAAATATACTTGGTTTGGTTGCCTTGACAACCTTGTGGGGGTGTCTTCTAATTTGCTACAGTCCATCTCCTACTGATCTGTCTTTCCTTTGTCACTTTGTTTTAGACTGGAAACCATTTTTTATTTGTGCTAGTTTTTCTTTTGGAAATAAACATCATAGAGAAGTTTTGTTGCCCTGTATTTGAGTTGTTGCTTACTTCCCCAGAGACGCTCAAATCAGTATGGCTCTCACAGCCCACTCCCCACGTGCTGGCTCCCCTTACAGTCTTACCCTATCAGTCAGGTAGAGTCAGCAGTGAAGGCAATATGTAAACCGTTGTTTTCACTTTAATGTCTGCATGTGAGGTTTTTGGTTTCGTGTTGCCCAATCTGCTGAGATAGAAAGCATTGCACAGTGCTAATGGTAAAACAGTGCTCCCTGGACTGTCTGTGGTTTATTTCTTATTAGCAAGCTGAGATCTTATTCATTGTTCTTGCTATAAATACCTGGAGAGTGCTCAGCTTTGACCTTTTGGAGTCAGTGATTAATGCTACTTTCACCTTCAGTACATCATCGTGGCCCAAAGCTGTGCTGCAGGGTATCATCTGTGGGCTGTCATCGGCTCTGGACACAGTGGCAGGGACCTGGGGCTTCATATGGTGGTTTTTTTTTTTTGCCACTGAAGCCCCTGTGGTTATCATGAGTCCCTAGTGCTCAGAGTGTGAGCAAAAGGAAGGCTGCACAGCCTAAACTTACCAGCTTCCATGTATTAATAATTCTTGTATTTCTTATTTTGGATTGAGTTTTACCTCAGAATGGAACTAAATGTAAAACGCAGCTAAAAATAACAAAGACTGAGGAATAGAATAGACTTGGGAGATGTCATTTTGGACTGTGTTTTACCTTAGAATAGAACAGTGCAGCTAAAAATAGCACAGATTGAGGAACAGAATAGACTGGGAAGATCATGTGGGCACTACTGATGAGATGGGCAGATTTTGTTTTGTTTTTTGGTGGTGGTGGTGGTGGATATCGAACCCAGGGATTTTGTTAAGTGAAGCCTCTACCACTGAATTGCACCCTGAGTTCCAGTCTTGTCTGTCTGTGTGCCTTCTCCCTCTGTTTCTCTGTCTCCGACCCTCTCTTAAGTAGTCTTTTCATTGTATAACCCAAGCTTGTACTGAACTTGGAGAAATTCTCCTGCCTCAGCCTCCTAAGTATTAGGATTTCAGGTGTGAGCCAGCATGCTCATCTGGCCCGTGTTTTATAGTAAATACATTTCTTCTGTGACCTCAAATCTGATGAACCCCCAGATCAACTGAGTGTACACAAATATGCTAGGGACAAGATAGAAATAGACAAAGGTATCTGTGAGACCCCAAAGTTAAGTTTGAGCTATTTAAAGGAGGAATAGGCTACTGGGCTCCCAGAGAAAACACCACCAACCCAGCCTCACATCTCACCCAAATGTTTAAAGTCGCTTTACACAGCTGAACCAACTTTGAAGTAATTCTAAGTCTACTGAGAACTGGGAGAGAACAAGCTCTAGGATGCGTTCCTCCAGTTTCAGCCGCTTTGAAGGTTGTGTCACTCTGTACTCCTGAGTGGGGCTCTTACTTTTCTGAGCTGCTTAAAAAAAGGTTGTCGGCACCTCCCTCTTGTGCATCTTGGTGTCTACTTCCTGAGTGAGAGCAAGGACTTGCATGATTACAGACCAGTTACTCAAGTCAGAAACGTTAACATGGATGCCACAGTGCTGTTCTGTCTGCTGTCTGGACTTGTGAGCAGTTTTGTTTCTTGTCCTTTTTGGAGTCTGACCCTGTCTAGCACTGCCTCATACATTGTATTTGGTGGTTGTGTTTTTAAGGGGATGGAGTGAGGTCCTGTTATGTAGCCCCTGCTTCAGCCTCCTGAGTGTAGGACTATAGCATGTCCTGTCACGTTATGTTACTCATATCTCATGTCTTCCTGAATAGTTCCTTAGTCTTTTTTCTTTTCCTCAAGATATATCCTTTTGATAGTCATATATATATATATATATATATATATATATATATATATATATATAATGCCCCTCAGTTTTGGCTGTCAAGTGTTTCTGGTAGGTAGAGGTTGTGCAATTTTGTAAGGGTTGCATAGAATCTGTTGCTCTTCCCTGCTGCATCTTATCAAAAAGCCTAGCACAGCATCTACCTCATTCTTTTAGAAGTGTGTTTGATTGTTTGTTTGTTGAGACAGGGTTTCTCTGTGTAGCCTTGTGGGTCTGAGTCCTCTGCTACCTCCCTCTCTGGGTGTCCAGACACCACTGCACACTGGGTTGGAAGGATGGAGCAGAGTCCAGATGGGGCAGGATCCTGGTCGACTCAGAGCCAGTGGTGGGGGTGGGTGGGGGGAGAGCACCTTCTCCAAGGATCTTAGTGTCACAGCTTTTAGGTGAAGGCCTTCTCTGATGCTTTTCAATGAAACGGCTCTTTGAGACAATCTTAAGCTTGTGCATATTTCTTAATTGGAGTGGGCTTGTACACATACACTTTATTCTGGGTGAACCAAGGGTTATATAGTTTTGGGGAAGAGGATAAGAATATCCAGGCAAAGGTCATGAACACTTAAGGTACTGAGATGTCTCATTAACACGGAAAGGCATTCCAGGAATCTCAGGTACAGGACTTCGTGACAGTCCTTAGGGTCCAGGATCCCCCAGTGAAGAGGAAGCTGGGTTATTTGGTTTTCTGGAGTTTAACTTCTTGAGTTCTTTGTATATATTGGATATTAGCCCTCTATCAAATGTAGGATTGGTAAAGATCTTTTTGCAATCTGTTCGTTGCCATTTTGTCCTATTGACAGTGTCCTTTGCCTTACAGAAGCTTTGCAATTTTATGAGGTCCCATTTGCCAGTTAGAGCACAAGCTATTGGTGTCCTGTTTAGGAAAATTTCCCCTGTGTCCATGCATTCGAGGCTCTTCCCCACTTTCTCTTCTATTAGTTTCAGTGTATCTGGTTTTATGTGGAAGTCCTTGATCCACTTGGACTTGAGCTTTGTACAAGAAGATAAGAATGGATTGATTTGCATTCTTCTACATGCTGACCTCCAGTTGAACCAGCACCATTTGTTGAAAATGCTGTCTTTTTTCCATTGTATAGTTTTAGCTCCTATGTCAAAGATCAAATCACCATAGGTGTGCGGATTCATTTCTGGGTCTTCAATTCTATTCCATTGATCTACCTGCCTGTTTCTGTACCAATACCATGCAGTTTTTTTTATCACTATTGCTCTGTAATACAGCTTGAGGTCAGGGATGGTGATTCCCTCAGAAGTTCTTTTATTGTTGAGAATAGTTTTTGCTCTCCTTCGTTTTTTGTTAATTCCAAATGAATTTGCAAATTGCTCTTTCTATGTCTATGAAGAATTGAGTTGGAATTTTGATGGGGATTGCATTGAATCTATAGATTGTTTTTGGCAAGATGGCCATTTTTACTGTATTAATCCTGCCAATCCCATGAGCATGGGAGATAGTTCCATCTTCTGAGATCTTCTTTACTTTCTTTCTTCAGAGACTTGAAGTTCTTGTCATACAGATCTTTCACTTTCTTGGTTAGATTCACACCAAGGTATTTTATATTGTTTGTGACTATTGTGAAGGGAGTCTTTTCCCTAATTTCTTTCTCAGCCTGTTTATCCTTTGAGGAAGGCTACTTATTTAAGTTAATTTTGTATCCAGCCACTTTGCTGAAGTTGTTTATCAGGTTTAGGAGTTCTCTGGTGGGATTTTGGGGGTCACTTAAGTATACTATCATATCATCTGCAAATAGTGATATTTTGACTTCTTCCTTTCCAATTTGTATCCCTTTGACCTCCTTTTGTTGTCTAATTGCTCTGGCTAGGACTTTGAGTACTATATCGAATAGGTAGGGAGAGAGTGGGCAGCCTTGTCTACTCGCTGATTTTAGTAGGATTGCTTCAAATTTCTCTCCATTTAGTTTGATGTTGGCTACTGGTTTGCTGTATATTGCTTTTACTATGTTTGGGTATGGGTTTTGAATTCCTGGTATTTCCAGGACTTTTATCATGAAGGAATGTTGAATTTTGTCAAATGCTTTCTCGGCATCTAGTGAGATGACCATGTGTTTTTTTTCTTTGAGTTTGTTTATATAGTGGATTACATTGATGGATTTCTGAATATTGAACCATTCCTGCATCCCTGGGATGAAGCCTACTTGATCATGATGGATGATTGTTTTGATGTGTTCTTGGATTCAGTTTGCAAGAATTTTATTGAGTATTTTTGCTTCGATATTCATAACTGAAATTGGTCTGAAGTTTTCTTTCTTTGTTGGGTCTTTGTGTGGTTTGCATATGAGTGTAATTGTGGCTTCATAGAACAAATTGGGTAGAGTTCCTTTTGTTTCTATTTTGTGGAATAGTTAGAAGAGTATTGGTATTAAATCTTTTTTCAATGTCTGAAAGAATTCTGCACTGAATCCATCTGGTCCTGAGCTTTTTTGGTTGAGAGACTTTTGATGACTGCTTCTATTTCTTTAGGGGTTATGGGACTGTTCAGATGGTTTATCTGTTCCTGATTTAACTTTGGTACTTGGTATCTGTCCAGAAAATTGTTCATTTCATCCAGATTTTCCAGTTTTGTTGAGTATATGCTTTTGCAGTAGGATCTGATGATTTTTGAATTTCCTCAGTTTCTGTTGTTATGCCTACCTTTTCATTTCTGATTTTGTTAATTTGGATACTGTCTCTGTGCCCTCTTGTTAGTCTGGCTAAGGGTTTATCTATCTTGTTGATTTTCTCAAAGAACCAACTCCTGGGTTTGTTGATTCTTTGTATAGTTTTTTTTTTTTTTTGTTTCTACTTGGTTGA
Organism: Mastomys natalensis; assembly: GCA_021653895.1. Taxonomy (NCBI): domain Eukaryota; kingdom Metazoa; phylum Chordata; class Mammalia; order Rodentia; family Muridae; genus Mastomys; species Mastomys natalensis. The sequence goes on from JAJTUV010000969.1 coordinate 196,119, forward strand.
TAATTTCAGCCCTGAGTTTGATTATTTCCTGCAGTCTATTTTTCGTGGGTATGTTTACTTCTTTCTGTTCTCGAGCTTTCAGGTGTGCTGTTAAGCTGCTAGTGTATGCTCTCTTCAGTTTATTTTTGGAGGCACTCAGAGCTATGAGTTTTCCTCTTAGCACTGCTTTCATTGTGTTCCATAAGGTTTGGTATGATATGTTTTCATTTTCATTAAATTTTAAAGTCTTTAATTTTTTTCTTTATTTCTTCCTTGACCAAGTTATCATTGAGTAGGACATTGTTCAGCTTCCATGTTTATGTGGGCTTTCTGTTGTTTTTATTGCTATTGAAGACCAGCCTTAGCCCATGGTGATCTGATAGAATGCATGGGATTATTTCAATCTTGCATCTCTTTAGGCCTGCTTTGTGACCGATTATATGGTCAATTTTGGAGAAGGTGCTGAGAAAAAGGTATATTCTTTTGTTTTAGGATGAAATGTTCTATAGATATCTGTTAAATCCATTTGGTCCAAAACTTCTGTTAGTTTCACTGTGTCTCTGTTTAGTTTCTGTTTCCATGATCTGTCCAGTGCTGAGAGTGGAGTGTTGAAGTCTCCCACTATTATTGTATGTAGTGCAATGTGTGCTTTGAGCTTTAGTAGAGTTTCTTTTATGAATGTGAGTGCTCTTGCATTTAGAGCATAGATGTTCAGAATTGAGAGTTCGTCTAGGTAGATTTTCCCTTTGATGAGCATGATGTGTCCTTCCTTATCTTTTTTGATAATTTTTGGTTGAAAGTCGATTTATTTGATATTAGAATGGCTACTCCAGTTTGTTTCTTGAGACCATTTGCTTGGAAAATTGTTTTCTAGCCTTTTACTCTGAGGTAGTGTCTGTCTTTGTCACTGAGGTGCATTTCCTGTATGCAGCAAAATGCTGGTTCCTATTTATGTATCCAGTCTGTTAGTCTATGTCTTTTTATTGGGGAATTGAGTCCATTGATGGTAAGAGATATCAAGGAATAGTGATTGCTGCTTCCTGTTATTTTTGTTGTTAGATGTGGAATTATGTTTGTGTGGCTATCTTCTTTTGGATTTATTGAAAAAGATTACTTTCTTGCTTTTTTCTTGGGTGTAGTTTCCCTCCTTGTGTTGGAGTTTTCCATCTATTATCCTTTGTAGTGCTGGATTTGTGGGAAGATATTGTGTAAATTTGGTTTTGTCCTGGAATATCTTAGTTTCTCCATCTATGGTAATTGAGAGTTTTGCTGGGTATAGTAGCCTGGGGTTACATTTGTGTTCTCTTAGGGTCTGTATGATGTCAGTCCAGGATCTTCTGGCTTGTATAGTGTCTGGTGAGAAGAAGTCTGTTATAATTCTGATGGGTCTCCTTTTATATGTTACTTCGCCTTTTTCTTTACTGCTTTTAATATTCTCTTTGTTTTGTACATTTGGTGTTTTGATTATTATGTGATGTGAAGAATTTCTTTTCTGGTCTAGTCTATTTGGAGTTCTGTAGGCTTCTTGTATGTTCATGGGCATCTCTTTCTTTAGGTTAGGGAAGTTTTTTTGTATAATTTTGTTGAAGATATTTACTGGCCCTTCAAGTTGGGAATCTTCGCTCTCTTCTCTATCTATTATCCTTAGGTTTCATTTTCTCATTGTGTCCTGGATTTCCTGGATGATTTTGGCTAGGAGCATTTTTGCATTTTGCATTTTCTTTGACAGTTGTGTCAATGTTTTCCATGGTATCTTCTGCACATGTGATTCTCTCTTCTATCTCTTGTATTCTGTTGCTGATGCTTGCGTCTATGACGCTTAATCTCTTTCTAAGGTTTTCTATCTCCAGGGTTGTCTCCCTTTGTGATTTCTTTATTGTTTCTATTTCCATTTTTAGATCCTGGTAGTTTTGTTCAATTTCTTCACCTGTTTGGTTGTGTTTTCCTATCATTCCTTAAGGGATTTTTTGTGTTTCTTCTTTAAAGGCTTCTACCTGTTTACCTGTGTTCTCCTGTATTTCTTCAAAGGAGTTATTTATGTCCTTCTTAAAGTCCTCTATCATCATCATGGGACGTGATCTTAAATCAGAATCTTGCTTTTCCTGTGTTTTGGAGCATTCAGGATTTGCTGTAGTAGAAGAACTGGGTTCTGATGATGCCAGATAGCTTTGGTTTCTGTTGCTTAGGTTCTTGTGCTTGCCTCTCACCATCTGGTTTTCTCTGGTATTAGTTAGCCTTGTTGTCTCTGACTGGAGCCTGTCCCTTCTGTGAGCCTGTGAGCCTGTGAGCCTGTGAGCCTGTGAGCCTGTGATCCCGTGATCCCAGCACTCCTAGGAGACCAGCTCTCTCAGGGCAGGATTTGGGTCCAGAGAGCTGCCCAGAGAGGGTTAACTCTGGGGCACAGATCTGACTATTTCTTTACATCTGCTGCTTATGAGTTTGACTTATTCTTGTTTTCCAAGGCTATATGGTACATAATTATTTATTTGAGACTGCTCTGATTGAAGCGGAGGCCCTTTTTTATGGCCATGGGCTTCCCATCATGATGGGTGATTTCATTGCGTTGTAGAGGTTGTTGGTATGCTGTGTTCTCATTTTTTGGTTCAGTTCCAGAAATTTTAAAATTCTCTTTTTGGTTTCTTCAGCAAACTGTTCATTATTAGACATTATTGTTTAGTCTTTGTGGTTTGTGAGCCTTCTTTGGTTTTTCTTGCTGTTGATCTCCAGCTTTATCACGCTATGTTCTCAAAGGATACAAAAAGTTATTTTAATTTTCTCACATATATGATCTATTTTAGGCAGTTCCATAGGCTTCTGAAGAGAGTGTATATCCCGCAGTGTTCACATGAACTGTTCTGTAGATGTCTTTGTTGGGTTCCTTTTGAGAGGAATGAGTTAGCCAGAGCTAGACTGACTCCATGACAGGCTGCAAACTGGTAGTTTGGGAGAGTAGCCTTAAGGTTTTTCTTTCTTAGAAATGAGAACCCAGATCCAGGAACTGGTGTTCAGCCAACTACAGCTGTGGGCAGCCAATCTGAGGGTGCCTTGCCACCCTGGAAAGTCCTCAGAGCCCTAACCAATCACAAAGACACCCATACACCTGGAAACAGAGCCAACCAATCAAGGAAAAGAAAGATTAAAAGTCACCCAATCCTACCATAACAGCTTTAAATTGACTCTGTAAAGCACACACTGAGGTCTCCATTCACAAATGGGGAGATCCCTGCATGCAAGAAATTCTGTTAAATAAATGTTCTCTGTTGTTGTATACTATTTGAGTCTGGGGTATCATTCTTCAGTGAATCATGGACTGTTACCCTAGGATGTTTATTATTGTTTGTTAGGATGACCTGTCAGTTGGTGAGAATGGAGTATTGAAGTCATTGTTACTGTGTTGGGGTCAGTTTCTGATTATATATCTAATAATATTTGTTCTATGGAATTGGGTGCTCCTGTGTTCAGTGAGTATGTTTAGAGTTGTGCTCTTGATGGATTATTCCATTAATTACATTTTTGAAAAATCTCCACTGATGATGCTGGAGACTTGGCTCAGCAGTTAAAACGATGTTCTATAGCCGGGCGGTTGGTCGTGTATAGCAGGAGGCAGAGGCAGGTGGACCTGGGAGTTTGAGGCTAGCCTAGTCTAAAGAATGAGTTCCAGGATGGCCAGGATTTCACAGAGAAATCCTGTCTTGAAAAACCAGATAGATAGATAGATAGATAGATAGATAGATAGATAGATAGGTAGATAAATAGAGACAGACAGACAGAGAGACAGACAGGATATACTGTTCTTACAGAGAACCTGAGTTTAGTTCCCAGCATTCATGGTGCACAATCATCTATAATTCAAGCTCCAGGTGATCTGATGTCCTTTTCTGGCCTTGTCAGACATTGCACTCACATGAGCACCTCCCACTCCCACACATGTGTAATTTAAAAATAAAAATAATAAAGTCCTGGGCTGTAAAGAGGGTTAAGAGCACATACTCTATTGCAGAGGACTGGAGTTCAATTCCCAGCAGCCACATGTGGCTCTCAACAGTCTATAGCTGGGGAAGCACCTATACACACAGACACACAGAGACACACACAGAGACACAGAGACACACAGACACACACACACACCCATAGACATACCACAGACAAACACAGAGACACACATAGAAACACACAGACATACTCAGGCACAGAGATGGACAGACAGACAGACAGACACACACACACACCACACACACAAATACAAACACAAACACATGATTTTAAAAAATCTTTAAAAAATCCCCACTGAGTAGTTTTCGATTGAAATCTATTTTGTCAGATGCTAGAATAAAAACTCTGCTTATTTTCTGGCTCCATTTGCTTGGAATACCTTTCCCTCCTTGCCCCCTAAGACAGCGTTGCTGATGGTGAGGTGTGTTTCTTGGAGCAGCAAACAGATGGATCTTGTTTTAAAATTCAGTTTCCCAGTCTATGCCTTTTGTTTGAGAAACTGAGACATTAGCATTCACGGTTATTATGGAAAATTAATTATCATTTTTCTGATTTTGTAGTAGTTAGTGTTTTCCTAATTCTCATTTGTTAATCTATTGTCCCAGCATATCTTAATGGTTTCCCTGTAGCTACTTTGATGGGTTTATCATTCTCTCGGCCCAATAATTTCTTTTGGAATCCTCCATAGAGCCTGCTTAACAATCACAAATCCTTCTAGTCTGTTTTTCTATTATAGAACGTTTTCTCCTTAGTTATGACAGTTTTGTAGTTCTGTGTAATTAGTTAGATTTAGTGTAGTTAGTTGGGTTGGCAGTTCTAGCCTTTAAGAACTTGAAAAACATCATTATATGCCTTTTATCTTTAAAGTTTCTGTTGAAAATCCACTGTTATCCTGATGGGCCTGTCTTGGTATATGACTTGGTATTTCTCTCTTACAGTTTCTAACATTTTTATTAGATCATATTATATATAATGTTCTTTTCTTTTTTTTTTTTATTAGTAACTTTTTAAAAAATGTTAATCAAAGGCTTTATAAGTTTGGTAGTGCTCAATAACAAGATGCCCATACAATCAGAAGTGTAGCCGGGCGGTGGTGGCGCACGCCTTTAATCCCAGCACTTGGGAGGCAGAGGCAGGCGGATTTCTGAGTTCGAGGCCAGCCTGGTCTACAGAGTGAGTTCCAGGACAGCCCGGGCTACACAGAGAAACCCTGTCTCGAAAAAACCAAAAAAAAAAAAACAATCAGAAGTGTAACCCAATACCCAACCTAGATATACCAACTATCTTTGACTGGCAGAGACACTCAAACATCCGCCTCCATGTTCCCTCCCCACATAATGTTCTTTATATTTGGTATTTTAACTCCAATGGGGAGTTTCTTTTCTGGTCCTTTCTATTTGGAGATGTATATGCTTCTTGTACTTGAATCGGTCTCTCTTTACTTAGGAATTCTCTGTTATAATTGTATTGAAAATATTTTGTATGCCTTCGGCATGGAGTTCTTTTAAGTCTGTAATTCATAGAGTTAATCTTCTTATGGTGTCCAAAAGACCTTGCATGTTCCACTCACCTATTTCGAGAGGGGGTGGGAGACATGTTTGCAGGAGCCCATGAAGTCAAGAAGAGAACATCAGGCACCCCCCATACCCCTGGAGCTGGAGTTACAGGTGATTGTGAGCCATGGACCCAAATCTCATCCTTTGCAATAGCAGCAAGTACTCTTAACCGCTGAGCCGACTCTCCAGCCCAGTTGTACATTTTTAAAAATACATTTTGTTCTTCAAGCCTTGTGATCCCCCAACCCCCCCATGTTCTGTTGTTTGGACTTTGCACTGCTCTTCCTACTTCACGTCTACGTGTTTCTGTCTGGTTCTCTTCTGTATTGCTTTCCATTTCATACACCACATTCAGCTCTCAGCTATTTGTGTTTTCTTTTTAAAGATTTTTATTATGTTATGTATGTGTGTCTGTGTACCAAGTGTGCTGACATCACATCCCCTGGAACTGAAGGTATAGATGGTCGTGAGCCACCATGTTGGTTCTGAGAATCAAACCTTCCAGGTCTCTGGGAGGGCAACTAGTACTGCTAACTGACTAGCTTTTTCTCTCCCTCAGTGATGCAGATAGAGGCCAGATTAGACCAGATTAGACCAGATTAAAAGTAGATAATGGCAAGTTTATTAAGAGGCAGCTCTGGGGTGGGTTTGCTGATCTCACAGGTGGAGGTCAGTGAATTCACACATCCAAGCTAAAGCAAGGGGGTTTTATGGGTCTTGGGTTTGGAATCATGGCATGTGAGCTAGTTGCTGAGACCGTGCTCATACGTGGTCCCTAGGCAGGCACTCTCTGGTGGGTTGCTGAAAACATGGAGATGAGGAATGTTGGCCCAGAGTTTTCTCTGTGTGGGTTCAGATGGGGGAAGGAGGTCTGACAGGGTTTCCCAGCTCATGCAGGGGCTGAGCAGGGGCTCCAGCCTAACACTGTCCATTGAACCGTCTCTTGCTAACCCCCATGTCTTAGTTTCTTTGAACGCATTTGTCATCATTCTTTAGAATTCTCTGGAATGTCATATAAGTTACTCTTACTGGGTGAACTTGAAGTAATTTCAAGTAATGATTTTAGGATTGGTAGATTTTGGAGGAGACATTGTATTCACGTTTTTTCGTGTTACTGTGTATGTGTGTGTGTTTAAGTTAGTTTAGTTGCTCTTCTTGTTTCAGTGGAAATGTATACAATGTTCTGGAGGGACAGAGTTCTGGGTAGGGTTGAACTGCAGTTTTTCTGTTAGACTGGTGGTCAGGGCACCAGGCTCTGTCCCATGTTCTCCCTGTGAGGGGCTTCTGTAACAGCAGTGACTATCTAGGGGTACAGCACTGTGAAAATGTGCTAGTGGTAGTCAGCTATGAACTACTAACCCCTGCGGCGACGGTCACTGCAGGGAGGAAAGAGACATCGACTGTACTGTGTGCACTAACGTATCAGCTACTGTGGAGAAATGGAAAGAAGAAGAGAGCATATAGGAAGAAGAGAGGAGCAAGCAGCAGGTAGAGCTTCAGTGATGACACAATGTTGGAAGATGCAGGGGAGATGACTCCGTGGATGGAAGGCCTGCCCAGAAAGCACAAGGACCACAGATCGGATTCTTAGCACCCAGAAGATGGTAGGCATGGCAGCTGCCCGTTATCCCAGCACTCAGGAGGCATAGACAAAGAAGGGACAAGCCCTCGACAAGCTGGTTACCTAGGCTAGCTAAACTTGGCAAACTCTAGGTTCAGCAAGAGACCTCATTACATAACATATAGATTGAGGAAGATATCCAGTGTTCATGTGTACATGTTCATACATACACATGTGTCTGTTCACCTAGGCACACAAGTATGCCCACACCTACAAATATGTACACACACACACACATATGCACAGGAAAAAACAAGTCGGGTAGGGGATGGAGGAATTCTGGCTGAAGGTGGAGTTAGAGGGAAAGATGTCAGTTAGACAGCAGAGCAGTTCCTGTCGCAGGAAGCTGAGGCACAGGGGCTCTGCAAACTAGGCCAGACTATGTTCCTTGGGGGTGGAGTGTTCAGAAGGAAAGAATGAGGAAAGAGAGAAACAGGCAGTCTAGAGCAGGGGAAAGTGGGGCCAGTGTGGCCTGCCAGAATAACACTGTGTAGGGGATGGTGTTTGTGTGTGTGTGTGTGTGTGTGTGTGTGTGTGTGTGTGTGTATCTTTGGTCTTTTGTGTACTTTGTGTCTATGTGTGTCCAGACTAAGTTTGTAGGAGTGGAATCTCTGAGTGGAAGAGCAAGCTGGGTGTTCTCTGCAGTAATGCTCGAGCTGCTGCCAGTGCCTGCAGGCTCATTGACACAGCCTGTTGCCACAAATTTTGATTTTTACCAATCTGGAAGACACATAGTGCTATCTTTGCATAGTTTTAACTTGAATTTCTTGTGCGATAGGGAAGCTAGATATCTTTTCATATGTTCAAAAGCCTTTTGTGTTTCTTTCTATCTCCATTTTTTTTGGTTTTCTGACTTATTTTTAGAAGTTCTTCATATATGAGGATTCATGCGGGAGTGGGGTGCAACAGACACTCAGATTTAGTGATTTGCTAGGAAGACTTGGAACAGAACAGTAAGTCTGGAGAGGGAGCGTGGGAAGGGATCTGGAGGAAACCAGGTGCAGGCTTCTGAGTCTCTCCTCCTCCTGTGCAAAGCAGGATCTGTGCACCCAGTTCTTTCTGGTGAGTTATGGCAACACTCTGCAGGGTTACTTACAGGAGATCCAACTGGACACCAAGTGCCCAAGGCTGTCACTGGAGTTGGTCATGAAGTCCTTTTCTGGGGGACTTGGGTTTGATTCCCAGGACCCACATGGTGACTCACATCTGTCTAACTCCGTCCAGTTCCAGGAGATCCAACTCCCTTTCTTGGCCTCCAGGGGCACCAGGCTCACAAGTGGTATGCAGACATAAGATGGGTAAAATTCTGCACAGAGCCTTACCAACCTAAGACAGAAGTGCATTGCTTTTGATAATGCATATTCCACGATGGGTAAGGAAGGCATTCTTGTCAGAATGACCTAAGACAGGCTCAGTCTTGTTTATGAAATAAAAAAGGGGGAGTTTGGGGCTGCTTGGCAAGAATCTGACATGGGCCAAGGACAAGGAAATGGGCTGCTTAGCAGGAATATGACATTGGACAAGGACAAGGAAGTAGGCTTCAGTAAGGAATCTGACCTTAGGCTAGAACAAAGAAGTAATTTCAGGCAGGAATCTAAATTTTAGGCTAGAACAAGGAAGTAGGCTTCAGACATGAAAAGGACTTTGGGCTAGGACAGGGAGGTTGGCTCAGATATTTTGGTCATCCTGATAAGCTCTTAGAAACAATGATAACAGGAGTATTCCCGGAACTTTGTTTATTGCATTGCTTGTTCTTTGACTATTTATGTTTATTGTCTTGCTTATTTTTTGACTATTTGCATCTATTTTATTGCTAGTTTCTCAACCTAGAACTGACCTTAATACTTGCATGTATTTAAATTGGTATAAAAGCAAAAAGGAGGAGCAGGGATGGGATAGGAGTTTTCTAGGAGTGGAAATGGGGAAAGGGTATGGCATTTGAAATGTAAATAAATAAAATATCCAATAAAAATCATATTCAAAAAAAGAGATGCAAGCAAAACACTCAGGCACACAAAATAAAGACAAATAAAAGTTAACAATAACAAATATTCAAGTCCCAGAAGGGGTCTTTGTTAAATTAAGTTGTTGGTGCCTTATAGTCACTACTATGGTCTAGGGAATGTCGGGATCTTCCTAAATTGTCTGTCAGTTCTTAGATACCAGCGAAGACCACACTGGCAAACAGGCCTATCTTAGGCGTGGACTTAGGCCTGTTCACCCTTTTTCTTGCACTATGTATGTGTGTATCTGTGTGTGTGTGAGTGTGTGTGTGCATGTACATATATACATGAATATACATATAGATAGATGTGCGTATGTATATATACATTTTTCTTATTTTTTTTTTTTTATGGTGCAAAATTTTAAGTAGTTACATTGATCCATTTTTTTTCTTCCTTGATTTTGAGTCAAAAAAGAAAGGTTTTGCTTTTGTCATTTCCAGATCTTATTTTTTTTTTAAATGTTGTTATTTAAAAAGTGTTATGTTATTTGGGCTGTAGCTCAGTTGGTAGAGTGCTTGCCTGGCATGCATGAGGCCCTGGGTTTGATCCCCACCACTTCATAATCGGGCATGGTGACAGTCCCAGAACTCAGAATGTAGAGATAGGAGGATCAGAAGTTTAAGGTCATATACTGCCACTTAAGAGTTGAAGGTTGGCCTGGACTATATGTGTGAGACCCTGTGTGTGTGTGTGTGTATTTTTTTCCATTTAAACTTCTAGTTTCCATGGAGTTTAGTCTATAGTTTGGTATGAGGAGTAGAGCCATTTGGCTCAGTTCCTTTTTCTCCCATTGGCTATCCTGTGTATCTCAACATCACTTATGAGACAACACTGAAGCTTGCGGCTGGACAGGTTGCCTTTACCGCATGCCTCCACCTGTTTATTCTGCACTTGACCTGTGTGCTGCGTTGGTCTGCTCATACAGTGGGGCATGAGCCTTCCAGGCTGCTGAGGGTTTGACCCTGCTGACCCTGCTTCCTGCCCCGTCAAATCTTTCAGGAGTTCCCTTTTATTCTTGTCTATTACGCCAAATTAATCTTACATTCAACTTCTGCAGGTCCTGGATAAAATGATAGAATTTTTTGAAATATTAACTTTCATTTAGCCGGGCAGTGGTGGTGCATGCCTTTAATCCCAGCACTTGGGAAGCAGAGGCAGGTGGATTTCTGAGTTCGAGGCCAGCCTGGTCTATAGAGTGAGTTCCAGGACAGCCAGGGCTACACAGAGAAATCCTGTCTCGAAAAACCAAAACCAAAAACAAAACTCCTTTCATTTAATGAGCATCATCTGATAATGTTGAGTCTTCTTATCAAGAACATAGTATATCTTTATATTTCATCTCTGTTCTGTCTTTTAGAAGTATTGTGGTGTTTTCAAATGGATTCCTACTCCTCCTGGCTATCGTCCAGGCTTCATTCTAACTCAAGATGCTCTTGCCTTAGCCTCCTAAGGGCTGGGATTATAGCCGGCCTGAGAATGAGTTTGAGGCTAGCCTCAGCGACATGACATGAACCTGTTTCAGAGAAAAAAAATAAAAATAATAAAGCAACTGCTGGAATTATAGGCCTATACCATCCCACCTGACTTACTATAGGCCTATACCATCACACCTGACTTACTATAGGCCTATACCACCACACCTGACTTACTATAGGCCTGTACCATCCCACCTGACTTACTATAGGCCTATACCACCACACCTGACTTACTATAGGCCTGTACCATCACACCTGACTTACTATAGGCCTGTACCACCACACCTGACTTACTATAGGCCTATACCATCACACCTGACTTACTATAGGTCTGTACCATCACACCTGACTTACTATAGGCCTGTACCACCACACCTGACTTACTATAGGCCTGTACCATCACACCTGACTTACTATAGGTCTGTACCATCACACCTGACTTACTATAGGCCTGTACCATCACACCTGACTTACTATAGGCCTGTACCATCACACCTGACTTACTATAGGCCTGTACCATCACACCTGACTTACTATAGGCCTGTACCATCCCACCTGACTAATAGGCCCTTACACACACTGACTTATATAGGCCTATACCTCACCCTGATACAAGGTCTGTACCACACACCTGACTTACTATAGGCCTGTACCATCACACCTGACTTACTATAGGCCTGTACCATCACACCTGACTTACTATAGGCCTGTACCATCACACCTGACTTACTATAGGCCTGTACCATCACACCTGACTTACTATAGGCCTGTACCATCACACCTGACTTACTATAGGCCTGTACCATCACACCTGACTTACTATAGGCCTGTACCATCACACCTGACTTACTATAGGCCTGTACCATCACACCTGACTTACTATAGGCCTGTACCATCACACCTGACTTACTATAGGCCTGTACCATCACACCTGACTTACTATAGGCCTATACCATCACACCTGACTTACTATAGGCCTGTACCACACACCTGACTTACTATAGGCCTATACCACACACCTGACTTACTATAGGCCTATACCATCACACCTGACTTACTATAGGCCTGTACCACCACACCTGACTTATTTCTTAAACGTATACCTAGGTATCTGATCCTTCGCGTCCTTTGCCCTGCTGGGAATGAACCGAGGGCCGTACATGCTAGTTAAGCAGTGCACCACTTAGCTACTCCTCATCTCTTTGTTTTTACTTTTTGTCTGTCATAAATAGTATTTTCTATGTAAATTTTTATCTTTTCCCCATGGCCTGCTCATGTTGAGTGTATTTTGTGCCCCGAGATGGGCTTTTGGTTCCTTCTTTTCTTAAATATATAAAGGCCAGTCTTGAATTCCTGGTTCTCTTGGTATGTAAGATGCCATGCCTGACTAGCAGCTGGTGTTTCTTTTCTTTTTGAGACAGGGTCTCACCATATAGTCAGGCTGTCTGGTAACTCACTATGTAGGCCTTGAACCACAGAGATCTACCTGCCTTTGCCTCCTGAGTGCTGGGATTAAAGGCGGGCACCACTTTGCCCAGCAGAAACTGGTGTTTTAAAAACTAAAGTAGGGTCCTTTTGGTCTACTCTGTTTGCTTGTGTGAGCGTACATATGTATGTCTGTAATACATGTATTAGACATTACACACACACCCCAGATATAAAATGTATATATGCTCATATAATATCAATAGGGAAGTATCTGTCAATTTATATTTTTTGTGTCTTGAATGAGTATTAGATGTTCTATACCTTTGTCCTAAATGGACATATATACATATATACATAAATGGACATATATACATATATACATATATACTACCCGCACTCTGCAGACATCTCCCTGTTGGGGTTCTGCTTCCTTTTGTGATTACAGGGTCATCTCTACAAAAGGGAAAAGACAGCACTGCCACCACAGGCCAGGTGGAGACCCAGATGGAGACTGATCCGCCATCTCCTTGGATCTGCCTGGGGCAGTAAAGCTGCCTTTGTCCAGGCACGTCATCTGACTGAAGAGTTCCGAGACAAACAGGTGCTGAGACCCACAGATGACAGAAAGACTTGGGATCTTCCAGCTCTTGCCTGAGCCTATTGGCTACCGAAGTTGGGGAAACTTACATGATGTCTATGTAAAACTGATGTTAATACCCTCACAAATGTATAATCCACTGAACGATTAATTGGTTCAATAACCCTTTGTCTTCCTAGCCCCCTCCCCGCGTTACCCCTCTGGGTTCCGTTTTGTTTTATTTTGATGCTTACACCCACCCCACCCAAAATTTCCACTACAAATAACATCAGAGACAGTCACTCCAATGACACCTCTCCTTTATAAAAAGAAAAGGAGGACCTGTGTGGACCACGCCAAGAAACTTTGTAAGGTAGAGTGGGTCTGAGACCCCGGCACCCAGGCACCCACCTGAGACGGTATGCGGCTCCCTGCTCCCTGCCTGATTCCTGGCCTGGAACACGTGCCACGCTTCCCACATAGGAAACGTGACCTGTGGCCATGTAGGCCCAGGACAAAGTTCTCCAGGCTAATGAGGTATCTGAGGGTGTAGCCAATAAGCATCCCTTCCTGGAAAAGGCATTTAATCTCTGGTCTACCCCGAGAAGTTGGTATGCACCCATTTTCCAAGATGAACAGTCAATAAACAGTATGGATAAACTTGGACCGACTCTTCTATTGAAAGCGCCATGGGAGCATGGAGAAGACCTTCACCTACGGAGCCACAGCCTAAGTCTCTATGGTTCTAGACAATCACTAATTGCCAATGAACTAAGATGGAGTGTCCGTCCCCCGACTCCCTCTACTCCCTCCCCTGCCTTTGGCTAGTCGCCATCCAATCCTGGCCTCGTAGCAGGCCCATGAAGCCCCCATCCTTCGTTACTGAATCCTCTATGTGGCACCCCAGAGAAGACTGGATGTCCAGGAGTCAGGGAACCCCAGTTCGGCCTCTCACATCTTCCACCCCCCTCAACAGTATCTCAGAGCTTCCCTAAAGTCCAGCCCCTGGTGGTACAGGGAGACCCATGTTTCACCTCCGCATTTGCGTGTCCCACACGCCATCCAGCAGTGGAGTGGAATGACAACCCACATTATATATACAGACATACGGAACAGTCTCAGGTAACCCAGGATGTCCCTGAATTCTTGTAGTTGTTGAAGATAACCTTGAACTTCTGATCCTGGTGCCTCTACCTCCCAAGTGCTAAGATTACAGATGTGTGTTAGTTCAGCCGCATATGCAGTGCTGGGGTGGGGGTGGGAGTCATTAAACCCAGGGTCTCATACTTCCTAGACAAGCATTCTCCCGACTGAGTCACATTGGATGCAGTATATTTTGACATGAGGCTTTGTCCTTTTATTAAAAGTTAGTATTTATTTTACTTAGATTATAACAGAAGTCTAGATGTAGTTGATTTTGCAGGTTGTGTGTCTGTGCGTGTATGTGCGTGTATGTGTGCCATCTGTTAGGGTTGACAGTCAGAATTACATTGTCTTCCTAAAACACACGGGGCTGTTCTTGCTCTTTCTGTGTGTTCTGTAGTGTTGAAACCACCTGAGTGGAAGTCTTGGTACGATTCTGCACAGACTCTCTGGGCTTGGTGCTTAAAGAGGTCGTCTACTCCTCCATTTCTTGAAGTCTAGCTAATTATTATTTTTTTTTCCAGTAGAGACAGTTTTGGTATGTTTCATTTGTTTAAAAAAGTCCATCTCATTTAGATTTTTCTATTGTATGTATATAATAGCTTCCTAAATTTAAAAAAAAATCTGATTTTTTTTTTCTCTTTGTTACTTACATTTGGGCTTTCAGTTTTCATCCTTTTATTGGTAATTAACTAGTCATTAGGATCACTGTCAGCTTTTTAAACTTTTCTGGCTCCCTCTTTTTAAAAGACAAACTTTGGGATTTATTCTGTTATTTTTCTGTCTTTGTTTTTAAACTCTTCTGTGCATTTATTGTTCTTAATTCCTTGCTGTTCCCTGTCTCATTTGAAACAGAGTTTGTGTTAGAGTCAGGGCTGGCCTTGAACCTGTGAATCTATTGCTTCAGACTTCAAGTGCTGGAACCCTACAGGTGTGCATGGCGTACCCGGCCCTGTTGCTTTTCTTTGTTTCGTTGTGTTTGAGTGTGTTGTTAAATTAGCGTTTCTTTATTTTGAAAGGCTGTTTAGTAGACCTAGCTTTGGCAGAGGTGGATCTTAGGTGTGTGTTTAGCCATCTGAATTCTAAGGTTTGGATATTTTGGGTTATCGCTTTCGAGAAACTTCGAGTCTGGTTTTAACTTTCCCACTTGAAACAATATCCATATACTATTGTGCGAGTAAGAACTTCCTGTAGGAAGCCTTTTTGTTCTTTGATTTTGTTTTTAAGCGCGTTTTGGTTTCATTTGTCTAAAGAGTGCTGTTCATGTTGTTTCTCTTCTTGGGAATTCATGGTTGCCCCAGGATTGTTTGTGAAACATGAGAATTACCTCCGTGTGCCCAGGTTCAGCATGTTCCTGCGTCGGCTGCCTTATTCAGGACGCCCTCCAGATAGCCCAGCTTCTCTTGATTTTGCTGGGCCGAATGGCCTTGGCTAAGTTCATGTGGCAAGGTATCCGGGTGATACTGTGTTTCTTTTTCCTCCTTGTGGCTCTCGTAGCTTCTGCTACATGGAAGTTGCTGCTCTCTTATTGGGTGCTAACAAATCGCTTGTGTTTTCCTGTCATAGTGTGGAATGACAGCGTCCTCCCCACGATTTTCCTACCTGAATTCTGCTTCACTGTTTATGAAGACATATGTACAGTTCCTGCTTGCTTCTCATGTGTCTGCCTGGTACACACATTTTTTGTCCATTCTTTTGTTACTATTTCTGATTTGTTTCAGTTCTGTCCTTTATATACAACTGTACTGTTAAATTTTGCTATGTTAACCAGCATGAAAACATTTTATATAATGGATCACCTAAGGTCATTTACATTCATTGGCAGCCAAATTGTATTTATTTATATTTATTGATATGATCAATATATTTGGCCTCTGTTTCACCATATGTATATATGTATATGTGTATATATATGTGTGTGTGTATGTATGTATATATATATATATATATGTATATACATATATATGTATAATCATACACACATATGATATTTTTGACTTATGCTCAGTTTATTTGATTTGTATATTTTTAGAGGAAATTTGGGATTTTCTTTTTCTCCCGGTACTGGGGATTAATTTAAAGGACTCCTGTGTACTGATAAGCACCACACCATTGAGTAATATTCTCAATTATTTTTAAAGTTTTGTTTTGAGACAGGGCCTTGTGTTCACTATGTAGTCCAGAAAGGCCTCAAACTTGTGATTCTCCTACCTTTGTCCCTAGTGCTGGGGAGGCAGTGTCTGAACCATGCTTGGCTCAGATTGCCGTGTAATCAAATGGTCACTGTGTCTCTAGGGACTTCTTGGCAGTGAGCAGTGATGGAAAGGCTTAGTATCTCTTCTCTCTCTTCCTAACATTTGATTTGTAGGGAAAAAAAATCCTTTTACGTCTAATCAGTAACTACATAGCCATCAACAGCGGCGAAGGAATGTATTGTATTTTGTAAATGTGTCTTCTGGGGGTTGAGAGACACCTCAGTTAACGTTAGGAGCACTTATTTCCCCGGAAGACCAGAGCTCTGTTCCCAGTGCCCACATGAGGTGGCTTGCTCTCAACCGCCTGTAACTCTAGCTCCAGCCTCTGGCCTCTGCAGGCTCTGCACTCGAGTTCTCTCTGACTCTCTGTCTCTCACACACTCATAGTTAAAATAAAATTAAACTGTGTCCTTTTGAGTAGTTTTGGACCTTGTTGTCAGGATGTGGCCATTCATTCCCCCCTTAACTACCTTAAAAACTTCATTATGAAAGTTGTCTGAATTACTAGTAGCTTTGTTTTCTAAAAGCACATATCACAAAGCCTTCCCAGACCAAAGGTTTTAAATACTCTGTTATCCATATGGTGTTATAGATATACATTCATATGACTGTCCTTGGAACTTCCCAAAATGGACAAACCAAGTAAAAAATAGAGACAAACCCATGTGAAATTCATAAGTATTTCATGACGTTCACAGTAAATGTGCACCCACGTGAGGGAGGGTGCTGAGATGTGACATTTCCGCTGCCTCTGGGTGGCTGGCCCCATGTGTCTCAGCATGTGACAAGTCTCTGGAGACCCCAGTTCTTGCTGGATATCGGGGGATACGAATCATGAAGAGGCCGTTGCCTTACCAGACAAGTTCATTTCCACAGTGCCATGTAGCAAAGCATGCTGGGCTGAAGGCAGGATCGCTTCCCCCAAACCCCCGACGGACCTTATGCTCCTTGAGACTAGGCCTCTTGTGAGGAAGACTGCTTCTTCCTTAGCAGGAATAGCTGATGTCTGGATAGCTGTTTCCCTTAGACTCTTTACATCCTACCATGAACCTTGGACTCTGATGTATTCAGGACAAAGGTTATAGAAGAATTATAGAGAAATACAACATACCCGTGGTTCCAGTGAATTCTTATCTTCTTTCTCTAAAGGATAGCTCAGAGGTTGTAGAACTTTGCATCTCACATCTCTGTAAGTAAGGAGGACAATGGTTTTGTTAAACAAGTAGGAGGCCCAAGAGAACTGTTCTCATTCAGGACTGAATATTCAGTGGAAAGGGCCCAACATGAGACCCGCACATAAAAATAAGTCATGTGTACACATACAAAAGCATGCATTGTACTCATACAAGAAGGTGGGTGTTTCTACAAGCGAAATGGTAGATACTCTTTGGAAGAAAGAGTGCTTTGGAAATTAGAATAACTTTAGAGGGAATCATCCTTAAAAAGTTTAGACAGCATAGGTGCAAAACATTGAAAGACCAAAGAACAAGATTGAAAGATGAAGATAAAGGAAGATGTAAAAAGATGTCTGTAAGGAGGGGTAAAGGGGATTTCATGGACCACTGAAATGGCTCAGTAGGTAAAGGCATTTGTAGCCAAACCTGATGACTTCAGTTCAGCCTCTGGGACCAGCAAGGTTGGAGGAAAGGTCTGGGTCCCTCCAGCTGTTTCCTGATGTCCTGTTGCATGGCACTATTCTTAGGAAGATGTGAACACTCACTGTATATAGGAACTGATAACAGATCAAAGTACCATTGTAGTGGCAAATTAGCTATCCGGCTTTGTGCTTCCTGTGGGTTGCACTCCCAACCACCTGCCAGAGCCCTCTGAATTTGCGAATGAAGGACACACACACACACACACACACACACACACACACACCCCAGTTAATTTTAAATGCTTTGACTAGCTCAAAGGTTGGGTAGTTCTAATCCTTCCTGCTGCTAGCAAACACTCCCCTCTGGTACTTGTGAGTTAACATCTCTTAAAATCTCTGTTTCATCTCTGCTACCCTCCACAGAATTGGAAAAGTGGCCTGTGTGGCCATTTTTCCTGATTCTCACATGTTGCCAAACTATTTGGTCTTTCTTCTTTCCTGTCATGGCCATCTCTCTGTCCTCTCTTCTGGTTCCTGCCCAGTCATTGGCTGTTGGCTCTTTATTGATAGATCAAAAGCCAAATGGGGACAAGGACCTTCAGCATTTGGACACCCAGATTCCTGATTTTGGGGACCAGATTAATTCAAAGCATTAGAACCAACCCCTAACAAACCATTGAGATCCGACTTGGTGAACCAATGGGTTTTATTGGGGTTACTTACAGGAATATGGGTGAAGAGTTATGTACTGTAGCTCAAAGACACCTGCATCACCAGAACCCACCTAGCCTGGGTGACAACTTGTGAAAACTGGAAACTTGGCACACATGTATAGCCTGCCAGCAATGCAGCAGGCTGATTAATGTTTTATCCAGGCAGTTCGGTTGGTCTCTGCCTCTTCCAAGCATCTTAGGAAGTCCTTACAGCTTATGTAATGTTGGAGAGGGAGAGGCTTCGTGAATCTGCTCAGTTTCAGGGACTTTCAGAATCTTTTGAGTTGTTACTTCCTTAGCATATCAACTTTCCTGACAGGATAAAATGTTTCATCTCTCTTTAGGATATTCAGTATCTTAAGCAGCTTTCCTCTAAGATAAGAGGTTTTATCTTGGAGAAAATTACTACACATATACACCCTGGGAAGCACAGCCAACTTGTAAATGTGCTCGCGTATACACACACACACACACACACACACACACACACACACACACCCCACCCTAGATAAATAATTTTAAAAGTCATGTTATTACTGGGGAGATTGCAGCCCCTTTCTGGTATCATTAGTAAAAGAAATTTAAAAGCCAGATATAGTGTTGCATGCCTTTAATCCCAGTACTCGGGAGGTAGAGGCAGGCAGATCTCTGTGAGTTCAAGGCCAACCTACTCTACATAGTAAGCTCCAGGACAGCCAGAGATACATAGACACAACCTGTCTCAAAAATGAATGAATGAATGAAATGAATGAATTTAAGATTGAACTCTGAGTTTGAGAACAGTTTCAGTCACATTTAAAAGAAAAACCCCAGGGAGACAAGCTTACCATCTACCTAGAAGAGAACGATGGAGAACAAGAAAAGAAAAACCATACCATTGGACTTAAGCACAAATGGAAGTCAGCCACATGGGGGACAGGCGGCCATACTGATAGGAGTAAGGTATCAGAGAAAGAATAAAAAGCCCAGAGTACCAAAAAGCAGATTTTTTTCCCCACCTGGGACAGTCTTACTGTGTAGCTCTAACTAGCCTGGAGTTTGCTGTGTAGACCAGGCTGGCCTTGAACTCACAGAAATCTACCTGCCTCTGCTTCCCAAGGCTGGGGTTGAACGTGCAAGCACCAGTACGCCCAGCTCAGAGGAAGCCTGATTAGATTCTGGCCAACATCTAAAGACACAGAAAAAGAAGAAGTCAGGGTTTTCTGAGTAATTCAGAAAAGTGGGCAGGCATGAGCCAATGTCATGGCTGCATTCCCAGAAGTGCCTGCACTAGGAGCAGCTATCTGGGAAGGAAAATTACATTATCTCAGTAAAGGGACCGACATTACTCCTGTTTCTTTACCATGACTTAAGGTCAGCCTGTCTTCCTGAGGTCTGGGCTCAGCTAGAATGTCAGATCTTCACCTGGGCTAGGGGTTCCTTCTCTTGACCAGAAGGAAATAGCTTTTCCTTAATGGGCCTTCACTGCCACCATAAGGATTTCAGAATGGGAGAAAATGTTAGATACATCAAGAAATTACACTGTTGCCTCCGAGGTCTCAGTTTCACGAGGACAAGCTTTGAGAAGGAGGCTCCGAGAGCTTCTGTGTGGTCTGAGGAATGAGACACTGTAGCCATACTTTCTATTGTGAATAGAAAGCTAAAGTGAAAGAAATAGCAAGTGATAGGTAGATGATAGACGAATGGATAGATAGCGGAACACGATCAAATCAGGTGTCTCCAAACATTCACCGAAATTGACTCTGAAAACCCCCCTCTATGCAGGCAGCTGGAGTGGCTGACTCAGATCCAGGGCAGAACAGACCGTCCCCTTGTGTGATAATTCCAAGTAGAAGAACAAACAGTAATAAGAGATGACATCATCAAATCAAGGGCTCACAACATGCAGTAGAAAACAACTGGGGAGGTTGAGGCAGTCAGCGGGAGTTCCCAATGAGCTTTCCGTGCTGTCCTTGGGGCTCAACTTCCTGCTTCTCCTTCCCACTGACAGCCCTTTCTGTAAACAGTAGTCATGTCCCGTCAGAAACGGTTTACTTTTAAGCTGTTCTTGAGGACAAATGTTTTTATTCTTGGGCAGTTTTACTGTCTTCTTCTCTCCTTGTGTGTAGTTAGGGAGGCCCATCTATCCCAGACAAGGGGCCTTGGAGCACATTTTAGACAAACATGCTTGGATCATCTGCTTCCAGAGCCAGCTTCTCAGTGAGCTCAGACAGCACATGGACCAAATCTAATAATACATTACATTATTACAAATACATTACAGAGCTCAAGAGCTGTGTCACAGGCAGAGCTGAAACACTCATGTAGTTGCATATAAGATGGGCTCACTATGAGCTGGTTATGAGTTCACCGAACACTCATTAAAATGGAGACCTATCCTGTTGAATTATCCTGAAAGACCAAGAAGGAGCCACAGGCACAGAGAAGCAAGAAATCAACCTGGCAGGATACAGATTCGTTGAGGAGGGAAGAGATTGTCCTCTGGGTGTGTCTGTAACGGAGCATCTTAGGGAGGGCTAACAGAGGTGGGGAGCCTTACACTAAGTGTGTGCAGCACTGTTCCACAGACTGCACAAGAAGGAGAAAGTGAGCTGCACACCACCAGCACTCATGTCTCTGTTACCTAACAGCGATGCACTCTGACCAGCTTCGTCCTGTTCCTGCTGTTGCCCTTTCTCTGCCGTGATGGACTCTTGAACGGGGACCCTAAGGAAAACATCCTTTAAGTTGCTTCTGTTAGTAACTTTAGCAGCAGAAGGGGTGACTGAGACATGCTTGCTACACGCAGATGTGCCACCTAACAATGGAACTGGTAGGATCAGGTTAGTCTGAACTTGTGAGCGGTGTAACTTGCCTGAAGGAGGTGGTGGAGCAGTGTGCCAGCGCGACAGTGCGATCTGATTGAAATGTCACTAAAGTGCAGCACGATGACACCCTCAAATGTGCAAAAGCTGAGAGTTGTAGCATTCTCCCTGAGAAGCCTCCGTGTGGGTCTAACCCAGCCAGTGGAAGGTGAATCAATGCGGATTCTACAAATGGAGGAGCTGAAGTGTGAAAATGCCACCTTTAAAAACCGAATAAACACCGACAGAATCAACAGATGGGAAGAGGGGAGGGTTGGTGAGACTGGATGGGAGATGAGAGGGTAGTGAGGGCGATGAATCTAAACACATTATGTGCAAGTATGCAAATGTCATAATGAGACTCATGTATCATACATACTAATGAAGAACATTCAAAATGTATCAACATAAAGGCAACAGGACAGCAAAAGTCCCTAAAAGGACAAGAAGGAGGTTAAGCCTGGGCAGGAAGTGTAGACAGGAGATACCTGCTATGTGCTTCCTCCTTTACGTTGTATGACTTTGGTCAGTTGGGAGAGCTCTTACTACACTTGCCACTGCCTTTGGGTGTAGACCTTTGAAATGGGCAAACCGGGAGAAAGAGAAATAACCAAGCAAGAACAGATCATTTTGGAGCGTAGACACATAGCTCTGTGGTATGGCACCTGCTTTAGTATGTGTGAGTCTCTGTTTTGAATTCCAGCACTCTCATGTACCTGGACACACACACAGACCATTGAGCAAAATCGAAAAACAAAGGGAATGGCAACGAATTGTATAATGATTAAAATAAAGGTAAGACTTAAGTCTGTTGCCCTAAGATAAAACCATCTGACATTGGCTGAACAATTTAGTTAATAGTCTTTTATTAAGATTTAATCACATTTGGGGCATAGAGATAGCTTATAGGTTGAGCACTTACTGTTCTTCCAGAGGACCACGTTTGGATCCCTGCACCCGTGTAGGTAGCTCACAACTGCCCTCATCTTCTGGTTTCTGAGGCCACCTGTACACACATGGTGCACATAAATTCACACAGGCACACGAACATCCACATACATAGAAATTAGTTACATATGATTTATTATGTGTATGTATGTGGGGTGTGTGTAGGGTACCCTAGTACCTAAGGAGGTCAGAGGACACCCCTGTGGTAACTTGTTCTTTCCTTCTGTTACGTGTGTCCTGAGGATCAAATCTACATCATCAGATGGACAGCAAGCATGTTTACTCACTGAGCCATCTCAATAATACCAAATAATAATAATAATAATAATAATAATAATAATAATAATGATAATAATACAATTAAGCTGGTATTGGTTACTTGTAAGTCAAAATCATCCAGGAAGCAAAAGGGTGGTCAGAAATACACAGACAGGTTGAGAGCGATGAGTCAGAGGTAAAGAGCACTGGCTGCTTTCCTACAGGACCAAGGTTTCATTTCTAGTACCCACAGGGTAGCTAACAGCTGTAACTCCAGTTCCAGGGCCTCTAATGCCCTCTTTCGGCCTCCACAAGCTCCAGGCATATGTGTGGTACACAGACATTGTCTTAGGGTTTACTGCTGTGAACAGACACCATGACCAAGGCAAGTCTTACAAGGACAACATTTAATTGGGGCTGGCTTACAGGTTCAGAGGTTCATTCCGTTATCATCATGGTGGAGAGCATGGCAGCACACAGGAAGCCATGATTCTGGGGAGAGAGCTAAGAGTTCTGAACCCACAGACAGCAGGAAGAGAGAACCACTGGGCCTGGCTTGAACTTCTGAAACCTCCAAAGACACACTTCTTCCAGAAAGGCCACACTGTCTAATCTTTCTCAAGTAGTGACACTCCCTAATGACTAAGCATGAAAATCTATGCACTTATGAGGACCCTTTATACACAAATCACCAACCACATTTTCTTAATAGTCAGAGTTGATCACCAACTCTTCTAGGCCAAGATTTTGCTATTGTTTCTTTCCTCATTGTGGCTTCATAGAGTAAAAAACAAACAAACAAACAAACTTATTCCTTTTGTTTTATGTATAAGTGTTTTACATACCACATGCATTCTTGGTGTCCACAGAGGTTCGATGAAGGTATAGGATCTTCTGGAACTAGAGTTACACGTGGTTGTTTTAACTGGGGTTTCTATTGCTTGAAGGGATACCATGACCATGGCAACCCTTAACAAGGAAAACATTTAATTGGAGCTGGCTTACAGTTTCAGAGGTTTAATCCATTATTGTCATGGCAGAAAGTATGGCAGCATGCAGACAGACATGGTGCTGGAGAAAGAGCTGGCAGGTATCAGGAAGAGCATTTGAAAATCCAAGGCCCGCCCCTAGTGATACACTTTCTCTAATGAAGCCACACCTAGTCCACCAAGGCCACACCTCCTAATACTGCCACTCTTTACAAGCCTATGGAGAGCATTTTCATTCAAACCACTACAGTTGTGAACCACTGTTGGGTGCTGAGAATCAAACCTGGGTCCTTTGCAAGAGCAGCAAGTGTACTTACCTGTTGAGCCATCTCTCCAACCCCCTTATAAAGACTTAAAAAAGTCATCTTCCTTTGGTCTAGGGAACTTTGGAAAAGAATGCAGTTAGCTTATGTTTACCTCACCATTCAAATGGTTAAAATATAGTTTTAAAGATTAAACTATTGTCTTATAATATTGAAAATCTACAAATGAGCAGTCCTTCACTATGTTGCATTTACCAAATATCATAGAGGGGAAAAACAAGCACTTGGGCAGATAAATACAAGTATACTAGGTACATGGGTCTGCAGATTTTGCTGCTGCTCCCTTCTGTCTTAGTCAGTCTTCTATTGCTATGATTTAAATGTAAGGGCACATTAAGTAGATTAAACGGTTAAACCAGGTCTGGTAGTGCACACCTTTAATCCCAGCATTTGAGAGCAAAGACACTCAGATCTCTGCAGGTTCAGCCTGGTCTATGTAGTGAGTTCCAGGATAGCCAGGGCTACATAGTGAGACCCTGTCTTAAAAAAAAAAAAAGCAAATAAATTTAGGTAAAATTAATAATAAATTTGAACATATGGAACTCTTTGTTCCATAAACATACACTGTAGCTTTTTATAAAGTAACCTAAGGAACATCTTAAAAACTGGCTGTGTATTTTCAGTGTAGTGTGAGCATTAGGTGTTATTTAAAAATATACCATTAAGATCAGGTCCCAGTTTAATGCGAAATCTTATGGGGGAGGTTAGAGTAGCTCTAGTTGAAATTTAGGGACTGAGGCAGGACTTCACAAGGCTCTCACTCAAAAGAGCCTTCTTCAGGGTACAGTTGCCGAGCACCATATAAAGACGGGAAACAGTTTTAAGATGTAACATTTCCACTTTGGAACATAAAATAATTGAGCTTACATTGTCACCTTCTGCTCAAGACACATGGTTGTAGGAGGAATTTTGAGTACACAGAAGTATGTTCAGGCAGCTAATTCTCCTGACTTAGCAGAATTAAGCCTCCATGTGCTGTGGAGATAGTGGCATTTCCAAGGAAGAGGGAGAGTCTGTTCTAGGAGTGTTTAAAATGTATGGGGCAGATAAGGATACAGTGTAGTTATAGAGGAGATAGAAGGATTAGGAGAGAAAGCAGAGTTGGGCGTAGGAGAGGGAGTCAGACCTCAGTGGATACTGTTTTCCTTTTTGAGACATGGTCTCATTATGTAGACCTTGCTGGCTCAGAACTCACTGTGTAGACCAGTTTGGCCTGGATCTCAAGCTCTGCCTGCCTCTGCCATCTGAGTGTCAGTATGAAAGGCATGTGCCGCCACACCCAGCCCTTCAGTGAATACCTTTGATTTTGCTTTTGAGCCTGGAGGGGACCTTCTTCAGAAAGCAGAGGCATAACATTGTCATGTCATCCCGAAGCTGTGGAGCATGTGCCATCCTTACCTTCTCCCTTCTGCCCTTCTGGATTTCCATGTGGGGTTTCTCAGGCCAAGGAGCATGGAAAGCCATATTGAATGAGCATAGATAAGTCAGCTTAGGATTCTGAGAGTGATGTCTGTCTCTTCCATTCCTGCTGGCTTTTGAATGGAAGTATTCAGACACAGAACCAAGGGCTTTAAATACAAAATACTAACTAGTTTCTTTCTTCCTTTGTTTGTTTGTTTGTTTGTTTCTTCCTCCATCTGCCCTCCTTTTCTGAGTCAAGAATTCACTGTAAGTCTGGTCTGGAATTTATTGTTAAGCCCAGGCTGCACCTGAGTGTTGATTATAAGCATGGCCCATTTTATCCAGTGAAAGTTGATGGTTGTACATGCTTCTAGCATGTTTGGGAAAACCAGGTTAGCATAGTTCTTCCTATGAGATTCAAAGCACATACGACACCAGAGACATAATACAGAATCTAGTATGTTGGGGGAACTTTCAAAGTAGAGACATAATGAAGGAGCCTTAAGGAAAAGATGTAGATAAGATCGCCTAGCCTGTGTAAGTAATTATAGTTCAGAAAATGTATGTTTCCGTGAGCTGCATGCATGCCGGTGGTTCCAAAGTTTATGTCAGTGTGGGCAGTGATAGTTACCTTTATGATGGGTTTGTGTAAGTATGGTCCATGATATTCACACACATGACAAAGTCCCCTGATAGTGCATTCTTAGGATGTATCTCTGCTAAGTGACTCATGACTGCGTAACTCAAAAACAGTAACACCAAGGAAATTAACATATGCAAGCAGATGTTAACAGCGGCGTGTAAAGAGTGCACAAGAGTTGGTTTGTAGACACTAAATTCTGTTGGAAACTGTGTCTCAGTCAAGGGAGGAAGTATGTAACGAATGCTGTCAGTAGCAAAGACGTTATCAATGAGGAGATCATGTGTGCTTTTTGGATTAGGAAATAGTTCCCAATGGTAAGTCTAAGACTGAGGTTGAGATAGTGGCTTCAGATGACGGAATGAGTACGGCAAACAGATTATTTTCCCCGCAGTTGCGTGACCGGTTCTGAGCCTTGACCTCAGTTTTGCGGTGCTGTGAAACTGCCTCACGTCACAACCATGTACTATTTGCAGTTGTAGCAGTTATATTAGGTATCTGTTTATGATAGTAATGACAAACACTCCTTACCATCTTACTGAATGGATGTAACGTATCCAGTGTGCCCTGTTTTGTAGTTTTGTCTTGCTGTCGTTATAGTACTGCAGTGGACCTTTATGTGTGTGTGTCTGTGTGTGCATCCGCATGTCTTTGCATGCAGAATGCTATTATGTCAAATTTTTGGACACTTACTGGATGCATAATAGGTTCTATATGCTGAACATTTGGATAGATAGTGTAAAGTTCTTCAGCTTCTGATCACCGCTACTGTGGACCCTACCCCCACCTTCAATATCAACCACATTTGAATGGTTTGTAATGCATTTCAAGATGGATTCAGTGACATTTGATGTTTATTTTAAAAATGCCAAGTCTTCCTGTATTAGGATGCATTAGTGTCCACTTGTGTGTATGGAGAGGTCTTCACACATGTACTTCCATGTTAAGGCCAGTGCTCTGTGGTTGAGGAATTCTGAGTGAGGTCTTTTCATTTAGCAGCTGTTCTTGGGGATTTTTGTCTATTTAGTGGCTGTCATTTTATTGAATTCCTTGTTGCTTTTTGCTTGTTACTTAATTTTCTCAGGTGTTGTATAATTCTATAATATATAATATATACTATAATACATAAAACATATGTTACAGTATATATAATAACATATATAATATATTCTATAATTTTATGATAGAATACAATAATATTATGATTATATAATTATAATTCTATAATAATTATAAAACATAATATAATTATAGAATACATTATATAAATTACTTATAAATCATTTTTTGTAGGGATGCCTCTGAGGTTTAGAGTACTCTTCTAGAGGTCTCAGGTTTGGTTTCCAGCATCCATATAGCTGTAACTTTAGTTCCATGGGGTTCGATGCCCTTTTCTGACCTCTGCAGGAACTGTATATCCATGGTGCATAAACGTATGTGCAGGCAGAACAGTTGTAAATGTTTAATAAACATAAATAAATTCTAAGAAATGTTTTTGTTTCCTCTTCTCTAACATGTATTTGTTAGATGGTTTTTGGTTTGTTTTCTTTTTTCTTTTTTTTTTTTTTTTGGTTTTTCGAGACAGGGTTTCTCTGTGTATCCCTGGCTGTCCTGGAATGCACTCTGTAGACCAGGCTGGCCTCGAACTCAGAAATCCGCCTGCCTCTGCCTCCCAAGTGCTGGGATTAAAGGCGTGCGGTTTTTTTGTTTTGTTTTTGTTTTTGTTTTTTTCCCTGGGCTGTGAGACGGACTCACTTTGCCGTTGCCGCAGCAAGCAGAGGCTAGACTCAAACTCCGGAGATACGGCTGCCTCGGGCCGGCTGACGGGAACTCTTAAAATAGAAAGCATATAACTGGGACTGGCTTACAGTTTCTGAGGTTTAGTTCATTATCGTCATAGTGGGAAACATGGCAGTGTGCAGGCAGACGTGCTGGAGAGGTTCCTGAGAGTTCTACATCTGGATTTGTAGGCCATAGGGAATGATTAACATACTGGATATGTCTTGAGCATCTGAGACCTCAAAGCCTAGTGATGCACTTCTAACAAAGCCACACCTACTCCAACTAGGCCACACCTTCTCCTAGTGCCACTCCATATGGGCCTCTGGGGTCATTTTTATTTAGACTACTACATTCCACTCTCTGGTCCCCATAGGCTTATAGACATCATAATGCAAAATGCATTTTATTCCAACTTCAAAAGTTCTCATAGTCTATAAGAATTCTCAAACTTGTTTAAAAGTTTAGAGTCTCTTTTGAACTTAAGGCAATCTCTTAACTGCAATTCTCTGTAGAATCAAAAATAAAAAAGCAGATCCCATACTTCTAACATATAGTTTCACAGGCTATACATTACTATTCCAAAAGGGAGCAAAGTGACGAACTACTGTCCCAAAGCAAAACTGAAAACCAGCCGGACAGACTCCAAACTCTGCATCTCATGTCTGATGTCAAAGCACTCTTCAGATCTCTAACTCCTTTCAGTTTTGTTGACTGCAACACACTTCTTTCTCTTGGGCTGGTTCCACTCCCTGTTGGCAGCTTTCCTCAGCAGGTATCCCATGGCTCTGGCATCTCTAACATCTTGGGGTCTCCAAGGCAATCCAGGATTCATTTTCACAGTTTTACACAATGGCCTTCATGCAGGGACACCCCTGACACATGCCTGTCACAATAGATTTTTTAGCCATAGAGGGAGACTTATAACCCTTTTTTGTAATTTTGACTCTAAAGCCAGATTCGAGTGGCTGAAGTGTCATCTTTACCAGCTTTCTGGTTTTGATGTTTTCCTTCACTGCCTGAGCTTGGCTGTCCTAAAACTCAATCTCTAGACCAGGCTGGCCCCAAACTCAGAGAATTGACTGCGTCTGCCGCTGGAGTGCTAGGATTAAAGGTGTGTACCACTACACCGGGTCTTAAACTTTTCTTTAACTTCTTTTCACAAGTTGAAATCTTAGCTGGGTGGGATCTTTCTCTGAGGTCAGCGCTCCCTTTATTTTATTTAACATTAGAATTTTCTTTAATCTGTTTATCTCCTTGAACACAGGACTTAGCTTCGTTCTACTTCTCAATGCCCCCTTTCTCCTTGAGCTGTACACTTTGCCTTGTTCTTGTTTAGTTTGCTCCTTTTCATTGTATATCTTAAGAGTCAAAACTAATAATCACATGACAGAGTCAATACGAGACTGTTTTGAAATTTGCTCTGCCAGCACAGTGAATCCACAACCCTTCAATTTAACCTCAGGCAGACTTTTTTGAAGAAGGACAAAAAGCCACCAAATTCTTTGCCAGAATATCACAAGAATGATCTCTAGGCCATGTAGTGATATTCTTCTCTGTAACCTCTTGATCCAGGCCCCCACGGTTCACCCCCACCCTCAGCACCACTGTCTTCCATGTTCCTAACTGTATAGCCAATTAAGCCCCACTCAAAGTGTTCAACGCCTTTTCCAAACAAAGTCCCCAAGTCCACATTCTTCCCAACACAAGCACGGTCAGGCCTATCAATCACAGCAATATCCCACTCCCAATACCACGTTCTATTTTAGGGTTTCATTGCTATGAAGAGACACTGTGACCACAGCAACTCTTATGAAAGACAACATTTAATTGGAGCTGGCTTACAGTTTCAGAGTTTCAGTCCATTATCATCATGGAGGGAAGCATGGTGGCACAGAGGCAGACATGGTGCTGAGAGGTAGCTGAGAGCTTTTCATCTGGATCCACAGGCACAGGGAGAGACGGCCACACTGGATGTTTTGTGGAGTAGGTGGTGAGTGAATAAGTTGGCTGGTTAAAAAAACACATAGAATTAGACTTGATGATCTAGTGATACCTGGCTTACTTATTGGCTCACTAAGCTTTTTAGCCTCTGGCCAGTAACTCAGTTCATCAGAGCATGCCTCCATAATAATATCGGGTCATGCTGGAGATGAGTTGGCTGTCTCTCACTGGGGCCTTGAACTTGCTGTTTTCCTGCCTCAGCTTCCCTGCTGTGGGGATTCTAGGCAGAGCCACCATACAGTGCTGGTCTTGGATTCTCAGGTTCAGTCTGTGTTACCTTGATTCTCTAAAGCCTCCAGACTCTGGGTGCCTAGAAACTTACTCTACTATGTATGGGTCTGTGATCCTGACATGGGAGACTATGGATTCACTTTGTTAATGATTCCTGTGCCCAGATCTGAAGTGTGTAGAC
This sequence comes from Mastomys natalensis, assembly GCA_021653895.1. Taxonomy (NCBI): domain Eukaryota; kingdom Metazoa; phylum Chordata; class Mammalia; order Rodentia; family Muridae; genus Mastomys; species Mastomys natalensis. The sequence continues at coordinate 226,059 of JAJTUV010000969.1, forward strand.
TTGTAGGGGCTTCAGATGGGCCTTGTCCTGTAGGACCTAGGCATCTCAGGGTCTGACCTTGCCCTCTCCTGTGATCTGAAGAACTCACACCCTGTGGAGGTTGGACAATAGGTATGGTACAAAGGCAGCCAGCTTGTGTGTCTTACTTGATATGCTTTAGAAAATACCAAAGCCAGCATATGGTAAAAATATGTTTTAAAAAAAAATCGTAAAATTAAGATTTAGAAATTTCAAGTGGAAGCATTTAATATCAAACATCTTGAAATAATCTGTAAATTAGAACAAATTCATTGTTCCTTTGTAGTTCCAGGAAACGTTTTACCCACTCTAAGCAAAGCTAAGGCTGGCTGGACTGGTGATCAGCTGAGATGGGGTCCTGAGACTCCTCAGGTTCCTGAGACGGCTTTTCCGTGTGCCCTTCCAGCAGATGGTCTGAGTGATGTTTTACCCTCCTCCCCTTTATACTTAGGAGATTATCGAATGCTTTTGGAACAGAAAGTAGTATTCTGGCAGTTGTTTTCGTAAAGGCTTTTGGAACCCACCAGAGTATCTTGACAGAAAATGGGCTTCTTTCTCCTGTATCGAGATGGGAGAGAGATGCTCTCGTCAGATGATCCTCAGGAGATGGCAAGAGCCGTGTCTAGACATATGCCATGGCATTTTAAGAAAATTACATAGTCAATCCAAAAGTTTAGGGAGTGAGGAAGTGAGTCCTTTGTACAGAGCCCGCGCTGGAGTTAGCTGCAACTTAGGCGTGGGTTCTTTTCTGCGCTTCCCCAGCTCTGTAGTCTGGGTAGCCTAGCTTTGCAGCGCCCCAGTTCTCCTATCTGCAAAACTGGGACAATTGTGTCTTCTTTGTGAAGGTCAGAGGAATGTGACAGCTGGGTGAGAGTCAGGGGTTGGAGGCACAGACACGACCATTATTCACGCTTCTGTCCTGGGCCAACAAGCCAAGGTTGTAAGCTACTACTTTCAAATGATTCTCAGCGAGCACAGTTTGTTTTTCTCTCTCTACTTTTTTTTTTTTTTTTTAAACTTCAAGGGAGTATTCTAGGCTTGGTGTGCTTATAATGAAAGACGTGAGCGGGTGTGGTCTCGAGCATTGCCGTCTAAACCTGTGTTGATGACTTTGTGCTTTTAGGTATACCAAGCTTGGCTACGCAGGCAACACAGAGCCACAGTTCATTATCCCGTCATGTAAGTAAAGCTCTTCCTTGGGTTCTGAAGGCTTGTGTTTCTCAGCATTTTAAAGCATCCCAGTTCTGTGTATCAGGGTGTCGTAATGTTTTTAGTGTCTTCTTATAGACCATCACCCACTTCCTGGGAAGGGCTGCTTTAACTCTGAGCGTTGCTATGGGAGGAGGTTGTCACCTGGACCTCATTAGCAGCACACAGGTTCTCCATCCCTTTGACTCTTTCTTTGTCAGTTGGCTTTCTAGTTTCACCTCGGGAGGCTTCGAGGGGCCTTTCATTGTTTTCTAAGTGTCTGGAACTGTCCCTCTGGTTCCTTAAGACTGATCTGTAATTTTAAGGAAGCACAGTTTGGTCTATGGCACAGCACCAGTTACTGTTGAAACACTTTCTGTTTGTTTGTTTGTTTCCTTGTTTGTGAGAGGTCTATGATTGCCCTTGCCATACCGTTCGTTCGGAATGTTCTGTTTGTTTAACGTCAGCCAAGGGTGGTGCACTTAGGTGCCACGCCTTGGGCATGAGCTCACCTTACCTGTTCTTTATTGCCCATAGGCGTCTCTCCAGAGGACTAGTCAGGCTTTAGAGATAGACTTCTCTGGTTTGCATCCCAGAGACATTTTGCCCAAGGGAAAGGGGAGTAAACCTGTTTGTTGCTGCTGAGATCCTAGGACCCAGCTCAGAAGGAGAGCTTGGATACAATGTATTCATTCAGGTCAAGGCCGAAGCCTTTCTGTAGTTAGGGTGAGCATCGGATCCCTAGACAGTGCAGTCCAGATTCCTTGAGGAGATCTGAGCCACAGATCTCCAGTTCTGTGCCTGAGGGAGAGTGACAGCTCTGGCTTCCCCGGGGTGTGCAGGTGCCACATGTGGGGTCTGCTGTGTCCTCATTTTAAATTCATAAAGTGGAATGTTGTCTGATAAGGATGCCTAACGAATAACAGACCAGGGGACTTAGTCACCAGAGTCATATCACGATTCTGAAAGTCCAGAGGCCAAGTTCAAGTGCACATCTGGTGGCACATCTTTTCCTAGACTTATGAAGGGGCTGTCTTCTTCCCCATTGTGCTATCATGTCACCTTTGCTCTGTGTGAGCATGTGTGATTGTGAGAGAACTGGTGTCCCTTCCTATCAGGCCGCCACTCAAATTTCATTAGGACCCTGCCCTTGTAACCTTTGAAAATTCACTATGTTCATAAAAGTCCTGTCTCCAAATCCAGTAATAATGGAAGCCGGGCTTCTTTCTGTGGAGGCTTAGTTAGGCCCATGACCTCTGACCTCTCCATGACCTCTGACATCTCTACAGTGATCAGCTACTGAACTTCATCATGAGGAGCGGTGGTCCCATGCTGAGTTGACAAATTGGGCTTTCTTGGTTTTTTTCAAGCAGAGATTAGATTTTTTAACCTTGTTAAGTGCCTCATCTAGGAAGGACTGACTGTGCTCCCTTTGCTTTGTTGCCATCTGAAACTCAGCAGCGCTGGGTAGGCTGCACCACTTAACTTGTCCTCATTCATAGAGGGAAGTGAAACCTGTTATTAGCAGGAGTCACTGTCAAAAGGAAGGTGAGCACTCAGACTGGGGCTGTGAGAATCGGCAGTGGTGACAGCTAGAAGAGAATAAAGATGTCAGAGAATGGGGAGTTAGAGGATGGGAATGTTAAAAATTTATTTTATCTGTTTAAGATTTTACTTGTTTATTTTTATGTGTATGGATGTTTTGCCTGCATGTATATCTGTACACCACATGTGTGCAGTGCCTGCAGCGGCCAGAAGAGGGCGTTGGATCATCTGGGACTGGAGTTATAGATGGTTTTGAGACACTAAATGGGTGGGTGCTGGGAATTGAACCCAGGTTCTCTGAAAGAAGGGACATGCTCTCAAGTCCTGAGCCATCTTTCATTCTTATCTTTTTATTTTGTAATTTATATGTGTATGTGCTGAGCGTGCGTGTGCACTTGTGCGTGAGTGAAGAGGACATGAAGTCCCTGGATTTATAGGCAGTTCTGAGCCACCTGAGACGGGAGCTAGGAGACAAATTCAAGTCCTCTGCAGGAGTGGTATGTGCTCTTCACCATGGGGCCATCTCTCCAGCCCCAAACGGCGATACTGTTAGCCTCGATTCTTATGGGAGAGCCTTGCCCGAAACACTGTTGAAGATGTTAGGGCAGATGTGTGGGCGTTTTGAGGTAGGTGCGGGCCTCCGGTCACCCTGGGCCACTCACCCACTGCTCATCTCTGTGCGGAGAGCTTTTCTGTTTGTAGAGGTCTCATTTACAAGACCAGTTTGAGGATGTGTGTGCTGAAGTGGCTTCAGGAGAGATGGGTCTGGGCTTGCCTGGAATGTACCAGACCCATGTCCCATAGCGCAGGCGAGAGGGAAAGAAGAAGAGGAGCAGAGAGGGGGAGTGAGGGAGTGTGTGTGTGTGGAAGGACTGTGAGCCCCAGGGGCCAAGGCCAAATGTGGGTGTGGAGAAGCGGAAGTTGAGCTCCACGCTGCTGCCTCAGCCCGGCAGGAGTCGGGGTTGAAGTTCGGAGAAGTGTCATGTGATAAAGACTGGACTGTCTTCCTAGGGAACCTCATTTTGCACACCAGGAATGCTTACAGGCTCCTAGGGGAGCCTACAGGCTTCAGGGCCTGGCTGTTGGAACCAGGCCTCACTTGGCCTCATTGTTTGGAGGAAGTTTATTCTTTTTTTTTTCTTCCTATTTTTGTTTTGAGATTGTTGGAGACGTTGGGAGCTGAGGAGAGAGTGTAGTGAGCACAGCAGTAAAGGGGGCAGAGGAACAGGGTGGGGTGGGAGTTCCCTGTGCTCACTGCTTCCTGGGGGAGTTGCCAGAAGCTCAGACTAGGTGAGTTCTGGGATGAGGGCTTGCCCACAGAGGGGCCTGAGGCAGCATTTGTTGCTGTTCTTTCTTGAGACTAATCTTACTCTATAGCCCTGGCTGGCACGGAACTCTCCATGTAGACCAGGCTAGTCTCTAACTCACATAGCTTTACCTGCCTCTGCTTCCCTGACTGCTGAGATTAAAGGTATGTGCCCCCAATCCTGGCCTGGTTTTTTTTTTTTTTTTTTTTTTAATAATTAAAAGAAATTAAATATAGCCTTAGTATTTTGGCTTGGTTAATAAAATGCAAAAGAAACTATAGTAAAGTTCCCTGGACCCCACCTACAAAAGCACACTAACATTTCATCTTATATCAGAGCAAACATGTACAGTCAGGTGCTACATAAGGCAGTGCTGGCTGGCAGGCGTGTGGCACAGGCCTTGGAACGATTTAGTTGGTATAAGTGTACTTACTTGCTATGCCATCACCTGAAGGGAGGTTCTCAGATGTCAGCTGTCTGTGACTGACCGATACCCTTCTGGCTGAATCCCAGCCCTTCCTTCCTGTTCTTTCCTCCGGTGGATATTTTCTGCCTAGGTTTCTAGCGTTACGTTTCAGCTTTACATCCTAGGTATAGAGGTCCACTGTGCTGTGAATTTTTAAAGCAATTTTCTACAACATTTCAGCATTATCTTAAAAAAAAAACAAACAGACTCTTCAATGTTGTCTTTAGTATCTATCACTGCTAATGTATGCAGATCTAAAGCTGGGTCTGGTGTGAGTATAAAACTCAGTCTCCTTTTGCAGACCAGATCTTAAACTCACGACCCTCTTGCCTCAGCTTCCCTGTGCTGGGATTACAGACATAGGTCATTACATCCAGCTAACGTTTTTAGCAACATGAATATTCCCCGGTTTTCTATTATGCAAAACAGTGTAGCGAACATCTCCTATGTACATGCCCGTCGTCTTGAGCAGGGATCTGAGCAGCTCTGGTTGTGTGGCCGCCACGCAGCTGTCGGTCTTCTCATGAGTCCAGTGTTGGCCTCTGCTCTCCAGCAACTGCAGTGAGGATCTGTCTTCCCTCCACTAGCCTCAAGTTCAGTGAATGTACCGTTACCTGGCTTTTAGAGTTTTCTTTCTCTGCTTATCGGTAAAGCTGAGCATTGTTTATTAGCTGTTCCTGCTTTTCTTTCCATTTTTAAATTTGCATTTTTGGTAAGTTTTGGTGTCGTGGGGACACTAAGCATCATGTACTGGTTTGTTACAGCTCTTGTTCCTATTCTTGTGACTATTGGTTTATTTTTGTGGCGTTTGTGTGTACTAACCACTGAGCTACGTTCCTGGTGCAATGTGAGACTCTTAAACTGATTTTTTTTTTTTTTTTTTGTCATCTAGAAATTTTAAATTTTGACAGAGTTTCAGCTTGTCATGTCTCTATTTTTAAAAGTGCACTACCATTCCAAAGAACTCATAAGGAGTTGTGTATTTTCTGAGTTAAGTTTTGAATATGCATGAAAGATAACTAGCTGATTTTATTTCCAAGTCTAAGCCAGTTGCCCCCCGCACCAGCGATGACAAGTGCACTCCCGTGTGACACTCCTTTTCTGTCACACCAAGGTCACACTTAGGCTTGGGAATATTGTTCTGGAGACAGGATTTGTTTTACCAGATAGCTCAGAACTGTTGTTAATCTTCTGCCTCAGCCTCCAGAGTGCTGGGGTTACAGATGTGAGCCACCGTGCTAGCTCATACTTAGAGGAACATTTGGTCTTTATTTTCTTCACTGATGCGTTTGTCTCTGCTTCAGGGATGCATTCTGAATCCCACTGTTGCGTTGTACAGTTTTCTCTAGTGGGTTTGATGGTCTCTCTTTCTTTCCCTCCTCCTTTCTTTGTTGAATGATTTGACTCTTCCTTTATACTGTAAATTTTAGAATCAGTTAGATAATTATAAAAAAAACTACGAGGAGGTCTTGAGTTGAGATACTCTTTTTAGAGGCTAATTTAAGATTTTTACATTTAATTGATATTCATGGATAAGAATTGAATTTTCAGTTCCTGTTCTTGAAGGCAGAATAGGCGTTCCCATTGTTCATTCATGTCTTGTGAGTTTTACAGTAAAAGTTTTATCTTCTTTAAATTCTTCCACATGCTTTTTTTTTTGTGTGTGTTAGATTTATTTTTAGTAGTTTTTATGTTTTATTGTGTGTGAATTTATTTTTAAAATTAAACTTTCTAATTAGTTCTTGCTAGCCAATCAGCACACTCTCGGGGCTGGAGCAGCTGAGAGTGTGTACCGCTCTTTCCAAGGATCTGAGTTCAGTTCCCAGTTCTCGTGTTAGGCAGTTCACAATTACCAGCAAGTCCAGCTTTAGGGAATCCTATGCTCTCTTCTGGACTCTGTGAGCATCTGCATACACACATGCATATCCCTACATACAAATGCAGACATACGTGCGTAACTTGAAATAAAATAAATCATAATGTTTGAGATTTGTAAGTTATTTTTGCATGTAGCAACATTTGTTTGACAGTCTGCAGATAAACCCTCCCCTCCCTTTCCTCCTGCCTCCCTTCCTCCCTCTCCCCTGGCCCTGTTTTGTGGTATATGTACTACGCAGGCGTGAGCACCTGTGAATGAATGTCGATGGAGGCGAGAGGTTGTCATTGATGTCTTTGCTCATTTCTCTGCACCTTAATTTTTGAGACAGTATCATTCTTCCCACCCCACCGCCCCTCCCGCCCCCGCGGGCTGTGAGACGGACTCACGGTAGAGGCTGGGTTAGAGGCTGGACTCGTGAGAGACGCCGCCTCGGACTCCCAAGCGCAGCGACGACAGCGGTGTGCCACCGTGGCTAGCTGACAGTATCATTCTTTTACCTTAGAGCTTTTCAACTGTGCGAGGTTGCCTCACCAGCCAGTGAGCTCCTGTTTCTGCCTGCCCAGCACTGAGACTCTGGATACCTAAGTCTCTGCTCGGCCTTCACACGGATGCTGGAGATCTAAACTCAGGTTCTGTTGCGTGCACAGTCAGCACCTTACTGACTGGGCCATCCCCCAGCCCCATCTGCAGGCAGGCCATTGTATTGCTTGCAAGTAATGGTTACGTTTGGCTTCTAATCCTGGTCTAAATTTTGCTTTCTTATTGTGTCTGTTTGTGTTTGCTTGTTCTTTTGGGACATTTATTTATTATTGTATGTGGGGTGCACATGCCACGGTTTGCATGTGGAGATAGATAGAGGACAACTTCCAATAGTCAGTTCTCTTCTTCTATCATGTGGGTCCCAGGGATGAAACTCAGGTCATTAGGCTTGCTGACATCTTCTCTGGTCAAGTCATCCTGCTGGTCTTTGGGGGCTGTTATGTTGGCTAGAACTTCTATTAAAACAGTAATTAGAACTGAGACTAGCAAGTGTTTTGTCTTACTGACCTTAAGGAGAGCACAGTTTTAGTGTTTCATTAGTGGTTCTATATAGGTTCTTATGGCCATGCCATTTCAGGTTTAAACAATGCTCTAACAGCTGTGTCCAGTGACACATGTCTGGAATGAGCCCTTGAGAGGCAGAGGCAGGAGGAACCCGGGAAGTTTGTCTTCTTCATATTGATTATATTCCAATTTTTTTTTTCCTGAACAGAAAACTTAAGACAATGATTTTAACTAATAAGACATGATGTATTCTAGACACTTGTTTTTCTAAAGGCAGTTGTTTATTATAAATTTGACTCCTACAGTTCTGCTGTGGTGGTTTGACATTCGTAGTATTTCTTACTATTTTATCTTCACTCCAAACATGCTAAACAAAGAGTTACTCTGTGTACTTGAAGCCTTACTTTAAGGAAACACTCCTTGACTACATAAAACACACACACAGAACATGTCTTTTAATATTTGCAGTGCGTAAGAAGTCTGTTTGTACAAAAATGAGACTGTTTTTTACTGTGCAACTTTCCTCAGGGGAAACAAAACCCAAAAGAAAAGTAACAACAAACTAGATACAAAGAAACAATCTGGGAGCCGGGCTGGATAACCCAGCACTGTAATCCAATCAGGAGACTGAGGCAGGAGGATAGAGAGCTTGAGCCAGCCTGGACCACACAGCAAGAAGAGTCTGTCTCAAAAGCCAAAGCCAACCAAACAGTAAAATCCTATTCTGCTCCAGGGAGCTGACTTTGATACAATGGGTGTGCACAGTTCTTTGTCTGAAGCTTCTCCGGAAGAGTGTTCTGGTCTTGTGTTAGGGCCCTTGTTTGACAATGTAATACCTGTGCCATCTCTATCTGATCTAGCAGTTGTCTTAATTAAGTTGATGTTTCTGATTCTTCCTATATGGTTTATCTAGATTCTTTATCTTGTTTTAAGGGGGGATGCCTCTTTGTTTCTGGCAGTTTGGGGTCAAAGTGCAGGTTTCGACTTGGCCCTTTTGGACACCTAGTTGGGAAGGTTCTGTGTTAGTGCCGGGTGGGGAGGAGGTCAGGGCTCTGTGGTCCTGGGGTAGCTGGGCTACCTAGGTTAGACAAGAGCTCTACCACTGAGCCTCATCTCCAGCTCAAGCTTGTGTGTCTTTATTGTTTTGCTTGGATTCTGTTGCCTGCGATGTAATTATGAAAATAAGTACCATCTCCCTCCCCACTTCCTCTCTCCCACCTCTGTATTCCCCTCCCCCTTCCTCCCTGCCACTGCTCTGTTAGGTCTGGGCTCAGAACAGAGAGGGATAAGATTTACTTTACTGTCATTTACATTTCTGTTTGTCCTCCTTTATTTCCCATTAAGTCTTAGGCCCTTTGAGGTGTGGGGTGGGGGGTGTAGCTTTCTTTTTCTTTTGCTTCATGTTTTGCCCCCCAGATTCTTGGCAGACTCGAGCGATGTCATGAATTGTAGGATCTTTTTCCCCTCACCACCTCACATTCTGTACTACTGGCTTGACAGTTTAATCAGAAATTTATACAGAATTAAGCTTGTTCTTGCCAGACGATAAAATAACTCTATCTTTCTCCCTTTTTCAAGAAAACAATTTTATGTGTGCGGGTATATTGCTTGCTCGTATATCTGTGCACCACATTCATTTCTTGCCCACAGAGGTCAGAAGAGGGCGCCAGATTGCCCTGGGACTCTAGTAACAGGTGTTTGTGAGCCATCTGGTGCTGGGATTAGAACCCAGGTCTTCTGTGAGAGCTGCAAGCGCCCTTAACCACTGAGCCATCTCTCCAGGTCCTTCTTGTATCCTTCTCTTTTCACTGTTATTTCATGATGCTCTTCTCAGGAAAAAAAAAAGACATTCCATTCACTCTTAAAATGCTGCTTTAATTCTGATTCTGTAATAATTTGAGTGTGTCAGCAAATCTACCTTTAGAAATAATTTATGTGTATACTTATTTGTTTTGGAATAATGTTTTACATTTACTTATTTATTATTAACATTTATTATTATTATTATTGGTCTGTGTGTGTGTGTGTGTGTATGTACTTGTGGCACAGTGTGCATAGAGGTCAGAGGTCAAGCTACTGGTGTCAGTTTTATCCTTCTACCCATTGGTCCCAGAGGTTGACCTCAGGCTTGGTGGCAAGCGCCTTTACCCCTGAGCCATCATGTCAACCCTGGAATAATTTTAAAGATGAATTTACTGCAAAGCTTGTATCTTACAATTCCAGATAGGTGTGCAGTTGGATTTATTTTAAATGTCCCAGGCTGCCTGCGGCATAGGATGATAGGCTGACACAAAGTTACAAACTCAACTCTCGCTATGCAGTTCTTAACTGTGAGCTTTGTGTAGCAATGCTAAAAGCTGGACACAACCTGCTAGCTACAAACATTTGAATTTTGTTCTGTTATCTTCCCTCCCCACCCTATAACTGAAAAGCACATATGCTTAGTAGCTAAAGAGAACAGCCACTGTGGTCCTTCCGCCCAGGGATAGCTGTGCCCAGCTTTGACAGTCTCAGGCCCACACATGAGGTGACCTGTAAATGACTGAAATGGAGCCTGTGGTTCTGAAAGGACACTTGGTAGCTCTGTGTGAGGCTTTGATACATTTTCACCACCTCTGACTTCAGATGAGTTAGGACACCTGAGTGTGCCTTGTCACTATTGGGATTTGTTCTACAGAGCAGTTTGTACCTTTATTCACTCTGACACTCCTTTAGAGTGACTTTTAAAAGGTGACTTATTGGATGAATCCATTGTCACAGTGTTTCCTGATTTCTCCCCCCGAGTGGTTCCATCTTGCTGCCCCTTTAAGCGTTCAGGCACATTTTCAGTGTGGCGTTCAGTGTGGTGCTCTGTCCCTGTTGAGTGTCTGTATGTATTATGGCGTGCTGCAGCCCTGCATAGGGGGTGTTGGGATGTGTCCCCCTCCTCTCATGCTGAGAGCACTTACTGCAGAGCAGCTAGCCTGGAAGTGCTGAGCTCCGTGTGCAAAGGGGATCTCACTTTGTGAAGTGAAATCGTATCAGAAAGATCACCCCTCCCCGCTTTGAGGTACACACAGGGTTTTCGTGGTAGAACTCTGAGGACCTCCTGTTTATTTGCAGTGGTGACTGTGGCTTCACCTGACATACACTATACCCCTTAGGAGGTTCTGTTGGCATAACGACAGAATTAGGCTTATGTTAGGATAATTTGACATAGTTTGAACACTTTCCAAATTCACAACCAGTATTTCAGTAGCATAGAATATTAACACGACACACATTTCTTGGGTGCTCACTGGTGGCAGCTGCTCAGGTGCAAAGTCTGTTTCTTGGAAGCAGCATGACCTCGATCATTGTCACAGTAGTACCCACCTGATAGTCTCCCGTGAGGACTCAGTGACCGTGTGCACACAAAGGAGCAGCAGAGTATGTAAGTCTAACTCTGTGTACTTCTTGCTTTATGATCCGCATGTGCCCACCCCTGGAGATGTAGTAGAAGACATACATTTTCTGACTTGGAGTCTCCAGTCTCGGTGGTGGACTGGTTGGCGTTCTTCGTGAAGAATGTGTTAATGGGCATAGGAAGGGCCAGTGAACATCGAGAACATGCCCCCGCCTGCCAGGTAGTCAAGGAAAGTATCCAGGAGGGATGGCTTTCCCCAGAAACCCGATGAGGAGGAGGAACTGAAGGGAGCTCCAACTGTGACCAGGGGTTAGGAGTGTCAGTGCAAACTGCACCTTTGTAGAGTGTTTCACAGTTTATTGGATATTAAATTCTGGGGTGAAGTTTATATGATTATTTATTCCTATGTGTAGTTGCAAATATGTACTGTTAAGATCTTCTGTGATATTGTTGTTTGAATAATTGTATTTCTCTTTGTGCAAAGATGCTGGCCTATAACCTGATAGCTTCATTTTAATTGGAAGGCCCAACTCCCCCCTCTCTACAAATAGACTTTATGTCTAAGACTATTTGATGTCGTTTTGTTAAAATGACTTAAGAACACATACACATTATCTTTCAGTTCCCCTTAATCTTCTATGCTATATAGAATTTTGCCCCCCACCAAACTGCATTGTATAGTCAACCTGTGGTGCATGTATGGTCCACAACATCCCCTGATTTCTTAAGGGGCTCTTCTAGATGAGGCCAGTTAACATTGCTTCTGTGCCAACATTAAAAGCAGTTCCCTTGCATCACACTAAGATGATACTGGAAAAGAGTTGTTTGTTTCTGTTACTTCCTGTGCTCACCACGTCTCCCGTGAGCAGCCCAACCCCACATACAACCTTAGCAGTCACATTCACTCACACGGACATATAGATTTGTTAACTATCCCTGATAACTCAGACAATGCATGGAGAGTGGCAACATCTTTGTGAAAGAAAAACAATCTGTTTCCCTCCAGGTATCGCCATCAGAGAATCCGCAAAGGTAGTTGATCAAGCCCAAAGAAGGGTGTTGAGAGGAGTTGATGACCTTGACTTCTTCATAGGGGACGAAGCCATTGATAAACCTACCTATGCTACCAAGGTAAAGTTGTACCAGCAGTGTGTTTGTGTAAGAGCAGAGCCAAACGGAGCAGAGCGTGTCTGTGTCTGGTGGTTGTACCTGTGAGTTGTGGAATGCTCCTTCTTTCTGACGCTCAGGTGGAGGTGGTTAGTTGAACAGAGGGGGTTGTTTTTGAAGAGGTGGAGTACCAAATGAGCTAATTGCCCCAAGTCACACAGTTGTCAGCAGGGTGAGCAAGATCTGCCCTTCTGGGAAGGCGCAGGTTGACTAATGCACATCTCAGATTTGGAAACTTGCAGACTGAGTGAATAAGAAGAAGTACTAATACTAAAGCAGGAGGTTTTTTTTTTTTTTTTTTTTTTTTAAAGAGATAATTTAAATTGCTTTTTCAATTTAGCATACCAAGCGATGGATTGCATCCTGACATTTTCATAGACACATGTCGTTGTACTTTGTCCTTCTCCTCCCCCACTTCCTCTGATGACCTCATGACCTCTCTGGTCTACCTGCTCACTCTTGCCGGTTCCCTCTCTTCCTCCAAATACTCCTCCTTCCTGCCCTCATGACACATGAACTCCGTCATTCTCCTTTTCTCCCTCCTCCCTTAAGATCACTTCCTCTCCACTCATGGTACCCTTTTTGCTTTCATTCATTACACGCACACATAGACACACACATACACTCACTTGCACTCACACACACACATGCATACACACACACACACACACACACACATATAAAGATAGAGAGAAAGTGACAGAGCTAGAACCAGACAGAGAGGGAGAGAGATTGATATAAATCTAGGTTTCATATATGAGAGAAAACATGCAGTATTTGTTTTTCTGAGTCTGGCTTATTTACCTTAACAATCTCCCTTTGCATCCATTTTTTTTTTTGAAATTGTCATGATTTCATTTATTTATTTATTTATTTATTTATGCTAAATAAAATTCCATTGTGTCCTGGTACTACAATTAAAAGGAATCCCTTCACCTGTGGATAGATGTCTCGCTGAGTTCCATTTCTTGGCTGCTGTGAATACACAGTGGTCACCATGAACATGCATATATCTCCGAGGTTTATTGACATGGAGTCCTTCAGTTCTATGCCACGTGTGGGCTCCCTGTGTAATACCGTAGTTCTGTTTTTAGTTCTTTTTAGAAACCTTCACGCTGACTTCTGTAATAGCTCTGTCAGTTCACAGTCCACCAGCAGTGCACAGTAGTTCCCGATTCTCTCTACCTCTTCCCCAGCAAAGCCAGGCTGTCTTTTGTAAACACAAAAGGACGAGAGAGAGTTGCATGGTAGATGAGTCTGCCCAGGGCCATCAGGTAGTTCCACGTACTGAGAGGCGCTGCCAGAAATACACTGTATAAGTAGTTCCTTGTTAAAGCATGTTGTTTATATTTGAATTACGGGGGGGGGGGAGAGGGGGTAGCTTCTCACCAGGAGGCCTTCGTCCTGTTGGGCTACACAGCCTCCTCTGCCTGTGCAGTGAAGCTGTTGCTTCTGTCCTTTTTGCTCCAGTGGCCTATACGACATGGCATCGTTGAAGACTGGGATCTTATGGAAAGGTTCATGGAACAAGTGGTCTTTAAGTATCTTCGTGCTGAACCTGAGGACCATTATTTTTTAATGGTGAGTAGCTGGAACCAAGAGGAATATACTCCTGTGAATTCCAAAGTACTTAGACTGTTTTTTTTTTTGTTTGTTTGTTTGTTTTTGTTTTTTAACACAAAGTCCTCCTAAAGACTTTGGCATAAATCTGGCTGCTTTTACGGACAAATATCAGAAAGCAGAAGAAAAATATTAAGAACCTAAAAGGCTTAGCACCCTGTAGATCAGGAAGGCCAAAGCCCAGTGGCCTTAGGCTACTCAGTTCAACAGCTTAGAGATGGACCCGTCTTTTAGTATGGCCTCTTCTGTTGGCTCTTTGGTGCCTCAGGACAGCTGTCCAGCTTTCTCTGTCACTACCTCAGAGCCTATGTATTTCTGCTCAGTAGTAGAAGGGAAAGCTTTTCCTGCAGCTTAGAAGCCATTCTTAGGAACCTTCCTGGTGGTTTTGCCCTGTGCGCCTGAGCTGTCTGTGAGTCTAGGAGACAGGGAGGAGGGGTGAGTACTGTAACCTCCAGCACGAGGTCTAGAGAGGGAGGCTTCAGTGGGAAGCTCTTGTGTCCTTGAGAAGTTAAGTGGACGCTGTGACTATTATTCTGTTATAGCAGAGAAACCTCAGCTAGTATGTCACTTTCCAGTGTTTAGATCCTACTGTAAGAGGGAACTGATCTGAGCGAGGGGGTCTGATTATGGTACTTAAGTGTCCTGTCAAACAAAAACAGCGTAGAAAAATGAGAAGAAATACCTCCTGGGATCTATAAGATCTAATTGTTCTATTTAACATAATGTTTTTCTCCCATGGAATAGCCTTTTTACATTAAAGTAGTCTAAGGTATAAACTGCTTGCTGCATAAACAGCAACTCTGTACAATATAAGCTGCGTATTAAAACACACGTGAACTAGCTTTGGATTTTTCTATGCAAGTATATTGTTAAATGGTTCCAAATTCAGTTTTAATTATTTCCAGTGTTTTCCCACACACACTCTTTAGAGTTGTCTGGCTTAGAGGGTGGTAACTACAAGGTTAATAGTTAGGGAGTCTACATATTTAATGTCCATCAAGCCAAGTCTTTGAGGGTGCTCTGACCTGTCCCTTAGGTGTGTTTTCAAACTGGGAGCACAGTGGTTATATTGAAGAAAGGAAACCAGGAAGCTGACAGCTCGTGTGTCACTCTGTCTCAGCCTCTGCTTGCCGGGCTTGGTGCTTCCCCTGCTCTTGCTTATCACTGACTGACTATCTGTTGGATAGGATTTCAGGGCCAGGTACCATGTCCAGCTGCTTCCTTCTGCTTGCTTCAGCTTCCTGTGCCAGGAGCTCTTCTCTGCCTCTGCCTAAAGGGTGTCTGATCTAAGGCCTGTGGAGTAAATGCAGGTACATGCCACAGGGCACTTTTCCTGGAAAGGAAGAAAGGAAGAAAGGAAGGAAGGAAGGAAGGAAGAAAGAAGCAAGCAAGCAGAATGCCACCCAGATTTTTTGTCTCTCCCTGTCTCTGCCTTTATTCTCCTCCTAGTCCTCCTGCTCCTCCTCCTCCCCTCCCCCCATCTATCACACACACACACCCTTCCCTGGTTTAGCATACATATTGTGTGTGTGTGTGTGTGGGGGGGAAACAATTCGTTTCTAGGAAGAAATAGGAGGTGGTGTTTTATGTGAACCTAGAAAAAGTCCATTTGCTAAAAATAGGCACCATGGTAAATTTTAAAAATGCTCAAATTTATTACTAAAATACACAAAAATATCAATCTGCACACACTGCACTTTGAATTCTGCAAGTGTTGAATATGTTTGAGAGAATTTCCTGTTTCATTCAGGTGTATGTGTGTGTGTCTGTGTGTGTGTACCATATATGTGTGGGTGCCCATGGAGGCCAGAAGGCCTTGGATCCCTGGAGTTAGGGTTACAGGCGTTGTGAGCCGTCAGACAAGTGTACTGGGAACCAAACGTAGGTCCTCAGTAAGATCTTAACTGCTGAGGTAACTTTGTAGCCCTTCCACCTTATTTTCTGCTGAGGTAATTTTGTAGCCCTTCCACCTTATTTTTATAGTAAAAAATTACGCTTACAGATTTTGTGTGGTAATGCGTGCTGTGGTATGCACGTGTAGGACAGAGAACAGCTTACCAGGTAGATCCTAAAAACTGAGGGTTTTAGTCTTTGTAGGGAGTGCTGAGCCATCTGGCTGGCTCTTTTTTGAGACAGGGTCTCCCACTGAACCAGAGCTTTCCACTCTGGCTATACTGGCTATCCAGCAAGCCATATGGGTCCTTCTGCCTTGCCTCTCACAGGCTTGTTTGCTAATATACCTGAGTAATATAGTGAGTGTTGGGGCTCTGAACTCAGTACAAGGGTGGCAAGACTTCACCAGCAGAGCCATCTCCCAGCCTTATGTTCTTATCCATCTGTGGGTGGAATTGGGAGGAAGGAAGCCGATGTAGAAGGGAGTGGAGACATCTAACCACTGTTTTAGGTAAGGACTTGGGGTTTAGTGTGCCTAAGACTTCAGTGTGTATACGCCCTGAGTGACTCTCATCCACCCTATAGGAGCACACTGACTGTCCTTTATGATTTGTGTCTAGTCATTGGAGGGCACAGAGTGAGAACAAGCTGGCGGTAGCGTGCTTTCTAATGGCTTAGAGACGCACACTGGCCTGTGGACTGAGCTCGTGGCAGACAGGAATCCCGTGCTTGTCCTAGCACTGAACTGCCCGGACCTTAACACAAAACTGTGCTTTTTGAGACATTCTGTAGCCTAGACTGACCTGGGACTAACTATGTAGCACAGGCTGGTTTCAACTCACGGCAGTCCTGCCGCCTCAGTCTCCTGGTGTTGCCATAAGGTGTATGAGCCACTCGACACCACATTTGCCAGAACCGTGCTTTAAAGAGTTTTGGTATTTTTCATTTTTTAAAATTTTTGTTCTGGAAATTGAACCTTATGCCTTGAGGTTTGCATGGCAAGCACTCTGCCAGACTAGGTCTACCATTAGTGCCCACCACGCTCCTAGTGCACACCACACCCCTCGTACACACCACACCCCTAGTGCCCATCACACCCCTAGTGCACACCTCACCCCCAGTGCCCGCCATGCTCCCTAGTGTATACCACGCCCCCTAGTGCACACTGTGTCTCTGCTTTTTTCACATTCTGAAGCAGAATCTAAAGTTGCTGAGTTTGGGCATGAGCTCTGTTTCTCTGAAACCTTGTCAGATCTCAAAATTGTGATCCTCCTGCCTCAGCTTCACAAACAATTGGGATTTACAATTACAGTCATGTGCTACTGGCCTGGTCACAGTGATATTGAGTGGGAATCAAGTTGTAACTTCAGAAGAGATCCTTCAGACTTCATGAATCTAACTCACAAAGAACCAGCAAGACCACCAGCCGTCAAGGCGATCTTAAGGAACCAACTACAGCACTGTGATGTGGGTGGGGCTTGAGATGAGGAGTGAAGAAGGGAGACTGGGCCACCGTGTGCAGTGTGGTGGCAGGAGGTGGAGCTGTGTATTGTGTGACAGGGCAGGTGATGGTGCACGTGGAGAGTCCGGATGACAAGCATCGACTCTGTGCTTACTCCTGGGCATTGGTTTTCAGATGTTATTCACCGTTGTGTGTGTGTGTGTGTGTGTGTGTGTGTGTCTGTGTGTGTGTGTGTGTGTGTGTGTGAGAGAGAGAGAGAGAGAGAGGAGAGAGAGAGAGAGAGAGAGAAAAGAGAGAGAGAGAGAGAAAGAGAGAGAGAGACAGAGAGTCAGGCTTCAGGGATCCAGCTGTCTCCGTGTGCCCGGGTCTGGGACTACAGGTACAAGCCTTCACATCCAACTTCTTTTTCCCTTTAATTAGGTTTTTGGTTAGCAAACGACGTAATGGATTTCACTATGTTAATTTCATACGTATATGTCATGCTCTACAATTCCTTGGACTGTTTGGTAATTGTCTTAGAATTCGTATTACTTTGGTGTAACACCATGACTAAAAATCAAGCTGGGGAGGAAAGGGCTTATTTAGCTTCTATTTCCACAGGAAGTTCATCACAGAAGTAAGTCAGGGCAAGAACTCAAGCAGGGCAGAAACCTGGAGGCAGGAGCTGATGCAGAGGCCATGGAGGAGTGCTGCTTACTTGCTTGCTCAGCCTGCTGGCTTGCTTGCTTGCTTGCTTCCTTCTTCCCTTCTTTCCTTCCTTTCTTTTTTTCTTTAATTTTTAAAATCTTCTCTCATATGTTGCATCCTAGCTACAGTTTCCTTCCTTCTCCCCCCTCTCAGTTTCTCCCTCCCACACCCCTGTCCCCCACATCCACCCCACCTTCTCCTCCTCTCAGAAAAGAGCAGGCCTCCAAGGACATCAACCAAACACAGCAGAGCAAGCTACAAGAAGACCAGGCACATACCATCACATCAAGTTTGGCTGTGGCAACCCAGCAGGAGGAAAAGTGTCCCACAAGTAGGCATAGGAGTCAGGGACAGCCCTGGTCCCACTGTTCGGAGTCCCACAAGAACACCAAGCTACTCAGCCATAGTATATAAGCCTGTGGTCAGACCACAGGGTCCCTGATCTCTGGGAGCCCCAATGAGGCTCGGTCAGTTGAGTCTGTGGGCTGTGTTCTTGTGGTGTCCCTGCAATTATGGAGGGGCTTGAGGATAGAACTAGGTATGTGCATCAATTTTCTAGCTCATGGAGAAGTATAGAGTATTTTTCTTTCTTTTTTTTTTTTTTTCTCCTTTTTTTTTAGTCATGTGGTTGTCAACAGTCTGTTTCACTGCTTAATTAGAAAGAAGCTCTTCTACATGGTTAAAGCACATGTCTCCCAACAGGGCTGATTAATAGGTAATCTAGGTCAGTCTGCTTATAAAGACCACCAGAAGACCTTTACTTTTATCTCCATTTATTTCATGCTGAATTTATTCCCGTGCCATGAGCTTTTGTTTCTTCAGTTTCTTCTGGGATATCTTTTTCTTCTGTGCAACCTCCTCTTCTGGCTTTGGAACAATCTGCTCCTTCTCAGTGAGGATCATCTCAATGTGTCAGGGGGAGCTCATGTACGGGTTAATCCGGCGTGAGCTCTGTAGGTCCGTCGGCGCATCTTAGGTGCCTTGTTCACCTGGATGTGTTCGATGACTAGAGAATCTACGTCTAAACCCTTAAGTTCAGCATTACTCTCTGCGTTTTTAAGCATATGCAGCAAAAATTCTGCACTCTTTTTGGCCACCGTCCCTGTGTCCAGCCCCACTGTTTGGCCTGGGCGCACCTACCAACTCCACCATTATACCGACGGAATGGCACACATTATTTTTTTAAAGTGACATCCTTCAGGTACTTGGTAGCTTTGCGGATGTGCATGCCCTTGATGGCCTGGGCAGTTTCCCGGGTGTTCTTAAAATGAACACGAAGGTTTGAACCTCGTGATTTACAAGATTTTGTGGGGTTTTCTGGGTCAAGAGGTAGCGAACCATCTTGACGGGTCACCTCTCGCCGCTTACAAGAAGAGGTAGAGTATTTTTCATAATACTCATTAGTTATTCATTTTATATCAACACCAGCTGATAGTTTTATGATTGCTATGGATTATACATGCTCGTGTAATTTAATTTTATGTGATGTTCTAATCACATGTTTCAATATTAGCATGAATGAGGAAACTTTGCTGTTGTGTAATGGTTTGGGAATGTTTTATTAAGTGTGTCTTCCAGGGCCACTCTTCCTGTGCCTTTGGTGGTAGACACAGAAGAACTGGAAGGCCATGGAGGAAGTGGGTCATGAGGGCATAGCCTCAGGCATACTGACTTTGATCCCAGAACCGAGAGACCCTAACTACATAGCAAATATTTCCTGAAGAAGAGGTAGTTTAACTCTTCAAAGATGGCGAATTGTGATTTGTAGCCAGTGATAGGAGTCTAAAAATAGTAGTTCGAACAAGTTAGGGGTTTTAATTTTCTTGATAAAATAAGCCTATGGCAGACAGTTGGTGCTGGGCATGGCAGCTCTCTGGTGTCTCGAGGGATCATTCTCTAGTGTACTTGATGTTTGGCGTCTCTGGTAAGGGTGCTGACTATTCTAAGGTTGGTTGCTGTAGCCGCAGGTATTTCCTTATTCTGCAGGAAGAGGGAGGGACAAGGGTCTACAGCTTTTGTATCTTATTGGCCAGAACTTACCCGCTCTGTCATCCTCGCATGCAAAGAAGTCTGGGATATGTGTCTTGTCTGGGCCTGTTGCCATTTCCAGTACCAATCAATGACTAACAAGTAATGGCCACATGGTGCTAATAAGTACCCCTCATAGTACCTGTTGGAATAAGGTTACTCGAAGCTCGGAAAGAGCGCAGCTGCTCCGTGCCTCGTGCTGCATTCTGCCCATCTCGAATGGCCCATCAGGGACCCCGTGGGCCAGAGCACCATGGCCATGTCATGTCTGCTTCAGCTCTATGGTGGGTTTGCTTCTGTCGGAGCTTGGTCTGTAGCTAAAGGGGTCGCATTGCTATGTGAGGGGGTTTGTGTGGGGTCTGGTCCAGTTACATCCAGGTGTGTAAGCTCCTTCCCTTATTGCAGGAGAGATAAAGGGAGGGATCAGGATGCTTGGAAGTGATGTCTGTGCCTTTCTGGGGCACATTAATGATGACATTAACACAGCAATTTGTAACATTTAGTTGATTTTCACTCACTTTGTTTTTTTTTTTAAGATTTATTTATTTTATTTACATGAGTACACTGTAGCTGTCTTCAGACATACCAGAAGAGGACATCGGATCCCGTTACAGATGGTTGAGAGCCATCATGTGGTTGCTGGGAATTGAACTCAGGACCTCTGGGAAAGCAGCCAGTGTTCTTAACCACTGAGCCATCTCTATAGCTCTTTCACTCAGTCTTTAACTCACGTATTTTATATACAGTGTTTACTCCATTTTCGTGCTAATGTATTTATTTTTGTGTTTGTGTGTTTGAGTGCTGTATGTGTGTTAATGTGGCGGTCAGAAGATGTCTTGTGGGACATCTTTCTTCCATGTGGGCTCTGGGGCTTGAACTCAGGTTGTCAGGTTTGGTAGCAAGCACCTTCACGCACTGAGCCATCTTGGTGGCCCTTGCTCCATTTTTATTTTCAGTTTCTATATGATTACTTTTCTATCGCTGTGATAAAACACGGTGACCAAGGCAGTGTAAGGAAGAGAGTTTATGTTGGCTTAAGAGTCTGTCTATGGCTGTGAGGCATGTCAGCAAGTGCCAGGCACGGTGACAGGCAAGGAAGCTGAGGGGTCACATCTTCAATTACAGACACGAAGCAGAGAGAGCAAACAGCAAGTGGAATGAGGGTATAAATCTTCAAGGTCCACTCCTAGTGATGTATTTCCTTCAGCAAGACCATATTTCCTAAAACACAAAAGCATCACCTATGGAGTCCACGTGTTCAAATACGTGAGCCTTACATTTCTCATCAGAACCACCAATTCCTTGGTCATCATCGTAACAGCTGTGATTGTATAGCCAGCAGCTGGTGCCCATCTGTCTCGGACTCGTTCTGTGTTCAGACATTGACTCCTGTTTCCGGTCCTGAGAAACAGTGTAATCTTTGTGGATACGGGTCCACAGGCTGTTTGTTGTTGTTTGAGGCAGGGTCTCATTGTGGAGCTCTGTCTGGAACGTCCTATGTATACGAGGCTGGTGTCAAACTCTTAGATCTTGTCTGCCTCTGTTCCCGAGTGCTGGCATCAAAGGTGTGTGCCACTATGCCCAGCTCTACGCACCATTTTATTTTACATATAAAACCAGGCTGTTGGGAAAGTCTTAGGTCCCATTAGAGAGGCAACCAGCAAGTCTGAGTACTACTAGTTAAGACTGTCTTAGAAGGGCTGGCCATTATTGTGGTTCGTGGGCATCACAGTCGGGTAGGACTACTAATTGCTAGCCTCCCTTGGCAGCTTGCGTAGCGCCTTCTCATACTACGAAAGCTAGTTCTCATCGAGGAGGCTTTCTCTGAGCATTCTTTGTTTAAAGATAATTAGGGTTTAATTTGGGATTCTCAAGCAGTAAGAGTGTTGTGATTGCACGCAGGCCGTCGCTTACCTCAGCCTGAGCAGCATATAAAAGGCCCTCTTAGCACTAAGATTAATTTCCTGAGTTTATACACAGTTAGAGATATTTTGGTTTTGCAAAACGTTAGATTGACATTGTGACCAGATGCTAAATTATGGGCTGTCCTTCCTGTCATGGAGACTCTTAAGTGTGACTCTGTGCACCACAGAGTTAAAGTGACTGTGCTTTAGTGTTATTTTCCTGCTTGAAGTGTTATGGTGTGCTCTGCTCTGCTGCCTCGACAGAATATCACAGACAAAGTGGCTCAAACAAGAGGCATGTATTTCAGAGTTTTGGAGGCTGCAGGTTCAAGGCTAGGGAGGTACTGTCTGGGATGTCTCCTGGCAAGAGCCTTCTTCCTGGCCCATCCATGCTGCCTTCTTGCTGTGTTCTTGCTTGGCATCTTCACCATGCTGATGTGTGTAAGGCAGAAGGGAGGGAGAGAGTCAGACAGACAGTAGGAGAGAGGAAGGAAGGAGAGAGAAAAGAGAGAGAGAGAGAGAGAGAGAGAGAGAGGAGAGAGAGGGCAGGTTTGTGGGTTTAAGGCTTTAATGCATAGATTTTAGGGGCCGGTCTGGAGAGATGGCTCAGCCGTTAAAGGCTAGGCTCACAACCAAAATATAAGATTTTAGGGGCCTCCAATTTTGTTCAGAATAAAGGGTAATGTGGACTTTCTGCCAAAAGGCTCAGACCGTTTTCATTTATTTTTGTAGTTTACATAAATATAAGACGTAGAGCTTTATTGGTTTGGAAAGAATACAGAGCCTTGTTTGAATTTTTCTGCTGTCTGGTGACTTTTATCCTATTTGATGGTAGTTACTGCTTTTAAAAGGCTCTGACTTGTTGAGAATCTTTCAAGATTCTCATCTGCTTTGCTCCATGTTATGCTAGGTACGCAACCACTATCCCTCACTCAAAATGTGTGCAACCAGAAGCTCTCGGATTTTGGAATGCTTGTACATAATGAGATGCCATGGGCTCAGGACTGAGTTCTAAGTGCTAAATGTATTTGTGTTTCACAAAGATCTGTACACACAGCCTGAGGGTGATTTTATACTGTGTTTTTAGTGTACCTGTGTGTTGACTGACACCTGTCATGTAAGATCACTGTGACATCAGGTTGGTGCCCAGAATTTCAGGTTTGGAGTATCGTAAGCTGCTTCCTGTGTGCGTGTGCGTGCGTGGTGCGCATGTGTGTGTGTGTGTGTGCGCACACGTGTGTTTTCCATTTGTGTTTTGATTACTTTTCCGTTTGTTTTAGCATTTTTACATAATATTGACTGTTGACATTTGCTTTCAGTGCATGTATGAGTGTGGGCTTGGTATGCCCAGGAGGTCGCTGCCTGGGGAACATGGCGGCCATCCTGGAGTGCGGTGGGCTGAGCCTGCCACTGCTGCTGTGAGTGGCAGGTGGGAGGAAGCTTCTGCCTGACCTTTGCCCCTCTTTGGAGGCACTGGGCCTAGCATCACGAGTCTTCACTCTTGGCTGTATTGTGTTGCCTTTGGTGTCCCGCATCAGGGTTCTCTGTTTCAGGGTGGTTGAGTGTAATGCAGGTGATGAAGGAGCAATTCCTTTTCTGTGACTCGTTGAACTTTGAACTTTGGGTGAGTCATGAGAGCAGAAGCCTCACAGTGCCTTCACTCTACCTTGTCAGAGCTTTTAAGACCCACAATAAGCTACCTTAACTGAAGCTAAGATTCTTTCAGTAAAGCCTGTCTTTGCAGCTAGGGAATTCTAGACTACCCGGGCCAGCGTACCTGTGGGCCAGCCTTTTTATAGTTCTGATGTAGTTAATGTTTTCTTACAGACAGAACCTCCACTGAACACACCGGAAAACAGAGAGTACCTTGCAGAAATCATGTTTGAATCATTTAATGTGCCAGGACTCTACATTGCAGTACAGGTAATAAAAAACAAAAAAACAAAAAAACCAAAAAAACACCCACATTGTTATTGTGATTCTGACAGTGGAAGAAGCAGAAATCCCAAGGTCGTTTGTGTTCAGCCTGGCTAGACACTCATAACTACCACTGAAATAAAACTGGTCTGGCTCTACAGCTTTCCTATGCAGAGTCTCATGTGTTTTTATTTGGTTGACAAGTTAGAGATGTAGAGGTCTTTCTGTCTGTCTGTCTGCCCGCCTGCCTGTCTGTCTTTCTTTCCTTCTGTCTTTTTAAAAAAACTTCTCACACTTATTTTGGTTCACTCTAAGTGTAAGAAAAAACAAAACAAAGCCAACAACAGTAAAAATGAAATGAACAGACATCATAAAATCCATTGGAAAACATCGGGGACGGGTGGCTCGGGCCATGATCCTGCCACCCGAGACGATAAAGCAGGAGGTCAGCCCTGGATAGATTTATGTTCTGAGGCAAGTCTGAGTTACAGAGTGAGATCCTGTCTCAGAACACAACAAACAAACACCAAGCCAAAACAAAGTAAATGCCCCGGGAGAATCCTAGGATTAGGGTTCGTTAGTTCTGTGCACTCTGGCTTCAGAGAGGCTCCGAGCTCCCAGGAGCTTCCAGAACTCACCCTGAAGCTCTTTCTTGGCTTACCGTTTTATCGATGCTTTGGTGGTTGTGCACGAAGAACTTGGTTAGAGTTTTAAGGAGTAACTGAGATGCATCTTTTCCCAAAATTTTCTGCCTAGTATTACTTCCTTTTAAGAGAGAAGAGTCCATGGGGAGATGGGTTTTGGAGGTGCTGTGTACGGTTGTCTCCCTGTGTTCAGTCACCATGCCTGTTAACACAGAAAGGGCTCCAACCAGTCCCACAGAAGAAATCTAGAATTATTACTTTTTCTTTTGTTTTTGTTTGTTTTTTGAGACAAGGTTTCTTTGTGTAACCATAGCTGGCCTCGAACTGGCAGAGATCAGCCTGCCTCTGCTGGCATCAAAGGTGTGTGCCACACTGCCTGGCTGAAGTCTAATAATTCTATTCTTTCCCAGGACACATATAGTATATAGAATAGGAAGGCATTCAGAAACACTGAATGTATTATTATTTAGACAAGATCTTACTTTATAGCTTACGCTGGCCTCAAATTCAGGGTGATCCTCCTGTGTCAACCTCTTTGAGTGCTGTGGTGACAGGTGTGTCCCACCATGTCCCACAAGGACCAATGTTCTTAAGATGATCCACGTGCCGTGCTTAGAGTCTCCATGGCAGGAAGGACAGACTAATAATTTGGTATCTGCCCACAATGCCCAATCAGCATTTTGCAAAACCAAAATATCTTTAACTGTAAAAACTCAGAAAATTAGTATTAATGCTGAGAAGACCTTACATACGCTGCTCAGAATGAGTTGAGGGTTACACTGTATACAATTAAAAGTTTAACTCCTGTGTCCATCTTGGCTTGACCTTGGGCTGGACAGTTCCTTGCTGCAGGTGTCCTGTGCACTGCAGAGTGTGGGGCAACAGCCCCTCCCAGCCTCCTTGCCTCTGACAGCCGTGACTGTGAGTGGCCAATGGCTCTGTGAGGACAGAGTTGCCTTTGGCTGAGAACTGCTGTCTTGCACCTGCCAGATGAGACTTTCTTGATGGGGGGCAGGGGTCCCCATCATCTGTTAGAGAAGAGCTCTATGTGGGCTGGGGATGTAGATCACTTGGTGGAGTGCTTGCCCAGTACAAAACCCTGGGTTTGATCCCAAGCCCTGTGTAAGCTGGGTATGGTGGTGCACATCTGAATTTCTAGTACTCTGCAATTGGAGGCAGGAAGATTAGGAGTTCAAGGCCATTCTTGTCTACACAATGAACCTGGGTTACAGGAGACCTTGCCTTCAGCCACAGACAAACTCCCAAACAAACAAACGCTCCATGTGTCATACCTTGCAGTGTTTGTGGCTGCACTTGGACCATCATCAGATTAGAAGTTAAATCTTACGATGTAGCAATGGGATTCCATTTCATTGATTTTGTTTGTAAAACTTTATAGTGTTTTGTTGAAAACTTGACTCCTTCATTTGAAGTGAAAGCTGGCATGCCAGTTGGCCGAGGGAGAATTGTAATTTGGGAGATGTGGGATGGGGAAAGGGAAGTTTCTCAGATTTATGAAGTAAGAAAGAGTTCACTGCAGAATCTGAGACCAGCTGAGCAATGGCTTCTGATCTTCCTGGGTGTTCTGCCTCTCTTCAATGTCTCTCTCTCTAGGCAGTGCTGGCTCTGGCAGCCTCTTGGACATCCCGGCAAGTTGGTGAACGCACACTGACAGGGATAGTCATAGACAGCGGAGACGGTGTCACCCATGTTATCCCAGTGGTAAGCACGGGGTTCTTATTTTACTCTCTGAGGGTTAACCTGACCTGGGGTAAGAGAAGAAATGAAAAAGGCAAAACAAAACTCAACCTCCTACAAGTAACGTGCCGCCTTTATGTGGTGTCGTAGAAACAACAATGGGACCTTCCTTCCTCTCTTCCTTCTTCTCTCCTGTCCCTCCATACCTCCCTCCCTTTCTCCTTTCTTTCTTTCTTTTTTTTTTTTTTATTTTGAGACAGGGCCTCCTTCGATGGCTTGAACTGACAGATCTCTATCTGCCTCTGCCTCTCAAGTGCTGGGATTAAAAGTATGTGCCACCACCTTGGCAATGGGAGTTTAGAGTCCAGGAAGGTGAGAAAGAGTTTGAAAGTTGGCTATGCTTGTGCCTTTGGTGGTTTTGAAATAGGGAGCTGCCGGGCGTTGGTGCGCACGCCTTTAATCCCAGCACTTGGGAGGCAGAGGCAGGTGGATTTCTGAGTTCGAGGCCAGCCTGGTCTACAGAGTGAGTTCCAGGACAGCCAGGGCTACACAGAGAAACCCTGTCTCGAAAACCTAAAAAAAAAAAAAAAAAAAAAAAATCTTAGAAATAGGGAGCAAATTCGGTAGTCACATGCTCTTTTTGTCCAGGCTTCTGCTGTATTCCATGAGTGTCACATCAGTGTCCTGGCTTGTTGTGGTGGCTTGAATGAAAATGGCCCATAGGGAGTGGCACTGCTAGGAGGTGTGGCCTTATTGAGGAAGTGCGTCACTGGGGTGGGCTCTAAGGTCTCAGATGCTCAAGCCAGGCCTATGTGGCTATTTATTCCTACTGCCTGGGGATCCAGATGTAGCATTCTCAGCTCCTTCTCCAGCACCAAGTGTGCCAGCATGCCACCATACTTCCCACCATGATGATACTGGACTAAACCTCTGAATTATAAGCCAGCCCCAGCCCTGACTAAATGTTTCCCTTTATAAGAGTTGCTTTGGTCACGGTGTCTTCACAGCAATAGAAATCCTAACTAAGACACTCATCATTCTGGGCTGCTGCAGTTAGACACTATTATGGATGTCAAAGTTGAGGGTCAGGGCAAGCCCAGTGAAAGGCTCCGATCATCTGGAGCTTTGGAGAACTTGCCCTTGCCTCTGAATGAATTAAAGAGCTACAAGTGAGAGTTCATATTTGATTGCAGGGTTCTTACGATACCACCTTTGGGTTTTAAGTCATCAGGGGAATCACTTCTAACTCCCACTGCAGGAGGTTTTCATGTCTTTCTTTTGGTCCAAGGGATTACTTAAGGGAGTTATTTAAAAAAAAAAAAAAAAAAAAACCATCAACCAGTGTCAGTAGAAAGTCAGTCATTCCTGATCATCCCCCTTCAGGTTTCCTCAGTAACCATAGTTACGGTGTTAACCACAGTTATAAACACACACATAAAATATATGAAGTTCTGTAGCTTGTTTTTGCTACTTTGTGGGTTTTTTTTTCCTACCCTTCCTCTGATTTCACCTCTATTACTAGATAGGAGAGAAGGAAGGATAGAGAGAGGCGTGTTGGAGGGAGGGAGAGAGGGAGGAGGGAGGGAGGGAGGAGAGAGGGAATCCTTTAATCGAATTCTTTTCTTCTTGTTTCTTCTTTGAGCATGACAACTCGCAAGCCACAATCAACTCCTGCCCCTCCCATGACCACCAACCACCAACTTTGTCTCTTAGGCTTCTAGCATTTATTTATATACCGTCAGAAAAGTACCCAGAATGCCAAATGCCACACAATCGTAAAAACTATCTGCAGGTGGCAAAACCACGCCCCTGCTACAGCACCAGGCAAATCATAGTCAGCTGCTGTGGTCAGTTGGAAGCAGGCCCATATCCCACACCTGGGATCAAAATGAAAACATATTCTTATAACATTTTTGTGTTTTTTTTTAAAGAAACCAAAATACCAGAAATATCACGACAGAGCTCTTTATTAAATTTGAAGGCCTTTGCTTTTGAAAAATTGTGTGAGTGTGTGTGTGTGTACTGTGTTTGCATGGAAATGCATGCATGACCATATGTAGTAGTCATACGATCTTGTGGGAGTCAGGTCTCTCTATCATGTGAGTTCCAGGGATCAAACTCAGGCCAAGCACCTTTATCTGCTAAGCTATTTTTCCAGCCCTTAAATAAGTTTAAGTTTTGAAAAAAATTAAAAGTTATTTAATGATATGTACGTGTCTCTGTATCGGTGTGTGCACGTGAATACAGGTTCCCCCAAGAGGCCAGAGGCATTGGAACCCCTGGAACTGGAGTTGTTTTGTCTGCTGTCCAATGTCAGTGCTCCCCACAGAGTTCAGTCTGCTGTAAGAGCAGCAGTACATGACCTTAGCCACTGAGCCATTTCTCCCGCCCCCTGAATAGAATTTTAAAATGCAAATAAGAGTATTAAAAAAAAATCCAAAACTGAGTGGGGCGGCACAAGCCTGTAATTCCAGCATTTGAAAGGTGAAGGCAGGAGGTTCATAAGAAGAAAAGTCATCGTTGGCTCTATAGTGAGCTTAGGACTAGCCTGGTATACATGAGGCCTTGTGTCAACCAGCTCCACAAAATGGAACACCTTCTGTCTTCATGTACATGTGTGTGCTTACACACACCAACCAACCAACCAACCAACCAACCAACCAAACAAACAAACAAAACCCAACTTGGCCAAAGCCTAGCAAACAGGTGGACTTCCTTTCTTGGTGCTTTGTGTGAAAGACTAAAGCCATAAAAGGCTTGATAGTCAGGAAGGACAACAACCCAAGTCCCTATCACCTTGTACCCTTGCCCATGTGTCCTGTTCATGGGAGAAGGGACCCTTCAAAGTAGTCTCAGATGCTGGTTCTTATGGAATTGCTGGAGGACGTGATGCCACTCTGGCCTTGGACTCTCTCTCTCTCTCTCTCTCTCTCTCTCTCTCTCTCTCTCTCTTTCTGTTCTTGCAGAGCAGAGGGCCTCAGGTCCCGGTGCTGGGGCCCCAGGTCTGCCTGCATTGGTTCTCCATCATCTCTACACTTCCATCACTTGTTCACTTTGCCCAGGGTCAAGGGTCACTCAGCAAATATATAGTAGGAAGAGAAGAGATTTCACATAGAGCCCAGGTCCAGCGAGAAAGGGTTTTGCAATTTTCACTGTGTGTTACTTTAGGTTCTTCTCCCATTTACAAAAATTAATTTGTTACTGAAAATTTGGGTAAAGTAATAAACAATAAGAGAACAAAGTTACTCATAAACCCATCTAGACAATCACATTATAAACTGCATAGCCCCTCAAGCTTTGTTCACAGACACACACACTCACACATATATACACACACACACACACCACACATATATACACACATCACACCACACACAACACCATACACACACTATACACATACCACATACATACACACCACACACACCACACACACACATGCACACATACACACATACTCACACAATATACACACACACACACCACACACATATGCACACACCACACACACACGCATCAAGAGCTGTGGTTCAACTTCATGTCCTCCCTTTCCTCTGGGTCCTGTGGCACAGAGACCATGAAGTGCTGGATCGTGAAACCGACCAGCAAGCATCACCACACCCGAGTCTTTGCAGATAGGCTGGAAGGGTCGCCAGGCTCTAGGCAGTAGTCCTGCTAGTTGGATGCAGAGTTATTGTGGACTCCCACAGGCCCCTCACAGACACGCCTTTAGTAGCTCAGGAAGGCATCAGGAAGAATCCGATCCTAAGTTGCTCTGGCCTTCAGCTGACACTGGCTGGTTAGCTTCTTTAAATCACTCAGTATGCTGGACAGAACCATTTCTTGAACACTTAGTATCTACCATTAAAACACATGTCTGACAGGCAGGGTTTTATTTCATAGACATTATAAATGCCCTCAGGGTATTCGCTCCACACTAGGGATGGAGGTCGGAATCCTCGGACCCAGGGTTTGGATCCAGGCTTTTGGGGAAACCACAGTCCTCTGTACTTTTCCACAGTTGCTAACTTAGAATTAGGAGGAGCTTTATCGTTGGTTTAACAGTGCACAGACAAAGCCTGTTCTGGCTAGTTAAAGGAAAGCATTACTGTCGAGTTTACTCTTCTCTCAGGCAGCAGCAGCTTTTAGAAAAATGAACAATCCTGTACCGTTCCCCACATGTTCCTAGTGGAAACATTTTGGTTGCTTATGGAGATTCAGGCTACTGGAGTCATTTAGAATTTTAAATATTAATGGCACTGCAGATGCAGTCATTTAGAAAGACCTTAGCTGCTGAACCCCACAAGTGGGAGCCATTAAATGCCAGTTCAGTGCTCAGAAGGACGGGATCTGGGAAGGCGAGGCTGGGGACCTCCGCGCTGCACGGGCTCTGGACTTCCGGCTACTGACATGGCTGTCCTGCCTCCTCTTTCTCTCCAGGCAGAAGGTTATGTAATTGGAAGCTGCATCAAACACATCCCGATTGCAGGTAGAGATATTACGTATTTCATTCAACAGCTGCTAAGGGAGAGGGAGGTGGGAATCCCTCCTGAGCAGTCACTGGAGACCGCAAAAGCCATTAAGGTAAAAACAGAAGGGAACCTGTCTGGTTTGGGGGTGAGAGAGGAATGGTGCATGGGCCCCTCAATGCCATTGCCCCCTCCTGCTCCCTTCCTGTCCCCCCACCCCCCTGAGTGTGGGCCTTGACTGTTTTGCGTTGAGTTCAATGTGCTGGGGACTTGAGGCTCAATGTGCTCTCCTACACAGAGAGTGGCTTGGTAGCTGGTGTTGAGCCGCCGGTGTGTGGAGTAGAGCGTCGTTTAATCGGAGCCTAATTAAACAAAACCTTCAATTAGCTGCATGCTGTTTCTACATCTCCCTCCATGCTTCTGTTTAGAATCGGGAGGTGAGTCGCAGCAGTAGCTGTCAGGAATTCTGTGGTATCTGCCTGCCTTGTCCCCTGAGACCACACCTCAGAACCCTGCCAGTCCAGACCTCAGAGTCCTTAAACAGAACCCACCTGCATGTCTCCAGACCGAAGTTACACACTAGAACAGTGACAGGAAAATGTGAGCTTAGTAACAAAAGAACAAACTGGCTCTTAGGTCATTATTTAGAGTGTCTGCTTGACCTCACCCACCTTTGTATTGGTGTGGGTATGGAAGTTACAGACCTTTTCTTCTCAGCTAGCAAAACCAAAATACATACACACACACACACACACACACACACACACACACCACGCACGCATGCACACGCACACTCACACGCACACATCAAAATGCAAGAGATTCCTGAGTGTTCAAAGCTGGTTATTATATAGCAAGAGGAGGTGGGATTTTGTTCGGATCTGGAGAAAGGTCTGAGGTGGGGTGTGCCGTGTGGCCTCACACAGCTCTGGCTCTGAGCTGCAGTGTAGAGGGTAACTCTCCTGCTGTTTCCTCTCAGCCGAGCGTCTCTGGAGGTTGGTTGAATACAAGGAAGCATGGGGCAAGATTCCATATTTTGGTTGATACTAGTTGAGAACGATCCTTTTCGGATGGGGCAGAGAGAGGGCTGGCTCCTACAGACTGAATGTCACCCGTCCCTGCCTCGTGGGCCTGGGCTATCCCAGGACTGGGGAGACTCCAAGTGCTCAAGCAAAGGGGAAAAGCTGGTCCTTCCATGGTGGGGAAAGGTTTGCAAAGATGTCCTCAGACTTTCTTTGTAGACTGAAATATTGCCAAAGTTCCTCCTCAGCCTTCGTTTTCCTTTCCTCAGTGGGAGCCATCTCTTGGCAACCCCAGTGCTCCTACCTGATTCTGCTCTTAGTTTACAGTAGCTGCCAACTTATGTCGTGACATTTGCTCATTTCAGTTGTCTAGTGTCTGACTCTCAGCTAGACTGTCTCTGAGAGGGATCTAAGTACTTCATCCACTGTGTCTTCAGTGTTGTTCAAGTGACTTAGAATACCTAACCAGCAGGGTACATTTTTCAGGTACATTGTGGTCAGGGGATCAAGTAGACACTTAACAAAAGGACAGATTGCACTCCCTTAGGCTCGCACATGTACACACACACACACACACACACACACACACACACACACACTCTTTAGGATAGAATGGGCCAAGCTTAGTTTGCTGGTCTCAGGGACAGCAGTGAGGCTGGCACCTGACAGGGAGCCTGAGGGGGCAAACAAAGCCCAGGTGAGAAAGGAGCTGATGCTTTATAGATAGGTATTATTTCAGACAATATGGCAACAAAATTAAGGAGAACGTGGTAGTGATGCCTAACCATTGCAGAGAAAGCAGGCTTACCTGTTCAAGTGTAGCCATGTCTAAGCTGAAAGACAGTGGGGCACTTGCCATATGAGAGTTACAGTGTGAGCAGAGATGAATTCAGAGGTGTCTGTAAGGTGTGAGTTCCTGTGTATTTGTCAGAGGGCAAAGACACCGCTACTTACCAATGCTTGGCCATGTCTTTTTGTGTACACACAGGAGAAGTATTGTTACATTTGCCCTGATATTGTCAGAGAGTTTGCTAAGTATGACGTGGATCCCCGGAAGTGGATCAAACAGTACACGGGAATCAATGCGATCAACCAGAAGAAGTTCATTATAGATGTTGGTTATGAAAGGTTCCTGGGTCCAGAAATATTCTTTCACCCTGAGGTAAGATGTCTGAGTGAACTGAGAGAAGTGTGTGTGTGTGTGGAGCAATGCTGCCCCCTAGTGTGCAAAGAGCAGTTCTCAGTAAAGGGGCCCAGTGAGCACATGTGTCACATGGGGTTTCCTACTGCAATGTGGCTGCCTGGCGTGCCTTGCTGTAGACTTACCTGCTTTAACAGTCAAGGTTGGGGCTGTCCTGGAGATGAGGAAGATCTCTGAAGAGCAATAGAAGAAAATGGATTTGAAACTGACCTCAAGGGGCCTGTGGTAACACACAGTCAATAATCTCAAGGACTGTGTGCATTGGCTCCTGCATGAAAGTGGGATTAAGACAGTGTTTTGTGACTGTCCATGTAAAATCCGTGAATGCACAGCTGGTGAACTGGTTCACAACTATCTGCAACTCCAGCTCCAGGGGGTATGCTGTCCTCTTCTGGTCTCTGTGGGCACTGCACTCAGATGCTCAAACTCACACTCAGACACCCCCTCCCCCCACACACAACTAAAAGTAAAAATGAAGCCTTAAACTTTTGTTTGAAAATAGCTTGTGTTATTCGAGAAGACGTATAATCCTTCTCTCTTATTTGTATAACATTTAGTTTGCCAACCCAGACTTTATGGAGTCCATCTCGGATGTCGTCGATGAAGTCATACAGAACTGTCCCATAGATGTTCGCCGGCCGCTGTATAAGGTATAAGCTTCTTGGGTAAGGTGCTTTGACCTCCTTCCCACATTAAAGGCCTGTCATTGTTAGCGTCTTCATCGCTGGCCTGCTCCTGGGACACGTTCCAGTCGTGTATAACTGAGAGCTTTGACTCAGAGAGGGGAGGAGTGGGGTGTTGGGAATATGACACAGGCAACAGAGGGACTTTTAAAACTCTCTTCTTCCTCCCTCCCCTTCCTCCTCTGCTTGAGCACAGGCTGTTGACTGTCCTGCCTCCCCTCCCTAGCACTGGGGTTTCAAACCCTGTGTCTCCATGCCTGGTGTGAGCTGTCTTTTTGTTTTGACTGTCAAACTGGATTGAGTTAGGTGGTCTGAGCCATACACACTAATTGAGAGAGGAAGGTTTGCCCTGTTCAGGCTCTCCGGGGACTGCTCTTATTCTTTGGTGGGTATTTAGGTGCAGCGCTGAGGTTGGCATGACAGTAAGTACAAATATGCATATGGAATACTTTTTCCAAAATTCTTTGTCTGGAATTGTAAAACTGAAACGAGAGAAATCTAGTCATTGTTACATGAAAGGAAATATATGACAGCTCTAGCAAGACGAATGAGAATAGTCATTCTCGCCAATTACATGTGTGCATTCTTCGTCCTCAGATGTGCAGTTGCACCAGCCTTCATCCACACCATCATGTGCTCAGTTGTAGCTCATGTACAGTACACCTTCACACAGTTTCATTTCGAGAAAGTCGAATAAAGAAACTGTCCATCTACTAATAACATGTCTGAAGAGCCGAGCTGCATTAAAGCAATGGAGCGCATGAAAATCATTCACTTCTGTCCCCAGTCTACCCCATGGGGTCGAGTGCTGTGACAGATGGTAAATTTAAGGGATTTGTATGTATGTGGTGGCGTGCTTGTCATTAGGAATTGATCAAAAAGCTGAAAATACTGAAATAACTAATGGGAACCACTACAAATTAATGACATTAAAATGAACCAGGCAATTATGGTAATTGGAGGATGAGCAGCTTGCTTTAATTAGAGGGATCAAGGCAGGCTTGGGAAGGTACCTCTGAGCCAGTCAGACCTGGCCTGTGGAGCTGGTGTGGGAGAGGCCAGCCTGGTATAGAATCTGAGCACAGAGGTGGGATGCATAAGGAATTCACCCTTCCCGAAGCCTGTACTCAGCAGAGCTGGGAGAAGGTGGCAATTCCTAGATGTCCACCATCCTGCTCTGACACTAGGTTGGAAGGTGGGTAAAGACCCTATGTGTTCTATTGTCAAGAAGATGTGAGTGCGTCTTCTCGTGCTTGCTCGCCGTTGGCGTTTTGTGTAACCAGTGGCTTGAATCAGGTCCAGTGTAGTAATTATCTTAGCACCTTTTAAATCAGAACAGCATGGTACAGGGTGAGCAGGCTGTGTGTGTATCATCTGTTGATGTTGAATAGTTCTGATATCCTCAACAGATGAAAGAAAATTAGAAAACGTATCTACCAGCGGCGTTTTTATCCTTTTTCTCTCCTTTCTTCCCCTCAATACTGGGAGTAGATGCCAGTCATTGCAG
Organism: Mastomys natalensis; assembly: GCA_021653895.1. Classification (NCBI taxonomy): domain Eukaryota; kingdom Metazoa; phylum Chordata; class Mammalia; order Rodentia; family Muridae; genus Mastomys; species Mastomys natalensis. The sequence goes on from JAJTUV010000969.1 coordinate 260,793, forward strand.
GCAAGCGCTCCACCAGTGAGCTACGTCTCAACCCAGTGTCCTTTACAGATAGACCTTGTCCAGTGAAACCTAGGTGGAAGTCCAAGATGTGAGTGGAGGGAAGGCAGCGGCTTGGATTTGGGCGGGGTCACTGGCTTTACAGTTACAGAACTTTTAACCCTATTTCTACACTATTCTACCTACACCATTTAACTGTGCTTCCTGCTAATGTACTCCCAACAGTAAGGCTTCGTTTCGTCTTAGTGGGAAAGAGGCCTGGTGTAAACAACTGGTCATGGCCGAGTTCAGGGATTTTTACTACAGGGCTAGGATGATAAGCGATAAGACGTCTCATAATGCCCACCGAGGGGCATCTGTCGGCTGCTTGCCAGGCTCAACACGGGTGATCACGATGGAGGAATTCAACAGCATGTAGTGAGATGAGCATGGTGACCTATGGGAGCCCGAGTTGAACACGGTATACCAGGGGCTCCCTGGAGCTAGCTCTCCCCACGTGGGGTTGTACCACAGTGGATGTGTCTGCAGCTGTGGCAAACAGGGCAGTGCCACTGGCTACATGTGGCTGCTGCATCCTTCAAAAGTATGGTTGCAACAAGAAGACATAAAATTCTGTTTAATTTTAGTTGATACAGATCTAAGTAGCAATATTGGACTAAGGGCTACGTCGTGGGACAGCTCAGACCTCCAGGGTGCTGTGACCTGCTCAGAACAGGCAATGCAACAAGGATGAGAACTAACATAATCTCTGGGAGGTGGTGGTCCACACTTGGTAGGGAGAGGCAGGCAGATCTGTGAGTTCCAGGCCAGCCTGGTCTACAGAGTGAGTGCTAAGACAGCCAGGGCTACACAGAGAACTTGTCTTGAAAAACAAAACAAAACAAAAACCAAACCAAAACAAAGGGAAGGGGCTTACTAGTTAAGAACATGTACTGCTCTTGCACAGGGCCCAGCACCCACACTGGGTGGCTCCTAACAGCTTGCAGCCCAGCTCCAGGGGATACAATATCCTCTTTTGGCCTCTGCAGGCACCTGTACATATGTGTGAACATGCACATACAGAGATGTACACATACATACACATAACTGAAAAAAAAAACTTTTAATAAGGAGAGTCTGTTTGCAGGGCCAGGAGCAGCGTGTGTTGTGGTAGAAACGGACTCGCCACCCCTGGGTCTGATATTTATTTAAGCACAGTAGTGATTGAGGAGCCTCAGGTTTGCCCAAGGCCGTGGGGCCTGGAGGGGTGGGGTGTGCCACCGTGTGCTGGCCGTGGCTCTCAGGGAAGATCTGGCCTTGCAGAATTAGAGATTGAGTTTGTCCCGAGGCCAGCTGAGGACTTTGGAAAGGATTCTCAGTGACCCAAGCGGAGCAGCACTGACTGTGTCATCCCCTTCAGCAGCAGGTCCCCTACTGTTATCAATGCTTGGGCTCCTGTGTGCTTCAGTCACCAGGTGTGATACTGTAGCCACAATCACCCTCGAAGCCAAGATAGTCTCAGAACACTGGAAGACAACTGTCCCTGGGCCCTCCAGGTCACACGGTCCCCGCAGAACCAGCTTTGAGAGGGGAGTTGTACAGAAGCCAAAGTAATGCAAATAAAGGAAGAGAACCCATGAGAGCGATTCCTGTAGTAGTTTTCCTGCAGATTCCTGCAGCCTCTAGAGCCAGCCCTGAACAATTGGATTTCAACAGGGACGCGGTTGGGTGTTGCGCGGTTGCGTGTTCCTTGGGCGGTTTTCTCAGATATTGTACACATTTAGTTGTCAGCTGAGCCTGTAGCTACTGTGACATCTAAACTGCAAGAGAGAAGAGGCAGATGGTCTCTACACGTGATTCTTTTTTCCTGACCTACAGGAGATGGAATTGAGGGAATGTTGTATGGTTTGCAAGTGTCCTCCTTTTCTCCTGTACTGGGAGGGATTGGACCTAGGGCCTGGTATATGCTAGGCGAGAGCTGTAGTACCCCTGAGCTGCATTCCCAGTCCCTTAAAACTGTTTCTGAGACAAGACAAACTGCTAAAGGTGGCCTCGGACTTGCTCTTTGGCCCAGGCAGTCCTTGTGCTTTCAATCCTTTTTCCTCAGACTCCAAAGTAGCTGGGATTACAGTCCAGCAAGACCAGGTCCTGCCTGAGTGTTTTTTTTTTTTTTTTAAAACACTGTACCTGCAGTTACACGTGATGGCTCATAGGTGGCACCATGTGTCTGTCAAATTGAATTCAAACACAAGCGTGAGATGCATTGATGGAACAGGAGCAGGAAGTATGGTTGTTTTGATGTTGCCTTACTCTTTTGAGCCGGTATTGGAAATGCGACTCAGTGCTTGCACTTGGCCAGCCCCCTGTCTCCGAGCCATACCCCGAGCCCATATTATATATTAACAGTGAGCTTGCTGGTGGCAAGGATTTCTGTTTTAAACCTTTCTGACTTAAACTTCAGGAGGCTGACAGGTTGTGTGTATGTGTCTAATGAGGTGTCCTGGCATCCTCCACCAGCAGAGAGAAGACACACTTTGTGAAGGTAACTTAAAATGGAGACTTTTGGTAGGGAGGTAATTTCAGAAGGGCTAAAAAAAAAAAAAAAATCTAGACAAGACAGTGGGTTTCATGAACACTTGATACCCTCACACTGAGCAAAGGGACACAGTGGATATATTCAGAGCCACTTGGGGAGGGGAGAAGCAGAGGGAGAGGGTGGCCAAAGCATTAGGATGTAAAAATGTATGCTATTGTAAGAAGTTTAGACTCTGTAGGTAGGCAAAGGTCATTATCTCTAATTTGGTAAACTTGAGGTGCACCAGAAACTTGCGTAAGAAAGCAGAAGTCACTTGTGTCGCTGATTATCAGTTATTGCTGAACTTTTCTTACTGCCCTGAGATAGAAGAAGGTGGACGGATGTGTCCTGTCATATTTATATCTGTGTCCAGCGTGTTCACTCACCACGGTGTTGTAAAACATTCCTTAACAGAGCAAACGCTCGGAAAACGTCATTGTTCGTGAAGTCTGTTTTGATACAGGCTGTTTCCTATGTTTGAGTATTTGGCATTTCTGACCCTGGTGAACTGAAGTATTTCTTGACTTACATCACATTTTTTCTTTACCTCGTTATGTTTTAGGGCATACGCTAACCTGGGGCTGGCTCTATTTCAGATACTTTGGAGTTGGGTGGTTCTACTTTGAGAACCTGCCGACTGGAGAAGACCTGATCCCTTGCTGACTAAGATGCCTTCTGACATCACTGGGCCTATGACTATATTTAGATTTTCAATGACAGTGTTAAGTGGGTTCGTGCAGTCCCTGGGTATCAGGAAAATGTCTTCAGACGATCGCTAGACCCCGAATTGGAGGAGCACATGAAATGTGCTGATTGTTAGTGAAGAATGATTGTTTCTGTTGGGCTCCTGTTGAGAAGCACTGTGTCTCTGTCTTCACAGTCAGGAGCGGCTGCTCCAGAGCAGACAGCCTGAATACTGGCCGATCCACGCATGGGCACCTTGATGCCTGATTCCTGAGTTTCTTAGCCTTGCTTGCTTGGAGCAAGGCTCACATAGGGATGCTGTGATGTCAGGTTTGTTGGCTGACACAACTACATAGTGCTTGTAGAGGCATACAGCAGCCTTTGACACTTAGGCCTAGGTGGTTTAATTTCTAAGTAAGCATTTGTGTTTCTGTTCTCCCAAGCTTTGAGTTACTCAGGTCTTTAGCTTCCTAGCTGTGTGCCATTGGGCAACTATGTAACTTCTGTCTGCTGGCCCTTTAAAAGACAAGAGGGTAGGGGGGCCTGGAAATGACACCAGGCTCATGTGAGACAAACAGTGTTGTGTATGTAGCACATGGGCTGACATGTGTTTTTCTCACCTCTCTGATTAATGCCTGAAAAAAGCATTTGATGGACAAGGGTTTATCCTGGCTTACAGTTTAAAGTGACACAGTCCATAGTGTCAGGGAAGGGATGCTGTCGGGTGGCTTTGTGACAGTGGGAATGTTTAGCAGTGGGAGTGTCTGGTGGTGGGAAGGGGCGGTGCGCCTGGTAGTGGGTATGGTGGTGTGCGTGCGATAGTGAGCCTGTGTGGTGGCAGCTGATTTCTCACAGATCAGCAACCAGAGAGCAAAGGAAGAAAAAGAAGCAGGCCAGGCTATAAACCTCAAAACCATCTCCCCCGAGATCAACTTCTTCCAACTGAACCCTAATTTCCCAAAGTTGTAGAACTTTCCAAAAATAGCGGTATCGGCTGCAGCTGAGTATCCAAGCCTAGTAGCCTGTGGGAGACATTTCTCATGCAAGCCGTAACACTGAGGTGTTGTTACTGTTGACACTATCGATCAGCAGGGAAGAACCTCGCTAATTAAAATGGACGGTAGAGAGAAAGTGGTGTGCTGTAGATCATAGAACAGGCTGATCAGGTGGGACAGTTGGGAACCAGAATCCGTGTAAGATCAGTTTAGACTTAGTTCAGAGAAAACGCTGCAGTTATCTAATCTGGGTGGGATACTTATATTGTAAGGGTCCATGATTCAACAAAGAATGACACCCCAGGCTCAAATAGTATGTAAACGCAAAGCATGTTTTATTCTGCCGAAGTGCAGTATGCTGGGGTCTCCCATTACCAAGACAGAGAGACAACCAAGTGAGCTTGCAGGCTCCGTTTGGAATTCTGCAGTAGATGAGTTTTACCTTTGCTCCGTCTCTAAGCATTCCAGAACTTGAAGACTGGTGCCTGGGTTTTTTTTTTCTATTAATAATCGACTTGGTTGGACTTGTCCAATTCTTAGGCCTAGTCCCCTTAACTACCCATTTGAAGTCTGTCATGGAATCAGCCTAGCCTTCTCATTATACATTGAATTAGCTGAATTAATCCCACCGAGGGGGAGGGGACATTCTGTGCTGTGACTGTAATAAATCAGATTTGTTTTGACCTCCAGCAGTTGAGGGCACGCTGACTTTTACTTTTGATTATGAGACTCTAATGGAGATTGTGCATTGTGAAAGTGCAGGGAAAGAGATGCCCTTCAGCTGAGGTTGGCTTATTGAGGGTCCATGGCAGAGGCTGAGGTCTGGCCAAGGGAGGCAGATGGTAAGAAGGCCCTGAAGTGGCAGTGGCCGGGTGGTGGCAGTGCATAGGGGCTGTTCCTAGCACTGTGAGGTCCATTCCCTCATTGATCTTTAGAGTACTTGCTGGTAATCACTCAAGGACCTTGGTGTTGTCTGCCACTCGAATGGGGACAGAATCCTGGCCACCATGTGCATGATGCTATGTGGGGGCTTGGAATGAGGGCAGGGCGGGGAGACCAGTGGGTGAGGGAGTGAGATGATACTGTGTGTGTGTGGGGGGGCAGCAGGCCAAAGAGCTAAGGAAGAAAGTATAACGAGAACGGAGGGAGGGAGCCTGTGGCTCACCGTGTAGGACTTGTTTTAGGTTTCTGTTGCTGTGGTAAAATACCATGACAAAAACAACCTGGGGAAGAAAGAGATTATTATTACTTCATCTTACAACTGTCAGGTCAGACTCCATTCTAGGCTCTGAAGCAGAGGCCATGGAGAGGCACTGCTTACTGGCTTGCTCCCCGTGGCTTGCTCAGTCTGCATTCTCAGCACCAACCACCAGCACAGCTGAGTGACCTCCCCCAGTGAGCTGGGTCCCCCACAGCAATCATCTCTCAAGAAAATGCCTCACAGGCCAATCTGGTAGGGGATTTTCTCAGTTAGGTACCCACTTCCCAAATGACTCTAGCCTGTGGGAAGTTGACCCAAAACTAGCCAGCACTGGGCTCTGTGTCCTCAGGGAATGTGGTGAAGGCTTGTGGTGCAGATTCCAGGGTATGTTCGGAGGGGACTCTGCCTGGAGGCTGACTACCCTGGGAAGGTGAATGCTTGATCTTCTACTCATGGTTTACTGATTAGTTTATTATTGTTATAGTCATTCTTACCATAATCTTTAGTCAGGTGTGTGTTTGTGTGTGTGTGTTACAGTTATCTTTTGCCTACTCTATGGATTGCCTTGATTTTCTTAGATATATATTTTAAACAAGAACAGAAATGTTTAATTCACGAGGTTTGATTTGTTTATTTTTGTCTATGTATTTTACTTTTTATGTAGTATCTAAAGATTTAATTTACCCCCCCAGGTCTTGAAGCTTCAAAAATCCACACATTTATATATCATTAATTAACTTGGGGACTTCTGTGTCTCTGACTCTTTATCTAGGTCTGTGGTCTGTTTTGAGTTAACTTGTGTGTCTGACATAGGATGAGAGCGGGCATGTGGAAGGCAGTGATTTTCTTACCACTTGCCTGGAGAGGCTCTTCTTGCCCAACGAGGCACCCCAGTGACTGTTATGGTGCGGTGCTGTGTGTGTTCTGTGTAGTGCTTCCTCTCCAAAGCTGCAGAGAAGAGCCACACGAACTCCGAGCATCCCACATCTGGAGGCAACCCCAGATCTTACAGCACTTCGGAAGTATTCTGGTGAACGTCTATTTCATACCCAAGTGGATTATTATTATTAGTTTTTAGTTAAGAAATCCATTGCGAAGACATGACAAGTCATTGTAAAATTGAGCTGGGTCTTGGACTGGAGGGGGAAACGTTATTAAAAGACAAGGTAACAAGATAGGAAAGGAACTTTGAAGATGGCCGCTGCACTGTGGGACAGTTTTAGTATGCACACTTCTGAAGGGTTTAGGAGGAAGCACGATGCTCTCGGGTGTTTAGAAAAGGTGTGAGGGAAGTGACTGACCAGTGTCCACAGGAGATCCACCTGTGTTACAAGTCACCTGTGCTCAGAAATGCTTCTCACATACAAAATAGTGTAACAAATCCATGATGTAAGTTGGGTCAAGTAGCACATACCTATAGCCTCTGAAGCAAGAGGATTATGAGTCTCGAGCTATATCAGAAGATACTGCGAAGAGGGGCAGAGGGGCCATCACACTAACTGGATGCTTGCTGTTTGCCCTTTTCTATGAAAAAGGACTTAAACATACTAAAATAGCTGTTAACAGAGGTTTTTTTTTTTTTTTTTTTTTAAGTAAATAGGATTTTTTGTTGTTGCTGTGGTTGACCTCCAGGGTTTTGAGCATTCTAGGCAGGCTCTTTACCCTGAGTGATATTCTTCTTGTGAAAAGATGAATGGCCATTCTAGGTATGCAGGTGTCACTGTGATAGTGTCCTGCAGTGCAGTCTGTCTCTGAAGCCAGAGATGTGTTGGGAGAACTGCAAATTTCTCTTTTCTTTCTTTCTGTCTTTCTGTCTTTCTCTCTCTCTCTCTCTCTCTCTCTTCTCTCTCTCTCTCTCTCTCTCTCTCTCTCTTTCTTTCTTTCTTTTTTGTTTTTTTCGAGACAGGGTTTCTCTGTGTAGCCCTGGCTGTCCTGGAACTCACTCTGTAGACCAGGCTGGCCTCAAACTCGAACTCAGAAATCCACCTGCCTCTGCCTCCCAAGTGCTGGGATTAAAGGCGTGCGCCACCACCGCCCGGCCTGTACCAAGATCTTCTATGTGAACTGAATGACATTTTAACTCCCATTCTGTGTTTGGTCAGTTTCCTGCCTCAACAAAGTCAACTCACAAACAAGCCTGTGGGCCTTCCAGATACAGATGGCTGCTCACAGGGTGGGAAAACTAGGAGGACTCAGGGGAGCGAGGGCAAACCAGTGGGCTCTCAAAACATGGCACTTCTCGGGTGACTATTATCACTCTACCTCTTGCTGCTCTCAGAGACTTCATTTTCCTAAGCTTCACTATGGCTGTAATATTTACACACACGTTTACACACGATGCACTTTGTACAACTAGATATCCTTAGAGACTTCTATGCCTATGCACTGTGACAGCCAGGGGGGCACTGTTACAGCCAAGGGGGCACTGTGACAGCCAAGGGGAGCACTGTGACAACCAGATAGTACTGTGTCAGCCAGGGGAGCACTGTGTCAGCCAGGGGAGCACTGTGACAGCCAAGGGGGCACTGTGACAGCCAAGGGGAGCACTGTGACAACCAGATAGTACTGTGTCAGCCAGGGGAGCACTGTTACAGCCAAGGGAGCACTATGTCGGCCAGGGGAGCACTGTGACAGCCAAGGGGGCACTGTTACAGCCAAGGGAGTACTGTGACAACCAGATAGTACTGTGTCAGCCAGGGGAGCACTGTGACAGCCAGGGGAGCACTGTGACAGCCAAGGGGGCACTGTTACAGCCAAGGGAGTACTGTGACAACCAGATAGTACTGTGTCAGCCAGGGGAGCACTGTGACAGCCAGGGGAGCACTGTGACAGCCAGGGGAGTACTGTGACAACCAGATAGTACTGTGTCAGCCAGGGGAGCACTGTGACAGCCAGGGGAGCACTGTGACAGCCAGGGGGAGTACTGTGACAACCAGATAGTACTGTGTCAGCCAGGGGAGCACTGTGACAGCCAGGGGAGCACTGTGACAGCCAGGGGAGCACTGTGACAACCAGATAGTACTGTGTCAGCCAGGGGAGCATAACACACTTGACCAAATATTACAGCCAGGGGAGTACTGTGACAACCAGATAGTACTGTTGTCAGCCAGGGGAGCACTGTGACAGCCAGGGGAGCACTATTACAGCCAGGGGAGTACTGTGACAACCAGATAGTACTGTGTCAGCCAGGGGAGCACTGTGACAGCCAGGGGAGCACTGTGACAGCCAGGGGAGCACGAGACAGCCAGGGGAGCACTGTGACAGCCAGGCGAGCGCCAGGAGCACTGCCCGAAGCACTGTGATAGCCAGGGGAGCACTGTGTCAGCTAGGGGAGTACTGTGACAACCAGATAGTACTGTGTCAGCCAGGGACACAACCTCTTCCCTTAGCAAGCGCTATCACTAGGAAAAGACACTAAACTCCATGTACCACCAAACACCTGAAGCGGCATTGGGAAGACCATGGGCCAAAATGGGAGCACTCTGTGGCTTGAGGAAGGGCTTCATATACCTCTAAATGTAAAGATTCTTAAAGGGGCCTATGACTTTGAAAGAGTTTTAAAGATATAAAAATCACATTTTAAGATACGAGCTTTCTGTCATTCTAGAGAAAGACATTTTAGAAACAATATTTGGGACGTGCTAACAGTGTTCATCTCAGATTTTGCAAGAAAATGAACTGTGCTTGCTTTAAACATGTAAAAGAGTGAAAAGCAGGCTGGGGAGATGCTGGCCGGGCTGTGTAGATGCTGCAGTGGTGAAGGACTTGCCGTGTCCGTGTAAGTAATCCAGCTTAGGGTGGTAGTCTGCATCTAATCCTAGTCTCCTAAAATGAGGTGGGAGGCAGAGATAAGAGACTCCCTGGAAAGTCATGGGGCAGCCATCCTGGGGGAAACAGTGAACAAGAGACAGAGTGGAAGGTCAGGAGAACCCCTGAGGTTGCCCTCTGACCCAAACACACCCGTATACTCCTCTACAAACGTCCCCCACCCCACCCCAACCCCACACATGAAAGAGAAACAAAGTTAAGTTTTCACCTGGAAGTGCACCTGGCCGAGTCATAGTGCCCAGGAGACAGGCATGGGACCTGTGAATCCCGGGCTGGCAGGACAGGCAGAGCCCCTCCTCTGCACGATGTCACAGTGTCCCTCAGGTATCCCTGAGAAGGCCGTGACAGGGTGTGTAAGGTTCCTCCCTGCTAACAGCCCCTGAACAAGAGCTGACACAAGAGTGTCACAGTGCCTTGGAGGAACTCTCCCTACTGGGGAGCTATGGAAGGTTTGCCTCAGTGTTTCACATGTGGCCCGCCAGCTCCCTTCAGGGCCCTCTTAAAGCCATCTGACTGGAGATTACAGTGGCTGCCAGCTGTGATTTCTCGTGGCCCATGGCTTAGCCCTGTCATGGCCTGGCAGTGTTGTCCCTAGCTCCTGAAGCAGTGAGGGCTTCTTGTGGGGTTTCCTAAGGCTTTGGGTAGGCTATTAGAGGTGAAATTTCTACATAAACTCATGTTGGAATTGGAATATGTCCCATGGCAGAAGACTAGATCTGAGGTGGCTTTACATGGTTGTGCTCTTCTGCCTCTGTCTCTACTGCCTGCTCTGCAGATCTCACCTCTGCAGCTGTGGCCCTCAACTTGGCCACCTCTCACTGGCAGCAAGCAGCAGTGAACAGAACAAACCCAGCATAACCTGGGCTCTCTGGCCTGGGTCTGTGTGGTATTCCTTTCCCATAAACTTGTGAGGGATCGGCTGGCTGAGGGAGGACTTGGCTGCAGGCCCTGCAGCTACACAAGGCATCGAGAAAGGCAAGTGTGGGGACTTGTGGCTCCTTGAAGGATGGTTTTTATTTTCTTTATAGTTTTCTCAAATGATATTTTCTGTCAGAAAGTTAAATGAGGGCAATTTCACTTTCATTGTCCTAAATAATATTCTGTAGCCTGAGAGAATAGACCTGTTATCTTTCATTGTAACAGCCAGCCGGTTTAATGATTCTCGCCTGCCTCACCCACCAGACGGCTGGTGCAGTCACACGATAGAGGCTGGAGCGATCACAGGGCTGTGGGCAGAGGGAGGACTCATTTGAAAATGTTCCCCAGGTGATTTCAGAGTGTGCCGCTCCGAAGGGGTTGCAGTCTGAGCAGAAGGCCCTGTTGGCTACTCTGTGGAGCCCGCGTGTGTTGGTTAATGTGGCTTTTCTGGCTTCTTGGTTCTTGTCAGGCTTCTGCCCCGGGGCAGGGCGAGCTCTGGCACGGGAAGCTGTGTGCTTTCAGCTGCTTACAGTGGAGGAACAGGGAAATGACTGGCGGCTCCACTGTCACAAGAAAAAAATATAACCTATGCCTTTCGGCTAGCGAAAGGTCTCAGGTGAGGGATTCAAGGGGGGCAGTTATGAATGCCATGGGTAATAGTCAGACATGTTGGAGACTGAGGAGTCCAGGCCCTAGTGTCAGACAGACAGCAATGGTAGACTCTGAGGAGAATCAGCCCACAAGGCAGGTGTACAGGCCCCGTTTTATAGGTCTCTGAGGATGGATGAAAGTTTCTCAGAAAGATTCTGCATCAGGCTCTCTCTGATTCTCCCTGTAGATGAAAAAGGACAGCTTCCACCTTTAAAGGAAACCAGAGCTTATTCTGGAGCCCACGTTAAGTGACCAAGGCCCAGAAATGGAGATTGAGGTTACCCCAGATTCCATGTTCCCCAGTGGAAGCGATTTCAGAGTTTTACAGAACAAAGAAAGTTATAGATCAAAACAAGTTTAAAATACATAAGAGAGGCAGATACAGCAAGATGGGGGGAGGCTTTCTATAGGCCTCAAATGTTATTTGTGGACTGTCTTAGCTTTTGGTTCTGTGGAAAGTAGGGATCTTCTAAGTTAATCGCTTACCAAGGCTTTTATACATTAGTCACAGGATGTTTGTTCTGACACAGAGGTGGACAAGGAATGGCTCTCTAGGGGCTAAACCTAGCTTGAGCAACTTGCCTCTGGAGCTGCAACATCCCAACCTCTCCACATCTCTGCAGTTGTGTAATCAGTCTTTGCAGACACAGCAAACCTGTGCTTTCTGGCTAGCGAAAGGTCTCAGGTGAGGGATTCAAGGGGACACCGGGCAGGCTTCAGGGAAGAGGGGGAGGAGTGTGGAAGGGCTGCAGGAGGTCCAGCAGCAGTCTGCCTTCTCATGCCCATGCTGCAGTTAGCGTCTGCGTCCGCATCCGTATGTTACTTACACAAGCAATCTTGCTGTGGGTTAGCGACTGGACCATCACAGGCAGCTCGGTCTCACTCACCCAAGGCCTCTCACTGTCCACTTTGGTCTTTCAGAACGTCGTCCTTTCCGGAGGCTCTACAATGTTCAGAGATTTTGGACGCCGCCTGCAGAGAGATCTGAAAAGAGTGGTGGACGCCAGGTTAAAGCTGAGCGAAGAGCTCAGTGGGGGCAGGATAAAGGTAGGAGGCCGTGTGCAGGGCACTCTCCTCCAGCATGGCAGTGTGGGGGAGAACCAAGCTTGAGGGGGGGACAGCTGAGGTTTGACGCCTGGATTCGTGGGAGGGTGTCCTTAAGACCACTCAGACCCCCTTCTGCAAGATAAGACACCAGTGTGTGTGACCAGGGTGCTGCAGAGACAAGATGGGCTTATGGTAGGGAAATGCTCTCATGAAGTGGAAATACCTACTGTGTGCAGGGGCCAGGCTGTACTCAGCCAAGTACAGGTCTGAGCAAGCTTCTGGGTGCTGCCTGGGCTTCTCCCTGGTAGGGAAGACGGAGCAGAGAGCCCACCGCAGTGAGGGGCCTGTTACAATGTTTGTTTTGTTTTAGTGTTTGGGGATTCACCTTGTCGTTTGACCTTAATAAGACATGTGATGTGTCTGAGTAAAGCTATCAGTTAGGTTGTGTGTTTTAATACTAGAAGACGGGGTCTCAGCCAGGCTGAGCACTTCCTTTCCTGAATCTCCTGGGCTGCCACTGCAGTGCGGCCGAGGCTATCACTAGAGGAGGTCAGCGTCCCTCATGGACACACTGGTCGAAGGAGGTTCTGTGCAGACTAAGCACAGCCGCTTTCTCTTGCAGCCTAAGCCCGTGGAGGTGCAGGTAATCACACACCACATGCAGCGCTACGCCGTGTGGTTCGGCGGCTCCATGCTGGCCTCGACTGTGAGTCCCTTTACTACACTGTTCTGTTGTGTTTCCCTATTGAGTTTGGATAAATACTGCCTACGAACACGAAGTAGCATGCATTCGGTCTGCATGGATTTAAATAGGCACAATAAATCCTGTTTGATTTAAAAATATTTTAGCTATCATTTAAATTGTATGCCTCATTAACAAACACCCTGTTCACCGTCCTTTCGAAATAGTATTTTATTTATTTATTTATTAATTAATATTTCCCCCCTCGAGTTTGTTATTTGCAGTTATTTTCAGTTCAGGTTGACACATATTTGATCCCACTGAGGGAAACTGAGTAAATTTGTTGTTGCTTTTCAGTGCTGGGAAATGGCTGAGTGAATTTTAAAAAGTGAAATAAACATCTGCCCCGGTTTGTCCCCAGGTCAGGTGTAGTACAGTGATTGGCAAGGGGACCTATGGATAAGGATAGCCCCTCCCCTTTGCTCAGTGGTTTTGTCTTCCCACCTGCTCATCTCCTCCCTCCCGCTGCTCCTCCTCCTGCAGCCGGAATTCTTTCAGGTCTGTCACACCAAGAAGGACTATGAGGAATACGGCCCCAGCATCTGCCGCCACAACCCCGTCTTCGGAGTCATGTCCTAGTGTCTGTGTCGGAGCCATTGTCTGACAGCGTCCTGTTGGGAATAAGTGTCCTTCAGAACCCAGAGCAGCTGCAGCTCCTGTACATAGCAGCGTGCAATCGGTGTGTGAGCAGCGCGCTTTCACCGCCAGTGCGTGGGGCCGGGCGCAGTTTCCCCAGTAAAGCCATTTATCCGGGTGCGACTGTTCGTGGTCCTCCTCCCACCCCACTCCTTCCCTTCCCTCCCACTCTTTCTCCTTTCCACCTGAGCTTCTAGTCAAGTGTAGCTCTGAAGGAGTTCATTGCAACCTAGAAACCTTACTAAAGGAACACGTGATGCAAGTGTCGTAGGGTGGAGGAACCCTGGCCTTCCCAGCCTATTTTTGTAAATAAAATGTTATAAACTTGAAATACAAATTGATGTTTATATTTCCTATCATTTTGTATTTTATGGTATTTGGTATAACTGGCTAACACTAAGCATGAGTAGTCGCAGAGTTCATGGATGTCAGAGTTCCGTAATAAAAGTGCTTGACTGTGAGGCATGTTCTGATGTGTGTACAGGCAAACAAAACGGCAGGCTTTATGCCACATGGACTGCTGGGAAGTGACCCCATGTTGAGGTGGTGTGACATCTGAGCACTGACCAGTATTGTGTGAGAGTTGCTACAGATGTAAATGAGCTTCCTGGAGCTGCTTCATAGAAGACGATGGTTTAACGTTGAGTGTGGGATGAAATACTATTGCACTGTTGTAATAAAAGCTGCTAGAACCTTTATAACTGTTCCCTGTGGTCTCTTTTGGCTCCCTATCCATTCAGAGAACCTCGTACTCTGTATAGGTTTGCAGATGATTGATGATTGGTGCAGTGTGCGTGCGTGACTGCGTGTGTGTGTGTGTGTGTGTGTTGTGTGTGTGTGTGTGCGCGCGCACGCACGCGCGCGCATGTGTGGTGCATGTGTGTGGGCACAAGTGCCAAGGTTCCCATGTGATGGTCAGAGGACAACTTCATGGAGTTAGTTCTCTCTCCTTTACCTTCATGGGGTCCAGGGATTGAATCACGCCTCCAGGTTTTCGTGTGCCTTTATCAGTTATGCCATCTTACTGGCCCCTCATGTAACTCTTTCATTGTAGCATAATATTCTTACTCTAAAATGAACTTTATTATTCTTAAATGTTTAATGAATATTTATTATATGAATATACACTTCATTCACTTTACTTGGCAACGTGCTTTTGAGTCTGTAGACACACACACACACACACACACACACACACAGAGCATGATAGTACTTGTGTGCTTATAGTCTCAACATTTACCAGTCAGAGGGAGGAGGGTCTCTACAAGTTTGAGATCTGCCTGGTCTGACTGGATTTTAGGTCAACCAGGAAGACACTTGTGTTTGAGAAGGCTCACTGAGTAAAAGCTGTGTTGTACAAGCCCAACAACCTGAGTTCGATCTCCAGCACCCCTAGTACAGGAAGATAACTGAGAACCAAGGTTGTCCTCTGATCTCTATCTCTATATGCTGTGATACATATCTATATGCTAATATGCATACACATGTACATTACTAATAAAATATTTCCCAAAGTTAAACCAACACACACACACACACACACACACACACAGAAACACACACACACAGACAGACAGCATACTCATCACAGTCATGCACGGGCAAAAATCATCTAATACAAAGCCAGCTTTGTAACAGACTGTTGACTACACATGTGAACACTGTGCAGGCATGATAGGATGTAAAACACCAAAACTGACATCATGGCACACTGTAGCGCAGTGTGTCCTCTCAATGGCATGTATGACTGAGTTGCAGCCTACTGCTGCTGTCACACTTCATAAGAGCCTGTGACAGAGCCATGTTGCTAGCCCATGGAAAGAACAAACTCGGGAGTATGAAAGTTCCAAGAATGAGTTAAGTCAGGGTGTTGTCTGCATGTGTGAATTAAGTGCTATAGCTACGTTAGTGCAGCATCAGGTGAGGCAGGCTACTCATAAAGGGAAGAGCTTTGTTTAGCTGCCAGTCACAGAGATTCAAGGGCATCACTTCACTCTGGTGAGGGCCTTCTCATTTGCTCAGTGGCATGGTAGATGGTCACAGTGGAAACATTGTGGGAGTGAGGGACTGCTTCTGGGTTCAGGAAGCCACAGAACACTGGGTAGGCTTTTGTAATGACCCTCTCTTGGGCATTACCTCCGTCTCTTCTGAGGGCAGAGCCCGAGTGTGACCTAAAGGCTCTTACATAATGGGTTCGAGGCTAGTCAGGAGATGTGTAGCGAGTCTCTTGAGATACAGAGCAAGCCAGTGAGACGGCTCTCTGAGGAAAAGCTGTATAAGTCTGATCTCCAGCACCCATTGTGGAAGGAGAGAACCGAGACCCCGAGGTCGTTCACCTCTTGGGATCCACACCCCTCCCCCATACTGGTGCCCTGAGGACCAAGCTTCCTACACATGAAGCCAGGGCACAAAGCACAGCCATGTAACGGCTGTGGGCATTAGGACAGGACAGAGTATGAGGACTATACTACCTGTTCATTCAAATATACTCTGAGGGGAGGGGCATGGACCATATCCACCATCATAGAAGAAGCCTATAGTATCCTGTGCTGTTTCCTGTGTTGCAGGGCTGCACAACCACAATCTCCCACTCAAGGATTTGGGGTCTTTAGTTGTCTTTCATCCAGACACATTTCTATGCCTTTCCTATGTTGGCCTCTTATCACCTTCCAGCTGTTTTATTGCAGCAAATCCTGGCTGGTCTGTCTGCCTCAGCCACACCCTCTGCATCTGATGCATTGACCAAGACTTCTTTCTCACATCACCTTAGTCCTAATTGTTTTATTTGCACCTCTCCCATTTGACACAGCTGGAGTCATCTGGGAAGAAGGAGACTCTATTGAGAGATGGTCTCCATGAGATTGGCCTGAGGACAAGTCTATGTGCTTTTTTATTGATTGGCGATTGATATGAGTGGGTGCAGCCCATGTGGGTGGGTAGTGCCATCCCTGGGCAGATGGACCTTGCCAGCATAATACAGCCAGCAAGTTATTGGTCTCCGTGATTCCTGCCTCTGCTGCTGCTTCAGTTCCTGCTCTGACTTTCCTCCATGATGGACTGTGACAGAGACACGTAAACCAAATGAGCCCTTTCCTCCCCAAGCTGCTTTTTGTCATTGCTTTACCACAGTGGTAGAGGAGAAAACTAAGATGCTCGCATACTGTCCCCGAGCCATGGTGCCTGCCTGGAAGCCTCCTTCCGACCTTACAGGCCAGCCGTGTGCATTCCCATCTAGGCTCTTGACTTTCCTCACACAGTGGATTTTCTCTACTGTGCTGGTGGCTGAAAGGTTCACCTTCTTCAAGCTTCCAGCGTCAATGTTGGCACCCATGTTGGCCAAACTAGAGCCAAGTGTAACCTGGTTTCAGACCCAGAATGTCTAAAGCCTCCTTGTTCTATTTGCCACAAGATTGTTTTTGAAAGTCTTTTATTCATTCATTTTTTTTAAAAAAAAATCAAGATTTGTGTGTGTGTGTGTGTGTGTGTGTGTGTGTGTGTGATATGTGTTACTGTGAGTGCACATGTGTGTGTTCATGCCTGTGGAGGTTGGAGGTCAATGTTGGATGTCTTTCTCAATCACTCTCTAGCTTTTGAGATGGAGTTTCTCAACCAACCCATAGCTCACCAGTTCGACTAGACTGGCTGGCCTGTGACCTCCTGTCTCTGCCCTACCCCCTCTCCGTGCTGGGGTTCTAGCCATGTGCCACAGTGTCTTGACTTTTTACATGGGTACTGTTGGACCCAAAGATCCAAAACTGGGGAACAAGCTCCCGCAGAAACACTCACGGACAGAAGATTCGATGCAATAACAAGAGGTTTAATGATAACCAGTGCACTGGGGTTCCCTCGCACGCAGGCAAGAGGAACCCTGAGCCAAAGCTGAGAGCAGTTTTTATACAGAGTCCATGAGGGCAGTTTTATCTCTTAAACAAAGACTGACCTCAGCAGTCGTTCTCAGGTCCAGTCTCTAGGTGACTCAGATTTGCACATTATTTTTATAACAATGAGTGTTAGCTAAGTGTCTTTTGTTTGCCCAGGTTTATTGCGCTAAGGGCCCAGCTTCCAGATTACTTCTTATCTTGGGCCCTTCCCCTGGAATGTGTGTGTAAGTCTTTGGAATGTGCTCCTCCCAGGATGTGTCCTGGGGCAGTTAACTTTTGAGTTTAAACTGAAACCTGAGATTCTTTCAATTTTAAGTTTAAACTGAGACCTGAAATTCCTACATTGCCAAACTCAGATCCTTAGGCTTGTACGGCAGGCACCAATTGAACCTCCTTCCCGGCCCAGAGATCATTTTATTTTAGATATAAAATATAGAGAGCAGTATGTTCCACTGCAACAGGACTACACAGTGCTGTCATCTGTAATCCTGGCCCAGATACATCTTAGGGGAAGTATGTCAGAAGTGGGGATGGGGTGAAGGAAGCTGCCCAGGGCCTGCTTCCATTTTCAGACCCCTAGGTGGAGCTGGGCTGCAACTGGGTCTGCAAGCCCTGACAAAAAGACCCTTTGGCTCAGAATTGTAAGTATAAAGTTTGGCTATTCCGTAGGTGAATGATATGATACCTTCTCCCTCTTTCCTCAGTTTCCCAAAGTATTCTAAGGGCCCAGTTGCTTTCAGTAGGTTTGAAGGTTTGTTTGTTTTTTGTTTATTGATTATTGATTAAAGCTGCCAGATATGGTATAGAAAACCAAAATATGATTTGGTCACTTTGTAAAGAAGGAATATGTTAGAACTATATTACTAACTTAAACAAAATCTCCACACACTTTTTGTTCAGGTTGAGTTTGCAAAGTTGAACTTCCCTGAGGAAAAGCCCGTGACCCCGAGTGAAGTTTCCTGCGGACTACTTGAGTTTGATCTCTACTGCTATGATAAAGACCATGACGTAAGGCAACTCTGAGGAAAGGGTTTACCTGGCTTACACGTCCTGATTACAGTCTACCAGGAAAGGAACTCACACAGGAACCTGGAGGCAGGAACTGAAGCAGAGGCCGTGGAGGAGTGCTGCTTACTGGCTTCTTCACTGAGGCTTGCTCAGCCTGCCAAGGGGTAGCCCCATCCCAAAGCCCTCCCTCCAGCATCAACAACTAACCAAGAAAGCACCTATGGATTTGTCTGTAGGCACTCTGAAGCATTTTTCTCAATTCTCCTCTTTCCAGATAACTCTAGCTTGTGTCAAGTTTCGACAGAACTTAAACCAGGACACCATGTCAATCAATACCATCTTTAACAAACAAACCCTAGAATTATAAGCCAGCAGTTCTTAGACCAGCTAAAGGGTTTTGATAGTGCTTTGTTTAACAGGTTGAGACACCAGCTCTCATCTATGTAGAAAAAAGTATTATAAATTATAATGGCTTTAATTTAGAAAAAAAAATCATATGATTTAGCTGTCCCACAGTGGATATGAACTTTAAAGCCTCATGTTGTACAAGATAAATGCAAACAGTTTTATCTGTCGATCTAAAAAAAAAAAAAAAAAAAAACACTAGTGACTGGTATGTGAATCTCTCTCTGTCTCTTTCTCCACCTCACCCCCAGCCCTGGCTCTTGCTTGACTCCTCCAGTTCTCATCGCTCCTTTACTTTCTTCTCCCTGGATTGAACACGGGTTTTCCTGACAAGCCACAGTGGCTAGCTCAGAGTTGTTCTTTATACTCCAGGAAAAGACCCGTTTTAAAAACTGCAGACATCCAGAAGGTGCTCATTCTGTTACCACACAGGCTGAGATTAAGGAAAAAAACAAATATAATAGGAAAATAGAAGTTGCCAGAGTTGGCGGCCTCCATTGCTGCTGCTCCAGGTGACGTGCGGGCTACGGCAGAGGTGTATCCTCTGGCTACCCTCAGCGGAAGCTGGGCTCTGAATATTGGGATATAAATGACTCTGACCTTAAGGATTTTAATAGTATCATAAAATCAGAGTTGAATTTCAGATCTGGCGAATGCAGGTGACTGAGCATGCGTGTTGGCGTAACAAGTCTCAGGTACGTTATCCCTCCAGTCTGGTTATCACCAGAGGGTGGCCTTGAGAAAGGTCCCCTCACAGAGGCAGGAGAAGTCATCCACGTTAGACCTGCAGGGGTGAGTATGTTTCAGGGTGGCGACTTTCCCCGCTACAGCTTCCTAAGTGAATAACAGGCTCTCCGGAGACTAAAGCCCTGCCGTTCACGCCTTCTTTGGGCTCCACCAATTTTATTTCATCTACAGTCAGTTGGTCTGGGTCCACCTCTCAGCTTAGTTCCGTGCACAGCTGATTTCAAAGAGTGCCCTGTTAGAAATATTTATTTTTTAAGTAATTCTTTACTTAATTAAAAAGTATTTTATAATATTTCTTTTTAAATTTACTGTCAGGCTTGCTAAATAAAAGTATAAATTGCTTAGCAAGGTAATTGTGATGGATGCTGATTGACAGTTTCTTCACTTTACTTGGTGGAAAGAAATCTTTTTTACAAAGAGACAAGGGGCCACGGAGATGGCTTGGTGGTTCAGGGTGCTTGCTGCCTTTCCAGAGGACCCAACGTGGGGTAGCTCACAACTGTCTATAACTCCGTCTCCAGGGGATCTGATGCTCTCCTCTGACCTCCACAGGCACATTGTATGCTTGCAGACAGATACATACATATAAATAAAATGAAAAAATAAATATTAAAAAAAGAAGCTACAGCTTGATCTTAGTATTATAAAGGGTTGCGTTTTTTACAAACCCTGAGTTAGTCTCGGTTAAGGAAGCAGCTGTATATTCTCTGCTCCCACCTAATATATGAGTACTAGGAATTTTAAAAATTTTAATTGATGAAATACAGTTTTAAATTATTAAAAGTGAATAATTATAAACCTAGGGGTTTATGATGTCAAATAAAAATTTAATGACATTCCTTGGCTGCAATTCCAATATCTGGGGGTCAGATCAATGCAGTAATCTTGCCTACATTATACCTACTGAGTGAGTCTGACAGTTTTCCAGCATTGACTCCGGTAAATACCCAGGAATGGCAGAGCTGACACCCCAGGTTTCTCTAGTCACTGAGCAGACTCGGGGAGGAGAGGAGACATGCATATGACCCATGACCTCTTCTGACCAGCACTAAGTGAAGAAACACTGTACATGCAGCTGTGTGAGGCAGGGTGACACACAGGGGAGGCATGCTGGCACGTGCTTGCCTCCCTGTAAAGCTGCAGCTGAAGTTAGCAAGGGCTGTTAGAAGAGAATGAGAAGTCACAATGGCTGGATGCAGTCACCTTCACATGTGTGCCACAGATGGCCTCAGCTTTCTTTATCATAGAGTACAGGGATAGTGGGAAGAGGGAGTTTTATTTTTATTTTTTTTGTATATGGGTGTTTTGCCTGTATGCATGTCTGTATACCATCTGCATGTCTGGTGCCCATGAAGGCTAGAAAAGAGCGTCAGATACTTTGAAACTGAAGTTACAGATAGTGTGAGCTGCCATGTGGGTGCTAGGAATTGAACCAGAGTCCTCTAGTTCTGGAAGAGCAGCTAGCGCTCTTACCCACTGGGCCATCTACCTAGTCTCTTGTTGTGGATAGCCCTGGTCTTGCATTTTGATGCTAATTCTGCTTTCCCGGGAGGGGCTGCAGAGGAGGAGTGAATCAGTATACAGGTGACTTCTTGTGAACCTTCTGCCCACCTTAATTTGTAAAATAAAGGCTAGAGCCAGAGATTGGGTAGTAGAAGGGGAGGTGGAGTGAAAAAGTTTGGAGGAGAGGGGGAGAGAAGAAGAAGAGGAAGAAGAGAGGAGAAAAGATGGTGGTGGATGTCCGAGTGTCTCTAGCAGTCTAAAGTTACTCATATCAAAAGGTTAGATATTGGGTTAACAATTCTAATTGTGTGGGCATCTTGTGTATTGAGTATTTGCTGATATATAAATCCATTGGATGATCTTTAAGCATTAAGAGTCTTCATTCAATCAGATACCTCAAAGATGGAGGATATAGTCTGGGGTTGAGCCAAGCACTATGAGGGTGTCGGAGTTGGCCCAAGGGCCATGCTTAGAGAGCTACCAAGAAAAACTCAAGGTCCAGCAGCCTACAGGAGTCCTATGAGATTGATACTAGAAATAAACTTGCTAGCAGAGCAAGCCTGCTCAGTGTGAAGATGTAGATGCCTAACTGAAGCCTGCCCATGACATCTTTTATCTTAATTAGGGTAGTAGACTCAACTTGCCATTCTGATTATTCAGTCATTTTCTCGAGCTGAATTAGCAATGTTTTAACTTATTTATTCATTAGGTCTTATGTCCATAATAAATTAAACTTTATAGGTCATCAAAGCATGGCTGCATGATGTAATTACAGCTTTCTGAATTAGAGTTTAAGGAAGTTACTGCTATACTCTATGTGACCTCAGTGTCCCAAGAGCAAGTATTAATAGCATTATAAAATTTCTGATAATGCACAGTTTAGGTCTGGGTTGATTTACAGAGAGTTGACCTCTACAGAGCTGGTAATTCTGAGCAGAGAGACTTTAGGTCCAGCAGCAGCAGTAACCCCAGGATTTAGAGCTAGCCACTAACAAACAGCAGGGCCAGTCATTTCCTGTAGGGCTTCCCTGCGAAGTTGTTATGTTCATGATACAGTGAAGTGGTACTTGATTTTACTCTGAAGAAAGGTGGTATACATAGTCATGGGGTGTGGTAGCCATGCCCCAGGACAGCTTTGCGGGTATGGGTATTCGTTCCCATATTTTATTATTCCCCTGGTGGGTAATTCACACCTATTTATCATAAGTGTATATATGTGAGTGTGTATGTTTGTATAAAGGCATGCACACATGCCTTGACATGCATGCGGATGTCAAAGGACAACTTGTGACAGTCGGTTTTGTCCTTTCACTATGTGGGACCCAGATATAGAATTCAGGTCATCAGGCTTTGCAGCAAATGAGGCATCTCACTGTATTCCCCCTCCTCCTCCTCCTCTTAGACAACTTACTAATGCAATGTTCTTAAGTGTGTGTGTGTGTGTGTGTGTGTGTGTGTGTGTGTGCAGGCACATGCACATGCACTTACGGTCACCACCCCCCAAACACTGCAGTTCCAGTTAATTGTCTGAAAAGCCATCAGCCATGAATACTAGAATTACTCCAAGTCCTCATCTCCAGGTCATCAGGAAATAGGTGTGATGTCTACTCCCCACTATTGGAGATGGACTAGCTCACCTCTTCCACTCTTCCTCTATACCAAGGAGGCAACGGGAGACATGAGCTGAGCTTACCATCCTATGCTGAGTCCCACGGGCCAGTGTCAGTTCGAGGGTCACACAGGAGTCACTTGTGAGCCTCACAGGAGGGACAAATAATGGTGACTCCATTGGCTCCCAGTGAACTGGGCTTCGTTCTTAGCAGTTGCTCCTGAGCAAACGTTGGACAGTGGCACATGGACAAGTTCCAAGGTTTAGGGTTGACAGTGGAACATGGTGGCCAACTGAGGGCTTGTGAGAGGTTTTAGGATGCTGGAGGTTCTTACTGGGCCATCATCTGACATCTACCTGCAAACCAGTGGGAATAGGCTACAGGAGACAGTATCGGCCATATACCCTGGAACAGCTGGCCTCCCATGGGTCTGTCTGTTGGTCCCAGCTGGGTCTGCTGATGGAGGATGCCTTCATCACTGCTCCTGGAAGACTCCATTGAATATGGGAGAGAACCCAAGGGGTTTAGAAAGAAAAAAAAAAAATCTAAGCTTCAGGATATGACTTTTATTATGAGCTGTGAGAAAAGAGATGTTCTTTCGATGGTCATTGGTAATAAATAATTAAGGAGAATTTCAGTTTTAGGGCACTTTGCAGAGAGATTGTAATTAGCAAAATGGGGCTCTTGCCTCTTAGTGCATCGTTCATCTTCTTACTGTGCTCATCCTCGTCTGGCTGAGGCACACTCGTCAGCCGCTCTCCTCAGGCTGTGTTTACGTAGCCTCTGAAAAAGAAGCCTAGTTCTTTAACCGGAATTATACTTGAAATGTAAACACAATAATCCAAGGAGAGGAAAAAGAGACCTGGGCATCTCAGCGGTGTTGACGGATGGGAATTGCAATGGGTCACGGTGACTACAGATTTCTGTCCATTAGAACAGCCTTTGGTCATGAGTGAGTGAGTGAGAGAGAGAGAGAGAGAGGAGAGAGAGAGAGAGAGGTTGTGATGTCACATGGAGCCTATTCTAGGAAGAACTAGAGCCTTGTGCTCCATTCTCATATTTAAAGTTGTGTGCCAGGCCGGGCAGTGGTGGCACACGCCTTTAATCCCAGCACTTGGGAGGCAGAGGCAGGCTGATTTCTGAGTTCGAGGCCAGCCTGGTCTACAGAGTGAGTTCCAGGACAGCCAGAGCTACACAGAGAAACTCTGTCTCGAAAAACAAAAAAAACCCAACCAACCAAACAAACAAAAAGTTGTGTGCCCAAGGGAGACTTTTGAAAGAGGGAAATAATTTCTGTTCATTTGAGAAATGTTAGAGACGTTGTATTTGGAGTTTCCAATGTCACTTATAGGCTGGGTGATGGTTTGTCCCTGTGGGTTCTGCTATTTCTACTCTACAGGACTTGAGAACAGCCCCATGCTCCCTCTCTGGAGAAAGTGAAGAAAAAGACAATTTTAAAACTGTTCTCTGGCCTGAGCAGATGGCCCAGTGGACAAACACTTGCAGCTCATATATGAAGTTCCGAACCTAGCATCCACACAACTAGCCAGAGGCAGAGACAGTAGGGTGGCTGGAGCTTGCTGGCTACCAGCTTAAACCCGAAGCACATTCATGGAGAGACTTCCTGGAAGGAATAAGCAGAGAGTGATGAGGAAGACACGTGTTGCCCTCCTCTGGCCTCCTCCCATGTAGCATATACCATATACACACGACACACCATACACAGACATTCTGTACTGGCTGGTTTTGTGTAAACTTGACACACGTTAGAGTCATCAGAGAGGAAGAAACCTCAGTTGAGGAAATGCCGCCACAAGACCCAGCTGTAACACATTTATTTTCCCAATTATTGATAAATGAGTTGGGTCCAGCCCATAGTGGGTAGTGCTATCCCTGAGCCGGTGGTCCTGGGCTCTATAAGAAGGCAGGGTGAGCCAGCCAGAGGAAGCAAACCAATTAGCAGCACCCCTCCATGACCTCTGCATCAGCTCCTGTCTCTAGGTTCCTGCCTGCTTGAGTTCCTGTCCTGACTTTCTTTGATGATGAACAGCAATGTGGAAGTGTAAACTGAATGGACCCTTTTCTCTCCAATTTGCTTTTAGGTCATGGTGTTCTTTATAGCAATAGAAACCCTAACTAAGAAACTTACACGTGTATCACACACAGACATACACATACCACGCACATAAACACATATACAGTGACACACTTTAAAAAAACTGCTCTCTTTGTACTTTTTAGAGTAGATAATTTATGATAAAGAAGTTAAACTCTAGTGGGAATGGGTGGAGCCACCTAGTCAGTCAGACCCCAGGGAACTACTGGAGTGTGCCAGCAGACCCCAGGGAGTTACCATGGTGCTGCAGGCAGACTCTAGGGACCTAGGAAGCTACTACTGTGGCATGCTGGAGGACCCCAGGGAGCTACCATGGTGTGTCGGCAGACCTTAGGCTCGCAGCACAGGGAGAACTGCAGAAAGAGGCTTAGTGGAGCTCAGGGAGGCAGTGGCAGTGGGCAAGGCCCTGGGAGCTAGCTGGGGTGATGATGAATGGGACTTTCTCTGATTGATCCTAAATCAGCAGCAGCAGCCCAGAGCCAGGGAGACGGCAGAGATGAGTCCTGACCTTACTGGGACAGTTGCATCGGAGGACAGTCTCACATGTACTGCAGGTTGTGGTGGGACTTCTATTTTGATACATGCTGACTGGGTCTGTACATTTAGTCATTGTATGAGTAGCTGTCTCAATTGCTGTAACAAATGCCCAACAAAAGCAACTTAAGGAAGGATGACCATATTTTACCTCACAGTTGGAGGGTACAGTCCATTATGACAGGGAAGTCATGGAGGCAGGAGCATGTGTACAATGTATTCATAGGCAGCGAGGAAAGGAGGCAGGAGGATGCACACATTGTGTTGGGGATTGGTTCTAATGCTTTCATTTAACTGGGAATCTGCATGTCCAAATGCTGAAGGTCCTTGTCCTCAATTGGTTTTTGATCAATCAATAAAGATGCCAGTGGCTAATGGCTGGGCAAATGGAAACGGGACAGGACCTTTAGCTTTGTGCAGGCTAGGGGCTGGAAAAAAAAGGAGATAGAGGATCACCATGATGTATCATGGCGGCGGGAGATGTATCAGATTTAGAACTTCAGGAGAGAGAGCCAGTGAGCCATGTAAGAATTCAGGTCACTGGCCACTTCCTTGGCTGAGCCTGGGGTGGCAGACAGAGGATTAGAACTGCCCAGTCTTTGAGCTAATCACAGCATTTCAAAGATAAGCTAATGTGTGTGTGTGTCTTTTGTTCACTGATCGAAAGAGTTCCTAGGTGGGTGGCTGGAGGTGTGTGACCTGCCAGGAGCACAAAGCAGTGTAGCCCAGATTACAGCTACAGATGGTGTGCAACGTAGTAGGCAAGCACTCACTATTAAATAATGTAGAGACTCTCAAATGAAAGAACAATACACATGCACCATTGTTATGGAGATATTTAAAACAGCGGAACGGCGGCAGCATATTTTCGCTGCTGCTTAGCTCAGGCCGCCAGCTCAGGATGCCAGCTGAGATGGCCAGAGACACCGGAACTGCCACCCACGAGACACCAATGTGGGAGATGGCTCTGCCAATCTTCCACGATGTCTCCACAAGGTTGGGCTGAGGCCAGACCATCCTGCCATTCATGTGGTACCCAGTAAGAATGAGGCTCTAATGCTTAAAGATTAATCAAAGGCTTTATATGTTAGGTGATGCTCAATAACAAGATGCTCACATAATTAGAGGTGTAACCCAATATCCAACCTAGATGTTTCAACTACCTTAGAATGTTAGAGACATGTGCACATACACTTCTATGTTCCCCTCTCTCTCCTCCTCTCTCTCCTTCCTCCTCCTCTCCGTCCTCCTCCTCTTCCTCTCCTTACTCCTCCCACCTTAGCTCCTCCCAACTTGCAGGGAAAATATGCCGCTACACACCATAAGATAAGTTTAGGAGGAGGGGAGATTTGGTTTCTCAGCTAGCCAGCTGAGTAATGAGCCAGCTGAGTAACAGTCGAGTAGGTGAAACTAGAACAAAGGAACACAGCTGCCTGCAGAGATTTACCCTGGGATGCTGGAGCCCCTGCTGTGCAAAGAGACAGGAAGGCTGCTCTGAAGCAGAGAGTCAGATGGTAGATACAGCCTGCTTCCTACAAGTAAATAATCAAAGGATAGGGATAAATAAAAAATGGATTTAATTGTTTTTAAGGACAGAAGGTAGATTGAATGAAAAAACGCTTTAAAGAAATGTAAGAATCAGTAGGTGCCATCAGTGCCTGGCTGCTTTTGTTGGGTGGCCTTAGTACCCAGGTTAATCCAGGAGCCATTAACTCTAGCTTTTTTGTTTGGTTGTTTTTATTTAATTTTTTTAATTGGATATTTTATTTATTTACATTTCAGATGTTATCCTCTTTCCCAGTTTCCTCTCCAGAAACCCCCTATCCCATCCCCTTACCCCTGCATCTATGAGGGTGTTCTCCCATCACATACTCACCTCCCATACTGGGGCATTAAGCCTTCACAGGATCAAGGGCCTCTTCTCCCATTGATGCCCGACAGGCCATCCTCTGCTACATATGTGGCTTGAGTCCATGGGTCCCTCCATGTGTACTCTTTGGTTGGTGGTTTAGTCCCTGGGAGCTCTGGTGGGGTTCTGATTGGTTGATATTGTTGTTCTTCCTATGGGGTTGCAAACCCCTTCGGCTCCTTCAGTCCTTTCTCTTGACTCCTCCATTGGGGACCCTGTGCTCAATATAATGGATGGCTGCAAGCATCCACATCTGTATTGGTCAGGCTCTGGCAGAGCCTCTCAGGAGACAGCTATATCAGGCTCTTGTCAGCAAGTACTTCTTGGCATCTGCAATAGTGTCTAGGTTTGGCAACTGTATACGGGATGGATTCCTAGGTTGGGCAGTTTCTGGATGGCCTTTCCTTCAGTCTCTGCTCCACACTTTGTCTCTGTATTTCCTCCTGGGAGTATTTTGTTACCCACTCTAACAAGGACTGAAGCACCCACACTTCGGTCTTCCTTCTTCTTGAGCTTCATGTGGTCTGTGAATTGTATCTTGGGTATTTCAAGCTTTTGGGGCTAATATCCATTTATCAGTGCCTATCGTCATTATCAGAGGCTGATATTGGGTACCATCAGTGCCAGGTTAAGCCAGGAACCATCAGCTCTGGCTTTAATTGCCTGATGACATCAGCAGAGGCTGATTTAGGTGCCATCAGTGCTTAGTTGTCCCATCCTAAGAGATACCTACAAAATGCACACAGCCCGGTAAGCCACATAGATGTATAAAGTATTGAGGCTTTTGATCTTAAAATATAGGTTGAAAAGCAGGAGATGGTAAAAAAAAAAAAAAAACACTGTCTCAATGGTTAATATTTGTTTAGATCGCTTAAATTGCTTTGAGTTGCTTTAATTTTCAAAATGCGTGTGGTTATGAGTTTGGTGATTATATTAAAATTCCCCTGGGAGAGAGGTCAAGTTATTCCTTTAATGATCTCTGGTTACTGGACCAAGGACATGCTATTTTGGAAGAGAGGCTCTGTATTTGTGTTGGCAGGAAAGGAGAAAAGGCTTTGAACCCCTCCCAGAATGATACGGATCAGATATGACAAGGGAAGACCCCTCCCCTGCCCTGAAGATCTTGAACATTTTGAGAAAATCAGACAACACAGGTAACTTGATTTGTTGATTCCTCGACATGGGAACAGCCCAGTAACTGCCTTAGACATAAAAATGTTTCTAGCCAAAGCTTTAAACTAAAGTGAGACAATAAATATTGTTGGTTATGGGATCCTTAAGATTCTTCATGCCATCCTTCATATGGCATGAATGAAGATTTATTACAACTGGTTATTGATAAAATTAACTTATAAATGACAGTTGTTTTTCACGTGTTCAAGTAAGGAGCAAAATTGCATCTTTTTTTTTAGGTTTTTTTGAGACAGAGTTTCTCTGTGTAGTCCTGGCTGTCCTGGAACTCACTCTGTAGACTAGGCTGGCCTCGAACTCAGAAATCGGCCTGCCTCTGCCTCCCAAGTGCTGGGATTAAAGGCGTGCGCCACCACTGCCTGGCAAATTGCATCTTTAACTGATCTGTGCACCGTGCACAATCCATACAAATACCTTAGTGGTACCAAACTCTTGGTTGTGAGATTCACATATTACCAAATGTACAACTTTGACAAGATTCATCCTCAGAGAAGCCAAAATGACCCGATGTTCCAGCCCCCTGCTTCCTGATGCTGTCCAGAGACTTGCTTCCAGAGCAACTTCAGGGATTGCTGCTAATTCCAGATGATATCCCTTCATCCAATCTTTCAGATGGATCCAGTCAGAACTTCAATCAAGCCCTCCGCCTTCTAAGCATACAGAGACTGCATAACAGATGCTAAAGCATCTTTCTTAAGTCTAATCAATTTTTCTAATTTTCCTACCCCTTTCTACCCCTTTGAAGAATTTCTGATCACCTCCATTCTGCAGAAAGAAGCCATGGACAGTCATCAGACTTAGTCTTTGGGTTTGCTTGTCTGGTTATTGTTATTTTTATAAATTATAGATAGGTTGTTGTTTCAAAGGATAATTTGGAAATGGTCATATTTTGAACAGGTAGGAAATGGATAGGATGTATTACTAATTTTATTCTTGGACAAAACATTGTGTAGCCATAATCTTACCTTTCACTGTAAACAGCGGAGGTAGAAACCCCACGTGATTTGCCAAGAGGAGCCAGTGGGGTTTGAGATGGCCATGAAAACACAAGTGAGGGCTGTTACAAGGAAAAAAAACCTCACCCCAGGAGATATCTTCTCTAAACTCCTGGATTCAGCTCCACACCGGCTGCTGTGGTGCAGGCTGTGGTCTGCAGAAGAACACATCTCTGCCATCTGGCTTGTGATAACAGCACACAGGCTTGGCAGAAGCTTAAAGGTACCTTTCTAGAACAGCAGCCCTTTCCTGGACTGATATTTGATCGCTGATTGAATGGGGTAAATGCTTGACATCTCTGTCTCATCCTGTCTGGCCCCTTTGCTGCCTCAACTTTGGCTCCAATTCCACCCAGCTCCACCAATCATTTAAGGGAAGTTTTTATTCAATACTATAACACAGAGTGAACATGACCTTTTGCCTGCTAGAGTCAGGGTGTGTTTCTTCTGCCCTGACCTTGTGGCTTTCTTGGTACCTCAAGCAGTAACTGTCTTTAAGCCACATCACGAGGTCTTGTGTTTAAGAAAGATTCAATGTTCAGTGTAAACCCAGCAGATTTCCAAGTAAGTTGACTTCCTGTCAGTCCCCAAGTACAAAGGTAAGATGCTGGCACACAAGAACAAAATATGTCTTTTGAAATTGTGCTGGGATTTATGGACATTTGCTGAACTTTGGCTCACCCCAGGTAGTCAATCAAAGCCTGCTGCTGTCTTTTGACCAGTAAACTAATGCTTGGGCTCCCACTGGATCATGGTATCACTCTAGTTGCTACTCAAGTAGCTGCACGTTAATGAACCTACTGGGCTGATGTCCCTATTAAGAAGCTCTGTCTGTCTTGCTTATATGTGGCTTGGTCTCTTGTCTGCTACTCGCATGGCAAAAGCCACTGACAACCAGTCTGGGCCTGTCTTTGTTTTCTCATTACTCAACTTTCACAGTGTGAAAGTTGGTTGTCCCCATCCCGAGACTCCATGCCGTGAAGCATCTGCGACTTTACCCTACATTATTACTCAAAGCCTCTCGAATATTTCTGTGGCGTCACATTTTTCTCTGAAAGGTTTTAGAGAGTTTTCAGTATGGCCTCATGCCTCAGACTGAGACGGAAGGCTGGAGTTCCCACCTTGACGCCGCACCTCATTTGCATGGTCACAGTCACATTGACTTGCGGTGAATCTGATGATGTCTACCCTAGTGACATCATTAAGGATACCATGGAAACCTGCAGGACAACTGAGGGAACCACTATCAGGCTGATGGCTTACCCAGTAGCCCAAGGTTCTGGTGCCAATGAGCCTCATTCCCTCTTCAGGTGCAAGTGGGGACCCTCCCCAAGTCTCTTCATACGTCCTGCATTCTTCTCCTTGGGGATAGCATTCTGCTGTACACTGCTCTCTTCCTTGTGTCTATCTCTGCTCGCTTTATCAGGACTGTTGGTCATATTAGACCAGGAGCCCACTCACTCACTCATGCCTTGAGCATCTTCCCAGGCTGAGGCTGAGGTGGGCAGCTGCTGCAGGTGGCTGGGGCGGGGAGCAGGAGCTGGAGCTCCAGCCTCAACTTTGCTCTGCCTGCTTTATCACACTGGCGACGTAGGCCCAGTACTGGGACTTGGCTCTCTCTTAACTCTGCCCCCATTCATAGACTCTGGGTCCTGCCTGGGTGTTAGACCCCCCATGCGGTTTTCAGTTGGCTGCCTGTTGGTCCTTTTCCTAAATCTTATTGGTGATGCTACACCACATTTATTTATTTATTAACAATATTTTATTTACTTATGTGTTTGTATGTATGTGTGCCTATGTGAGTTTATGTGTATCACTTGTGTATAAGTGCCTGTGAAGGCCAGAGGGTATTTAGTCCCTAAAACTGGAGTTATAGGTAGCTGTGGACCACCTCATGTGGATGCTGGAAACTTAATCTGGATCCTCTACAAGAGCAGCAAGAACTCTTAGCCACTAAGCCATCTCTCTAACTATTTTTTTATTATTAATGAAAAATTTTCCTTACCTCACTGACAGGTCTCATTATACTTTATTTCTATTGTGTGTGTGTGTGTGTGTGGTGTGTGTGTGTGTGTGTAGAGAGAGAGAGAGAGAGAGAGAGGATGAGAGAGAGAGAGAGAGAGAGAGAGAGGTGTATGTGTGTGTGTGTGTACACGTGCACTCTCACCCATGGAAGAGGTTCCAAAAAGGTGCCACGCCCTGGAGCTGGAGTGACAGGTGGTAGATAATATACAAATGTCAAATGGTACTATGGGAGGGAACTCTTGTGCAAGAGCCGGATGAAGCCATGCGATCTCTATGGGCTGGCATGCGTTGTGGAGGATGAGGGGTCGAAGGTAACTTTTGTAACTTGGGACAAAGCAGGTAAATGGCATACTTGGTCACTGACGGGCTGTGGCCGTCTGCAGGGAGACCTGTGCATGCATTAGGACTGACAGACGGTTGAGACAGGCATTCAGGCAAGGAAGCAAGAAAAGGACGGAGGAAGAGGGTGATTCTCATGTTAAAATAGAACTCTCTGGAAACTCATTAGTGGTGACACCAGGCACCATGATTTTTCTTTCGTGCACGTATAAATAAACCAATTAACTCTTTACACTGCGATGGACAGAGGCTGTGAGCAAGAGGGAGCTTATTTAGTGTAGCTGTTACTTTTTGACTTTTACTGGAAAATCAATTTATTTTAGTGATGTTCATTAGTGCTCATTGGATATTAACTTTTGTCCTTTTTTGGCTAAATCCTCTTCCACCTTAGCTTGGGGAGGAGACTCTTGACTCATAAAAATCGAGACATCTCAGAGAATGGCAATAATTTGATGGATCTATGGATGTTTCCCCAGTTCTCAGCCTGGAACACACCCAGGCCTCTGCAGTCTGTGACGAGCACAGCTTTGTGCACGACATATTCTGTCGAGACTCTCAGGGTCCCATGGCAGTGTTGGTCCGGAGCATGGCTCAGGAGATAGGTGATCCTGTCCAGACACAAGTAGGGCTTCACGGCACCTGGGGTGGCTAGCTCGTGCTCCATATTAGCTGGACTGTGCTGCGAGGTCTCCTGGTCAAACATTACGGATGGTGGATTGAATGAAAAAGTCTCTGTAACCTTGTATATTACTGGTGGAACTGTCCGTGGAGATTTGGGAAATGTGGCCTTACTGGAGGAAATGTGTCTCTGGAGGCTTTGAGTTTTCAGTTAACTCTCTCCTTTGTGCTGCAGTTCGTGATATGAGCTCTCAGGTTCATTTTCCTGCTACCACTGTCTGCCTCTTGTTACTATGGCTCCGTTCCTCCATTATGGACCCTTATCCTGCCAAAATAAACTTTCTTTTCCTTAAGTTGCCCTGGTCAAGATGTTTTATCACAACAACAGAAAAGTAGTAGCTAACACAGGTTCTCTGCATGTTGTGCAGTGGAAGGTTTTGTGCCTCTGATCAGGAAGACCTTGAGCACAGGAGACTACCCTCCACTGCACGGGTGGGTCTTGTCTAGTCAGCAGCAAGGCCTGTTTCCTGGTAGGAGGGGCTTCTGTCTAAGCTGTAGGAGTTCCCAGCCTGTGGTTCTGCCTACAAGCTTCTGGCTTGCCCATCCTCGAATCCCGTGAACCAGCTCCTTAAAAGTTCCCTGGCTTTCTGTTTCTCCATAGATAGACCCTTTGGCTCTGTTCTCTGGAGGACTCTGCCTGGCAGAGCAACTCTCCCAGGCCAGGCAGATTCTTGGGGGCCCTTGTCATTCCCTTTCCTTCAGAGCCAGACTCAGCTGCAGAACAACCTGGAAGAAGCTGTGATTGTTTAGAGCAGGCTCTTGAGAGGAAAACTGTTTGCTCTGCTAGTTCTGGGGAGGCTCTTTGTGAATGCTGGTTAATGAAGCAGACTGTTTTTTTTTTTTTTTTTGCCTCTTAAGTATCCTCTAATTAATTTTGCAATGAACACTTGCGGCCTCCTGATGCTGAAGAGCTGTGTGGAGCACTTTGGAGCTAATGAGAGATGGATGCAAAGCAGCAACGGTCCATGCTGAGCCACTGAGGTTGGGTTTCCTTCTCCTGCGCACTTCACCTCCTGAGCAGAACTTGCCCCTGCCTTCTTTTGCCTCTCAGCGCCTAGCCCTTCCACTCTGTCTCTCTCACTGGAGCTGGCAGGTTAAATTCAGGCTCCCTGACTTGTGGTTGGTTACTTCCTGTTCTCAGCTCCTCTGCACAGCTCTGCACGAACAATAGATTCCTTCTGAGGCTAGTGCCTGACCATGACCCTCTGAGTCAGAGAGAGCACGGAATGGGACCCCTCTTCACTGCTGACCCACTCAGCAAAGGGACCGCAATCTCACCAAACCTCCAACGGGCTGTGAGGTTTGTGAGCACCCGTAGGTTTGTCCTGAGTGCGGCCACTTGTATTTCTTTTTGAGAGTGTCCACCCCTTCCCAATCCTGGAACCATTGGCTAGAGATGGGCTTATCTGTCTTTTCTCTGAATTTTCCAGCTGTTCTAACACCACCTTTGTGAGTTCCTTCAGCTCTCTTTGGATCAGAGTCTATTTTATTTTTTACATTGATTTTTTTTAAAAATAATATTTTATGTGTATGGTTGTTTTGCCTACGTATGTGTACGTACATCTCATGCATGCAGTACCCATGGAGACCAGAAGAGGGCACTGGACTTTCTGGAGCTGGAGTTACAGAGGGTTGAGAGCTATCATGAGGGTGCCCTGCAAAAGCAATAAGTACTCTTAACCCCTGAGCCATCTCTCCAGCCCTGTACCGTGTCTTCCAAGTTGGCTCACAAGGAGGTACCTTTTCATTTAAAGTCTTTCCAGAACGTTCACCTCCCTTCGTGAAAGACATGTGCATGATATAGTGACAGTGGCCTCTGAACAGATAAAAGAACTAAGTTTTAACTGGGGAGACAGAAAAGAAAGGGCTCTCTGGCATTGACTTAATCATGGCACAGTTGCATTTGCTGTGTATGCCACCGTGTGCATGACAGCATGCGGGTGTCTGGGTACACGCTATGTACATGAGAGCCTGTGGCTATGTATGTGCATGATAGTGTATGTTCACGACAGCATGTGTATGTGTGTATGTGCATGACACTTTATTTGAGCACACTTGTTCTGCTTTGAAAGGATATGCTTAGCTGATAGATGTGCCTGTGTGTTTGGCAGGGTGTTTACGTGTGTGTATGACAGTGCATCATGACAATGTGTACATGCCAGCATGTTCATGTGTGGTGACAGCATGTGAACTTGTATACATGGTGGTGCATGCATGGCATTGTGGATAAGTTTATATGACAGCGTACACGTGCCAGCGTCTATGCATGTATGTGTGGCAGTGTAGATGCACATCTCTAGGTGAGGCAGGGGCATGACTGAAATAAGAGCGCCATTAATAAATGAGGAGGGGCTTTAAATTAACAGCAGCCCAGGATTGGAGATTAATTTTTAAAATGTTTCCTAACAAGAAAAATGAAGCGAATAAATTGTGACAATTGGGAAGTAATGAAGACCTTGGAGGGATGGCGCCGTGCCAGAGGCGGATAAGGGAATTCTCGATAGCTCTGCACAAATGCAAATCGGTGGGCCGGGAAACATGCATCTTCAAGCATTAAGGAATTGGCATGCTCCCCTTTTGAACCCAAGCAGTCATCTCTGAAATGTCTCTGAGGACGTGCAAAGAACGGCAATGGAGCTGAGGAGCTATGATCCTGCTCCCACCCAGATCTCACAACCCATCCCCACTCAGCCTCACCACCCGTCCTGATGGATGTCACGGTCTGTGTCTCCCTGCTGGCCCTGGGACACAGCAACCTGTGGACAGTGACTGGTGACCATGGGGCACTTGAGTGGGGCCGCTGGCAATGTGGAAGGGAGGAGGAAAGGACATAGGGGCCTGGAAAGGTTTATTTTTTGTTTGTACCTGTAGTTGGAAAGGGTAGTGATCTAAGGTGAGTTGAATTCCCCACAGCAGGATGGTTGGGATTGTACTGCTGGCTCTGGGAGCATTTGCATCTGAGGCAAAGACCCAGGGCAAGCTCCCCTTCTGACTGTTGATTTCAGCAAGCACTTAAACGTGGTTTCCCAAGTGCCTAGATTCTGTAGGCACAGGCTCAGGTCGGTGTTCAGTATCAGGCCCTGGAGTGCTAACAGTAGCCTCTCAAACTGCAGTCCCTTCTCCAATCTGCCTTCAGTCCTGGCTCATCATGGTTTTATTGCCTGTCTCTCTGAGAACAATAAATATCCAATGGTTACTTTTGTCTTATATTTTACTTTGGGAAATCTAATGACAGTTGTAATCATCACTGGTAACTCGCAGTTACAAGATGCCAGATACAATCAGGAATCCTCTCAATACTTACTTCACGGATGAGGAAATTGTTAGAAAACTCAGAGACTTAGACAGGGGAACTATGTATGCAGTTTGCAGGGACAAAGGCTGTGTGCTCGAGCACAGAGTTAAGAGTCACATGTCCAAGGGCTTAATGAATGCATGCTAAATACAGAGACTTAAACAGGTCAGAAAAACAAATTTTATTTTGTGACTCGACTCCTCCAATCTCACAGACTTTCTTTCTGGGAGTGTGGTGCTCCTGAGTGGCTTGTGAGTGCCTCTGTCTTGTTAATTACATCCCAGCTGCAGGCCAGCACCTGCTCCTTTGTGTGCCTGTTAAATGTGTGCAGGGTGGTGGGCACTAACCACAACAAAGCGACCACTGCTGTAGTTGCTGCTTAGGGTTGAACTTCCAGTTGTCCTGGACACGTGTTTATAGTAAAATTAAAGGCACCTGGCCTCTCTGAGGAACTCTGTGACTAGGATAACAAAGCTTACATTTTCCCTCCTGGTGGTTCTTAGTCCTGTTGTAAGAGAAGTCTAGGAACTTGAGATATCAGAATATAGTAATTCAATAGAAACACCTAGAGTGTGGGGAAGAGTAGAACTCTAAGAATAAGCCCTATACACTAGACTAAAAATGATTGGCTTATTTATTTATTTATTTATTTACTTGCTTGTTTATGGGGCGTTGGCCTAAAACTCAGAAGGCAGCCAAGGGTGGCCTTGAACTTGGTACTCTTGCTCCTACCTCCCACCTGCTGGGATGACATGTGTGCTCTCAGCTGCATAGTCATAATTGTTATGATGAGAACCTCTGAGACCTCTCAGTAATTTCAGATGCACAGTAGTTACTACTTACAGCCATCATCTGTCCAGATCTCTCGAGCTTCTCCCTCCTGTATGCATTTTGTGTCCTTTGACCAATTCGAAGGTTGGTATGAATGCCAGCTTGGTAGGACCTAGAATCACTTAGGAGACAAACCTCTGGTCCGCTGCAGGAAGATGTTTCTAGATTGGATTAGCTTGAAGTGGGAAGACCCACCCACACTGTGAGAGGCTGTGCCCCATGGGCTGGGTCCTGGGCTGAATAAAAGAGCTGACAGAGACCTGAACTCTTACCTCTCTCTCTCTCTCTCTCTCTCTCTCTCTCTCTCTCTCTCTCTCTCGTCTCTCTCTCTCTCTCTTCCTCTGTCTCTCCCCTCTCTCCCCCTCCCCCCCCCCTCTCTGCTTCCTGACTTGCAGACCCCTCAAGCTCCTGCTGTCCACTGTCCCAGCAGCATTACCTTGTAATCTCAAAGTAAGAGTCAAACAAGCATTCTCCCTTAAGTTGCTTGGTCGTATCAATGAGACAAGAACTAGAAATTGGTACAAGGGTGGAGCCATTGCTGTGGCGTCTGACCTCTGGCGGTATAGACCTTTGGAACTGCGTTGTGGGAGGAAAGTGGTTCTTTCTGGGCTCTAATCTGTCCCACCAGTCTATAAATCCATTTTTGAGCTACTGGCCTTGAGAAAAAACTGCTTCTGTGAACCGTGGTTCAGGCTACATGAGAACTTCCTGCACCATGATGGCCCCAACATGTTTCCTGTGTACCAGCTGCAGCGTCTCACAAACTGTCAGTCACAGTTGTCATTCCTTCTTGCTCTAGGGAAACTCAGGCACGGAGGTGTGTGTTTGCTCTGTATGCTTCATAAATAATGCTGACTTATTTATGTCTGAAAGCCTAAGGATTGCTAGCATTTTGATTTTTTATTATAACAACACAATTGTGGTGCCTGTCTGTATTGGGCAGGCTGATCACTAATATTTTATGGTTTTGTGGGTTGGGGAGATGGCTCAGTGGTGAAGAACGCTGGCTGCTTCTACAGAAGCCATGGGTTTGATTCTCAGCACTCATATGGCTGCTCATAACAGTCTGTACTCTAGTCCAGGGGATCTGATGCCATCTTCTGGCCCCTGATGGCACCAGGGACATATGATATACAAAAATACATACAGACCTAAAAACTTTAACCAATCTTCAGTGCTTGTAAATGGAAAAATCAGAGAGGGAGAGAAGAGGGGAGGAGGGAGAGATGGAGGGAGAGAAAGAGAGAGTGAGAATGAGAGAGAGAGAGAGAGAGAGAGAGAGAGAGAGAAGAGAGAGAGAGAGAGAGAAAAAAAGAGAGAAGAAGTTGTTTTGAGACAGTCTTTCTATAGAGCTCAGGCTGGTCTAGAATTCAGAATCCCCCTGCCTCAGGCATGCCCAGCACACTGGTTTCTATAAGAGCCATGAAGATAGACGGATGTGGTCGAGGACCCTCACCTAAGAGTCTGGCAAAGCCAACTGAAGGAGTTTGCTCCATTTGTGTTCTTCCCGTTGTCCCCAGAAGCACCCAGCCACTCTCTTCAGAGCGTGTAGACAGGATGTGGGTGATCTGGAGGCAGGAGTATTGCACTGCTCTCCCCTGCCCACACACAAGAAAACCATTCCAGAGAAAGTTAGTCACTCACAGTTCCAAACAGGGCTCAGGGCACTTTAATGAGTGTGTTCGTTAATATACAGAAACCACAGCTAAGTTATGAAATAATACAGGATAGCCTTTCTCACCTGTTAGATGGACTCCAAAGCTAACTCAACTGGGCACCTTCATGCTGCCATACCTGTGTGTCTTTAGGAACATGCCCCGTGACTGTAGTCTGGGCACCTCCCACCTTCTAGAGCTCATCTTTGTCCCTCATGTGCAGATCCAAGTAGTAAAAGACTTCCTTAGCTAGCTTGTACATTTGTCTGTCAGATTTAATTCAGGACACCCAGTTAAACGAGATTTGGGGTAAACAAATGTGTTTTCGTATAATTGTATCTCACATGTTGTTTATGGCAGGGTCTAAGTGTTACCCAGGGCATACTGATGATAAAAAGTGTTCAAGATTTATCTGAAATTCAAATTTACCCGGTGTCTCATACACACACACACACACACACACACACACACACACACACACACCATGTGAACTATTGATCAGAAACGTTAATCTGGTATTTACGGTTTAACTTCGAAGCCAAAAGATTCTGTGAACTGGGCTATGAGGATTCTGGGTGGGGAAGGTGAACCAGCGTCAGGGTGGTGAGCTGGTCCTCTGCTGCACGGTGCCTGCTCACAATGTCTTCTCAGCTTAGGAGGGTCGGAAAAACACAGGTCCGGGGTCCCAGGTGGATCTCTCGGCCCTTTCTGACCTAGGTTGAAAAGTTCCTAGGCTGACAATCCCAGATGTGGACACCAGAGGGCGCCTGGCACCACAGCCTGTCAGGCTGGCTGCGTCCTTGGCGGGCAGAATGTTTAGCGATCTGAAAGTGCTGAATCCACTTCCAGAAGTCAATTTTGAGCTGAAATCTTAAGGGGAAAAAATACTTACACAGCCTCTTGCAGGTTATTTTAGAATCTCACGTATGGAATAGTGATGAATGAAGGGGTTCGGGACTACAGAAATTATTCTGTGATTACCTTTGTAAACTAGCATTCCCGAAAAAAACCTTCCACACCTCCCCCCTTCCCCGGAAGATTCTACAAGCGTGTGTGGAGTTGGAATGTTGCACATCCAGAGTTAGGTTATCTTGGGATGTCTTTAGTTTCTTTCATGGCCAGTGACTGACTTACAGCCCTTCAAATATCAGGTAAATTTTCGGGGGTGTATTCGAGCAGGCCACTAGCTTCCACCAACTAAAAAGCTAAGATAGTCATCTGATAATGTTGATTAATGATGATTAATGCTGTAATCACCCACCTGATGGCTCTACCAAATACATGTGGCAAATGACTAGGTCCATGACTTTCTTTTTGTGCTGTTACTACCAAGAATCGTGAAACCGCTTCCTGCCGGAACACACTTTCATGTGACCTGAATCTGTATTGCTCATGTTTGTCTCGGAATAAACCACCTCTTCTTGCCTTCCAGGTAAGATCTGTGTTTTCATCAACTTCAGGGGGATCATGTCATAGAATTCCCTAGCTCTGTAGAATTGTGGGCTCAGAGCCACGGGCAGCCTGGGCACAGTGGCGCCATTCCCATCTGAGGGTGACCCAGGCTGACTCAGGGGAGTCTCCAGGGCTGGGCTGTTCAACAGTAAATCACTCCATCAACCTCTCGAATCTGCTACGGGGATCAGTGGCCAGATACACCAACACAGTCCATGCAGCATCCAACCCATGGGCAGAGCTTGCCCGTGCACTGGCGGGTGTGTGAACCATTTTTGGCCTTGTCGTTTGAGCCTTGTGGCTCCACCCACCCGACTGTGCACCTCATTGTAGTCATCATTTGGGAAGACCCAAACTGCTGAATGTCCAGAGTCATCGCTGTGTCCTCGGCACAGCTCAAAGTAAAGTACCGCCACGTGTCAATCCCTGGCCCAGGATGCTCACCCAGCAGCCAACAATTAGAGGGCTGGGCCGTGGTGTTAGGTAACAGTTTCCTCTGAGATGAAAATGTTCCATTCGCTGGATCCTCCTAACATTTAGCTTCCTGGGATACCTCAATCTGAGTGTGCTCCCCAGGATGTGTTAGGGGCCTGGGGAAAGCCAGGGATCTAGGTCTTGGTCTCAGTCTCTGAGAACTTGGTCAGCTGCCCCAGCTGAAGCAGGGTGTATCCACCCTGGAGACTGCCCTTAGCTAGCAAGGCTTCCAGATCAGTCCTCTGAGGCAGGGAAACCTAGGGACAGCTTAGAACCTAGAACCTACTTGGCATGCTTAGCTCTGGTTAATGTCCTCAACAATCTGAGGTCCAGCAATCCACTCTCTGAAAGCAAAGGTAATTGAGTCACTCTGACATATAGCTTCCTAGCAACTCTTAGTAACTGTGTGTGTGTGTGTGTGGTGTGTGTGTGTGTGTGTTCAAACACATCCTGATACACCAGGATAGGAATAGTGAGTCAATCAAACCTAGACTGTTTTTTGGGTGCATCATCAGTAGGGTAAACTGTGTCCTCAAAACCAATGTTTAGGGAAAAACTCCTATTTACTGCCTTATGTTTATAATGGGACATGTATATGGTTAAAGTCAGATGCATCATGGGAAAAGGTGTGTGCAGTGAACAGAGTTTAGACAAACCAAGCCTGTCAAAGCAGAAGGTCACTCAAATTCTGCTCTCAAAATCTAACTCCTCCTCCTAGGCCTTCAAAGTTCCAGGTTGTGACTAAGGCCTCCAGAGCACCCCAGCTCAGGCCACGAGTGGGGACTCTAGCTCAGAGAGCCTGCTGCCCTCTCAGAGTATCTGGCATGTGCTTTGATTTTGCTTCTGAACAGCCCCCCACTTCTCTGCTCTTTGTATATGTCTCTTGAGTTCTGTGAACAAGACAAGGACCTTATCCACAGAAACACCACCGTCACAGCTGGGTTTGTCCTGCGTTTCTGACATTGCCTTTGTGTCGCCGTATCTACTTCTTGGCTTCTAGATGCTTCTAGATGCTTCTAGATGCTTCTAGATGCTTCGAGCCACAGTGCTGGATAGCGCCAACAGTACTGTTCACCGCCACTTGGCTGATCCTGTGCCATCTCCCACCTTTTGGTCTAGACCCACTTCATTCCTGGAGAGGACAAGGCAAGAACCTGGTGGCAGACAAGAGAATCCACAGTATATGCAGATTTCTTTCTGCAATATGGAGTGCAAAGATGGCTTTCTAGTATAGAATAAGGGTGTTTTGTCTGTCCTTCCTGGCACCCATCAGGGCCCCTCTCCCATTGTGACTTCTCCATCATACCCCCTCTCTCCCCATCAATGCCCACTTCATGCCTTCTCCTCCATCATGCTCCACATTACTCCCCCTCATCCCGTCATGCCCCTCCTCCCATCATGCCCCACATAATGCCCCCTCCTACTACTGTACCTTCTTCCTCCCACCTTGTCCCCAATCTGTGGTGGCTACTGACACAGAGCAGCTCGAAGCCAAGTGTTCCTTCAGATGGGAAAGCCTATAACCCACCTGAGCCTTGCCTTGTGAGATGGTTAAATCTAAATTCCAAGAGTGTGATTGTGAGGCTGGCCACCACCATCATAGCTTCATCATCGGCTTGGTCCACACCATCTGGGAAGAGGGGCCTCCATCTCTTGTCTCTATCAGCTTGTCCTATGACAAGCCCTCAAGGCTTTTTCTTAGTTGCTAACTAGGGTAATGAGGAGAAGTCCCCACCCCAGGTGTGGGTGCACCTCCTGGCAGCACCCCAGGTGAAAAGAGTAAGACAAGGGTCCTTGTCCTTGGATGGTTTTCCTGCCTTGCTAGACAGGTGATTTGTCTATGGTTGCTGATTCCATCGCTGACTTACTCCACCTCAGGAACATTCCAGGTTTTTAGTGTCACACTGGGACTACTGAGGTACCTAGCCTTAACGACCCAAGCATTACTGGGTTGTCAACCTCCCAGGTGAGAGACCGCCACTTTGGGACGACTCTGGCTGCAAAGGCCCAGTTGTCAAGGATCAGCCACTCCCAGATCTCAGCTCTCAGGCGTGACTCAGCTGGTGCTGATATTTTAAGGTAAGTTGATTTAATAAATTATATATATATTTCATCCTGCTGGCTCTGTTCCTCTAGAGAACACTAATTCAGCCCAGCAGGTATCTGGTGAGGGTCTGGTGTTTTCCTGAGACGTCAGTGTGAAACAGGAAACTGTGTGGTTTTTAGGAAGGCATTTGGAGTTTGGAAAACATCTGGCAGGTTTTTTTTGTTTTTTTTTTTTTTTTTTTTTTTTGAGACAGTGGTTCTCTGTACAGCCCTGGCACATCTGGCAGTTTTATTTGGAATTAACTCACCTGCCCAGACATGTCAGTTTAGAGCTACGGACAATACTTAGGTTTCAAGTTGCTTTCTCAATGGCTTGTTTAGAACTGAGTTCGTAGGAAGTAGTTGCGTCCACCTGGAACAGGCTCGAGTCACACACGAACAAATCCAGCTGTTTTCCAGCTCTTCCCTATGCCTCACGTCGCTGACCCGTGTTCTGCTGTCTGGGATCTGCTGCCCCAGATGCCCCAGTTTTTCGTGCTCTGTGTTCTCCCATGTTCTATTTCTGGTGTCCAGGACTGTGGTTCTCCAATGTCTCATCCGAAATGCTCACAAGACCTGAGTTGCTACCCAGATCTTGGCTCGCAAAGGTGGGAGACCACAGCTCCTTGAAGAGTTACATGCTTCTAGAGGTTTGTTGTTGTCAGAAAGCTCTGGAGAGCTTCCAAGAACAAACAGTCTCCCAGCCCCAGGGGCTCCGTGTGAAGTGTCTGCTGTGTTCACTGGGTTAAAAACTCTGTTCCCCTGGGCATCATCTCCTGGTCCTGCTCAGAAGGCAGCCTTTGAGACTCCGCAACTCCACCTTACACAGTGACTTGTACAGGCTTCTGTTTGTGATTTGTTCTAGGATCGAACTTGGGAACTCTCGACTACTAAGCTGTAGCCCCAGTCCTTTTGATAAGTGGCATTAAGTCGTCCAAGCTGGGTTTGAACTTGCTCTGTAGCCCAGGCAGGCCTGGAACTTGTGATATTCCTGTTTCAGCTTTCTGAGTAGCTGGCATGACAGGGTTACACCACCAGCCTCAGTTTACTACCCGTTTGTGTTTCTAAAGATGGCTCCCAAGTTCCCCAGGTCTTGGGCACTCTATTCACTTCTGCCATTAGGAGCAATAGAAAGATGGCGGACAGGGAAGGGATGTCCTATGGATCTAAAAGTGGGGTGACAGGTGTGCAAGAAATGCTGGGCCTCATTGTGGCTATGGGTCTGGAATCTCAAGTCCTGGTAGCTGTACATGGGGGCAGTTGAGGGACAGTGGAACAGTAGAAGTGGTGAAGGCAGTAACATGCCCAGCTTGGGGGAGTGAGATGGGATGTGTGGGCATGGTGAAGGGGCTGGGAGGAGGTGATGGAGCTCATGGTGGCGTGGTGTGGGAAGATGATCTCCCCAGGTTGATCCTTGAGGAATCTGTAGCTCCAGCTTGCTGTATGGCTTGCTGGCTCCTTAGAACAGACTGTTGGGATATGGTTTAGGTACTGGTAATCTTAGGAGATGGAGTCTGACTGAGAGTGTAGACTACTGCTCCTAAAACAAATCCACACATAAGGGCGATTTGGGTGGTAATGGAAGAGTCTCTGTGCCAACAGGAAGGGCATGACAAGTGTCAAGGGTCCAGGCTGAGCCAGGTCATCAGCCTTCCATAACAGGCATGTGCTGGCTGTGGCTCTGATCTCGGCTTGTTCACTGTACCGCCTCCCTCCTCTGCTTTTTCCTCACTACAGCTCAGCACCTGTCCTTCTCTCATTAGAGGGTAGTTAGCCAACCAGACAGCTGACAGACAGTTTCTGACTCCCAGAGGCTACTGTTGTAACTGGAGAACAGGTGTCTTTTGTAGGTCAGTCCTGCCTCGGAGCTTTGGTTTTTTTTTTCATATCCTGCACTGTGTCAACAACTAAATACTCTTTTGCTAGCTGTGTTGCCCACATCTGTGGAGTGGCAGCCAGTGTGGGAACCTCAGGGCAGTCTCCCCTGCAGTGCCCAGCAGGACTGACTGGCCAAGTAGGAAGTTCTGTTTTACATGAAAGACTGTTCCTGGACAGCCGTGTTCCTGTGAAAAGTCACACAGACAGGCCTGACTAGACACATCTATGTGCTAGCACATGCAGCC
Organism: Mastomys natalensis; assembly: GCA_021653895.1. Lineage (NCBI taxonomy): Eukaryota > Metazoa > Chordata > Mammalia > Rodentia > Muridae > Mastomys > Mastomys natalensis. The sequence goes on from JAJTUV010000969.1 coordinate 304,902, forward strand.
ATAATGTCCATTAAATCAACAATGGAAATATATGACCCACTGTGTGAGGGCTGAGTGTTCTGCAGAGAGGCTGAGATGGACTCCCAATGTCACCTCCTCTGTGATTACTGTCCCCCACTCCTGGCAGCAGATAGGCACAGAACTTCAGAATGTCATGGGGTGAAGTGAGTCCACAGTTAACAGGACACAACTCATTGCAAATGCTTAGTGACAACTTACACTGAGGTGAGGAAATACATGTGCAGCCTCCCACAGGAGGATAGATCTACAAAGACTGTGCTGAAGATGGTGAAGATTCATGGTGATGAAAGAAAAGGGGCACAGGAAAAGGAGGAAAGAAGCAGAGGAGGTGGTGACAATCATCAAGATGCCAGGATGGCACTGTATGACACCATCAGGACATCATGATGACATCATCAGAATATGATGAACCCATCGGGACATGATGACATCATGATGTTCTGGTAATGATATCATCAAGCCACCACAATGGCCACAAGATGATACCATTGGACATCGTGATGATCCCATGATGACATCACTTAGCAGTGGTAGCAGTGGTGCTGGGGAAGGGATGCTACTCTTTTTTTTTTTTTTTTTTTTTTTTTTTTCGAGACAGGGTTTCTCTGTGTACCCTGGCTGTCCTGGAACTCACTCTGTAGACCAGGCTGGCCTGAACTCAGAAATCTGCCTGCCTCTGCCTCCCAAGTGTGGGATTAAAGGATTGCACCACCACTGCCGGTGAGATGCTACTCTTTAAACTGCAAGTTAATACTCACAGAACAAAGGCTGTCGAGGGTTCTGTGCATGAAGCTCTGTGCCGCCTCAGATGAGAAGTGCTTTCTTGCTCTCTGATGCTTCCCCTCCTTGCTCCCATCTCTGTGTCATCAAACTGGATGTGAAAGATCCAGCCTTAGGAGGCACCTTGGTACGTGATAAGAAGCCAGTAACACTGTATAGGGCAGGCAAAGGCCGATAGAGCCCAGAGACCAAAGGATGGGGAGAGATTGTTTTGCTGATGGGTGGGGCCAGTGGAAGAGTTTCTGTGTGGTTGAGCATGTAGACTTTTGTACAGTGCTGTGGCCAGGCACATGGTTAGGTTTCAGGGTGTTCCAAAGCTTGAATAAAGACTGACTCCTAAAAGGAGGTCCTAAGCCTTCAGGATAAGGTGTGAGTGCTGGTCTAATGTGGGAGGCACAGGCTGCCCCAGTGGGTGCTGGTCTAATGTGGGAGGCACAGGCTACCCCAGTTTGAGTGTCACATGACCTTCTGAAATAAGCACTGAAACCTCACTTGTCCCGTTGACAGCAAGACAATCTAGACTCAGAAATGTTTTATAAGCTTGAATCTATTCAGTTTGTATAAGGGTAACTGTATTCACAAAAGATTGTTATGTCAGAGTTACCGAGTTAATTAGGACAAGTTTGGCCAATGAATTCAATTTTCTAGGGCAAAAGTTGTTCAGGTAGTCTTAGAAAGCAGGGTGACCTTCTATAACAAATACTCTGCCATATGCTGTTCCTATAGCAAACATCGGGGGGACTTCCCAGTTAATGCAGATTTAAGGTTATAGGTCAGTAATGGGACACATTCTTTGAGGACGTAGGCTGCGTGCCAGAGTATACAACCATGTTTAGCAGACTCAAAGCCTGCCAAACTTAATCTCAGAGCAAAGGGCATCCTCTGTAGCAGACAGTGCTTTGTGTTTTGCTGAAGTGGATGTTGCTCTAGCATAAAGAGACCTTGCGCAAGGGGCACAGGGACATGGTCTCATAACCAGGATGGTATCACTAAGATATTTCCACAGTGATTTTTCCTACTTCACAGGAAACCACAGGAAAAAGAAGTGCAAATAATTTTCCAGGTAAACACAAGGAAGGGACTGCTGATGATAAGACAGAGAGCAGCCACACAGACAGCAAGTGGATGACTGAAAGCCAATGCAAGTTACAACTGCTCCTGGGAAGGCTATGGAGTGGATGTCCCAAGCAGGGCAGAGTGGGGAAGGACGATAGAATGGATGTCCCAAGCAGGGCAGAGTGGGGAAGGACGATAGAATGGATGTCCCAAGCAGGACAGAATGGGGTAGGATGACAGCATGGATGTCCCAAGCAGGACAGAATGGGATAGGATGACAGCATGGATGTCCAAGCAGGACAGAATGAGGAATGACAGGGCATGGCCGAGAGTAACAACAACAACAGGAACTAGAAGAGACTGTTTTTGAGCTTCTGCAGACACCCAGAACAACAGGAAAACATCATGAACAACACATACCAAAGATGCCATAACCTAGATCCCCTCAGCGACACAAACTCAGCAAGAACGTACACACTTCACAAAGAATAAACGTACCGAGAATCTCTCTAGCTATTACAATTGTTGAATTTATAATAATTGAACAAAACCTATAAAACAAAACCCCCTTTTCATATAGGGGTTTTCTTTCTTATTCAAAATATAAGCTATGGGTAGTTGAGGGGCCAAAGGGAAAATATGCACTTGGCACCACCATCTTGTGCATAAGTCATGGCAACAGATAAGGGCCACAGGGCTCTTTGTGCTTGGGCTGCAGCAGTTGCAGAATGGGCTGAGTGAGGGCAGATAGGAGTCAGATTGGGCTCCTGTAGTGCATTTGCCTCCTGGCTCCCTGAGGTGTCTCTGAGTCACCTGCTTGCTCCCTCTGGAAACCTAAATGTTACAGACAATTTATAAAAATCAGATCTATACTGTATCTTTAGGAATGCATCTAGTGAATCTGCAGTTTATAAATAACACACACTTTCCAAACAGGATGTACCATCAATATTATCTCTTTGCTATTCAATCAATGCTTGGGTTAAGCGCAGATTTATAGACCTCTTGCAGTTATTTCTCAGACTCCCAGGGGGATCCAAAGCCCTCACAATAAGACACTGTGATCTAGATTGTGACAGATTGAGAACATCAGTTGTCCTTGGCAATTACTTGTAACTTGTGGTCTCCAACATGGCTGATCAATAGCATCCCTGAGCCCTTTGAAATGCTGATTGATAGACTCACCCCATATATTTGGAGGTTCTCTGAGGAACCTCTAGTGACTATCATCCCTCAGGGCAGTGGTTTGGTACATAGAAGTTGGGTTCTTAAAATAAAGTTCAACAGTGGGAACAAGTGATTTATTTTGGGTGAAACTAGTGAATGTCAGATACCAGCATGGCTCAGGATTTCCAGACTTTCCCAGTCCCAGAGAAGTGATGGATTCTGGGCAGGGACCTGGGAGCAGAAGTGATGTAACATAGGAGGAGTCGGGTGAAAGTTCCAAGTCACTATCCATGTACTTCTCCCTGGCTGCAAATATACAAGAAGTCAGATTCATAGGAAGAACCTCAAGACCCAGTCATTTGCATCTGTGAGCCATCACACAAGGACATAACTGTCTGCTTGGCTCCTGAATACACAGTAGATTTCAAGTGAGAACAAATAAGTCTTGTCATGACCACTAAGAATTGGATGTTAACACTTTGGTCATAGGACAAAGCGTTGGTACTGACCAGGAAGCTTCCTTTCTGATGGCTAGATTTCACAGACAATGCTACACAGGCTGCTGAGGGAAAATGACATCAGCAGTCTTACCTAAATGTGAACCCTGAGAGGGTCAATAATAGTGTGGCAGGATATGTCCATGGTTGTAGTAGTGGCATAGATATTATTGGGGGAAACCAACTGAATGACAAAAAAGAAATTAAAAGAGAAGGAAGGGCCATGACTGCTTCTAGGTATAGTGGAACAGTTTATTATAGATACGTGGGTGAGCATAGCCAGAGACAGATGCATCTGGGAGACTCTAGAGTGGTCACTATCCTGCAACATGTAGGAAGAGGGGGGTGGGAAGGGAGAGTGATTGGGCAGTGGAAGGGAAAGGTGGGGCTGGAAGTTTTAGAGAAGGAGAGAGAGGAAGGAAGAGAGGGACAGTGAGATAGAGGGATGGAGAGAGAAGAAGATGGAAGAAGAGGAGATGTGGCCTGGGGGAGCTGCAAGTAGCAAGGAGTCTCATAGCTGGGGAATAGAATAGTTTTGTGGTGTATCTGCCCAATCTAGGTATGTGGCTTATAAATATTATAACTGAGTATTGTGTTCTTTGCACAGGCACATTGGCTTGGAGATATACTGATACAAATCTGGCTGGTTGTGGAGAGCTTTGGGGGCTGCTTGACAGGAATCTGACATTGGCCAAGGACAAGGAAATGGGCTTTAGGCAGGAATCTGACATTGGGCTGTGAAAAGGAAGTAAGTTCGGGCTGGAATCTAATTTTAGGCTAAAACAGAGAAGTAATTTCAGTCTTAGGCTAGAACAAAGAAGTAGGGCTCAGGCATGAATATGACTATGGGCTAGGACAGGGAAGTAGGCTCAGATATTTTTGTCATCCTGATGAGCCCTTAGAAACAGTGATCAAGAATGATCATGGGGGTGATCACGGGACTTTGTTTAATTGCCTTGTTTGTTCCTTGACTATTTGCATTTATTGTATTGCTGGTTCCTCAACTTAAGAACTGACCTAAATACTTGCATGTAATTAAAATTTAAAAGAAAATAGGGAAAAAAATAAACCCGCATCTGCCTTCAGCCTCAGAACTGGCTGGGGTCATGCTGCAATATTGTCTAATCGGCTCTTTTCTTTTAATTCTCACTCCTGCACTGGAGAACCTGTTGACGGACTGAGCTGGCTTGGTCAGCTGATATTAAATATTAAGGCTGTCTGGTATTTTCCATTTGCAATGATTTAGGTGGGCAAGAGAGAGGGCAAAACCATGGAGCAGTCATTGGTGGTTGGTGTGGCCAAACACTGGGGCAGTAGTGGTAGCTCCAGGCAATCCCAGGAAGGATGGATTTGGGTGGCTTAGCAAGCCAGCCACGGGAACCAGGGTGAGATGGCCGTTTTTGGCGTTGGGCAAGGAGGAATGGGCGGCTACCGATTCTAGAGCCTAGCCGGAGCTAGCGTGGATTTTTAAAATTACACTGTAATTAACTGTGGTTGCACAAGACCAGCACAAGATCAAGTCAGTGTTTGCCACTCTAAAGGCAATGGGCCCTGGGAGAATGGAGCTGATAAATGAGACAGACTAAAGGCTCACACGGTACCCTACTCTATTTAGAGCATCAGACAACTGATGTTCTAAGAGTTAAGAAAAAGTGTGTAATCCCAAGGATAAGTCAGACGTGGCAAACGTGTTTTTCCATAGAGGCAGCACCAAACAGTTAGTTGAATCCTCTACCACTGGAAGGAGCATGAAAATACATCTCAAGAACAATTCTGTGTTTCAAAGAAACCGAGGTCACAAGACTCTTGTCTTATTTTCTTCGAGTTTTTCCACAAGCACTCAGAATTCTCCTCACATGACTCCATCCTTGGACCATGTTTTGACAAGTCAGCATTTCAGAATGGAGTGGGGAGGGGCTCATGAGTCCCCACTTCTAGCTGAGGTGCTAAAGACTACTGATGGCTTCTGGGGGAGAGTCAGTTTTCTTTAAGGGTATGTGGCCCCTGTTAGGGTGCTTGATACCTATGAATATATGGGCAGCACAAACTGGGCTAAATATTTTTGTTTTTTTAAAAGGGAAATGAGGTTAGGATGACATAAGAGGGTATGGGGTTGACCCAGGAGAAGTTAGAGGAAGAGTGGGAGATAAATTAAAATATATTGAATGTATATGTGAAATTCTCAAAGAATTAATAAAAATATATTTAAATAAAAAAAATTGGGAGTTATCACAATAAAACCCTTTGTGGGAGTATTCTGAAGTGTTAGAAATTATAATTTAAAAAAAATTATAGGTATCATGGGAAAATGCTTATACAAGACAAAGTGGGGGAAAAACAGACTATAAAGTTGATTTAAATGTATATAAAAAATATGTGTCCAGGCCCACTCTGGATAGGAACATGTAGAGACACATGCACTTATATGCATATACATATGCATATATAATTCTATGATGGGAATTATGAGTTATTAAAACCCAAAACAGTTTGTGTAGAAAGGCTGCTCCTGCCTGAAGAAGTAGAGTGTCAAGGGAGATCTGCCAGTCTGCAGTGAGGGAGCTGAGGCACAGTGGGGTGGTTTTGATTTTATTTTAGGCAGGGTCTTGTGCAGTCCATGCTGACCTTGAGATCACTAAGTAACCAAGGATAGCCTTGAACTCTGATTCTTCTGCCTCTGGGAGGATATACTTCCATCGTGTCCTTGGATGTAGGATGCTTGGCTATCATGGAGTTCTTTGAGTGAACTCACAGTGAACAAGCCTAGACTTAGTTTTTATGCTGTTCATAGTTCCTATAATGTGCATTTATTATTTTGCTCTTCACCAGTTTTTGGTGCTCTTCTGTTAGAATGGAATCAGCCTCTGGCACAGTTTCAGCTAGGGGTGCTTTGGCTGCCAAGGCTACAAGTGAAGGAATCTCAGGTCTCAGTTTAAACTTAAAAATTAACTGCCCCAGGACACATCCCTGAAGGAGCACATTCCAAAGACTTACACACACATTCCAGGGGAAGGGCCCAAGATAAGAAGTAATCAGGAAGCTGGGCCCTTAGCGCAATAAACCTGGGCAAACAGGAGTGATGGTAAGACAGACTTAGCTAACACTCATTGTCATAATGTGCAAATATGTGTTGCCAAGAAACCGGGAGTGGGAGCTGCCGTTTGAGGTCAGCCTTCAGGGTTAACATTGTCTAAGAGGTGACTGTAAAACTGCCCTCGCAAACCCTATGAAAACCGTATAAAAGCTGCTCTTAGCTTTAACTTGGGTTTCCTCTAGCCTGTGTGCGGGGGTGGGGTGGGGTGGGGGAAGGAGGGGAACCCCAGTGCACTGGTTATCAATAAACCTCTTGCTTTTACATCGAATCCCCTGTCCGTGAGTGTTTCTGCGGGAGTGCGTCACTCGATTTGGATATTAGGGTCCAACGCAGGAACATTCTGGAGATGTTTTGGGTTGTGCGCTGGTGTTTGGTGGTGAAGACCTGGCATGCTGCCAAACATCCTATAAAACCAAGGATACCCTTCAGTCCACAGCATTCGGGTCACAAGTCCACAGTGCTGTGGCCAGCTGTCCCTGCTAGGGGAAAGAGAGGTGGGCTTAATGTCTCCTCCTGATTCTCAGCTTCCTCGGAGGACTGGAGGTGTTTCTACCTGAGGAGCCAATGACTCAGGAAAGTCAAGTTTGAAAACTATAAAAGTAAACACGCTCCCTGGACAGAGCTACTCTACTCAAGCACAGGTGTCCTCTTGTTGCTGGAAGGGTTGTGTTTAGCCCTCCTTGGGGTTAGGGTTCACAATTATCCTTGGAGATAGGCAGGACTTGGGTAGCATGGGAACGGTGAGCTTTGGGGTGCAGAGAGAAGAGCTTGCAAAAGCAAGTAAGGATGCGAAAGGGTTGCACGGACTCCACTGCTCCCTTGATCTTGACGCAGATCTTTTCTCTGAGGTAAATGGGCATGTTGTCTCTTTGCAGACTGTGTCTCAAACAAAGAGGGAGTTGTTGGTGAAATCCACACAAGAGCTTCCCTAGAGCTAGTGGGAACAGCCTATGTTGGGGGCACACAGGTCCTTGTGCCCACAGAGCATTAGGGAACCAGGAATGTTAACACATAGGGGCTCCTCATTGGAGGAGATAAAATCAAATACCTGCATTCCATCCAGAAAGCTCAGAGTGGTTTCTGTTAATATCTCCGTGATCTTTTTTGAAGAGGCAGGACCTCATCCACCTTTTGCTACAGAGGCAGACTTCACTCTAATTACCCAGAATGTTTATTCCAGATTCTTCCCTCCCTAGACTGTTACCAATCCTTAGGGGAGACGCGACATGTACTTGATGGTCTGCTGACTCTATGCTGTCAGAGAGTACCTTAGACTCTAGGCCTTTTAGCTATAGAACCTACCCTTATGGTCACACGTACTCTGTAAAGGAGTTTCTATGTAGTCAGACCTTAAGCTTCATTGTGTACCTGGAATTGGACTGATTGTTGCTTGGAAACCTTTCCCCAGCCTGTTTTGTGTTTTAAATATGCCAACAATGAGGCACCTGGAGGCCCCCCCCCCCCCCCCCCCCCCGGAGTCTGAGCTAGTTGCTGAAGTCAATCTGTACTGGTGTTCATTCTTTTTGTGGGATTTGCTTCACTGCCATGACAATGGCAGGCCCCACCTCAAGCCTACAGTTTGTGTATTGTTGGGAGCCAAGTCCTAACAGAAAGTGGCTATCATCTTTGCAGACATCTCGGGCCATATACCTTGACAAGAGACTTCTTTTTCAACAGCCCACAACAGCTGAGCACACTCTGATAAACATCTTGTTTTTCTCACATACCTTGTTTTGTTGTTCAGTGCCCTCAGCTGCAAGGCACATGTGGTAAAGTGTCTTCAGCTGCATTCCCCTGCTTGTGCTTATATAGACCCAGGATTTCCTTTCAATAAATGGGACTTGATCACACACCTTGTCTTGTCTCCATTCTTCAACTCTCTTGTCCCTCCATCCCCATTCTCTCTCTTGCAGACCCTGTTGACTGACCCGTTCAGGCCAGGTCACCTGGTGCCTAAATGTGGGGTAGTGTGGGCCAGGTCAGCGTATCTCACAGAGAATATGGAGGGCATTGTCCAGGCTCCCTCTAAAAATGAACCCGTGGGCCATGAGAAGCAGCGTATCTGAGTGTGTTCAATTTCAGACTCAGTCGTACCTTCTCTGGCTCGCTGATCACAGCTGGAGAAGGGCATACCCATCAGGGCCCCTGTTGGATTGTCTATGTGACTCCTGCCTCCCTTTGGTCCTCTGGTATTCATTCCTGACAGCTACTCCTACTTAGATTCATCTAGCATGGGATAGGGGAACTGAGGACTCAAAGAATACCTGCAGTGTCCAACAGCTTCTGGAAGGGACTGGAATCCCAGAGTAGCAGACTAACGGAAGCCACTAAGTAATGAAAACTCCAGAGGCACATGATCCAGAGCCACTGGGAAGTGCTGAGCCAGTGCACTGTGCTGGGCCGGGTCTTCCTCCTGTGGCCGTTATTTAGAGCAGGCTGTATATTTTCATGACTGCGCTTCTCCTGACAAGATGAAGTGCGTTCCTGACACGCGGAATTTTCCAATAAAGATTTCATTGTCTCGTTCCCCTGTGAGGAATGATAAGTGAACTTGATACTTCTCTCCTCAGGCTTCATCAATAAAAATGTTTCTGGTTGGGTTATTCCCGTTGCTTCCTAATGAAGTGGCATTTATGAGGGGCCCTTCAGCCTTAAACTTGAGAGGGAGTCAGGGAAGGATGGCATGTTAAACTGGATTATTTACCATCGAAGTGAATGTGAATGGCTGTGTGCATACACAATCCAGGGAAGTAAATACACAGCTTTCGGGGTTTAACACGCCTCATATACAAGAGGGTCTTTCACACATTAAAGCGTAGTTACTGCTGACAGTGGAAATTGATCACCCACTAACCCAGACTCGCAGCCCAACTCCAATATATCACCTCTTGAACCAGGTATGGCCCCCTTCCAGGCAGACATATCATGGCCTCAGACGACACTTGGCAACTGATTTAGACCCAGAGTGCAGATGTACTAAATTGGTGACACCCCTTGATAGACCATCTTGTTTCTCAGTAAACAAAATCATTAAGACAGAGCATGTTAGCTGATGAAGCATAGTACCCATGGTGTCCCCCAATTCTGGCACAGGATGGTGGGACCCTTGGAGGATGGGGCATGGGGTGGAGTACGGTGGCTCTTAGTCTGTAAGCCAATTAGCTGTGGTGATGGTGACGGCCATCACAGGTCCCTGCAGATGCTTTTCCAGGGAGGAGGTAGAACTCAGCCTCTGAGCCTAAGGGCAAGAGGCCCTGTAGAGGGGATGACTTCTTTGTAATGAAACAGTCCATGCTGCCTCCTTTGTTCTCCAGACACTGGAGGGTGGAAGGCTGCCTTCTAACGCTTCCAGGAAGCTCTTTTCAGAAATCTTCCTTCTTTCAGACCACCCTTATCTGTTTCCACCAATTTAACTTCCAGACAGATGTGCCAGTGACACCTGCTCATAAGATTATTGAAAAGATAAAATAATATGCACAATACACTAACAAACTCCAGGAGCTCATGGTAAGAATTCAGTCAGGGCTGTCTGAGGTGGGGGTGAGGCTCTTCTCTTTCCATTCTGCTTCTCTGTTCTCCTTTCTCCCCATCCCCTCCTCTTCTTCACCCCTTCTTTCCCTCCTCCCTGTCTAGTCTATGGTGTCATTTCTTCCTTTTCTTCCTCTTACCTCTCCTCCTAACTCACTGTTCATGTGTTACCTTTATTCCTGGCTGGGGTAGAGTGGGCATGGTGGTTGTGGTTGGTGACTGGGTAGTTAGTACTTGGGACATAGTCCCTGCTGAGCCTCCTGTAAGTAACCAAAGGCACAGCACAATCTCACCCCCTGGACAGCTACTTTTCTGGGTCTCCTGGTTGGAAAGACAAGAGAGGAACCCTTTGCCCTCTTCCTCACCAGGCAGAGAATGGCTAGGCCAGGGATAATCTGTTCTCTTTTGTTGGGTACTGACAATTCTGCCTCCTCAGGAACCCTTCAGCCTCCTTTGGTCTTTCTTTTGGCTTTGGGGCTTGGAGTAGGGGCCTTTGCAGTCCATCTTGGCTGAAGCTTTGAGGGCCTCTGCAGGTGGCATCCTGGATTTATGGGACCCCCTCTTCTCCTCCAACTAACTCATTTCCTCCTGGTTTTTGAAGGTCAGAAACTAGCCTTTTCCTAGGGCCGTGGGCTTGGTGATAATTTACAAGGCTCTCTGTGGATCTTCCCCTGCTCTTGTCGGGTTGTTCTTTTACCTTAAGGTAGAGAGCACATTCCGGGAAGGTACATATATTTTTTCAAATTGATTTCTTGTCAGGTCTAACAAGATCAATCAAATCATATGGCTAATAAAACTGATTTAGTACCCATAAAGTTCTATGACATCTCGTATGTGCTGAGGATGAATGACAAAGGCAGAGAGGCTCTGTGTCTTTTCCCTCCTGGTTCAGGAGAACGTGGGACTCTGTGGTGCCTTGCGGTGCCTTGCTAAGCCCTCTCCCACCAATAGATGCTAGGGAAGACTCAGGGCCTGGACTCTGGTGTGCTGCAGGAAGCACAGCTAGGATGGCCTCAGAGCCACCCTGACCCCTGAGCTGACAGGAACAAGAGGCAGGAGCGTCAGCTGTGATGGGTACCAACTAGGCATTTGTCACAACTGAACTACACAGGAGTAATGGGGAAAGCAATGTTTTCCATTCTCATCTTGTACTAGAGGCTCTGCTCTGACCTCTATCCTATACTTGGTCCTCTGGTCAAAATGAGCTTTGATCCAAGAGTGCCCCAACTAATCCTCCTTCCAAAGTTTAGTGTCTGGTAAATGCTGAGGCAGGACAGGGGAGGACAGAGACGAGTTCACACTATTGCTCATCTCTTCGATGCAGCGGCATCAGGCTGAGCTCTTGGGGATCTTTCTGTCCACATTTCTCTACCTCTTTACATGGATGTTTTGGACACCATAGCTTCCAGCAAACCCTCATCTCTAGAGCTGGCCTTGTGATCTGTTTCTAGATAAACACATCCCCATGAAAGCAGGCTTCCAAATGGTCTGTTCTAGCTTGTCTAGATTTTGGAACCAAAATTTATTGAAGGCAGATTTGAAGAAACACAGGTTTCCAGGGTTTCTGGGGCTTTGGAAGGACCTCTTCTCCTGGCTTTAGGACTCCGGGGTCAATAAAGGCAGAGCAGAACAACGGTCAGGTAGCACCATGAGGAATGGAAAGGCGATACTCTTCACACGGGCTGAAAGGGTGGTCTGTTAAGGCCTTGAGTATTCTTTATGCTCCAGCACTCTAGAGGGAGGTGCTTCTGGTTTGCTTTTTCTGGTTCTCTGCCATCTGTCACCTGGGTCTGGACTTGTCTGTCCATCTGCCATACTGTCACCTGGTCTGTCACTTGTAAGAGGTCTGGACCATGCATGTACTAAGCTGTTGATAACTAGAGTCTGTTGAAGGGTCCTAGAAAGAGATACTTTCTCTCTGACTAGGCATTCCTCCTTCTGGGCCTTGGCTTTTTCATCTCCAGGGCTGTCAGCAGCTACTGAGTTCAGAGTCCTGTATGCTGTACTGCCTGTGATGAACTCATGCATTCAGTTTATCTTGGGTTTTCAGCTACTCCCAGTAGCAGGCTTGCTGGAGACCATGGATGGACCATGTCCTTCATCTAGCCATTCTATCTTTGACCAATGACTGGAGGCTGCTCCTGGGAGTGATCTGAGCTTGCAATCAATCACAGTGCCTCAACAGATCAGTGGGGATCCATCTTGAGGAGAATTAGCAGCCATTCCTCAGAAGTGCTGGGCACTGCCAGCTGCTGAGTCCCATACACGTCTGCTGTCTGATTGAGCCCAAGTGTGTGCCTTTTAATGTATTTTTCATTTCCCCTTTGCCTGAGGCATAACTAACAATTCCAAGGCAGTCACCAGAAAAACACTCACACCCCAGGGCCGGAACAGCAGGGTCATAAATGCACGCAAGTGGAAGAAATGTCAGCTTCCCCAAAGAGCCTGCCTGGACTGTGACAAATGCGACCAATTCACTGGACAAATTATTTTAATTGACAAATGACCCGTGAGTTTTGAAGACTAACAGCAGTAAAATATATATTGTAACATTTCCTTGGCAACGGCCTATAAAAAATAGGCCTCCTTTGTTGTATCAACAGGGTAATAATTCTGTGGTCTCCAACTCCAGGCTCCGGGTGGTGACGTCAGTGCTGCCCAGTAGGTAGTGGAAGAATGGAACCTCTCCAGGTGGAAGGTATCTGTCTTCCCACAGGAAACTCCTGATCTCTTCTTCATGACTCTTATATATAACCTCAGTGTGTGTGTGTGTGTGTGTGTGTGTGTGTGTGTGTGTTGTGTGTGTGTGTGTGTGTGTGTGTGTGTGTGTGTGTTGGTGATGGTAGTCTGTATCTGGGTACAGGTGATGTACCAGACTGCCCTGGTTAAACACAGAGGAAGACAGCCTCTGCAGACAGGAGTTCTTACTTCCTCTCAGTAGGTCTTAAAGACTGAGAATTTTTATTTCAGATTATAGATATGTGTACCCATTCAAAGACTAATTTTTCAGATGGTCAGGAACATTGAAAATTTCCCAGGGACCATCTTCCCCAGAATGCCTGGTTCTCCATTCTCAGGGGAATACCTCAGGGAACGGGTGGGATAACAGCTACATCTCAGTCGATTGTTCTGTGTGAGCTGGCAAGACTGTAGCTTTAGGGGCAAAGCCTTTCCTACACACCTATCCCCCTCAGAGGCCTGAGACACCCAAACATTCGCATGGCTCAGAGACTACTTCCCTCAGGTGAGCAATAGGTTGGTCACAATGACACTTTTCTTTGCAGGAAGTCATGGTATGCCTCACAGTGGCACTTGCTGAGCTACCCTTCATGGAGGTGATGTACCGATGACAGCATGAGTTTGTTGAAAGGCACTTTGAGGTCACTTGGAACTTAGTGATTTTCCTAGAATGTGCTGTTATCTCTCCTTTTATTCAAGTCCCAATTTTCCTACTTTTTTTTTATTTTGGCTCTAGCCAATGACAGTAGCTACTATGGGGGTTCTGGGTGTGGCTAAGACCTATAGCATCAAGCATCCTTGAAGAAGAGGGTATAGGGGCAGAGCAGGACCTAGTTAGGAGCATGGGGAGTCTGGCCATCTGTCTCACCATATCTGGGAGCCAGTTCCTTTTCCTACAGAGAAAGACGGTAGTCTAGGTAAAGAGGAATGGGAGAGGGGAGTCTCCTGACAGCAGGTTCTGCTGGGGGAAGGTAGGCAGGGGGAGACCAAGAGAGCTGAGGGCCGGGTTGACTTAGAAGGACCAGGGCACAGGAAGAGAGAGCAAGTGTCTCTAGACTAAAGCAGGCCTAAGTCAGCTCTGGCTGCCCAGAGAAGCATCTGGTGTGTGTGTTTTGTGTGTGCATATGAGTGTGTGTGTGTGTTGTGTGGGCATATGTGTGTATGTATGTTGTGTGACTGTGTGTAATGTGAATGCATGTGAGTATGTGTGATTGTGTGTGTTTGTGGTATGTGTGTGTGAGTGTGTTTGTGTGCCTGAGTGTGTGTATGTGTGTATATGAGTCTGTGTGTGTGCGTGTGTGGTGTATGAATGAGTTTGTAGTTTGTATGAGCATGTATGTGGTATGTGTTTGAATCTGTGGTGTTTATGTGTGTATGTTTGTGTGTAGTGAGTTATGTATGTGGTGTTTATGTGTGTATGTTTGTGTGTAGCTGAGTATGTGTGTGTGTCGCGTCCCTTACAGTCAATCAGAGAGCAGGGTTCTTCAGAGTGACTGCTGCTGGAGATGAAAGCTCAGAGGAAAAAACCAGCAACTCTGATGGGTGAGGAAGAGAAGTAAAGCTTGGGAATGATGATGCAGTTTCAGCAGGACAGGAAGCAGGAACGGCAGGGAGACCGTCTCAGCCAGCCTGCAGCAAGATCTTAGCTATTGAAGGGCAAGGTCTCCTTAGAGGGGCAGCCTTTCCTGTTGGGCAGTGGTTGGGAATCTGCAGGTTATGGGCAAGGCTGCAGATTCTTAAAGGTAGTTCCTTTTGCCCCTGTATTCCTCTCCCCAGCAGCTTTCCTAACTGGGAACTTGCCATAGCCATTACTTATCTATGAATGAGGCAGCATAGTGGACTAGGTCCTCTTCGGCTTCCTGTTCCTCTAGGGTCATTGTCCTGTTCTGGCAACCAGTCAGCACAGTTGGCTCCTGGCCTGAGCGACCCACTGTCCTCCTGTGGGAACTGAGGAAGAGCTTTGTCTAAGACTTGTCCAGGGCCACTCTGGTGTGGGAGAAAGGGTGAGAAGTGGGTGTTGGCCAAACAGAGGAAAGGCTATGACTGGGCTTATGTCTTATGAAGATGTCCTGCCAGGATCAGGGAGAAAGCAGGCAGCTGCAAGCCAGCGAAAGAGTCTCCTCCTTCTGCATTCACTGCCCTTACCGTGTTTACATTAGGGCAGTTTTCTTCTTTTCCTGTGTGCACAACTGTGTGAGTATGTCTATGTTTGTGTTGCAGAGAGAACCCATTACCAGTTTCTTTAACTTTGAGGGCACGTGCACGCAGGAGGGAGTCTGCCTCTCTGTGATGGCAGGGTGACATTTGTTTAAACTGGTCACCTCCTCAAGTTTGCACAGAACTCTGAGTGAGGTGAATAAATAGTGTTTGCTCACTCAGCTGCTAAGGGTCCCCTTTAATGCATGATGGACCCAGGACATCGATCTGCATTTGATCTCGGTAGGACCCTGAAGCAGCCACAAAGCTTGTCCTAGATGATAAAACATTTCTCCTGTAATCTTGTCCCCATAGATTCTTAGTGAACTGCTTCTTTTGTGTCTATACTATTACCTTTGGAAATCCAGACAAAAGGCACTCCTGTGTTTATACATGTTATGAATTTGGCAGCCAGGGCCCTCCCGCAGTGGATACCATTCGGCATGAGCTAGCTCTGGGAAGTCAGAGCTTAGTTTTCTAAGCCAAGCTGAAGGAACCTGAGCCAAGATGAGCAAAGTGGGAAGTCTGGCTTATCCTGAGCCCCACTGACTGGGAGCTGGAGGCCCCTCACTTCTGTCCTGAGTAGATCTGATGATCACCATGCCTTCCTGCAGGTCCGTGAGTTGACACAAGAATGAGTCAAAAGGGACCTTTTTGACTTTTCATCAAAATCTTTAAGGAAGAGCTTAGACACCTGGGCATCTGGATCATAGAAGCCGGGTGTAAAGACTCTTCTTGTCCTAGAGACTACTATGGTTCACATTTAAGTACATCTCAGCAGGATGATGCTGGCACCCTTAGTGAACTATATTGATCCCTTTCTGCCTTCTGTCCAGGGTGCTGGAGTCCGGGCCGCCAGAGCTAGTTGACATGCGCAGAAGCAAGAAGCCTGGGCCAGCAGGGTTAGAGCAGAAGCAATGAGACCGGAGGACAAAGGGTGACACCCACCTAGTGATTTCCCAAATACCTTCTGGACAGCAGGGGCTGCAGCCACCTCCTCCACCTCCCAAAGGTTCTTTGTGGCTAAAATAAAATAGAAGCAATTAAACAATAAATAACGAGTTACTGGCTTTGGGCGGGTTGGGGGGTGGGGTGGGGCTTCTAGGGTATTGATTAAAGGCTCACAAGAATAAATTGTCACCCTCTTAGACTTATCTGGGCTTATATTTTACCACTAATTAAAGTTCACCCAGGGAGTGCTCCCTGGAATATAAAGAACTGAACTCTGGTGGATTTCAGAGTCAGTGGTTCACAGAGGGGATTGGAGACGGCATGTGAGAGAAGCCTGTGGCCTCACACATCCCAGCCCTTAGCAGCATTGTTACTGCCAGTGTTGCAACTATGAGTCCCCAAAGACAGCACACTATGCCTGATGGTAAAGGGAATTTTCTTGCCTGTTACTTCTTGAGGTTGACTTCACTGGTGACAGGAAGCTGACCCTGTATTTTCCCCCTAATGATGCTATGATCACATCTAAATGGGAAATACAATGCAGTCAACTCTGATTTGTGTTGAGCAGAGACTGCCTGTTACTCGGAGGACAGATTGCTTGGAAGAGCTGGACGGAGGCGGAGATGTCTCACACTGCCAGATCTGTGATATGGCCTTGATGAATTTTAATATTATTTGTTTTCAATGCAAATGTTAAAATTAAGAATTGGTTTGCCGCGGGCTGCCGTTGAGCAGGCTAAGACTATCTGACTAGAAAGCACCTAGCTGAGATGAATGCATCCAGGAAAAGCTTGGTATGATAGCAGTTATTTCATGTGGGAGGATTAACAGAGAATAGCTCATCACAGCCACTTCCTCCTTTCCAGCCATGGATGAAGAGGCTGTTCTTACTGGACTGCCAGATTGTACTCTTCTACATGGGTGGGGTCAGAAGTGCTCCCATTTCTAAGTCAGATTCTTGGGCAAAATGTGTTGTGTTTGTGTACATGTACATACATATACCTGTGTGTATACATGCAGAAGATGAAGAAAGCTGATGGATGCTCTCCTCTGTCACTCTGTCTTGTTCTCTGGAGACAGGCTCTCTCATGAAGCCATTTGACTTCCAGCTAGACTGGTTTGCCAGTTACAACTGGGATATCTTGAGTCTCTCTCAATGACAGCCAGCCGCAGCACTGTGGCCTGGATGTTCTTTTGCGAGTTCTCCCTAGTTACTGCCTGAGGATCTTTGTGTCTGCTCATGAGCCAGCTTCCTTCTCAGGCTCTCGTGTTGTCACTAGCCTTGGCTGTGGTAGGGTTGGAGTCCTCTCTCTTTGGGACTAGGAGATTGACTCTGGAGCCAGTGAGAAAAGGATGGATACTCGAGTCAGAAGGGCAATGTGTTCAGATCTGCACTGTGACAAGTCAGCTGTGTGCAGAATGAGACTGCACTGGGGAGGGCCAGGTCAAAGTTGACAGTTGAAAGGCCATCAGCAAGAGGTGGCAATGACTTGGACTGGGATGGAAATAGTAGAGATTGTAGCGGCATATTTTCCCACAAGTTGGGAGGAGCTAAGATGGGAGGAGTAAGGAGAAGAAGAGGAGGAGTAAGGAGAGGAAGAGGAGAAGGAAGAGGAGGAGCTAGGGGGAGAAGAGAGAGGGGGAGAATGGTGGTGGATGTACGCCTGTCTCCAGCAGTCTAAGGTAGTTGTAATATCTGGGTTAGGTATCCAGTTACACCTCTGATTGTGTGGGCATCTTGTTATTGAGCATTATCAAACATATAAAGCCTTTGGATAATCTAAGCATTAGAGTCTCATTTCTACCAGGCCCATGTGGATGGCAGGATGGTCTGGGCTCAGCCCAGCCTTGTGGAGACAGTATGGAGGATTGGCAGAGCCATCTCCCACGCTGGTGTCTCGTGGGTGGCAGAGCCGGTGTCTCTGGCCACCTGAGCCGGTGGCTTGACCCGTTTTAAAATATTACCGCAACAGAAGATGAGAAAAATAGTCCATGGGCTCATGTCTGCTACCACAAGGTGACTCGTTACCATGGTTACCACCAAGCTGCCTCCATCCTTCTCACTGCACTGTGTGGTACCACATCCGCACTATCCTGTCAGCAATACCATTACCCAGGCCACCACCACCACTCATCATTACCACCATTGCCAATTTTCTTACAGTGCTACTTCATCAGCCTCAGCCCCTCCCTTGCTACCGGTGTCACCATAACCTCCGTGAGCTTTAGCTGTGAGTCAGGCACTCTGTTAAACACCGAGGTAGTAGATGGTCACATCTACCCTTCCTTGTGGCTCCACAGTAATGCATTATCTCCATGTTCAAGACAGGGACTCTGCTTTGTAGGTTGCTCTCAGACTCAGCACCAAGTCAACACCACTACTGTCTCTACTCTGACTTTGTTACCTAGTGGTGGCTTTTTACCTGCTACCTGGGTTGTTTTGTTCCTTTGTCTGTAAGCTCATGTCTCTATTCACCACCATGGAAGAAATAGGGAGGTGTTGGCTGCACTACATGTAAGTTCAGTTTGGGGAATCTAATGTCTCCCAAGGAGACTGTCATTAATGGCAGCATGCACTTGAGATGGGCTAAGATAATAATCTCACACATCCTACACATGCCACATAATCATGTTGAGGTGGTAGACATACCAATGAGCTAGATTGTGAGAAAAACTTTACAATACATACATTGATCAAGAAATCCTCTTGGGGGTGTGATTCAGAGGTAGAGTGCTTGCTTGACAGGTTCAAGGGTGCTGCACTTGATTCTCAGTACTACCAAATTAAAAGGAAAAAAAGGAAATCATTTAGTAAGAGGTAACTGTGATTTTTTATATGTTGATAACATCTCAATAAATGCTAGAAAAATAAACTTTCTGCAGAGTCACTGACGTGGGAGATGACCCAGGTGATCTGACGGCAAGCATACAGATGGCTGGATCCAGCTGCTGCTAACAGTTGGTCCTTGGGTCCCTGCTCTTGGCAGCTGCTCCATTAGCTGAAGTGGTGCAGTGAGTTGACAACAGGTCCTAGAAGAGAAACAGGAAAGATTCCATGTCTGCCAAGAGAGCCAACCCCAGCAGTCCCCTTTCTCTACTCACTGCTTTATTTGCCTCCTGGTAGTCACAAGTACACTCTGACTATGTTCCAGACTTCCATCCACCCATCCATCATCCATCTATCCACTCACCCACCCACCCATCCACCCACCCATCTATCCATCCATCCATCCATCCATCCATCCATCCATCCATCCACCCACCCATCCACTCACCCATCCATCCATCTATCCACCCACCTACCCATCCATTTATCCACCCACTTACCCATCCATTTATCCACCCACCCACCCATCCACCCATCCATTATCCATCTATCCACTCACCCACCCACCCATTCATCCATCCATCCATCCATCCGTGTGTCTGTCCATCCATAGCATGAGAGGAGTCTAGGAGGACTCTACCTGAGTTCCTTCTCCTGGGATATCTGTGGATGCTACCAATAAAGTGTCCCATGGTTCTGTCTTCTTTAGAAACTTACATCAACTCAATGACACAGCTTCTTTGCTAGAGAGAATCCCACAGAGCCTTTATCAAGCTGATTGACACTGCCAGTTTCTAAGAGGAGGATCTTACCCACAATTACTTAAATTCAGGGTTTACCCAAAGTCACAGGATAGCAGTGGGCTTCCAGGCACAGTGCACAGTTGTAGTTGTACAGTGAGCAGCCTGTGAGGACACTGGAAGGCCTGCTCCTGTGGCCCTGGCTTTCCACTCTTCTAGGGAATTGCTTTACTATATAACACAGATGAATATAATCAAGGATGGGAATCTTGTTACTCTCCCAAATCACTGTCCACACAGCCAGTTCTGCTAATGCCACATGCACTTTCCTCGAGCATTACCGGGGCTTAGTGAAAATGAATTAGAGGAGTAACACTCTGAAACATTAGTAACGTAGTTAAAATGTTGGCAAACGATAACAATAGCAGCTCACTCCACAATGTCAAACTAGTAGGTAGCCCATGGGCACTACAGGAATCTTTCCTGTTTTCCTTCCAGAAACTGCTGTTGGCGCCTTGGATCATACTCATTAGCTAAGGAGCAGCTGCCAAGAGCAAATGTCAGCAGTGTGTGGCAACTGACCTTGAGATGTTCTGAAGACTGCCTGAGGCCACAAGTGCTGAAAAGATCTTAACCATGAATTATGGAATGTTCAAGGAAAGATTAAGGCTACCTTTGGTCGAAGGTCACAGCAGGTGTAGATGTGCAGCATCTATTTATTTATTTATTTATTTATTTATTTATTTATTTTTGGTTTTTCGAGACAGGGTTTCTCTGTGTAGCCCGGGCTGTCCTAGAGCTCACTCTGTAGACCAGGCTGGCCTCGAACTCAGAAATCCACCTACCTCTGCCTCCCAAGTGCTGGGATTAAAGGCGTGCGCCACCACCGCCCGGCTGATGTGTAGCATTTATGAGGCAAACTAGGACAGCAGAAGATCCTTGTGGAGGGCACAAATGTTTCATGTATGTTTGTGTATGTGTACACATGTGTATTATACATTCCTATGGTGTTCAGCTAAGCTGAAAGCCAATTTCTACATTTATCCAGTGGTTCTCAGCCTTCCTGATGCTGCTACTGTTTATACACTTCCTCTTGTGGTGACCTCCAACCATAAGTTTATTTTTGTTGCTAATTCATAACTGTAATTTTGGTACTTCTGATGGTCTTAGGTGATCCCTGTGAAAGGGTCGTTTGGCCCCAAAGGAGTCACAAGCCACAGGTTGCAAATTGCTGACTGAATAAACCTCAAACGAGTACATAAATCACTCTTACTGTACTCAAAATGTTCCTCAATACACATGTTGGAGCCATTCTGTGCTTTACATCATGTAGCGGAGCTGACTGCAGTGTGGGTATTTGTAAATGTTTCCGTGAATAACAACCGATGCCCTCCCATGTCACTCTGCTTCCCTGAATACGATTATATCATTCCATTAGGTGCCACTTTATTTTGTATCATTTTATTTTATTATACAGAACAGCTTCTTTCTCTGCCACTATACGCAGAAGCATCTTAAATCTTTTCCGGGGTTTAGTTTTCCAGTGTGTATGTATCACACCAGTTAGCCCTCCTGAGCCACTCACCCAAGTCTCTAGTGTCAGTTCCACTAAAGACTGTTCCTTCAGTCATAGTCTTTGATGAAGAGTTTCCCAGCTTTCTAGAGGATGTACAAAGCCACCTTTACAACAATAAAAATTCAGCTGTTGGCTGACCATCTGTGTTTCTTTAGTTCTTTAGAAAGCTAAAGTCATAGGCCATTAACTCACTGGACACCCAAGAAAAGCTAGGACTGTCTAAAGAGAGATAAGACAAGCGCTCTCATTCCTTTTGGGAAGAAGCTACCACGAAGGAGACACGATTTCTAGTAAGATATTCAAGCTTGATGTGGACTATGATGATATCATAAAGTCCCCTGGAGTAACAGAGATTCATTCTCCAAAGGACAGTGTGTTGTAGTAATTATTTAAATCGGCCTCTGGCTCAGGCCAACTATCTAAGCTGCAGCCACTCTGCCTAGCCCAGCCACCATGTTTCTCGGCCAGAGGCCACGTGCGTGCTGCAGCTAGAACCAGCCACCAGAAACACCAGCCCTGCCACCCACTAGATGCCAGTGTGAGAGGTGGCTCTGCCAATCTTCCATGCTGTCTCTGCAAGGCAGGGCATTGCCCAGACCATTCCGCCATCCATGCAGGCCCAGTAAGAGAATGAGACTCTAATTCTTATAGATTAATCAAAGCTTATATATTTGGCAATGATCAGTAACAAGATACCCATACAATCAGAAGTGTAACCCAATACCCAACCTAGGTATACCAACTACCGTTGACTGCTACAGACACGTGAGCATCCATCTCCATCTCTTGTTCTCCTCTTCCTTTTCCTCTTCCTCTCCTAACTCCTCCCACCGTAGCTCCTCCTACACAGTGCTCTGTAGCCCTGTGATGGTGCTCTGAAGAAAGCTGAGAAACGGGAAGCAAATGTGTCAGTGCTATTGGGGCTGGAGGGAGGATCAGGTGTGTAGCCCTCATACTGAACATAATATGATGTGATAGCACTTCAAGACAGACTCTAATGTATTAAAGAGATGTTTTAAGATTGGGGTGACTATACAGAACAAAAACCCATAAAGAAGCCAACAGTGAGGGTAAAATGTAATCAGAAAAAAAATCCATCCAATTAATCCCAAAGAAGACAGAAGATAGGATAAACCAAAGCAAGAAAAGACAGGAAAAACACCCAACTATGGAAGATATCAGATGCAACCAGATCAATTTATATTAAATATAAACAGTCTAAGCATACAGTCAGAGGGACACACTAAGCAATCAAATAAGACACACTTATGTGCTATCTGAGAAATTTACTTTAAACACAAAGACGCATTGTGCGGGTTAGTTATAATTGTCAATTTGACACAATCTAGAGTCATCTGGAAAGAGAATCTCACTGAGATTCTCAGCGTCTACATCAGGTTGGCCTATGGGTATGTCTGTAGGGATTATGTCAACTGAGATAGGAAGACCCTGTGGGTGGTGCCATTCCCTGAGCTGTCTAAAAGTGGAGAAAGGAATGCTAAGTGCAAGCATGTTTATATCGATTTCTTACCGCTCTTGATTGTGGATGTCAGGTGTCTAGCTGCTTCAAGCACATGCTGCTATGAACTCTCTGATATCATGGACTATAACCTGGACTTCTGAGTTAAAACAACCCCTTTTCTCCTCAGTAGCTTCTCGTCAGGATATTTTAATCACAGCAACAGAAATGAATCAATATATGCAAAACATAAGTGTATGTGCGATGGAAGTGTTGTTAGAACAAAGGAGCACGCACGGATTCATAGTGACCTCTCCAGCGGTGGGCAGGCAACCGACTGTCTTCTTCCACACTAGGCTGAAGTGGGAAGTTCTTATTTCTTTGGAGACTTAGTTATGTCATGTGATCTTTTGTTGAAGCAGACAAGTGAGAGGACATATGATGTTTAAAATATATATATATATATATAAAACAATATATAAATATAATCCCATGGGCAGAGTGATGAGGCTCTTTTCATTGGTTCTCCATGCAGAACATTGCTGATCTTCACTTGTCGTGACTTCATAGAGAGTAACTTGCCAGCTGCTTCTTGCTTTGTCCGTGCTGATTTGGGGTGGGGGTGGGGAGGGCAGAGCCTCATGGTTTCTTTTGGATTGAGCTGCTGATACTGATTTGTGTTCGGTGTTTGCTGATTAGACTGGACTGCTGCTACTGTTTTGTGTTTGATGTTTTGGTCTGGACTGTTGATATCCTGACAACAAAATTTGGGATCTCCCCAAAGAACTACGTCTAAACAGATCTACAACCCCCATTTCCTGTTATCCTTTCTCTTCCCCTACCTCTGGTGAGTGGGCTAGAAGGGAGGTTGAAGCATTAAAGAACCCTAATTAAAGTAGATTTTGAGAAATCTAAGCCTACGCTAGGCTTTGCTTCTGAGAGGACAGGCGCTGGAGACATTTCTTGTAGTTGTCTTGATCCCTTTGTTCCTCATGAAACACTCCAAGGAACGAAAGACTCCAAAACAGTTGTTTTGAGAAAATCAGTTTAGAGTCTCTTGAAACAAACTTGACTGAATATAAGGAGGCAGTTCTGTGGTCTGGCATGAGCAGTGTGTGTGTGTGTGTGTGTGTGTGTGTGTGTGTGTGTGTGTGTTATATGTGTGTGTGGTGTGTGTGTTGTGTGTGTGTGTTGTGGTGTGTGTGGTATGTGTGTGTGTGGTGTGTTTGGTGTATGTATGTGTGTGTGGTGTGTGTGTGTGTGTGGTGTGTGTGGTATGTGTGGTGTGTGGTGTGTGGTGTGTGGTGTGTGGTGTGTGTGTGTGTGTGTGTGTGGTGTGTGTGTGGTGTGTGTGTGTGTGTGTGTGTTTTCTATCAGCAAGCTCATTGCAGTGGAGAGAAAGGGACAAAGATAGGGAATGCAGTTTTTTTTAAAGTTGGGTCATCTAATATAGGAAAATCAACATTTAAAAGATATTTATTTATTTATAGACAAGATCTTCTATGTACCCATGGCTGTCCTGGAACTCACTATGTAGAGCAGGCTGTCCTCAAACTCACAGACATCCACATGTCTCTGCCTCCCGAGTGCTGAGATTAAAGTTGTGCATCACCATACCAGGCTTAGAAAGGTATCTTTTATATCTAAAATGTCTGTTTTTAGTTAATATGCATTCTTTTGGGCAAATTACCTACTTACAACGTTCAAACCTAGCTTCCCAAGGTCTTGCTGACTCCCAGTCTGTATCAGCACCGGCTTTAGCATGTGGTGATGATAGGTATGGACCTCAGTGTCCTGATGAACAGGCATTGCCCATTGTCTCCCTTCCCACAATGCCCAGAGTGAGTCCTAAGAATCAGTGCTATCATTCATCTTCTAGGGCAGGAAGCAAAAGCCCAGCCAGGGAGGAGCAGAAACAATGGAGGATCCTACTCTAGCCTCTCAGGTGAGGGCCAGTACACAAAGCAGGGAAGAACCCTGGAGTCTGGAGCTACCTCTCTCCTATGAAAATACTGACTAATGAGACAACCTGTTTGGAGGGCACACTAACATTTTTTGTTTGTTTTTTTTTGTTTTTGTTTGTTTGTTTTTTCCCATGGAGGTGCTTAAGAAGTTCACTGTGTCTAGCCAGGCAGTACTCACAAGCACCATGGCTCCTGCCTTCATGTTAAGTGCTCCTGTGCCTACTTTGTGTCCCCCTCCTGTGACCATCCACTGCTTCCTCTCTGCCCTGTTCTTGTCGTCCCCACCCTTCTCTTCTATGCCTCCCCCACTGCCTCTCCTTCTCTGCTCTACCCCTCCTTCTTTTAAAAGCAGATGTGTGTATATCAAGATATGCTTCTCCGTCAAATGCAGGGATGTCATGTGTGTATATCAAAACATTCTTCTCCGTCAAATCCAGGGATGTTCCTAACTGGCAAAGGAGAGCCAGCCCAGAAGTGCAAACTTTGCAAATAAATCGGTGTGAGGAATAGCACCTCTGAACATTTAGACAGATGGAAGGCAAGAGAGCTCTTGGCCCTGGAGACACTTGGGAATTCAGAGTATGTTTAGAAGGTGCTCTGGAGGGAAATGTTTCTGAGAAATCTTTTGGTGTTCCTCTGACCCCTGTTACAATTATCTCTCAAGTCCTTGGACATAAAGCAGCTTTTGTTAGTTCTGGCTGCAGCTTTGTCATGTCAGTCCCTTCCCACTATCTTTATAGTATGTAGTGGTCTCCAGAGCAGTTAGATGGTATAGCTGCAAATTCTTGCGTTTTCTGCCTGGCTGCGTTACTTTGAGCAGTCTTGTTCTCCAGATTCCATATTGGTCTGTTTATTTTACCTGTGCAAACAATTTACCCCAAATTAGTGGCTGAAACTTGATTACCTATGCTCCTTACAAATCTGCAGGTTATATTGGACTTGGTATGGGGTGCCATGGGAACCTCATTCAGCATCCTTTGAGGAAGCTCAGAGGTCATCTCAGGAACCTCTGAAGCCAGGTCTTACTTGTTCTCACACTTTCTCAGTCACTTGCTTTGGTGGTTGATGCTGGATGTTTCTGGAACCTTGTCTGGGACTCTTCCCTGGAGTTCACTTCCTGCCCTTTGAGGCAGCATAGCAGCTGGCTTTTTAGGGCCCTCCATGACTTGTGTTTGAGAAAGAGAAAACATAGTCCTTGTTGCGGTTTGCATATGCCTCGAGCTTCCCAGAGGTTTGTGTATTGAAAGCTTCACCCCCAGTATGGAAGGTGGAGATGGTTAAGGTACCCTCATGGGACTCCTGGGTTGCTAGAAAATTGTGGGACCGTGAAAAGTAGCTTGGTTCCTGGTTGAGCTAAGGCTCAAAACCCTGGAGACTCTGAAGGGACGGTAGGTGCTTCGCCTGTTCCTGGGCACCAGGCCCCTGTCACTAGCCACAGCCCTGCCATAGATTTGTGGCCATCATTCACGTATGGGCAATGCCCCAAGCCCTCCACATGCAGAGAATGTGACCTATGGTCAAGTAGGCTCTAGAAAAATCTCCATTTTAATGAGGTACCTAGAGGCCTGGAGGGCTTAGTCAATAAGCTTTCCTTCCCAGACACTCTGCAAAAGGTATTTAATCTGAGGCCCACCCTGAGAAGTGGGGTATAGTTTTACTTATCCACTTTCTGCCATGACAATAAATGCCTTAAAACCATGGACTGCCTCTTTTCACTGGGATTCACCATGGGGAGCCATGGAGAATGCCTTTGCCTATAGAGCTGCTGTCTAATCTCCTGTAGAAGGCCTCTCTGTGCTCCCAGCTAGAGCTAGCTCTCTTGTGCTCTGCTGTTACCAAGCCCAAGCCAAGCTCAAACCCACTGCTGCTGTCAAACCAAGAACTCTTCTGAGGATCCAGCTGGAATGCCCCCCTTCCCCCTAGCCCTGGCCTAGATCCAACCCATGGGCCTCCACTCTGTTCTCAGCTCTTCCTTGGCTCCCAGCAGAGTCTGGGTGTCTGAGGGCCTGAGAACCAGACTGACCTGGCCTCCTTGCAGGCCTAGGGACCCCCAAGCCAGCTCTGGCTGTCCTGTACTTCCCCACCCCTGGAGTGGTGTTCCAGGGCTGCCCTACAGCTGACTGACACCTGCCTGGCGACAGCGTGGGGTAAGCAAGGTCAACTTACTGCATCCTGCCTTCCTGAGTGGCAGAGCCCTGTGTGGTGGAACAGATGCTGGACCCGTAACCCTACAGAAAACCTCTACATCTCTCTCTTGTTCCTTCTGGCATGCAATCCTGCCATGACATGCTTGCCAGACTGAGCTGATATTGGTGTCTTCAGATCCTTGAACTGAATGAGCTCCTTGTCTTTAAAGTAGTCTACTCTGGCTACATTGTTACAGTAACTGCGACTAATGTAGCCCTGGAAGTCTTCAGGAATCTATTCATGGAACAGTCTGGTAGGAACAAAGTAGTTCCTTCCAGGTTCAAGGCAAATAGACATGGGCTCTTGATGTCAGGATAACATACATCAGAAATGTGCTGTGTGTGTTTCCGGAGAACATATTTGGCTCTAAGTATTAATGGTTGCCAGAAGGCCCCAAGTTCACCCCTGGCCCTCTGCCTTGCTTTTCCTGGCTCTGCTGCCCTCACTCCACTCAGAGCTGACCTGCTCCGATGCTCAGGATAAACAGGGTACAAGCTGCACATCTTCACAACCCTGTGTCCAAACAAACAGAAAGGTCAGAGGTGAAACCTCCACTCCTCAGCCCTGGTGGGTAACTGCAAAGCCAAGAAAAATAAGATAAAATAAATTAAAAAAATGTCCCACAGTCTGGACATTCCAGAATTTTGGCTCTTGTCAGCAAAAACAGTTAGATTTATGGACCTGTAGTTAGTTAGCAGTGAGACTTAAGATGTTTAGTCACACAAATCAGAAACCACAGGCTTCTTGAGTTAACCAGGATAAATTTATGATAGAGTATAGGATCCATGAGATGAACTAAGATTTCTCTGCTTGCAAGGCCACTTTTCCCCGAGAGATTCTGAATTTCTCATCAAGGTGAAAAGGTGCCACTGGTTTATGACTGAGGCAGCAATGTAGCTGCAAAACAAAGTTCTCCAGGAAGTGGGTCTGTCCCTGACTTTTGCTGTGAAGCAGCTTTGATTTATACACTAGCCAAACTTCCCCGGCAAGGGATGATTAAAGGGCTTGGACCTGAAATACGGTACAAGGTAGCAGTGGTTGGTGAAGCCGCGAGCTGGGGCAGAAACTCTCTGTCAGGGCCACATGACCCTGGGCCAGGTGTTTCAAGAAAATTCATAGATTGAATGAAAAGAAAAACCAAAGAAGATGGATGGAAATGAAATAAATAAATCGACATTCTTAAGCCACTGGAAGCCAGACCCTGAAGGAGACTTGTGGATGACAAAGTAACAGCTTTTAAAGTGCAATATTGTATCTGCTGGAAAAATAGAGACTCAGAAGGAGCTGTCTGGTCTGGAGCGGTTTGGCTGGGTCAATGCTGTCTTTCAGAGTGCAGCATCCTTGTTTGCTGTTTTAATCAGGCGCATCACCAGCTTTCTGCAAATACATCAAAGCAGTGGCTGTTTGAATGACAGCCCTCAAAAATATTCAGGCTTTTCTCCCCAGACCCGTGAATGTTGTAGGTTCCAGAGTGATGTGACTGAGCGGGCAGAGAGCACGAAGCATTTAGAAGTATCTTTATTCCTCCCTTATCTTGACTCTTTGCAGTCCTCTTAAATAACAATTAAACACGGGAAGTGGGATCTTACACAGGATTTACTGAAAACTAAGGGCAAGGAGCGTAGTTAATGCGGAGTTTACAGACACAGACCCCAGTGGCAGCTCAGCCCATCGGGGCTGTTATAAATAGGAGAGGGTAATTCATAGAAGTTTATTTCTTACAGGTCTGCTGGTGGAGAGGGCTCAGATCGAGGCACCTGCTGAGTCTGGTGAAAGTGCTGGATTTTCTCATGTCCATCATTAATTAAGAAATTGCCCCTCAGACTTGCCCACAATTGGATGGAAGCAATTCCTTACTTGGGTTTCCCTTTTTCCAAATGACTCCAGTTGGTCAAGTTGACAAAAACTAAGCAGCACAGTGGGTACCTATTGTCGCTGTTACACATACACAGGAACAAACTGCAGCTCAGAAACGGGCAGAGGTCTTGCTCAAGGTGAACACGTTGAAGGACACTGACCCTTGGCCCAGAGCCAACAGGACGGTCACTGGATTTTCTTCCCTTTAGTGGTAAAGCGACACTCCTGATCTTGCTCTTGTAGTAATTTCTAAAAACGCATATTTAGTACCAAAAACCCAAATTTTCTTCCTGATTTCCACATTGATTCCCTCATGGTTGATGCTGGCCACCAAGAAAGCGTTTCCGAGTATTCAATGGGACAGAGAGGAGCCCCACACACTTAGTTGGCATTTCCAGACGGCAATTGACTTTTTAGACAATTGAAGATGATTTTGTTTCTTTCCCTTTCTTTCTCCTTCTCACTAATTTATCTCAAATGCTATCCCCCATAGGAATGAACCCCAGGTTTTTTTTTAAAAAAGTCTTTAAAACACTTTCATTTAAAAACCTAATTTGCAGAGACTATTGATTTAATTAGCCCAAGGTCATTTGTTGGATTACTACTGTCTCCATGTTCTTTTCTGGAAGCGGGGAGTGGGAATTGTGTTGGAAGGAGAGTCCATTAGCTTAGCTCAAAGAACAGTTCAGCTAAGGTCTCCTGGTAATGTCTTGCTTGTTTTCCTGTCTGGGCTTACTTCCTCCACCCCTCACTTTCCTGGCTGCCACAGAAGCCACACAAATCACTGGAAAGCACAGAAATAAATAGTATTTAGACGAGGTGGCATCCCAGGAGACCGCTTGCCCTGTGAGGTGATCACCGTGTTGTCCACAGCTAAGGATGGAAAGACACAGCTCTTGCCTCAAGGGGATAATGAGGTTTTATTTTAGAGCCAATGTGAGCAACACACGTCCAGGCTATTCCATGTTCCAATACGGTGACAGTTTTATGAATTTTTTTTTATTTCTATTTTCTGTTTTATGAAGTTTTTAGAGTAACAGAACAAAGTCATAAATCAAGATGCTATTAAAACACTGGTGGCAACATCAGGGAGGTGCACCTCAGCAAAGCAGGACTTTTGGTAGGAATTAGATGTTACCTGATGCTGTTCTTAGCAGAATCCAGGGGTCAGTTTGTAAATTCTAAAAGGCCTTACTTCACACAGGGATATTAGGTCACACACAAAGGTGGGTAGTGAGTAACTCTTAACAAGACTGAAAAAGACAGGCATGCAACACCCCAAGGTCTCCGTGGTTACGGAGGTCCTAGCCCGTCAATCAGCCTTGCAGAATGTTCAGTGTAGGTGTGGCCCTTCGCAGGGGACTTCAGTTAACACAAGGTGGACTTTCCATAGAGGTGGGTAGAGTACTTTCCTGGTATTTGTTTCCTCATTTCTGCCCACGAGTTTCTGAAGTGTGTCTTATGGTAGGGACTGTTGGGACAGAGGAGAACTATCAAGTTGCTGTTTCCAGCATGTTCACTCTCAGAAGCAGAGGCCGGTGCGGTGAGGCACAAAGGGTGGACGTGGTACCAAAGGGGGCTTACCCCAGTCAGGGGGGGATAACTTTAAGCATTCAGAACTAAAGAATTCTACTGGTCTGGTGACTGGTGTCTGTCTCTCAGGGCAAGACTTCTGGAGATTTGTATAGCTCTTTGCCGGATGCCAAACACTGTCTGTTCCACCATGAAGCAGCCCTTGAAAGCCCCTCAGCACCGAGATGCTGAGCTCAGATGACCCTACACTTATCAATCTTAAAATTCAGATCCCACGCGTTTCCCTTTCTCTCTAGAGATCCCTCTCCCTCGGCTGTGTAGTACACACTTGTGTATGCTGAACATGCTGGTGTGGAGAGTTTTCTACCTGTGCAGTACTGTGAGGGCGGAGGAGGGGAACTGCACTTAGCAAAGAGCCTTCCTGTGGACGTGTGCCCTGCAATTACACAAGGATATATGCTCCCCCACTTGCCAACTCAAGGCACATTGACTCTTTGCAGTGTCTTTCTTATGACAGCTTCTTCTTTCAATTGATGGATCAAGGAATATTTTTTTTTCTAGCCCTGCTAATGATGTGAGGATCTAGTAAGTTCAACCTCAGCAGTATGGTAGGAGGCCTTGCACGTTGGTGAGGTTCTCCATGGTCTCCAGTGTGTAATGGATGATTGTTTTTGCTTGTCTAGTTCATTCATTTATTCAAGAATCTGTGAGGTGCTCACTAGGGTCTTTTTCTTATGTCCCTCTCCGAGTCACAGGTGACACAGCTTGGTTAGGTTTAAGAACTGATGTCAGGCCCCTGAGTTGCCATTTTGGCTGGATCTCTTTCTAACCTCTCTGCCTCTCTCTGGCAGGCATCTTCTTCCTGTCTGTTTCTTAATGTAGACTCCATCATTCATTTCCCAATGATCATCTTTCTCTGTGTCTGACTTCTTTCTTGTGACTTTACCTAATACTAACATTTTTATGTTGTACACACTCACACATGTACACATACATGTACATACACAGATGCACACACACATATACTCACATAGAGAGACATGCACACACACGTGTACACACACATACTCACATAGAGAGACATGCATGCACACATACACACACATGCACATAAGCACACATGCATATACACACAGATTCTCTGTCTCCATCCATTTTTCATTCTCCAAATCTGTAGCTACAACTTTCCTAACTTCTCCTGAATGGCTGTAGAAACTCAACTATGTCCAGAAGCAAGCATTTCATACTTGCTTGATTACAGTAGCATTTGGCATGATGTTGCAAACATACTGTTTTTAATTTAATTATTTTATATTATGTGTGTGTTTTCTCTGCATACATGTTTTTGTGTCATATGCATGCATGTTACCCATGGGGGCCAGAAGAGGGTATTCAATCCTCTGGAACTGGAGTTACAGACAGTTGTGAGCAACCATGTGGATGATGGGAATTGAACCTGGCTCCCTGGAAAGAGCAGCCCATGCTCTTAATGACTGAGCATTTTTCCAGCCCTAAATACTAAGTACTGTCTAATGGAGATGTGCCAACATTGGCTAATGTCCCTACAGCCATTCAGAAGTGCTCTCTTTCTCTCTCTCTCTCTCTCTCTCTCTCTCTCTCTTTAAATCTTGTCTCTTGTTGGTAATTTGGGCATGGATATTAATTGCTGGCTGATGAAATATTTTGGGCAATTCAAAGTTTCCTTGGGGTGACTGATTAGCCATTCTGACCAAAATAAAATGCAATGGAAACCAAATCAAAGTTTTGTGCCTGTGTCTCTCAGATCTAGTCTTATAAATGGCCACGAGGAAGGCTCTGGCCAAATCGGCATCAGGTGTGAGGGCTGTTTAGTGTGTTACATGTGTTTCTAGAGCTTGTGTATTCTGGGGTCACCTATCACCCCTCACTGTGCAAGAGAACTGACATACACATTATGATCGTGAAGAGATTTGACCTCATCTCCCACAAAATCCAGGTGAAAAAAAAACCCAGAATATTTAGTCTCTCAGAAGTCAAGGGTATAGTATGAGGCAGATCTACTCACTGGGGGTGGATCCGCCAAGGGCTACATCTCACGTGGTTCTTTATTAAGAGCATTAGGGTGTGTGTCTGGGACTAGGGAAACATTACGATCAGGAAGCAGGGAAGATGAGAGTGGTGGTTCTGAGTCCTCATCACTGCTTGGCAGAGGCCTTTTCCATTGACTCCTACCAATTCTAGCCCCCTGTCCTAGCATCATATTGACTGGAACATAAGGGCTCTTTTGGTTCCCAAATAGAGGAAGCTCTAAGTTGGTGACTTAGGCAGAGGAATGAGAGAAAGCCATGGTGGACTCAGATCCTAGTGTGCCAGGGAAGTCACATAGAATTTTCTATCTTAGGGGACAAGCCCTGACTTATTCATCTCTCGAAGGACTTCAGTTCCATCTCCCAGCGTTCTCCCAAGCTGATGGGGGGAGATTCCTTTCTGATTCTTCCAGCTTTTGGGCATTGCCAAGGATGCCTTACATTCCATGGGGTATAGTTCTTGACCGAATAAAAAGGAAACAGCTAGCTGAACCCCAGCATCCACCTCTCCTTGCTGACTGTGGGTGCAGTGTGACCAGCTGCTTCAGTGTCCTGCTGCCATGACTTCCTCACCACAATAGAGTGTATCTCCTTGAACTTTGAACCAAAATAAATATTTCCTTAGGTTGCTTTGGTCAGGTGTTTCAGCAATCAGAAAAATAACACAAGGGGGAAGGGTGTGTGGTTGTCTTTTGTTTTGGCTCACAGTTTGAGAGGATACAATCCATCCGGTAGGAACAACAGCAGCAGGGATGTGAAGCAGCTAGTTACATCTTGCAATAGTGCAATTATGTAACTAGTCTACAGTCAGTAAGCAGGGAGGGAACAGGAAGTGGGCTGGAGTTACATCATGCAAAAATGCAATTATGTAACTAGTCGACAGTCAGCAAGTAGGAAGGGAACAGGAAGTGGGCTGGAGTTACATCATGCAATAGTGCAATTATGTAACTAGTCGACAGTCAGCAAGTAGGAAGGGAACAAGAAATGGGCTGGGGCTATGTGACCGAGTATTCACACAAATCAGCCTGTGGGAGACACTTCAGACTCAAGAAGCAACAGCTGGCGACTGGCAGTCAGGATTTGAATGAAGTACCTGAGACATACCCACTTTGATCTGCCTTGGCTGCCTTTCTGCCTTTCTGTTTCCTATGTCACCTGCAGATTTGCCTCTGGTCAGAGCCCTCAGGAAAGCAAGCCTCAGAGACTAAAGCCAAGCTGCTGGTTTACACTAAATTCTAAAGAGAGGATCTGACCCTGCGATCACTGAGAATAATCTGGTTCTTATCATAACAGTCTTCCTTTGCTGTTGCTACATCTGTTGTTATTTTCCACTGGGAAAAAGTCTCCTAAGATGTTGTTTGCAGTTCTGATAAATCGATGACTCCTAGATGAAGTGCCGTCCAGGCTGGCTGTTATGAATTCTGCTGGAGCAGCCCATCGCATTTTGGCAAGAGCAGCCACTTGGGGTGAGCCCTGTATTAGCATTTTAATTGCTGTCTGATTGCTTTCCTGTTGCCAGACTCAGCCCACAAAGGTACAGCCAGCAAGTTTCAATTAGTTCTTATCCTGTGATTTACGGGGTCTATAAAAGAGCATCTCCCTGTAGCACTTGGAAAGTAATACCCTTAATGTACTAAAAGCAATATAGAACATTAAAGAAAAAGAATCAGCTATACAAAGGTGTGGGTATCCAGGGGTGCTGGGAAAAGTCCTGTTTGAATGATGGTTTTCTTGGTTGGGTTCTCACTGAAACAAAATGAGACACACAAAATCCAGAGATCCTTGGAATCCCGCACTAAGCCTTTCTCCTTAATGTGAAGAAGATATTAGTCAGCCCTTCCCCTTTGGTGTGTTTTACTTTCCAGGTCAGCTAGTTCATCAGAATGACATGTGCTTGTATATCTTGCTTATGAAGTCCATCTCAGGTTCACAAGTGTTTTCCATTCTTCAGGCTGCCTGCTTGTTTTAGCTGCTGTTCCATGTGTTAGCTTTTCCTTGTTGTCTGTGTTTTTTGTGTCTATAAAATAGATGGGCTGGGAGATAGCTCAGTTAGTAAAAGTGCTTTCTGTGCAAGTATGTGCCCCCACATGTGCATACAATGCATTCACATAGACATGTGCATGCACACATTCATGCATGTAGAGTTACTTTGTCTTTGGATAACTTTACACCATTAGTTCTAATACTATTTCAAGTACAGCATAGACTAAGTCTTTATTTCAGGAGCCAGTCTGGGCTAGAGATGGGAGGTTCAACTGGTAAAATACTTGCTTTGCAGACCTGACATCCTGAGTTTGATTACTATAACCCACAATGGAAGGAGAGAACCAATTCCTGAAAGTTGTCTTCTAATCTCCACACATGCATGATTGCAGTGTATCTACACACACACACACACACACACACACACACACACACACACACACCAATGACAAAATGGACAGATGACCTGAATAGACATTTTATATCAAAGAAGATAAAGTGGCCAACAGACATTTGAAAAGATTCTTGGTATTACTATTGCTAAGGAGAATGCAAGGCAAGTTTATAAAGAGATGCCACTTTATACCTGTTGGGACAGCTGTCACTATAGACAAAACATAGCAAATGTGGCCCAAACGTGGAGAAAAAGGAATCCTAGCACACTATTGTGGGAAGTACATTGTGGCAGTCATGATGGAAAATAGTGTAGTGGCTCCCCCGAAAAATGAAAGCACAGCTAGCAAGGTCCAGGCGTTCCACTTGGGGACAGCACTGGGGCCGTCTGTCAGGCTGAGTCCCAGGAACTGAAAAACCATGGACAACTCATTGGCAGTGCCTTCCTGACCCTTGCTGACCTCCTGCCCTGATTTTTTTCTTTCTCTCTTGATGTGAACCAAAGAATCCATGATTTCCCTTCTGCCTGGCAGCTTTCAGGAATTGACACGCACCCCACTCCTGTCTCTCTGTGTGAGAGCTGCCATAGAGAAACTCCCTAACCTGTCTTGTCTGATAGCAAGACCCAGAAGGAAGGCTTGCTCCTTGGAGGATGACAATCTGGTGGACAGGCTTGAGGTCCTTACTGGTCTGCTCCCATAGATCAGATTCTCTTGTCTACTCAGTCGATCCTGAGTGGCAGAAGTGATTTTCCCAAAACTTTGGGAGTCTTCATTTCCAAAGGATCTGCTAGCCAGGGCCATGCCATTTTGAAAAGCTCCTTCATTTTTGATGACCCAACATTCTTCAACTGCTACTTGTTGTTTACCTCTAGCAACAGCCAATTGCAGGCAAAACCAGAAGCCTTTCCATCTTCCGACCCTTTTTCTATAAGCAGGGACTCTCACTCCCCATGTAAGTCTGATCTCCTCAGAGCCTCTGCACATGTCAGCTGCTGTTTTTGGCATCAGTAAACTTTTGAATAAAATTCTTACCCCCAAAAGATAATTGGTATCAATGTCGCCTTGACCTCTAACCTCCAAATCCTTCAAATACCACAGCACATGAGACTTGAGCTAAATGTGATTCTCCTTCTCCTTCAATTTAATTCTTTGTGTATGTGTGTGTGAGTGTACATGTATATATGTTTGTATGTATGATTATGCATATATACACATGTGTATTTGTATGTGTGAGTATACATGTGTGTACAGGTATGTGTGTACAGGTGTGTGTATACAGGTGTGTGTTTCTGTGTGTGAGTATACATGTGTATACAGGTGTGTATGTTTGTGTATGTGGGAATATACATGTATGTACAGGTATGTGTGTAAACATGTGTACAGGTATGTGTGTGTGTGTGTGTATACATGTGTGCATGGAGGTCAGAGGTCAATCTAGAGTGTTGTTCTTAGGAATATTTTGTTTTTTGTGATAGGGTCTCTCACTGGCCTGGAGCTCACCCATTAGGCCAGGCTGGCTGACCAAGAGCCCCAGGAATCCTGCTATCTTTGTCTCCCCAGAGTTGGAATTACAAGCATGTGCTTCCATACCTGGCTTTTTAACGTTGGCTTTGGATATAGAGCTCAATTCAACATGCTTAGGTAACAGCCACCGCACTGACTGCACCATTCCCTCAGTCTTGTGTTTTGCTTCTATTATGCTCGAAGCTCACTTTTGTGATGGAAGTCCAGGCTTCCACCTGATGCTGAAGACTCTGGTGAAATGAAAGCAGTCTCTTGTGGAGATGTCTGCATCCTAGTCACTGTGGATTATTCTCAAGTGCTGAGACACAGCTAACAGTGGTAGTGACAGAAGTCTGCTAAGGGCAGTCCTCCAGTCTCCTTATCACATAGGCTCATATACTTAATACTTGGCCCCAGTTGGTGGAACTCTTTGGGAAGGGTTAGGGGTGTGGCCTTTTGGAGGAGTTGTGTCACTGAGGCAGGCTTTGTTGTTTTAGGAGACCTGTGTTATTCCCCATGTTTCTCTCTGCCGTATCTCAAGATGTGAGCTCTCAGCTACTGCTTTAGTGCTGTGCCTGTCTGCTGCCATGCTCCCTGTCTTGATGGCCATGGATTCCAACTTTCTGAAATCATAAGATACAAGTTAAACAACTTTTTGAAAACTGTAAGTTGCATTTGTCATGATGCTTTATAGCAATAGAAAGTAACTAAGACAGACATCTTTCCCGATCACTCTTCACTTTATTTATCGAGGCAACGTCACTTGCTAAACCTGGAGGTCCCTGACTCATCTAGTCCAGCTAACCAGCATGTCCAGGGTCTCTGCTTCTGGAGTGCTGAGATTATAGGTCAACTGCTATTCCTGCTTGGCTTTTATATGGGTTCTGAGGATTCAAATTCTGGTCCCCATGCGTTTATCCATGAAGCTTCTCCCAGCCTTATAGACAGGTTTAAAAATAGCAGCATCAGATCATTGGCACCAGAGTAAATGGGATTGAATGCTGCCAATGTGTATTCAAGGTCTTAGAGCTATGTCCTGCATCCTGTCTGGAAGCCTTGAGTAGTTGCTTAGGCTATTCATTCTGATTACAGGGATGGCACATCACTCACTGGTGGAGCACTGGTGACTCTGTAGTGGCCCCTGTTACTGAGGGCTATTCCCACAAGTCACATGGAACTAAGTACATTACTGTGTTTTGTACCATCTGTTCATTGGATCTTGGATTTTGTTTTTTTTTTTTAAACTGTCACTGTAGAAGGTATAACTACAATAGCAACCTTAGCAGTTGTAAAACTTCTATATATTTTTAAGGCTATAAAATTTTTCCAGGGCATCCTTTCCATAGACTCCTTCAATGTCAGTGTTTTCTGGCATAACTGAACTCGTGTCACTGGTCAGCAGGGGAGCAGGGCTTCCTGATGTTGACTTTCACTGCTGCTTGACTAGTGTCTTGTGTCCTTAAGACCTTACTTGAGAACTGGCCCGGGATAGGCAGCTCATGCTGAAGGGAAACGAGTGGGGAGAAGATGGCACACCTAATTTTACAAGTGTTTAGACAATCCCCAGTTTGCATCCCTGCACCCATCTCATAGGCCAGTAGAGGTTCTCACCTCACCAGAGGTGGTCTTTGTTCAGTAGATGGTTGTCGCGTCCGCCTTGGCCCGCAAGTAAGACGCGACACGGTAGGATCCTTCTCAGTTGGCTTTAATCCAGGAACGGCTCTTGACATAGGAATGGGGAACTGGACGGGGGACCTGGACCAGGAAGGGAAGGGAAAGGCCTGGACCCCAAGCAGCAGAAAGGAGCTGCTTATATAACTGCCCTAGGCGGGCTGGGTGATGTGTCCTCCCAGGATAGGTTAAGCTGCCAACACCTTATTAGCATAAGCCCACTCAGAAGGGGCACGAGGCCGACGCATGCTCAAAGGACTTGTTTGCTGGCCAGCTGCTTACATTGTCAGGTGCTGGTCATAACCACGGCTGCCTACAGTTTACCAGTTCCTGAGCTGGCCACTCTGGAAGCCAGCTGCTTACATTGTCAGGTGCTGGTCATAACCACGGCTGCCTACAGTTTACCAGTTCCTGAGCTGGCCACTCTGGAAGCCAGCTGCTTACATTGTCAGGTGCTGGTCATAACCACGGCTGCCTACATCTCCCCCTTATTTATTTATTAAATTTGAATTAGGTTACCTCTGGACCCTTCAGACCTTAGGCATCCCACACCCAAGCATGCTTGAACTCATTCATTAGGTGGTTGGCGTGAGGCGATAAAGCACACCTATAGCGCCGCTAGCGCAGCAAGTCAGCGGTGGAAAACAGAGGTCCGAGCCCTTGTGCAAAGTGAAGGCATTGTGATGGGAAAGTTTATATTTCTGCCATACCCGCCTTCGTGCCTTTTTTCAGGGAGAGGTACATTTGGCACAAAACCTCTATGCACTCGGACATGCTTTCAGAGAATCTATCTCAGGATTGAGAACATCTCTAGTCGAGGCGCTCCTCGTACTCCCCGCTTCAGAAACATTGAGGTGATGCTGTAGGAGCCTCATGAGTGTACACCTTTGGCAATGGTCAAGATGGTCAGGATCTAGGGATTATGCCTGGATGGCCATTACCGGGTCCAGAAGGCTCCCTACTATGCCTCCCTAAGGGAGGCCAGCCAAATACCTGGGGAGTGCCTTCCTTCATGGCAGTCAGCGCCTGGTAAACAACAACCTTATGTCCTGCATGGTCATGGCACAAATGACACAGAAACCAAAGGCAGAAACCACATCCTAGGAGAACAACAGCTCCCCAGATAAATACTCCCGCTCATTCTTTTAAAGAAAATTGAGGGCACCCTTGACCCAAGTGGTGAGCCCCTCCAAAGTAGAGGGATCCAGGCGGGTGCCATTCAGGGTAGCGATCTGCAATAGGAGCCTCCTGGATAGGTACTCGTCTTCTTTCGACCGGTTTCCTTTCAGGTACTCCGACAGGAGGCGACTCTGATTGAGAGACTGAGAAGAGTTATATACCAAAGGAATAATATACAGTCCCCTGAGAGAGGAGACGCAAGAGAGCTGAATAGGTTTATATAGGTTAGCCAGCAGGAAGTGCATTTTGAGCACAAGAAGTAGGTAGGGAAAAAGGTAAGGAGGACCGGGGAGTTAGAATGGACCGGCATAGGCACTGGCCAGGTGCGTGTGACGGCCCACAAAGGTATAAAGTCACCCGGTATCCAACGCAGTACTGTAAATGGATTTCCAGTCAAGATAAACTGGGAAGGCTATACGCACTTCCTTCCAAGTCTGTGGGCAGAATGAACATTGTGTCTCTGAGGACAGACTGGCCCAAGGAACCTCCGCATAGGGAGGCGGGCCTAGGGGAGGAGCTGTGGGCGTCTCCCAAGCAGGTGGTTTAAGCTTCTCCGCCCCATGTTTGCCTTTCCTCCGCCTAGGGAGGGTCACAGACTCCCTTTCAACTGATAGGTTCTCTTGATCCTCCTCCATCTTTTCTAACTTTTCTTCCTCCTCCATCTTGCCTAAGTTCCCTCCTTCCTCCTCAACTGAGCTATCGGAGCTGGAGGAACTCTCTGTCTCTAAATCTTTTGTGCTAGGATAGATGTTGGAGGCCCTTTTTCGTCCTTTATTATTTTTTTTTACACTTATGTTTTGGACAATGACAATTTAAACAGAAACAAAGACTACATACTAGGAAAAACATAATTACGACACCCAGACCGACCCACACCTGGTCTACAACAAACACAAACATGATACTTCTAAGGTTTCTCGTGATTCAATTGCCACTTTACCATGGACCTATGACCACGGACCTTATGACGCCGCTTTTTCCGCGGACCTTGTGATGGCCCTACTCACTGGGCACTTTCTGTGACGCCGCTTTACCGCGGACCTTGTGACGGCCCTACTCACTGGGCACTTTCTGTGACGCCGCTTTACCGCGGACCTTGTGACGGCCCTACTCACTGGGCACTTTCTGTGACGCCGCTTTACCGCGGACCTTGTGACGGCCCTACTCACTGGGCACTTTCTGTGACGCCGCTTTTACCGCGGACCTTGTGACGGCCCTACTCACTGGGCACTTTCTGTGACAATAAATATACCTGTACCGCCGTTCCTAGCTGCTGAGTTCTGAATCCAACGAAGGTGAAGTCCTCAGTTTCCCCGGACGGGCCACCATATGTCGCGTCCGCCTTGGCCCGCAAGTAAGACGCGACACGGTAGGATCCTTCTCAGTTGGCTTTAATCCAGGAACGGCTCTTGACATAGGAATGGGGAACTGGACGGGGGACCTGGACCAGGAAGGGAAGGGAAAGGCCTGGACCCCAAGCAGCAGAAAGGAGCTGCTTATATAACTGCCCTAGGCGGGCTGGGTGATGTGTCCTCCCAGGATAGGTTAAGCTGCCAACACCTTATTAGCATAAGCCCACTCAGAAGGGGCACGAGGCCGACGCATGCTCAAAGGACTTGTTTGCTGGCCAGCTGCTTACATTGTCAGGTGCTGGTCATAACCACGGCTGCCTACAGTTTACCAGTTCCTGAGCTGGCCACTCTGGAAGCCAGCTGCTTACATTGTCAGGTGCTGGTCATAACCACGGCTGCCTACAGTTTACCAGTTCCTGAGCTGGCCACTCTGGAAGCCAGCTGCTTACATTGTCAGGTGCTGGTCATAACCACGGCTGCCTACAGATGGTAGTTAAAACAGAAACTCATGGCCTATCAAAGTACAGAGGATTAATGTCTGTGAAATGCTCAGTCACAAAATGTCTGTCTGTCTATCTATCTATCTATCTATCTATCTATT
This sequence comes from Mastomys natalensis, assembly GCA_021653895.1. Taxonomy (NCBI): domain Eukaryota; kingdom Metazoa; phylum Chordata; class Mammalia; order Rodentia; family Muridae; genus Mastomys; species Mastomys natalensis. Next base: position 345,824 of record JAJTUV010000969.1, read on the forward strand.
ATCTATCTATCTATCTATCTAGATTTAGTCACCATCTAGGAAGATAGAGTAGAAAGACTGTGATCCAGAGATCAAGGATATTCAGGATCAGCAGAGTCTCCTGAACAAGACAGGATGCTGTACTCATGAGCTCACACAAGACCAAACTATTGTCCATTCCTGCACCAATGGGGGAGAGGCTCATAGGCATCCATCCCTAGCCAAGGAGCTACGGATGGCTGGTGGCTTCTGGGGAGGAAAAGTCAGTTTTCTTTAGAGGAGGTAAGTAGGTCAACTTTGATTCAGTGAATGGCTCCACCCTTGGGAGTGTATGGGTAGCTCAAATTGGATTTGTTAGATTATTAAAAACAAAAAAAAGGATGAGAAACTGGGTGGGAACAGGGACTGGGATAGGTCTGAGAAGAAGGAATACGATCAAAATAGATCACATACATGTATCAGATTCTCAAAGAAATAAAAATATGATGTTAAAGTGTTTGGACAGATTAATAGTATTCAATGTTCTTATAGTAATATTTAAATTTTTTTCTTTTTAAGTTCTCTGTTTTTGTTTCAATCCACTAACACGAAGGGACAAGGCCAAAGATGGTGATAGTGGTTTTGTTCAAGTCAATCTTTTAACTTTAGAATTTTCCTCAAATCATAACATTTTTTTAATGTTATGTAAAATATGGTGCTTGGAGATGGTGTGATAGATGCTCACATATCCCCTGTCATGAGAGAGGGCAGAACATTTTATTGGTGACCAAGTTGGAAGAGCTCTTTATGGCCACAACCAAGATCTGGTGGTGACATTGTATGATTTAAAACATCCTTAGCAACTCTATTGAGAAGATGAATTGTCAAAGAGCCCGGAAGGACCTGGGGGAATGGACCTAAACAGGTAGGTCTTCCTCAACTCAGCTCATCTTCTGGAGTTGGGTGCTAGATTCGCATTGTGCCCCCATGGCAGTTGCTGAGAGGGTGGCTTGAGGGGAACATTGTCAAAGCCCTATGGGTGTCCTCAACCCAGCTCACCTGGTCCACTCTGGGTGCCATCATATCCTATCCCGGTTGCTGAGGGGCAGAACTTAAGCAAAGCAATTACCATGCCAATGGAGCAGTCAGGGCAGTGGTAAAGCCTCGCGCTCTAAGATCTGTGGCCTCACCACCAATCTAACAGGGTCTTGAACCATGTCATAAGGAAATAACATCGCTCTGACGAACTGCTGATGCCCAATATCTATTATTGTGGTTGGCAAGATAAATCTACTTTTATAGGCTATTTGCTTTTGAAGGGGAAAGCTCTTGGAAATTACATGTGGGCCCATTTTTCTGTCAACATGAGTGGGCCAGGCGATTGCTGCTTTCTTTATTGGTCTCAGGCGTCAAGAGAAGAGGAAATCCATCATTCAGCTGGTCTGCCACACAGAGCTCAGGAGGACGGTGTTGAGGCACTTGTGGATAAGGTTTGAGGAATCAGAGGACAGGGATCCTGGCTCTCTCACGGATGGCTGGGAAGGGAAAGGTGAGGCCTCAGTTGAACCTGTGGGTACCAGACCCTGGCTGGAGCATCATGCCCCGGGACTCATAGCATCTTCAGTAAGGAATGAGGGGAACAGGAATGGTCAGGGGGAGAGGGTAACAGGACACAATTGGTGAAGAGGTTTTAGAGAGATCTTGAATCTGGAGGGGCAGCTGGCCTAGAGGAAGGACAGTAGCCAAGTCAGGACAGTTCCATTGCTTCTGGCTTACTCTGTGATCTCGGGACAATTACTCCATCAGTTATTCCCTGTAAATACAAACACTTGAACTTTGTTTTTCTTTCTCTCATTGGCCCCTTCCCCTGCCTGCTGTCTTACTCAGAACATAGTTATTTTTAAATATTTCCTTAGGCATTTTGCAAAGTATTTTTTTTTCACCACTTATTGGAAATGATTCAAGTACAAGTACAAGAGTCCTGGAAATGCTATGCCTCTTTGGCTGGAGATAGTGGACTGGATGGTGATGGCCCTGAGCTTTGGAAGCCAGCGAGTCTCTGAGCTCTGAACAAATATAATTAGGTCTATAGCTGGCCAAGTGATTCACTGGAGCTGAGACAGCCTTCACCAGTTTGACGAATGGGTCTAGGGATGAGATTGTGCCCTAGGTGTTTGTAGGAAGTCATAGTACCCTCTGGGTTCATGGGTGTTGAGCTGTTCCCAGAATTCCACTGGAGAGCCTACAGGAAGACGAATTTAGAGCTGATCCCAGATGTAGCCTGTGTGTGTAGATCAGTACCTCGACCCACCATGGCCATGCGTCTCCCTCTGTAGCAATCCTCTGCAGCAAGTATAACTGGTAAATGACCCTGAACAGAGAAAAACCAGACTTCAGCTGAGCGCTCGCTCACACAGGCTGTCCCCTACCACAACTCGCAGCAAGGACTTACCTTTTGGAATGCAGACAATCCATTAGAGAGACTTGTGGTTTCTGAGTATTCTGCTGTCTGTACACTCAGTTGAGGTCTCTGTCTGTTTTGGGGAAAGCGCCATTTCCACATCAAGACAATCATACTCATAACTCCCAGGAATTTCAATTTTGGCCAGGAGCCACGGCAGTGAGTTTGCTAGAACCCAGATGTCTGAATGATAGTGTTCTTTACATTTACAGTTTTCAGACTAAATTCCTGACTGAATTACCTTCCTGGAGGAAACATTTATTTGGGGTCATGGTGTCAGCCCACTGCGGCAGGGATTGCATAGCAGAACAGCTAAGTTCTTGGCAGTGGGAGCATGTACTGGAAGTCAAGCTCCGTATCGTTAGGGATCAGAAGAATAAGGCTGGAGCTACAGGCTGACACAAGCTTTTAAGGCCTGCTCCTCATAACAGGCTATATTCTACTTCATAGATTTCACTGTATCCCCAGATCATATCACCATCTGGGGAACTTACATGAAAATCGTTGTGCTACCCAGGTATTGGGGCTCACACCTTTTATCCCAACATGTAGGAGGCAGAGGCAGGTGGATTCTGTGAGTTCAAAGCCAACCTGGTTTACACAGTGAGTTCCAGGTCAGCCAGGACTGGTTAGTGAGATTCTGTCTCAAAACAGACAAACAAAGGAATCAACCAACCAAGATCCTAGGAGAGACATTTCAAATTCAAGCCGTAATATTCCTCTCCTGGCCTGACTATAAGATAGTCTCATGACTATCTTATAATGAAAAATATACTCAGTCCACCGTCTGAGTTCCCATAGATTTAAGCATTCCAACATTATTCAAAAGCTCCAGATTCAAGGACTTTTCTGAGGCTTAATATAAGAAGAGTTACACGTGTGTGTAATCTACGAGGGTACATCATCCCCAATGAGCATAACAGGATAGCAAGGAAAATCTGGACTAGAAAAAGACCAAAGCAAACAGTTAAGTCTTGTAGCTCACGCTCGGCATTAGAACAAGTGGTGTCATGATCTCAGCTCCAAGGACTCGAGAAGCCCAGTCCTATAGCTCTGCTAGAGACGTCACTCCTACAGCGATGCTGCCCGTGGCACATGCGGCCTCTTGGGGGAAGAAGCATTCCTAACAGAGATCCCTTATTGCTGATGTTTGCAACCTCCTGGGGTCTCCATTTCAATTCCATTTCCACCCTCACAGCCTTATGCATTTTTAGGTTTGAGGCTCTCTATGAGGACTCCAACCCTGCTACTCATTTGTTTGTCTCTATGACCCAGCGACACATGCCTGCAAACCTAACACCATGTGCAGATGTCAGGTTGAATAGTAGCCATGGGCTCCTCATGGACTATGTCTGCACAAGCTTCTTAGGTCTTGAGTGGCTAAACTCAGGAAAATACTTTCTCTGAGCATGATGTACTGGATATATCTCTTCTCAAAAGTCTTTGAAAAAGGTTTGCTGTTGAGCCTGCAGTGGCTGGGATCTCCTGAAACACCCTGAAGACATTCTTCCTATTATTCCAGTACAAAAGACTTGGCTTTTTAAAGGTCTATTTATTTTTTATTATTTGCCAGTCCCACACATGTATATGATGAACATTAGTCCTTATTGCTAATTACTTCCCTGTCTCCTTCTCCCACTGAAACCTTTCTTCTTCCCTGTAAACCCCTTCCTGCTTTCCTGTGTGTCCCACCAAGGTTAACTAGGGTTGCTTACTTGAACATGGGTGAGAGGTTATTTCTTAGATTATGGACAATTTATTGGTGTATACACCATGGAAGAAAATGACAGCTCCTTCCCTCAGGGGTACCTCGGGGAAGGGTGGGGCCTCAGGAGCCTTCCCCACTTTCATAAGGAAAGGTTCTCATTATTGAACAGGTAACCACAGCTGAGTTAGTGTGTGAGTGCGTCAAGCACGCCATGTCCAGAAGACAATGTCTTGCATCAGTCTTCCCATCCGCTGGCTCTTAAACTCTGTGCCCCCTCTTCTATGATATTCCCTGACCCTTAGGGGTGGAGGACTGTGATAAATGTTTCATTTAGGGCTGAGAACTCCATGCTCTCTTATTCTATGCACTTTGACCAGTTGTGAGTCTCTGGCGTAACTGCTGTCCACTGATTCTCTGATGAGGTGAGCTGCACTGACCTGTGGCTATCAAATAGTTGGCAGGAGGGTTGGTTCAGCAGTTCAGAGCATATGTAGCTCTTGTAGAAGGCCTGAGTTTTGTTTCCAGCCTCTTCATGGTGCCTCACAGACATCTGTAACTCCAGTTCCAGAGGATTTGATACCCTCTTCTGACCTCAGTAAGCACAGAGCATGCGTGTTATACTCAAAATATTCAAACTCATAAAAATAAATCTAAAAAAATATTTAGAAGGCAGTTTTATGTCATGTCCATTTAGCAAAATAATAGTAGTGTCTTAGTTAGGGTTTCCATTGCTATAAAGAGACACCATGGCCAAAGCAACTCTTACAAGGACATTTAATTGGGGCTGGCTTACAGATTCAGAGGTTCAGTCCATTATCATCAAGGTGGGAAGCATGGCAGTGTCTAGGCAGGCATAGTGGCAGGAGAAGCTGAGAGTTCTATATCTTCATCTGAAGGCTGCTAGGAGAAGACTGGCTTCCAGGGAGTCTTAAAGCCCCTCCACACAGTGACACACCTACTTCAACAAGGTTGCACCTCCTAATAGAGCCACTCCCTGGGCCAAGCATATTCAAATCACCACAAGTAGTATGTTCTTTCCTAAGGCCTATGACATTCCCAGCTAGGCCATGTTTATAGTATATTGCATGGGTTCTCCCCTGTGGAATATTCCCAGAAGTCCACCCAGAAAGGAGTTGGCTACCCCAGAGCATTTGCACCACCATTTTACCAATGGGTACATGTTGCCAGACTGGTTGTTGTAGGAGGAGCTAAGGTGGGAGGAGTTAGGAGAGGAAGAGGAAAAGAGGAGGAGTTAGGAGAGGAAGAGATAAAAGGAAAAGGAGGAGCGAGAGAGGGCAGAGATGTAGGAGTGATGGAGACAGATGTTCACGTGTCTGTAGCAGTCAAAGGTAGTTGGTATACCTAGGTTGGGTATTGGGTTACACTTCTGATTGTATGGGTATCTTGTTATGATCATTGTCAAATATATAAGCTTTGATTAATCTATAAGAATTAGAGTCTCATTCTCTTACTGGGCCCGCATGGATGGGGAATGGTCTGGGCAATGCCCTGCCTTGCGGAGACAGCGTGGAAGATTGGCAGAGCCATCTCTCACGCTGGCATCTAGTGGGTGGCAGGGCTGGTGTTTCTGGTGGTCAGTTCTAGCTGCAGCACGCACGTGGCCTCTGGCCGAGAAACATGGCGGCTGGGCTAGGCAGAGCGGCCGCAGGTTAGATAGTCGGCCTGGCCAGAGGCCGCTTTTAAATAATTACTACAACAGATTGTTATTGTAGCTCACAGGCTTCTCTTTAATTGAATTAACTTCTTTAACAGCTGCCCCTTTGTCTGTAGCTTTGCACACACTCCTTCTCTGCCTGAACTGTGCTTTTCCAAATCTGCCTGCTCTGCCATTTGCTTCTGATTCTCATCATAAACCTGGCTAAAGACAGCGAACAATGACCATGCTGCACATTATTAACCTTAATGCTACAGTGTCTTGAAATTTCCCTGACAAAATTAGTCCATTAATTTTTTTTTAATTCTGACCACAGACTTTTTAATCAGCAAGATTTCAGGACATGGGCAAAATGGACTTATTCTTAGAATGCAATAAGTATGGCATCCAGTTCTGTTTGCAATAGAAGCCTGTGCTCATCTTTACTGCTCTTGCTTCTGTTGGTATTTTGATCTTCTTAACGCCCACCAGAACCCACTAGTTAGTCTCTGTTTGTAACAGTCTAGGGTCCTCTAGCCAACATCTCCAAATTCTTTCACATTCCTCCTTCCGATCAGCTCTGAAGTCTAGGGCCTACAAAATCAGGTTGAGTCATGACAAGGACCCCACCTCTATGGCACCAGTTTTCTGTATTAGTTACTTTCACGTTGCCCTAATGGCGTAACTAAGCGGAGGGAGATTTGCTTCAGCTGAATGCTTCAGTCCACTGTGTCAGGAAAGGCACAGAGCAGCTGAGTTCATGGTGGTGGAAGTGTATGTCAGAGGCTGTTCCCATCACAGTTAATCAGGAAGCAGAGCTAGTGAGAGGCCAGGACTAGGGCCCAGGTATAACTTTCCAAACTGCTCTTATTGGCCAATATCCACCAACTACAATCCATTTCCACAACCTTTCAGAATATTTCCCCCATCTAGGGAACCAGTATTCAAAACAAGAGCCCGTGGGGTAATCTTTCAAATTCAAACCACAGCAGACGCTCAGGACCTTGGGATGCATGGTGGCTCCTAGCACTTAGAAGGAAGTAGGAGGATTATTTTGAGTTTGAGTCAGCCCGTGGTACATTGTGAATTAAAGCTGGCCTGAGCTACAGAGTGAGACCCGCAGGTAGTTGCTGTCCCTCTTTGCATGGTGCACTGAACTGAACACAGTTCCTTTGTAGAGGACAAGTATTCATGGGTGATAATTCTATAGGACACAAGCTTGGGAAGCACCCCTGTGTTATGCAAGGAGCCCTGAAAAGTAGGCCCATGGCTTTCCTGGGCATGTGCATCCACCAGCCTCATTTCATGCCCTCACATGTGTGTTCCCTTCCCTGCAAAGCTCCTGTAAACCAGGCCAACTTCACCTACAAGAGAACTGTTGTTCATGTCTTTCCCACTTTGCTTTGAACCTGCAGTAGCAGGTCGTGCAGCGACACCCTGCAGAGCATCCTCTTCTGAGTGTGACTTCTTTGGGTGTAAGGCATTGGAGGTGGCCACCTGCTGGTGGATATTTCACCTGGACTCTGCTCCACGGTGAGGATCTGCTCCAGTCTGTCTGTTACATGTTCAATGGGCAGTGTTTTGCCAACTGAGCCATTTATCCAGCCCCAAATCCATTGTCAATTATTCCTTTGTTTCTTAGTATGTAGTATGTATGTAGTATGTAGTATGTAGTAGTAGTATGTATATAGTCCAGGTTGTCCTTGAACTCATGGTAATCCTCCTGTCTCAGATTTCTGAGTGCTGGTATTGTAGAGCCACCAAAGTCTGGAAAAACACCATAGCGTCTACAAATGAAGCAAGCAGCATGTTTTGTCTTCTATCTCTTTTCTTCCGTTAAAAAACGTTTTCATCTATGTAGTGTCAGACAGATGGCATTTATATTTCACACGGTCACTAATCCCCTTACCCGATTTAGACTTTTCTACTGCAAAATACAGACAAAACTCCACCTTGGTTGGTTTGGTTTCCCCATGCAGTCCTAAGATGAGCTGAAATTCAAGCTCTAGAGGTTTTTCAGGGAAGGCTCTCAGAGGCAGCAGTGCTTGGATTTTCTGCAAGAGTGTCTGTTGTGTTCTGTATAGATTGATATGAAACCCCTGAGTTTCTCTTTTCTCAAGGACCCGGAGGGCATCATGCTCTTGTCTTCTGGCTTCAGGTTCTGTTGAGGCAGGCCAGGCTTCTTCCTGTCAGAGTGCCTTTATCTTTTTGTCTGGCTTCAAGGATTTTTTTTTTTTTTTTTTTTTTTTTTTTTTTTGTATATTTGGGTTCAATAACTTTAATGGCCTATGTTATAGGGTCAATAATTCTAGGCTAATTTTTTTTCTGGTACATTGGATTTCTTATAAATGTGTATTATAGAAACTCGCATTTCAAAGAAAGAGTTCTTAAATTATAAATTAAATTTGTTCCATCAATTCTATTTTCCTTAAAATATGCCCGTAATGCATTCATGAGCTTGCTTTTTCCTTTCCTCGGTCTGTTGTAAGTTTCTTCAGTCTCTGCTTGTTGTAGTAATTATTTAAACCGGCCTCTGGCTCAGACCGATATCTAAGCTGCAGGGCTCTGCCTAGTCCAGCCGCCATGTTTCTCGGCTGGAGGTCACATGCGTGCTGCAGCTAGAAATGGCCAGCTAAAACACCAGCCCTGCCACCACGAGATGTCAGCATGAGAGATGGCTCAATCTCCATGCTGTCTCTGCAAGGCTGGCATTGCCCAGCTATCCCGCCATCCAGAGGGCTCAGTAGAAAGATGAGACTCTAATGCTTAAAGATTAATCAAAGGCTTATATATTTGATAATGATCAGTAACAAGATACTCATACAATCAGAAGTATAACCAATACCCAACCTAGATATACCAACTACTTTTGACTTGAGCTACACGTGAATATCTGCCTCCATCTCCTCTCTCTCTCTTTCTCCCTCTCTCTCTCTCTTTCTCGTTCTCCTCTCCTGTCTCCTCCTCTTCCTCTTTCCTCCTTCCTCTTCCTCTTCCTCTCCTAACTCCTCCCACCTTAGCTCCTCCTACATCTGCTTTCACTGTACTTCTGTAATTTAAAAAGCTTTGTTTTTATTTTTAAATTGTTGTGTGTGTGTGTGTGCTGTGTGTGTGTGGTGTTGTGTGTAGCTTGTACATGTGAATACAGGAGACTGAGGAGGACAGAAGAGGATGTCAGATTTCCTGGAGCAGGCATTGCAGGTGGATGTGAGCTGCTGCCTGATGCGGGTGCTGGGAACCAAACTTATGTCCTCTGCAAGAGCAGTGTGTGCTCTGAGACACCTCCCCCACCCCTACTGCATAACTTTTATTCTTTGGGGAGCTTAGCAGTTTTATCAGAGCTTTATCATTACCTTGTTCTCATTCCAGGTTCCCCTCAGTCTGTGTGGTGCCTTTACTTCCTCCTTCCATGTATCCTCAAGTCTGTCCACCTATGCTTCACCCTGGCCTTATCACCTTCCGCTCTCCTGAGTGGCTGCGCTTCTGCGTGGTGTTTTTCCTTCATAGAGGGGTTCATAAGAGGAAGGAAAAGTACACGGGAGATGCTGGTCCACTTTCAAGTGCTGTGTGACAGTGCTTCTGGGTGAGCCTTTTCTGCTGATCCTTTCTCTGCTAGCATAGTTTTCTGTCTGCTTGACAAACAGCATGACCAACAGCAACTTAAGGGAGGAGGGGGTTTACTGCAGGTTACAGGGCACACACAGTCCATTACTAAAAGAAATCAGGGCAGAAAATCAAGCATGAACTTGAAGCAGAAACCATGGAGTAGGGCTGCCTGCTGGCTCGTTCCACAGGTTTATGCTTAGCCAGTTTTCTTATACTGCTTACATCATCTGCCTAGGAGTGGTGATGCCCACAGTGGACTGGACTTTCTGTAGCAGCAAGACAATCCTTCACAGGTGTATCCACCAGGTAATCTGTTCTGGGCAAGCCTTCAATTGAGACTGTCTTCTCACATGACTCTAGGCTGTGTTAACATGACAGTTTAAGCTAAGTTTATCTTGCAATAATTGTCATTAAATAAGTTAGACTTTCTTGGTGACTTGAGGATCTTCTAGATTCTTTTCTGCTCTGGAGAAGCTTTGATCTTAACAGTAGGATGGACAGAGAGTTGTGACTGTGAACAGCTCTTGCAAGATGTATACTATATACATTCATACTCTAAAATGTGCTACTGAAGGCTGACTTTCAGTGATTGGTGGAGCCCTCTTTTTAGCTAAGAGTGATTGATTAAAAACATTAAGAACAGGGGCTGAGAGATGGCTCAGTAAGGTACTTTCCCTGAAAGCATGAGGGCCAAGTTCAATCCCCATATAAACTCACATAGGAAACCCACAGCTAGCCTAGTTTAATTGGTGAACCCAGGCCATTGAGAAAACCTGTTAAAAAAGAAAAAAGAAACAGAAGTAGAATCAGGTAGAGAGAAGTCTCAGCAATGGAATCTTCCAGAGGACTGCCGTGCGATTCCTAGCACCCACATAGTGGTTCACAGCTATCTGTAGCTTGTCTGATCCAACGGGATCTGACGCCCCCTTCTGGCCTTTGTGAGCATTGTACACACATGATGCACAGATGTATTATGTGGGTAAAATACACGCATAAAAATTAAAAAAAAATCTTTAAAATAAAACAACAACAACAAAATCAAAGTGGGGGTTGGAGATATGCTCAGAGACTAAGATCCCCTTTTCTTTTGCAGAGGACCAGAGTTTTGTTCTCAACACCCACTGGGTAGCTTACCCACACTGGGAAGGCCAGAGCTTGTAGCTCCAGGTCTAGTGATTCAGTATCCTCTTCTGGCTTCTGTTGACAAGTCACACACACCTGGCATGCCCACACAGACACACAAAACCACGTACACTTAAATATGAATAAAACAAATCTTTAAAGAATAAACAAGATGTATGGCACCTGAGGCACAATGCCTGAGGTTGATATCTGGCCTCTGTATGTAAGCACATACATGTGCCAGTACACAAAACTCACATGCACACATGCATCCATGCAGAAAGAAAAAGAAAACTATCTGTTGTATGCAGTCATGTTACTTACAAAAATAACCGTGTTTTAGCAGGATGTGACTCTCAGGTATTTTAATCTCATTTGGAACATTAAAGATTAAATATATATGACTGTTTTCTTCAAATCACTCATCATTGCTTGCTGCTGGTAATTAAATGTTTAAACTATCCTTTCTGTGCTTCTATGGAAAAGCATGTCTCTCCCCACCCCCGACAGGTCGTTTGTCCTTGTGTTTGTATACAGTTTGAACTCATGAGAACTTTACTCACGTGACCTTTCCTAACTCTCAGAGTATAAATTGTCTGAGGCTCTGAATAAAGTTGGCAATTGAATGGGACTTTAGTTTGATTCATTTATTGGCTTTATTCTTCCAGGTCCTAGCCCTCTGGTGACAGAAACAGTAGCTTTGCAGGAGAGATCTACAAAGAAACGCCCTAGCCTAGGTGGGGCTTGGCAGGCTTCAGAGAGCGGAAGGCCAGAGGTAACCATGACAGTGTTCCAAGGGTGATGGAGGTGCAGCTCTGCCTGGGTGCTATAAAAGGCGCTGTTTTGTGGAGCAGCTGCGGTGGTTTGTCCTTCAGGTTTGGTAGATGGTGAGCGGAGTGCGTCTGAGGCATTCAGAATGTAGATGATGGAGAAGCCCAGTATCAGGTCCACAGGCACGAACGCAAAGGGCGTGGCCCAACTGGGTGCCTGGAGAGATAGATTTCTGAGTTAGTTCTGGGGACCACAGGCAAATGATTCCTGTCTGAGCCCCTCCTTCAGCTGCAGGACAGTGGGTGGGGCCTCTGTGACCTCCTCTTCCCAACAATTTCATTACCAGAGTCAGCCTTGGAGATAGGGGTGGACAGCTTGTCTCCTGGCAGCCAGTCTGGTTCCTGAGTCACTGCCGTTCTCCGAGGGCCTGCTCTGTGAGATGTTAGCTTTGCCTAGACAACAAGTGGGTGGGGCAGCGGTGCCATGGACTGCGAAGGAAGAAGAACGCTGCTCAGGGCTTGTTTGGCCACTCCCTCACCGGGGAATATGAAAGCAAGAGGCTGCTAGCTTTCTGGGGCAGTCCTCCAGTTTCTGGAACTCCAAGGGATTTGACTTGATTACAGGAAGTCCCTGCAATTGCAAAAGGATGAAATTGCTGTCACCATCCTACACACTGCCACTGAATTCTGTTCTGAATAACAGTCTTGCTACTAACCCCCAACTGTTTGCAGACTTGGTGGTGTGCAGTCTGTATTTTGAGACCTTCCAGGGAGGAACTGTGCATAGTGAATCTTGGTGTTCTCAGAACTTACACCACTTTGCATTAGAGCTGGCCTGATGGTGAAGGCCATCTTCATGTTACAGGGTTGCTAGGTCAGAGCTGGGGCCATGGGAGCCCTAAGGAGTTAGGCTCAGCCACCAACTTCACTAGGCCAGTTGGACAACCAAAATGGTGAAAAACACACAGAGGAAGGTGACCCAGAGAGAAGGGAGAGTAGGGGAATGAGGGGGACAAAGAGGGAGGGGCAGAGACCAGGAGGGAGGGAAAGAAGAGAGAGATGAGAGGGGAGAGAAGAAAGAGAGGGAGGGAAGGGAGAGAGAGAGAGAGAGAGAGAGAGAGAGAGGAGAAGAGAGAGAGAGAGAGATGATTGATCAATGTGGCAATTAGGAAGAGAAGTAAAGTCTCTCAGTTTCTGGGTGCTGACATGAGGTTAAAATTGAAAAGAGGGAGGCAAGAGAAAGGTGGAGACAAGAGTGGAAAGAAAGAAATGTGCAGTAGAAGATTTTGGAAGAGAGAGGCAGTGGAGCAGATGTGATTGTTAAATGTGATTTGGAGAAATAAGTCTCACCCGTGGTGCTGAAGAGTCTAATAGAGTGTGAAAGTAATATTAGAGCAAGAACCCAAGAGATGTTGGTTCTAAGTTATTGGAGACAGTGGATGTTTGGGTCAATAACCCAACATGATGTGCTTGGAAGAATAATTACAGGACATGAGATCTTGAAGAGTCTAGTAACCAAAACAGATGGCTGGAGAAATAGTAACAAGACGTGTTGTGAGTCAAGTTACCACAGAGTTGTGGAGAAGTCATACACAGAATGTGGCTGGAGAGCTAAGTAACCACACGGGAGGTGGAGAAGAAGTACCACAGATGATGATGTTGAGGAGTAAGTAACCACAACGGGTGGAGAGAGACTCAGTTTTACCAACAGGATGGATGTGCTTGGAAACGTCTATATACCACAGACAGGATGTCTTGGAAGAGTCTAAGTATAGACCAACAGACATGATTATGCTTGGAAGTGCTAGTATAACAAGAGACAGGTGGTGTTTGTGAGAGTCAATATAACAACGACACTGATGGTGCTTGGAAAAGAGAATAAGTTAACCCAAACAGACAGTGGATGGTGCTTGGAGAGAGTCTAAGTATAACCCAAGAGACAGTGGATGGTGCTTGGAGAGAGTCTAAGTATAACCCAAGAGACAGTGGATGGTGCTTGAGAGAGATCTAAGTATAACCCAGCAGACAGTGGATGGTGCTTGGAGAGAGTCTAAGTATAACCCAACAGACAGTGGATGTGCTTGGAGAGAGTCTAAGTATAACCCAACAGACAGTGGATGGTGCTTGGAAGAGTCTAAGTATAACCCAAGAGACAGTGGATGGTGCTTGGACAGAGTCTAAGTATAACCCAACAGACAGTGGATGGTGCTTGGAGAGAGTCTAAGTATAACCCAACAGACAGTGGATGGTGCTTGGAAGAGTCTAAGTATAACCCAACAGACAGTGGATGGTGCTTGGAGAGAGTCTAAGTATAACCCAACAGACAGTGGATGGTGCTTGGAGAGAGTCTAAGTATAACCCACAGACAGTGGATGGTGCTTGGAGAGAGTCTAAGTATAACCCAACAGACAGTGGATGATGCTTGGAGAGAGTCTAAGTATAACCCAACAGACAGTGGATGGTGCTTGGAGAGAGTCTAAGTATAACCCAACAGACAGTGGATGGTGCTTGGAGAGAGTCTAAGTATAACCCAACAGACAGTGGATGGTGCTTGGAGAGAGTCTAAGTATAACCCAACAGACTGGATGTGCTGAGAAGTCTAGTACCAAGACGTGTGGTGCTTGAGAGAGTCTAGTATAACCAAGAGACAGTTGGTGACTCTAGAGACATGATGTGCTCGTCTAAGTATAACCCAAGAACAGTGGATGGTGCTTGAAGAGTCAAGTATAACCCAAGAGACAGTGGATGGTGCTTGGACAGAGTCTAAGTATAACCCGACAGACAGTGGATGGTGCTTGGAGAGAGTCTAAGTATAACCCAAGAGACAGTGGAATGTGCTTAGAGAGAGTCAATATATACCTCAGACAGAGTGGATGTCTTGGAGAAGTCTAAGTATAACCCAGAACAGTGGAATGGATGCTTGGAGAGAGTCTAAGTATAACCCGAAGAGCAGTGGATGTGCTTGGAGAGAGTCTAAGTATAACCCAACAGACAGTGGATGATGCTTGAGAGAGTCTAAGTATAACCCAAAGACAGTGGATGGTGCTGGAGAGAGTCTAAGTATAAACCCCAAAAGACGTGGAGATGTGCTGGAGAGAGTCTAAGTATAACCCAGAACAGTGGTGATGCTTGGAGAGAGTCTAAGTATAACCCGACAACAGTGGATGGTGCTTGGAGAGAGTCTAAGTATAACCCAACAGACAGTGGATGATGCTCTGGAGAGAGTCTAAGTATAACCCAACAGACATGTGGGTGATGTCTGGCATTAATTCATCCTGCTACTCTTTGCTGTCTTCACTGGCTTGCTGATGCTGGTCTTTGCTGACAACACTCTGTTATTGGTTTGCCTTGACTTCTTCATTGGTCATTGTTGTTGTAATGATGTTTGCAAATGGATCGAGCTACCGCTGCTAATTTGTGTGAACTGAACTGCTGATATCCTGACAATGAAGATTGGAATTGCTCCAAAGAATTATTTCTAAACAGATCCACATCCTCCTTTGCTCTTTAACTTTTCCTTTCCACTACCTCTGGGAAGTGGAAGGTTAAAGCTTTAGGAACCCTTATTAAAGTAGGTTAGACAAAGAGATATACATAACTAAGCAGTTTTTGTTCACAGTGTGGTCTTGCTCATTCTCATAGTCTTGACTTTGTCTTTTCTAAAAGGGAATCTGACAAAATGTCCATAACTGTGGGTATTTCTTTCCAGGATACCAGATCCCTCTGGTACCCAGCTTTGGGCTTTTCCCTCTCCCATGAAAACTCTCTGTCCCATGAAGACTCTCTGGGACATTTCAGTGTTCTTGGGTTCATTTTTTCAATAGTCATTCACACAGAAGACATCAGTTTTCTCTAGAATGTTCTCAATACTGCTGGGACAGTTACATTCAGGCCTGCCATTTTCACAGTTCCGTGGGCCTAGAGTTAAGGCTAAGTGGATTAGTGCTAGAGATGGCCGTCCCTGTTTAAGACCAGTGCTGTGGCTGACCCAGTCTGAAACTCCAGTTAGAATCAGCTATCTCTTGTGGTCCCAGGGTTTCACTATGACCAATGCTTGTGTTGCAAGGATGTTCTAAGTGCTTGGGGGCTCCTCCCAGAAGCTGAAAGAAGGGCTGATCTCCCTTTGAGTAAGTAGAAGTCTATGGGAAAGATTGTGAGGTTGGGTTTGGATTTTGCCCCGAGGACAGGGTTTGGAGATCTGACAGACATTAATTTTCAACTACGAGCAAGTTTTATAAAAAAGTGTGTTAAACTTGAGAGTAGACAAATATGCCTTGGCTCCATTCCTTTGGTTATCATGCTACGATATTTTCTAGTGAGTCCACCTGGGGGGCCATTGAGACTTCTTAGAAGTTATTGTGTTTAGTGACAACTGATTAAGATTCAGATGTTTACAACTCTGTGAAATGAAAGGCCGGCTCATACTGTCACGGGAACTTTGAAGCTGCCTTAGCTGAAAACAGTTTCTCAGGTGGGGCCCTCAAGGTCACATGATCAAGATGCAAGCCTGGTATCACAGCCTTGCTTTTGCATGTCTCTGCTTTCTTGAAACTTTGGATGAGACTTCTTAACTCTGCTTGTTGGGTCTGTTAATTATCAAGGAGTGTTTTTCAAAACCCACATTGTTTTATTTTATGTGTATGAGTGTTTTGCCTGAGTGTATGTGTACATACTGCTTGCACGTCTGGTACCTGCAGAGGCCAGAAGAAGATGTTAAATCTCCTGGAACTGGAGTTAAGGATGATTTTGAGCCACAGTATCCATGTGGAAACTGAACACAGGTTCTACTCAAGAACTCCAAGTGCTCTTAACTCTGAGCCTCCTTTCTCCCTGTCCCAAGGACTGTTTTATAAAGAAAGATAGCACAGAACTCACGTCAGTTCCCTTCAACGATAAAGTTACCAAGATAAGTAGCTGAGGCATGCCAGCTTTTAGGGTGTCTTGTTCTAGACTGTAGTCTAGTCTATAGTCCTGTCTTAAACCAGCAGTCACCTGGTATTTTAGGAGTAGCAGGTTTCCAAACATCACCCCTTCATGTGATCACCCGGAAGCGAGAGGAATGCACTCATGGGAGTCAGTCAGCTTGCTCTAGCAATAAGGACTCCTTCAAATGACTTGGTTGCAGTTGCTAATTAACGCTCCTCAAACCGACCTAGCAGTGGTGGTGCATTTATTGATACCCACCTCAGTGTTCTGGGTCCCTCAATCATACAACACACACACACGGCTTTATATTTTAATATGCCTTAAACAGTTCAATGGTTGGGTCACCTCCAAACCTACACAAGGCTAACACACTCTTCTCTCCAGTATTCCTGAGTTATTACTTACTAACCTATATCCGTCTTTGTTGCTTGGGCTGCTCTTCCCCGGCTCTTAGGTGTTGTCTGTCTCTCTGTCCTGCACTTCTCAGGCCTGTCATCTACTCCTCTCCTGGCATGGCAGCTCTCTCCTTCTTTCTCCTTTGGTTCCTTGCCCTGGAATCCTTAAAATCCCACCTCTGTCTCTCTGCCCAACCATTAGCCGCCAGCAACTTTATTTACCAATCAAAACCAACTGGGATAGGGACCCTCAGCGTCTTACACACAGAGATGTGGGAATTCTCCTGCAATTTTGGGAACAAAATTAACATAATATATTCGGCATTAGACCAAATCCACAACAATACTCTGTAGATCAGAACAGAGGAATGACGGACAGACAACATAGTGACCAGGATTATTTGGGCATGCATGCCTCTAACTCCCAGTTCTTCCTCCGTTGTTTCACCATAACATTTATGTCATCACCTCAGAAACGGGCAGACGCCCTCAGCTGTTGTCTTTCTGTTGGAGCTGTGCTGACTCAATCCTCTCTGCCTTCCTCACTGATTTTTGTTCCCTTACTGTAGGGTGAGGGGCTTGACTGGGCATGTGAAAGTTCCGAGTCGGCTTCAGCTCCAGGACTCGAATTACAGCGGAGAATGATAAATGTTCTGGTCTCTCTGCATAGCAGCAAAGGTAAAGATGAGGTTCTGTTGACTAACACCAGCAAAGGAGATGAAGGTAATTACTTTGTTTGTCTGGTGTGTGTGTGTGTGTGTGTGTGTTTTGCGTATGTATGTATGCTGATGAGTGCACAGGCTAGAGGTCAGCCTGGGCCGTTGTTCCTCTCTAGCTGTTCACCATGTTATTTTGAGACAGGGTCTCTCATTGGGACCTGGTGATCTCCACTGAGTAGGTTATGGTGGTCAGCTAGCAAGTCCAGGGTTCTCCTGTCTCTGCATCTCCACTGCTGCGATCCTGAGGGCTTGCTTGCCTGCGTGCCCAGCGTTTTACTAGGGTATTGGAGATCAACTTCAGTTCCTCACACTTGCATGGCAAGCACGTCACTGCCTGAGCCACCTCTGAAGACTTCAGGATTTTTTTTTTTAAATAAGAATTGGAAATCTTACTTCCTCTATCTTTCCTTCTTATCTTCTGCTTTTTGTTTCCTCTTTCCTGCCTTTGATTCCTTCCAAGTCTCCTTTCCCACCCTCACTTTCCATGACCCACTCTTTCACTTTGACAACCCCAGCAGCCTGCTTCTGCTTTCTTCCTATCAGGCCATAGGCGAAGCCTGCGTGTTCCCAACCCCAGAACATGCCTCAGGGGCATTCTTCAACAGTAATAGCTAATTTCTTTGTGTATAGCACAGAAGAATGCCCATTGCAAATCTGGCTCGTTGAGCCTCTGTGTGTTACTCCCTGCAGGAAGCAATATATCTATGTGTCCTTAACTGTTCCTGCAGATCAGGGCAAAGCCAAAGTAGAGGGGAGAGGAATAAATTATAGGATGAATGAAAATATACACAGGACCTCTGCAGTTTTGTCTGAATCCAGCGCTGGGTTCTAATCAATATAATGTATTTTTTTTTATTATTTGATAGCCCACTCTAATATAATAGGGCAATAAATACTGACAAAAGTGTTCCCAGTGAGCAATCCCTTTTGGAATAATGACTATTTGATTATAGAATGATTTGACTTTTAATTTACACCAGCGCTTAATGCGTTCTGTTAACTTAATATCTTCCCAGTGGTAAAAGTGCAGCCCCATTGTGAGTCAGTGATGAATGTAAACGCAGAGGGAGCTTCATTATGGAGTTGGATCCTGTGTGGGCATCTCAGAGTCCTGTGGCCTGCAGAGCCAGCTTCCTGCTGCTGGGGCGCTGCCTGGTCTGGCTGGGCCAGGGGTGGAGGGACACTGTGGAGGTGGTTGGAGATCTTGTTCCTTGTGTCCGCCTCTTCCTTTGCTGATCTGTGGGTGGAAAATAAATACACAAGGCATCCAGCCATCAAAAGGACCTTGAAAGCCTACTGTGTGGTAGCCCAATTTAAGAGAAGTGTTAGAAACAAATCCAGAATGCTAAGAATTGTGAATCTTGGGAAATCTTTGTGTGTGATGAGGGTGGACACTGGCTCTGGGTGTCAGGAAAGCTGTAGTGGGAAGCTGGTTGCTTCTACTTTCTGACTTTGGGTATTAGTGACTTTCCCTCAGCTTTTGATCACCAAGAGGCACAACTGTTGTCCCTAAACCTTTTCAGATGAAACGTTTAACCTGTGAATCCAATGCCACTTTCAGCTCCTTAAACGCACAGGCTGTATTGAGCCTCATGCTCACCTTGTGTTAGCTCCTTCCACTGCCCCATACTCTCTAGGCCACTGTCTTCCTGGCTTTGTGCACCCTTAGACCCTCCCTTGGGCCCCTGGGTGTTCCTGTTCAGCTCAGTGTGGCCCCCTGCTCTGAGACAGCTCTCAGAAGGGCAGCAGATTAACAGGCTTTCCCCTTCCTTAACCCTGGCCCTCCATATGGTCACCATGAGCTCATAGGACAGTTCAATATTGACACAAAATAAAACTTACAGTCAAGCTAATCAAACATGTAACTAATTACACGCACTATGGTCATTATGTTTCTTGGTAACGAGGCATGGGTGATTAGCAGCTTTTGAATGGCTGTAATTAGGCTTGCTTGTTGGAGTCAGAGACTGTGCTCTGGATGTGTGTGAGTGTATGTGAAAGCACACACTTATGTGTGTGCACTAGTGCATGCAAATGTGGCATGTGAGTCTGTGCGAGTGTGCACATGCATGAGTGTGCAGTGCATGTGTGTGCAAGTGTGAATGCATTAGTGGGTGAGTACCTGTGTGCATGTGTGCATGCATGTGCTCACACCTGTGAATGTGTATGTGTGAGCATGCATGGGCAGAGAGTGGCTGGACAGAGAGAAGAACTTTGACCTCTCACAGTGCACAGGGAAATGGTGTCTTCAATAACTCTCAGTTATGCCTACATACCTTATCCACCTCACCAGCTCCTCTCTGCTGTGCATCCCTAAAGTACTTTCCTGGTCTCTTTTAAAACTTTTTATCTCTTCCTCTGATTGAAGAAGACTAGGGCCACCAATGGGTCAGCTGCTGCCATGGGAAGGAATGCCTTGCTTCAAGCTTCCTCTGGGCGTGTACCTGGAAGCTCCTTGGCTGGGCAGGCAAGGCTAGTGGAGCCTTAGGGCGGACTGGAAAGCCTGAGCCAGTGTGTCCAACCTCTGGTTGAGGAGGTGTTGCTTTCTGACTTACATTTGTGTTCATTTTCTCCTACAGTTATCTAGTAAGGGACATTCGGTGAGTTCAGATCCTATGTAGAGGGTCCTGCATACTGAGTTCTCACTGTACAAACAAGTCAGCCTTGAATATGAGCTTAAAAGATCCAACAAAACGTGTGTATGTGTGTGTGTGCGTGTGTGTAAGTGGATTTTTTATAAACATAGTTAAAATGGTAAAATGCACCACAAAGCCACATGGAGCTGTAACATGTAGCAGTCACATCTTAAAGTCAATCAGGAAGTAATCTTAGAAATCATTATGTTACATTTGTAGAACAAGAGACAGAGAAGAGGAACAACAATAACAGGAAGAGCTTTGTAAATCAGAAGATAGATCCAGGGAGACTGACCTTAGCGTAGAACAAATTTAAAAAGTGTTGCACACAGGAAAGAGGACAGAAGGCAAATGCTTTTTGGTTTTTTCCTGCTTTTAGACCCTCTACAGTCTTCTTGCCATTTTTGGTAGCTAGGTAGATTTCAACTCCATGTGCACTGAAGTAGCAAGGACCAAATTTTGGGTTCCAAAAGAATCCATTGTGAGCTATTCCTTTGAGGCAGTGATTGTTAAACTCACTGACCAAAAGCACAATTGGAGTTAGACAGTGAATGTACCTGTCACATTGACTCACTCAGAAAGGATGTTTTGGGGAGGAATTTTGTAACCTGAAGTGTTTCCTTGTTTTCTTTCTATTGTTACAGGAAAATGGGAAAGAGAAACACACACTCAGAACGGGCAGTGGAGAGCAAGTGAGGATGGAAAGTATTTATTCACACTGGTGGACTCAGGGACCTGCTGGAAATCTCAGCCCATGGTCCACAGCTTCTTGCATTCAAGGTCATAGCTGACCTTTCTGTCGTTGATGGGTTTAAATTATAGCCTACTTGACTGAGAGCCATGAATGAGAACTGAGCATATGTGACCAAGGACCATGAGCAGGAAATTCCAGCAGCGAGCACATTAACAGGAGTTGAAAGCAAGTCAAGCCATGCAGGTCCTTCACGGGCAGCTACTATTTAAGGCAGCTGCAATTTAAGGCACTGTGGTTACTTCCCAATGGGCTCTACACTTTTTCCAACTGACTACAGTAGTATTATTTAATAAGTAAATTGTGTTACTATATATAAACTGAGGTATGGCTTAAAAAATGTTGTAGAGTAGGTGGAAAATGCAATGTATGTATATAGTACTTACAAGGCATGATGGGAAGAATGGGGAGAAGTTATTTACCAACAAAGCTTTTTACTGATAGAAAAATCTGGGCGGTTTTCATTCTTGAAGGAATATCTGAGCTGTGGATGAATGAGGCACATAGGGTCTAGAGAATGATCTACAGCAGTGCACACCATGTTGAACCCATAGATCATCAAGAGGAAAAAACTGAAGAGCTTTATATGAAGGAGGAATAGATTATAAGCAGAAGCCATATCATCAATGATAGTGCAATAATATAACCAAATGCATCTTTCAGTTAGATTTTATACTCAGCTAAACTATCATTAGAGCCCGGGGGGGGGGGGGAACACAGATATTTTAGGTACAACAATTTGCTTTTAAAAATGGTTTAAAAGTGATTAGAGCAAACACATCAACAGTGTATAATGAAGAGGGAATAGGGATACCAAACAATCAGATTGAATAAAGACTAAACATATAAAAAAAACCACCATTATCTAGTTTATAAAAATAATAATTTGGGAATATAAAGGGAAAACTACTGAAATATTGATTTTAGAAAGAATAAATTTTATTATGACTCTGTCAGTGGCTCCATAACATGTCTCAAGTTCTATGGTTAATACATGTATCTAGCTTCCCCCAAAGCAAGTGCCCCAGAACTTACCTAGAGTCTTCTGCTTGTTGAGATCTAACATTCCTGTCTTCGCCTTTGAGACCCACTGCTTCAGCTGCAAGCAGAGGGGACTTCCCTAGCCTTCTAGAACTGCTGGAGAAGGGAGCGCTGTTGTCTGCAGGCTTTCTCTGCCAGGGACTGCTTTTGGTCAGTTACTGAGATGCTCTGTAGCTTACAACTTATGAACACTGACGGCAATCTTTTGGCCACACCCTGAAGCCTTCAGTAGACCTGTAATCCTCACATCTCTTGGAGGTGTCCTAGTGCCACAAAGGCTCTCAGGGTTTCTATGTTCCCATTCCAGTTTCTTTTTTTTTTTTTCTCTCATTTGGATCATTACTCGTGTGTGGCAAATAGAAATGTCTCTTGTTTGCTTTCCCTTTTCTGTCTGCTCACTCTTGCTTCATTCTTGGAGGGAAGGGAAGACAAGAACTTGGAATAAGAATGAACTATCTAAACAACAACAACAACAAAACAGAATGGACTGTTTCAATATTTATAGTTGGTAACATTTGTATATCTTTAAAATTCACAAAAATTTATGCAAAAAAAATATGAAAAATGGACCAAAAAGATGCATGCAGATTCATCATGGTAATTACGTCTGGGAGGGAAGAAGAATAATGAGATGCGAAAGAGGAGAACATAATTTTAACTGTGTACTCAGAGTTCTTCTTTATGCAAAGTATTCTGAAGCAAACAATGAGGAAGTTAATTAGCTTAATTAGTTCTTGCTACTTGCCAGTGTGTTCCTCTTCCTAGGGTATAGTAAGTTTTCATACAGCTAAATCACACATCTCCATGGGCCAGTTGGAGTGGTGGGAAGTCAGGCTTCATGACGGCACAGCACAAGGGTCTTCTGGGACAGGTATCCTCTAGTGTCATGGTGACGAAGTGAGTGGGTTATGCTGAGGGGGTCATGTAGGTGGACAGAGGCATGGATGCTGGCACTATTCCCTAGGCCTCTGTGGGAGGGCCACTGCTTTGGGCATCTCCCTACTACTTCCTGGCCTCTAGGAGTCCCTTGGCCCATTTTGAGGAAAGGCCATGATGAACAATGATGAGAGGAACTCATTTTCACAGAACACCCCAGACTACAGCCTCTGATTCCGTAACACTGCTCAGAACTTCACTTCGAGCACATCTGTGGCATTGTTTCATCAGACATCAGTCTCTTCTCTGAGTTTGACACAGGGCCTTTGGATGCCATAGCTGGTCTTAGAGTTTGCAGGAAACTGCCTGCTCTCTCTAGTGGTCTTCAGGATTTAAATGCACCTCAGTGCTGCAGTTTGCTCCATGGTTGCATGTCACCACATCTGTTTTTGCCTCTGGGTGGCCAGGCTTACTTGTGCACTGAACTGGCCTGGAGGGAGGGACACTTAGCTGGCGTGGATGAGTGCAGTGCAGGATCTCAGTCATAAATAAATGTGCAGACAATGCACCCGCCTGGTAAGAGCTCCATAGAACTGGTTCTGTTTATTGGGGGGTGAGGGTAAAGGGTATTTATGCCCTTCGGAGGTGGCCAGGCTCTCTAGGGCAAGGTTTGTGTGACTGTGTACCATTGGCCAGGGCAGGAGTGTTGGAAGATGCTTTATCTACATACTTAGGGGCTGTAGGAATCCCAGGGGAAAAATTAAGGTTGAACAAGGAGTAAAGCCTGATAACTGTCAGGGTATTAAATTCTTACAAGAGTTTACAAGATGGGGGGAGAGGGCTTTATGATGCCCCATTGGGAGGGAGAATGTAGCCAACACCTGCTGTCTCTATGTTTGAAGTATCCAGGGTTGAAGCTCCCTTGACTCTTTCCCCATAAGCCTGGGCCATTACTGTCCCACAGTTGTATAAAGTCTGTGGTTCAGTGACACCTGGAAGGCACCAAGGAGAAACAAGTTGTCATCATCTATGGATTCCAGTTCAGTGTTCTCTCTGTACCACCAGCTAGGTGACCACACAGCAGTCATCCGACCTTGCTGTATCTTCCTCTCCATCTGTAAAGTGATCTGAAGCTGGATGGCAACTGCAGGCTTTGGAACTATACTTTACCGTGCCTCTTGGATGTTTGTATCCAGCCTCATCAGAGAGTAGGTGGACACGAGGAAAGGACCATGACAAGTAGGCTGTGTTAATAGGATATAAGAGGAGATGGTTGGCTGTGCACCCTTGTTCTGAATCTCTCTGCCTGCTACTCTTGCTTATGCATGGGAGCACATTACTGTGTCTGTGCACTCCCAGGGCTCCCACAGGCTCATTCAGGAAATCTGTGAAGTGGGATATGTCCTGTGTACAAGTAGCAAGTAGTAGAGCAGGAATGAGGGCCAAAGAACTAGGCTTTGAACTGCATTCCATGGATGTAGATGGCAGGATGCTGGCTAAAGGCAGAACACTGAAGGTAGCCAGGAGTGGGTTCTGAGGAGCTAATGTGGGCCACAGTGCCACACAGCTACTACTGCGCTCAGACTTTAGTACTGTTCAAGGTGCTGACAATGAGCAACTATGTGCTCATCCTTAAGTGAGATATCTATATACACCCCACCATACCAGCAAGGTACAGAGAACATCATGAAAGAGGGGGCAGGAAGAATGTGAGAGTTGGAAATGTGGCAGATTGCTGTGACATGCTATCCTCTAGCTGCAGCACATGGACTCATAATGGCTGTGGTTATTTACAGAAGACCTGCACAGTATCACAACAGTTAATTCCAGTGTGAACTGGGAAGAGGCTGCCAAGGCCCCATGGTTGCGGTAATAATTTAAAAATGGCGGCTCCCAATCTTGCTTGTTCCTCATCAGCCGCCATGTTCCTGACTAGCCTAGGCCTGCAGCCAGGAGCAGTGGCGGCATACCGCAGCTGCTCAGCTCGGTCGTTCACGTCAGGGGTCAGAGACACCAGCCCTGCCACCCATGAGATGCCAGCCAATGACTCTGCCAATCTTCCACGCTGTCTCTGCAAGGCTGGGCAGTGCCTAGACCATCCCACCATCCACGTGGGCCCAGTAAGAAAATGAGACTCTAATGCTTAATATTAAGGTTTATTGTAGCCAATACTAGAACAATCAGAGGTGTAACCAATACCCAACCTAGATATATCAACTACTTTGATTGCTAGAAATGAGTGCACATTCACTTCCATCTTCCCCTCTCTCTCTCTCTCCTCTAGTTCCTCCTCTTCCTTTCCTTACTCCTCCTCTTCCTCTCCTTACTCCTCCCACCTTAGCTCCTCCCAACTTGTGGGAAAAATATCCTGCTACACTACTCCTTAGCTGAGGAGCTCTTGCAGCTGATGGCTGCTGGGAGACTAAGAGTTGCCTTTGTTAGGAGAGTGGCCACTGGTTATGTTCCTCAGACTCAGTGGATGACCCTCATGGACTCCATAGTGTAAAAAGAATAAATAAATAAGTGTAAAGGAGGACATGAAGTTATGAGGCAGAGGTGATGGAGAGGGCCCCGAGAAGAGCTGTGAGGGGTGGACATGATAAAGATACAGTGAAAACATGTATTAAACTTTCAAAGAGTAAATAAAAATTAAAAATTATTCTAGAGAGTAGAACTTAAAGAATCTTACCTCTTCATGTACAATAAGTACAATAAGATGGGAAATATGTTCATTAGCTTAATTTAATATTTGAATATAGATGACACCATAAATATACATATAATTTTAATTTTCAACCATACCTTAATAAAGCTGAAGGGAAGGAAAGGAAGAATAAGGAAAAAGAATGGAACAGCAGGTGGATCATTGCTTTCAGTTTCATGATCAAACTCCCTATCCCTGCCAACATGCCATCAATCCTTCAGAGATGCCCTGGAATTCAATCTCACTTGCCCAAATTATGCTAGAGTAGAGTGAAACACAACAAGGAACCTCTGCAGGGCATAAAAACTGTTTTAATGAACAAATTAGATACAGTGTTCAAAACAACTGTTTCCAGGTATAAAGCTGTGAACTAATGGAGTCGCTGTTGGAGGCAGCATTGTTCTACCTCCAGCACATTTCCCTTCCTCCCTTCCTGCCCCCCCAGGAAAAGAAAAAGTATGTCTCATTGTGTCCTGCTTATGACCATAGGAATAATGTGTTCCCAGTGGAAGGGAAGGGAGCCTTAAAAACCACTACAGTAAGGAAGTGAGCAGGGCCCCTTCAGCACCTTGGGAACTTAGTGGGAACTAATTGGCCTTAAGTCATGTGCATTTGGCTTGGCAGTGACAAGAATATGTGCAGGTGACTGATGTTTCTGTCACCAAGTACATGATGGATCTCCAAAGGGATCCGGGCCCCAGTCTACCTTTATTGATGCTGCCCTCTTGAGAGAAAACTTTTGATCAAAGTGGGCAGAAGGATGTGTGCCAATGACGTGTATTAGACCAAGTCCTTGAATGAGAAGTCATATGTGGAGAGGTAAGGCTGGGGAGACTAGGACTTCCTGTGGGCTGCGGCCAGCACTCCATGTAGGATCCTGCCTCTGCCTCTTTGGCCTTGATCTTGAGATGGTTCACCTTTCAGACTCTGCTGACCTTGCAGATGATGCAGAGTGGGGTGAGAATGCATCCATAGAGGAAAGTCTGGTGCAGCCAGTTCAGGCAGCACTTTCCCTTCTGGCAACACCTCCTTCCTGCCTTTCTTCCCCAGGTCCTTCCTGTGCTGGCACTGTCCTTGCACTTGGGGGAGAAGCTAATTCTCCATGGCCGCAGAGCTCTGGATGTTCATAACCAGAGGCTCTTTCAGATTTGCATCCATCTGGCTGATGTCTCACTCTGGCTGCATCTTGGAGAGCAATGACAGGTGACACGGGAAAATCTGAGTCTTCAGCTATCTACATGGGAATAGTAATCATTGTGGCTGTTTTCAATATTTGCCCCCCCCCCCCCGACCCCATTGTCTGTGATCCGTAGTTATTTATAGAAATGCCTCCAGTTGTCTTTGAACCTGCCTGTAGATCCTCCCTGACCCTGTTTCTAACCCATTTACTGAATGATCAGGGATGGCAGTAGACATCTCCTTGCCATCATGGTGTTGCATGATGTCATTCTACACACTGAGGTAATTAGAACATTTCTGCTCAGAAACCATGGTAGGTTAGCTTGGTAAGATTCCCAGAGATTGAGTGTTGGGGACCCTGGACCACCATCCCAGCTAACGAAAGTTGTGAATTGCCTTTACGAGAAACTGCCTCCTTTAGGAAAACTTAACCTTCAACCAAGGAAGAATTTCCTGTTCTGTCAGGAGCCAAACCCAAGAAGCTACCTGCTGTTCTGGGAGAGCCTCAGGGAGTTACCCGCCCTTCCGGAAGGATTAGTCAGTGCAAGGACTTCTCGGGTCACAGGTCTCAGGAAAGTCTGGCATTTCCTGGGAGCTGGTTGCAACAGTGGGATGGTCTAGTGCAATAAACATTCAATAGTGGGATAGCCCTAAGCAATGACTTCCACCCTGTCCCTTGTTCCCCTTCCCCCCTCCTTACCTAAGAACATATATTGTACCTACCCCTGCATTAAAGTGAGATCTTGTCAAAACTACATGCAGGATCTCCATCTTCTTTCTCGACCCACGTTTCCTTCCAGGTGACGGTCCCCCTCTGAAACCCATGAATAACCAAGGCCTGCGGGACAGGACAATTGAGAGCTTACCTTCCCAGGGAGTGGCATCCATTGCTCATGGGAATGAGGGACTGCTCAAAGCTCAGACCCAGGTTCCCTCACCAGTAACCCATTACCATTATTAATACGTTTCTGACTGAGGAACAGAGAGTTAGCTTACTTTTTCTAGTCTTAGTTGTAAAATTAGAGGGAAGCCTGATGTCTGTTTGGCCCACCTCCCCATCCACTTGGCTGTTGCTGGAATACATCCAGTATCAGAGTGTATTGCCAAGGACTTGGCCCATTTGGGGTCCTTGGTTTAGATTAAAATCTCCCTCCCTAGAGCTTTTAGCAATTGGACTTAGTTTTTTCCCTCTGTACGAGCCCCTCCCCTGATTAATGCATTAGTTCTTCCTGGGAGAAAAGAGATTTAGTTTTTCAAAATGCATCTATCTCCAGATAGTTCTTAAAAAGTGGTGTCCATTCTGTGAAGAGGTAGGGGAGGGGAAATCCTCTCTTGTGGGGAATGTTCCCAGGGCTTGTATAGACAGTGGGTTTTCCTTTTCAGGAGGCCAGGCCTGTTGTTCTCAGGCACAGGAGGCTGACGGAATTTGCAAGCAGGGAGCCACAGAAAATCTATTGTTTCACAAGTGTCCATGAAGACTCTTCATCCTCTACCGATATAGGTTAACTTACAAGTGCTTCTTAAGGGTTGAAACCACTTCCTTCCGGCTTCTGCGCTCTCCCTGTGTGCCATTTTGATGGATAGTAATTTTTTTCCACAATGTAAGCCATTTTGACATGAAGAGTGTGCTTTTCCAAGGCACTTTGGACTGATCATTTGCCATCTGCCTTTGACAAAGCTACATATTATCAGAAATACCAAAGGAGCAGCTCGACTCTCCACCATAACTCACATTAACTCACTCGGCATATTAGGCCCTGAAATTCTAATACCTCATTTTCATGACAAACGATGCAACAAGAGCCCAAAATGGCTGCCATGAATCTCATTGCTGACTGAGGCCGCAGGGGAGAAGAACATGCAGACCGCTTAACCTCCCTGCTCTCAACAAAGTCACAGGAGGATGAGAAGCCGACCATGCATAAAAGCTGCCATTGCCTTGGCCTTGGTGCCTGCCCTAGTGACTTTGAGTGGATTGAATTCTGAATATTTGAACCCATCAAGAAAACAGGGTTGTAATGGTTACATTTGATACTGTCTGGATATGGGCCCTGGGGTGAGGCCTGATTGATAGTCTCTAGAGTAAAAGGGATCTTCTACCTAATACATTGATTATGTGTTCTCTAGGGGATGGCTAAGGGCATCAGGCTTCCTAACAGTTTGCAAGCTTTCATTTTATATACTTGATACGCAACTAGCAGCAGGATTCTGTGTTTGCCTCAAGTCTAGGAACTGACACCTCTGACCCTTATGGTGGGCACCCTAGCAACAAAACCACAGGGGTTTGTGTTAGTCAGGTTTCTCTACAGAAACAGAACTGGTTGGATGTATGTGTATGCATACTTATACATGTGAGCATACACATGTACACGCATGTAGGATGGTGACTCACATTCGCTTCTTCCCAACCCTCTGATCCTGTCCTGGGTTCTGGCTTAGGTTGCTCAGAATTGAGGCCTCCTGTTGGGCTGCTTGACTGTGCCTAAGTCTTGTGGCCAAACACAGGGAAAGTCCGAGAACTTCCATGCACGGTATCAAGCTTTGTCAAATGCATGACTTCATTTAATTCTTCTAGCATGCTTATATAGTAGATACTACAATCATGTCCATATCACAGTGACAAATATCAATGTAAGAAGTGAATAGTTCCTGCACTGTTAAAGTACACAGTGTCATATGTCTGATGTCTTTTTCCTGGTGAGTTATCTCATGACTAGTATCAGAGCAGATGGTATGAGCCATGGCTGGTGGCATAAGGACTAGTATTGTTTGTTTACTCTTTACAGAAAGACAGCATCGGAGAGGAGTGTCCCTCAGCTCTGTCTTAATGAATCCTAAGCGGCAAAGACTCTGTGTCGTTAACAGTTCTACAGTCCAAAAAGCATTTACCAGGTCAGCAAGCCATTTAGCTGGAGAAGAGAATGGAATCTAAGGAAGAGAGAAGCAGTATAGAGGGGGAGGTTGTTGTACCTTCAGAGCCCTAAGAAGGTGGTGTGGCCTCCGTGTAGTTCAGACTACCAGGTTTAGATTCTAGAGATGTAATTACACATGGTACAGCTCTGATCCTTAAGTCAGACCAAGAGCACAGGCAGCCACAGTGCAATGTGACGTGTCCTGCAATCATGGTGTCCTCTAAGAGAGGCTTCTAACCCAGCCTGGTGAGTTAAGAATGTTTTCCAGAACAGTGACAGCTAGGTGATTTTCAGATGATGACAAGGTCACATTCTCCATTGCTAAACTGACAATGAATATGCTGCTGAGTGCTAGGTACCACACTCCGGTCTTATCACATTGATGTATTTACAGCTTCCACGAAAATCACAGTTGAACATTTTGGAACAGTGAACACTTTCTTTATCATCATCTCAGCCCTGTTCTACCACTGTCTGACATATGTGTTCATGCTCTCCCATGTACAGCTCCTTCCTTAGTATATATATGTAGCAGAAGAAATTATTTAAGCCGCCAAATTTGTTTCTGTAAGATCTTCTACCCGAAGGAGACCAGTAAAGGAAAACACAACTCAATACTTATGGTATAAATTGCACACCTGGATTGGGCAGATTTACCACTACACTACTCTAATCCCAGCTATGAGATCCCTTATAACTTGTGGTTTATTCAGGCCGCATGGTTGTCCTTCCGGCTCCAGCTCCTCCATCGTAGGCTTCCTTCTACTTCCAGCTTCCTTCTGCTTCAACTTCCTCTGCTTCTACTTCCTCTTGCTTGTTCCTCTGCCTCTGCTTCTCCTTTTATATCGAATTCATCTCACTCTCTCCTCCCCTAAGCCTTTTTCTCCGCCTCCCCTTCTACTGCCCAATCTCTGGCTCTAGCCTTTATTTTACAGGTTTTAATTGGACAGAAGGTTTACAAGACGTCACCTGTGTACAGATTCAATCATCCTCTGCAGCCCCTTCCAGGAAAGTGAAACCAGGATCAAAATACAAGGCTGGGGCTATCCACTGGGAACTAGGATCAAAATACAAGGCTGAGGCTATCCACAACATATATAAACACACATATGTGTATTTCAGCTTGGGGATGCTTGCTTATCTTTTCTCATTAGTGGCTATTTGAAGGTTGGGACTCATGACAGAAGAGCTGTCTAACAGCCATGGCATGATGGGATCTGAAGCTAGAAAGAAGGTAGCAATGCTAAGCAGGAGTAATGTGAGAAGAATGACTGTAGCCACAGCAGAATTAGAGCGACAGCCTGGGATGACTGGCAAAAAGCTGTAGAGATGACCAGCAAAAGTGTAGGACCTATAGGGTTAAGGGCAGCTTTGGAAGTTACCCTATATTTCTGCAACCAAAACAAACCAAGAAGGGACATTTGGAATATAGATCAGATTGGGACTTAGAACTACTGTCTAAGGGACAGGCCAGAGCAGTAAGAAGGCTTCAGCAATATAACATTTGCATATAATGCTTGTCCTGTTTTCCAAAAGGAGTGGTGACATTTATGCAGGTAACATGAATTTGGAAATGGAAATACTAAGTATTCTAAGGATGCTTGGGCATCAGTGGAATTGATATTAATGGCAGTTAATTATCATCATATCATCAAAGTACCATCATAGCATCATGCATTACCCTAGCCTAGCCTCTCTTAGAGTAAGGAGATATGCAGAACTGTTGATATGTGAGGTCTTGTTCAGACTGGCTGGTAGTGGGTTTACAAGATTATCTTAGTTATTGTTGTTAATATTAATTGTGAATTTGATTGGGATCTAGAATTACATAGGAGAAAATCACCTACTAGACATGTTTCTAGGCTGGGATAATTGAGGGTAGAAGGCTCACTCTAAATATTAGTGATGCCACTTTGCAGGCTGGGATCCCAAACTGAATAAAGAGGAGAAAATGAGCTGAGCATAGTATATATCTTTCTGTGGCTTCTGACTACAAAAACAAAGTGACCAGCTACCTCACTCCTACTGCCACAACTTTCCCCTGGGTGGACTGGACCCTCAAACTTTGAGCCAAAACAAATCCTTTCTTCCTTAAGTTGTTTTTGTCAGATATTTTGTTAGAATAACATAAAAAGTAGTCAATAGAGAAAATTGGTACCAGAAGTGGGTTGATGTATTGATGTACTTCATGTAGTTTTTATGCTTTTGGAACTGGTTTGCTTGAGGAATATGCTAAGACTTCAGAGAGAGGGAAGTACGGGAGTTCTATAAGCGGAGGTTAAGGGTTCATCCTGGTGGGAGTTTGGAAGACCAGAATGCCAACAGAAATGTGGATAGCAGTGTCCTAACCAATGAAATTTTAGAGGAGAACAAGATGGTGACAGAGAAAGCACAATAACTGTTTAAAAGATTATTATTGGTAAAGTGAAGCCCTTCCTCTCATCAAAAAGCTCTATCTTATTAAAGTTCAAGTTCTTTTGGAAGGAGTCTAAACCAGCATCCTTTCTTTCTGACACCTGACGCAGACACAGGTGTCCAGCTGCCTGTTCTTGCCCACAGCTAGAGCACTCCTTCCTCTATGACTTCTTGCTATGGCGGATTTGACTTCAACTCTTCAGTTCTTAAGTTGCTTCACAGTAACTAAAACAATACATAACATTGGTTCAGACTGAAGATCTTGCATGGCTATAGGCATTGATGAGCCTACTGTACATGTCGCCTAAAAGCTGCCTGTCTATAGAATAGCTGAAATGCCTGCTTGTATAGATTAACCTGTGAAATTTGGTACAGTTTCCAGAACACAGTTTACACTAACTCATTAGGATGGCCATTGTGTATTGGATGGCTCCCCAACCATTGGTAGAAAAGCATGGATCCAGAATCAAGTGTCTGGAGTAGGAACAACTTGTCACCTGCCCTTCCCATGGCCTACCTCTCAATTGGGCATCCTGACCACAGATCTGGGCTCTGCAGGAGAGGGCTGCTAGAGCCTGCCTGTGAACACATCCTCACTCCACTTAAGGTCTGGCTGGGGCCTGTTTAATTCAAACTTTCATCCAGCAGGGGAACAAACTGTCTTGTATCTTCAATCTGTAAGAGGCATCCTCCAGGTGGAGCAAGCCCTGTGAAGCACCCAAACCTGGCAACCCCCTGATGTCTTGATAACAGAAATTGCTATGTTGTGGGTTTGCACACTTACTTATGGTTTGAGGAAGCATACATTTCAGGCCTTTGCTGAAATGTACCAGCTGTGTGATCTGTGCAAATTCCTGACTTGAAAACAGGTGTGAGCAGGCCCAGCAACTGCACCCAGGTACACAGGGGTGGGTGGGATGGGGTGAAAGTTTGGTCACATTCCCATAGAAAGAAGAGGATTGCTCTCTCCTAGCCCCTTTATATAAATTCAAGCACTCTTGGTCTCCAGACTCTTCTGAGTCGCTCCTGTCACTAAAGTTCAGGTTTTAGATTGTTCTGTTCTGCTCTGGGCTGGGAGCTGTCTCCACAGTACAACTTGCGTTGCATTGCAGGCATGATGGAGAGGGTCAGTTTGCTGGAAGGAGCTGAGTGAATCCATGAAAAGGAGCCCTGCTGAAGAGGTCAGGGAGAGCTAGGGAGGAGGCACCACCTGCTGCACAAGCATGAGAAACCAAGTCTGACCCTCAGAACCCAGGGAGAAAATACAGGTACCATGCTATCACTGGGACCACAGCAGTGGGAGCACTCGTCCACAGGAGGCAGGAGAGA
Source organism: Mastomys natalensis (assembly GCA_021653895.1). Taxonomy (NCBI): domain Eukaryota; kingdom Metazoa; phylum Chordata; class Mammalia; order Rodentia; family Muridae; genus Mastomys; species Mastomys natalensis. The sequence goes on from JAJTUV010000969.1 coordinate 378,986, forward strand.
CTTGACTGATATCCCCACCCTCCTCCAAAACTCACCGATTTGATTATATTTGATGAGAGTGCTTTCTGCTTAGCTCACTGTCATGAGGGGGATTAAGCTGTAAGGAGCTTTTCTCACCTAAGATGTAGCTCATCACCTGAGGATACGCTGCAGCTCCTTGGCTGCCTTCCTTAAAGACACCACCTTCTTGTCCTTCACATTTATTAATAAGATCAGCTAAAATGATTATGTCTCCAGTGGCTTTGCAAACATAATTTATTGATTACAAAAAAAATGGAAGGGAGTTTAGACGCAATCCAAGTTCAAAACCTTGTTTTCTAGACTTGAGAACCAGAGAGAAGCTAGCTGACCTGGGCTGGGTAACTCAGTATACCCCAGTTCCCTTTTCACCTGAAGCAGCAGGCTCTCTCTGCTCCCTGTGGAGATGGGGGCTGAGCCATGCTGACACTGGATGATGAGGGGGACGTGTACCCGGGAGCCAACACATCCTAACACTGCATTCTCTGCTCTGTCTATCAGAGCACATGAACCGCCTTTGAGCAGCACAGCTCTGACATTTACCAGGCAACACCAAGGGATCTGTGCGAGAGAAGAGTTATAGGATTATGGAACAGCAGGGAAGCAAAAGGGCAATATGGAAATGTGGTGGAGAAGGGCTCCTTGATGATCAATACTCTGAGCTGTGTTAATCTCCTTTTTTGTATTTATGACCACCATAAAACTTAGAGCTAGGCTAGCAAGACCCTGGCTGAGGGGGCAGCTGCAAGGGCTACCCAGTCCTTCCCCTAAGATCAGAGAATTGCTCAAATCGGTTTTCTGCAGGCACAGAAAACCCCTTTGCTAAGATCATGGCCAGTCAGGGTAAAGTAAGGACCCATGCTAGGTCCTGCTTCCTCCTTTTCCGCTCCTGGGTAGCCCAGAATCATCGATGGAGAGGTGAGGTCATACCTTGGGCTCAGTTCCTGTGAACTTGCTGATCTTTTGGGGCATGGCCAGACATCAATGCCTTACTGGGAAGCAGCTCGTTCTTGTGTGGGTACAATTCTTGGTAGGTAGGTCCACCTGTTTAAGCAAGAGATGTTTCAGCAGGCAGGCAAGGTGCAATGTGCGAGGAAAGCCCCCAAGCCCCAGAAGGAATGGGTGCCCTATCCTCAGCAGGGCCAGGTGCTGCTTGTTGGGAGACATAGCCATACAGCTAGTAGGTCTGCATAACTCTGTGGGTAGGTCTCAGAGTAGCACAGTAGGAAGCTCAGGAGGGATGGAGGGGATGAGCACATGGATGGGAACCCAGGTATTTTCCAAAAGATGGAGGTCATCCTGTGTTTCGCCAGGAGGCTGGAGACCTCTGGTCACATCCCTGGTGCTCACTCTAGGCTGGTCTCAGACATGGCATTGGAAAACAGCAGGGCCTAGCGTCTTTGCCCTGAACTCTTTAAAGTCCACTTCTGCCTGCTCTGTTCTTGCTGACAGCTAGCCTGTCTCCCTAACAGTCCTTCTGCTAACCACACCACGTGCCAGGGTCCCCCATGGCCCGCTGCATCTGTCCAGTGACCTCAGAAGTTCTCACTCACAAGGTCTAGGACAATGGACTGGTAGATGTGGGGGTCAGGTAGTATAAACATGAGTAGGGGAGGCATTTCAGAGAGGCCAGGACATGCCATGCAGAGGTACAGGAAGCAGAGCATACATGTCCGGCCTGGTGCTCATGTTCAGGGGAAGCCATCCAGCAGACTGGAACTCATTGCTTACTGGAATATAAGTTGTCCTGAGAAAGGCGTTTGGCGGCACATTCAAGGCTGTTAGCGGAGAGCCTTCCTTTCTAGAGGTGCTACCAATCAGCTGGCTGGGCTCCCTTTGCTCTACCTGGTTGGAAGCAATGGGTGGACAAGGAACTCTGAGTGCTGGTTTCTGGCAGCTTCTGTTTGATGGCAGTGAGGTGGTGGCCGGTGGGCAGGAGCAGCTGCAGGTGATACCTTTCATGTTACAGCTCTCCTGTAGGCAAGGAGGACCAGGACACTCAGCCCTGCAGTGGCAGGCGCTCCAACTCTGGTGTAGATCTAGGAAGTCAGGGTCCCTTAGTGTGTTGACAAGAGCTGACACTGCAGCTTGTGGGCAGGCCTAGGAATTGGTGGTTCTTCTGCTCTAGACAGCAACCAGCGTTACAATTTCTGGTCTGGGATATCTCAGTCCCAAAGAGCTGGTGGCTTTAATTCTTCCAGTGGGTGGGTCCTGCAGCTTCTCTTCCCTGGCTTTTAATGGCCTCCTCTCCGTCTTGTGTCTACTCCGTCCTTCTTGTTCCTACTCTGGCCACTCCCTCTAGCTGTCCAAGCTGTCACTTGCTATCCAGCCATCAAGCAGCAGATGCCCTGTCATGAATCTAGGCCTCAGCTCAGTTCCACCTTCCTCAGTCAAGGTCAAGCAGCCCTGTGCCTTGCGGTGGTTGCCGCTGGGTGAGCTGCTCGCTGTCTGGCTTACTTGCTGCTGAGTTGCCTTTGCCATCACCTCTGCATTATTGTCTGATGCCTCTTCCTTCATGTCACCAGCTCAGCTCACATCACTAACAGTGGGCAAGGAAAGACCACTCAGAGAAATCTTTATTGGCTCTAATACTGCAATACCACGGGGAGGGGGCACCAGAAGATATCTTGCAGCTCTGTTGTAGAGCAGCCTGATTAGTAACTGGAGGAGGGGTGTCTGCATCAGGCAAGGCTGACCTCTCATGCAAATGAAGGTCAGTGTTTGCACCAATCACAGCCTGTCTCTCTGGCGCCTATCATCAGCAGTATCTTCGCTAGCCCAGCAGAGCTCCGACTCTGGCCCAGGTAGAAGTACTAGCAGGGTTGTCTAGAGTCACCAAGGTTTGTTGGTAGCAAAAAGTCCAGTGTGAACGATTTGAAATAGCTCTGAGAAGGGCTTCAGAAGCCAAAGCAAACAGCTGTCATAGTGCGTTTCCTCAGGGTATGTTTGCAGTGTTTAAATGGCCACTGCTGGCGTAAGAATAGGCTAACTGGCTGTTTGACTGACAAGCCTTTTGCTCAATTAAGACAGCCAGGGTGGCAAGGGCGAGTGTAACAGTTGCCAGTAAGGGAACCAAATTGCTCTACTCCTAGCATCGTTCCTTGTACAAAAAAAAAAAAAAAGTATTTTATTTTAAAAGTGTGTGTGTGTGTGTGTGTGTGTGTGTGTGTATGTTCATGTGAGTGTGTGAATGAGCGTGCTAGTGCAGGTGTCTGTGGAGGTCAGAAGACAGCATCAGATCCCTTGGAGCAGTTAGTTGTGAGCTGCATACGCTGGTGCTGGAAACACCCATCTCCTGTAAAAGCAGTATGTGTCCGTAGCCACCCAGCCATCCTCCAGCCCCACCAGAAACACTGGAAAGATCTCATCATTAACAATAGTGATTCTCACTGCACTTTAATAAGGCTTAATGTCTGCCCATGCCTGAGACAAGGGCATGCTGTCCTTTCTGTCTCAGGGACCCTTCTCTCTCTGCCCATGTCTGCAGTGCAGCACGGAGTCTGTTTAACTCTGTCTACCATTTTAGTCATGGTGTGTCACCACGCCGTGCTTTGATTTTTGCCTTTCAGAGACTGTTGGCTTAATTATTGGGGTGTCTTGCTTTTGTGGCTTCCTTTCTTTTTGGTTCTGGTTAGGACTGGCTGGAACAGAACTCTGGGTTTGGAAAGTTAGAGGTGCAGGCATGGTCACCCCAGGGTCAGTGTTGTTGGAGTCACACCTATTGTTGTCTAGTAGCCTGGAAGGATGCTCTGGTGAGACGGGAGCATGGAACAGAGGCTAGCCCAGGCTGCTGTGGCCTCCTATAGTCTGATGGGTTGACTTGAGGCCAATAGCAACTGTGGAAGTGAGGCTTTGTGGACTACCTGTGTAGTTCCCCAAACTGCAGATGAGCTGACTTCTGTATTTTTTAGCTGTTGTTCATAAACGCTAACATTACATTACTGTAAAGCTCCCTGACTACTGGAGCTAGCATGGGCATTTTATTTTCTTTTCTGTTAGACTTTATTTCTCAAGTCACATGGCAGGAAATACCCCCCCCCCAAATTTATTCGCCTGCATATCCAAAATGTGTATGTATGTGTGTGTGTCTGTGCACATGTGAATGATGGTGCCTATTCATTAGCTTTGAGTTCTTCCCTTTCATTTAGAGTTTGCAAATGCTAGTATAATCCCCATATTCCAACTGATTTTTATTACATATCTTTGATATTTTTTATTATTATTAATTTTGTTATGTACTAGAGGAAAGGGATTATGTAGTCTGGCTCCATTTATTTTTCTTTTGCCTAGAATACAAATGGTAAGTTTCTCAAGGACAGACATGGCTCTCTCAGTTGCTCTCTGTGTCATGCGATGTAGGGCCTTCTGAGTGTCTTTGCTATGTGGAACACTTCCAAACACTTGCCATCTCTAGTGCCAGCCAGCAGGGGGCACAGTGTCTCCATTATTCTGAAGAAATGCTGGCCAAGGTTTGTCTTAGGATGGGGATATGTCCACTCCAGGGTTTAGGTACTGATGTGTTTCTTACCTTCCTGTCCTTCAAAGCGTCATGACTTTGCTACTCCATGCAGACAATCTGACGGTAGCCTGAGTCTGTACCTGTGTTTGAACTTGGACGTTTGGGCATAATGCTGGGCCTGAACTGTCCAGTGCCCTTTAGTACCACTCTGAGTAGCTTCCGGGGAGAGACTCTTCCTTACAGTCCTATGTTCACCCCCACCCTTCCATAACTTGCCCCTTTACTCTGCCATAGGCTTGTCATTAAAACATGCATGCGGGCTAAAGCTGCAAATAAATCTTTGGTTATAAATAATAGAACACCCAACTCAAGTTCATTTAAATAATTTAATTGATTTATTGAGCCATGAAACTGGGGAAAAGATACAGAAGTATGCTGGGATCTAGGCATAGTTTAATGAGGGTTTTGTGTCTCTTTCTCTGGGGCTGTCTTAGCTTTGTTTAAGTTCTATTCCATGTTTCAATCTGTCTGCTTCACAGCTATAAATGGCCACTGGAGGCAGCTAGGCAGCTGCCTTCTTGTGCATATTTGGAGGGAGAGGGTGTAGCTGCCGAAGTTTTCAAGCCATGTTTCTGGTTCACCATGGATCCCAAGGTGGTGTCAGGGAGAGGCCATGGAGTATAGGCTCCCCAGTTCTCTCTTAAGAGAGATACTTGATTGGAAGTCATTCAAGGTGCCTCCATGCTGAGCAAGAAGTTCTGCACTGTGACAATCAAACAGTGAGGACTGTGGCAGTGCATGCTGGTGGACAGCCATGATGTCAACTCAGCCATGATGTCAACCAACCATGATGTTAACCAGCCATGACTTCAACCAGTCATGATGTCAACCAGCCATGAGTCAACCAGACATGACATCAACCAGCCAACGTCAACAGCCATGATGTCAACCAGACATGACATCAACCAGCCACAACATCAACCAGACATGATGTCAACCAGCCATATCAACCAACCATGATGTCAACCAACTATGATGTCAACCAGCCATGACATCATCTAGCCTTGATGTCAAACAACTATGAATTCAACTAGCCATGATATCAACCAGTACAATGTCAACCAGCCATGATGTCAACCAGTCATGACTCAACCAGTCATGATGTTAACCAGTCATGACTGTCAACCAGCAGGAAAGGGGAATAGAATCAGACAGGCCTTAATGGACAGACAGATATAGATATGCTCATAATACAGTGGCCCTGTATCTGACTGCCTTGTCTATCAAGAGCCCACAGTCCATCCTCATCATATTTGGGTACCTGGTGGTTGTTTAGGTAGAGTGTGAGTGTCCTAGGTCAAAGTTAAGTGAGGCAGGTAGAAGAGGGATGGTGAGACAAAGTGGCAGTGGGTTGGGTGACTCTTCTACTGGAATAACTTCATAGGTTCCTCCTCTCCTGGAACATTATTTTGATTGCCCAATTACATGCTTTAAGATGAGATTGAATTCGCAAGGAAACACTTGGGTGGAAATGAGTACAGGTAGAGTGGCTTTATTGGCATTCCCAGAGACCTCTGAGGAAGAATAATGATGTCAATCACTAATAGATATTTTCAGCTGCTTTAACAGTTAAATCTGCTCCACAGCCAGCTTTACAATTTTACACAGGGCCATTACCAGAGCCCTGTGGGGTGATCCCATAAAAGGCATTGCATAAATGTGTACTGCAGTCATCTCACAGCCATGATTGGCATTTGAGAGACCCACGGCATCATTTCCTGGTGAGGCAGCCATGAAGGAGACTGCAGGAGAGTCAGGAATGGCTGGTTCTGGTGAAGGAGCACTTGGCTTTGCACTAGCACTGCAAGGGAGGACCAGGAGCAGGGGCTGGGTGGAGTTAATGATGTTATGGATGATGGACAGTTGACGAAGGAAACAAATGGGGTTGGTAACCGAGGACGTGACCCTTCCTATATGCTGTGCCTGCTTCAGTATTGTTTCTGGTGTCTCATAGATTTTCCAGAATAGGGTCATGAGATGAATGATTTTGAGATTTATTCCCCAATTCCTTAGGGGTTTCTATGAAACCTTCATGGAGATGTGTCTCTGCTATCCCAAAAATCCACACAGGGATGTTCTCCTTGATGTTCTCTTGGCCTCTTGCATCTTTGAAGTGGTTCATAAGGGTCTTGGATCTGGAAAGCCAAGGCTAGGAGGCAGTGGAGAAATGCATCTATAGTGCCTCACTGTCTGCCACTCACCATATATTCCTGGGCCATGGAACTCTTTTCCCAGGTGACTTTGAAACTCAGTAAGCCTTTCTAGGCATTGCAAAGTTCAGGTGTGAAACTTACCTTCTCCAGACAAAGGGAAGGCAAGAGGCTGCCACTGTTGTCGACAGTGTTAGATTTTTTTTTCATAGCTTGAGCATGGTTCCAACTTTAGTCTGGGAAAGGTAAAGCCCAAGCATTAGTAGAATCTTCATCAATGCATCAGAAGCTGGAAGGAGCAGTCCTCAATATGATTGCCCTGAAGACCTGAAAATAGAATCCTGAGGGAGATGTACCCACTGGCTTGTAGGGCTCCAGTTCCTGAAGAAGAAATACAGACTCTGCTAAGACCTGAGAAGAAGTCCTCTGGCCAAACTATACGATGATCAATGAAAAGGTCAGCAGCTTGAGGGAGATTAGACCATTGCAGGAACCGCAAATCTTCTTGGTTCTACAAGTTTCAGGCCGTGATTGTTTGGCTCTGTGCACTCAGGAAGCACACCATGGCAGAGGGACTGTGTCTTCGAACTCATCTGCACCAGCAATAAAACATGGACATGCCCGTGGCTGGCCATGAGTTGTCATATGCATTAATGTTTTCTATGATTGCCAACAGTTTTAATCATAGTGTTGAAATGGCTTAAAATATGATATCGGGCTAATGGGAGGTTAAGAAGGCCTTTTAACAGAGGACTGTCCATCAAGACTCTGTGCCCCTCCTGACACTGCCTCACCCCATCAGTGTTAGAATTCCTGCCCTATTGGCATTGTTGCACATGTTGCACACCTGGTCTTTGCAACCACTATCCACCCATGAGCTGTGATAACTAGAGAATTATCACATGTCTCCATATTCCCTTCTTATGGTCACCGAGGTGGCTTTATGAAACTGTAGTAAGGATGACTGTGGTACTGATCTACCTGCTCCTGGAATACTGGGCTGGTGACAGATGGCATCTATATAGAAAAAAGCCACCCAGAACTCTTAGGGCAGTTGTGGTGATTTGAAAAGGCTTAGCCCCCATAGATGCATGTGCTTGAATGCTTGGCCATAGGGAATGGCACCATTAGGAGGTGTGGCATTATTGGAGGAGGTGTGCCACTGAGGGTGGGCTTTGAGGTCTCATATATATCCTCAAGCTCTGCCCAGTGGAGTCTAGTCTCCTTCTGGCTGCCTTTGGATCGAGATGCAGAAGTCTCAGCTCTTCCAGCACCTTGTCTGCCTGCATACTGTTATGCTTCCCATTGTGAAGATAATAGACTAAACCTCTGAAACTTTAAACCAGCAAATTAAATGTTATCCTTTATAAGAGTTGCCTTTGTCATGGTGTCTCTTCACAGCAATGAAATACTAAGAAGTTGGTACCAGGACTGGAGAATTCTGTGATAGGCCTGATCATGCATTTGTTTGGAGGGATGTGGATTTTGGGACTTTAGATTAACAAAGTAGTGGAATACTTCAAGTGGAACTTAATGGGTTGTAATAGTAGAAGCATGGAAGACAGTGGTTCTGAGGGTGATTTGAATTGTAGGGACATGATTCAAGATGTTTCAAGGGAGAAGAACTTCAGTATGTTGCCTGGAGATTGTTTTTGTGATATTTTGGTGAAGAATTCGGCTGCTTTTTGCCCTTGTTTGAAGAGTCTGCCTGAGGCTAAGGTGAAGAAATTCAGATTAATTGGATTGACAAGGGACGTTGCAAAAAAGCCTAGCATAGACTCTGTCCTGTGGTTCACTCTTATGAAGGGCATTTTGATCAAGTATACCAAACTGAGAGAGGCAAAATACAAAATGTAAGGTCCAAAGATTAAAGGGGCACCAGGAAGTGGAGTGGAGCTAAATCCTGTGTTCAAGGATGTTAAATGTAATTAAGGGAGTGATGACCTTGGGCAAGATCCCATCCAGCTATGCTTACTATTTATGTTTTGCAGTTGAACAAGGAATAGTTATATCATGTTAGGCATTATTATGACCTGGTTATTGTTTTCATAAGAAGATATATTATGTGTCAACTTGAGAAGGAGTGGATTGTGATGGCTATTCTTAGTTGCCAACTTGACTATATCTAGAACAAACTGCAATCCAGAACTTATAGGACCTTGTGAAAAGCAAGTAAAGAAAACCTTTGGTCTAGACATGGTGGTTTATGCCTTTTATCCCAGCACTCAGAAGACAGAGGCATGCGGATCTCTGAGTTCAAAGTCAGTCTTCAGAGAAAGTTCCATGGCAGCTAAGCTTAGGTAGTGAAGGAAACTAATGAAACTATTAAAAACACAAAGCTGGTGAAGATGTAATTCTTTTTCCAGACCCAGCAAGCAGCAGAACTTGGCAGCTTTGGCCATGTGGTTCTGGCTTAAGATTTGTCTTTGTTTAGGTTTCCATTGCTATAAAGAGACACCAGGGCCAAGACAACTCTAATAAAGGAAAACATTTAACTGGGGCTGGATTAGAGTTTCAGAAGTCCAGTCCATTATCATCATGATGGGAAGCATGGCTGTGTGCAGACAGGTGTGGTGCTGAAGAAGGAGCTGAGAGTTCTACATCTTCATTCAAAGGCAGCTGAAGGAGATAGTCTGGATCACATAGACAGACTTAAGTATATATCTGAGACCCCAAAGCCTGCCTCCACAACAACACACTTCCTGTAACAAGGCTACACCTCCTAATAGTGCCACTTCCTGTGGACCAAGCATAATCAAAGTACCACATGAATCAAGATGGAATTTCCCTTGGAGATAAGGAAAGTTGCTGAGGCCAGGTATGTGGCAGGGGTGTCCTTGTAGGGTGGCCAGAAAGGCCACTGTGTGAGACAGCCAGGGTTGTTGTACTTTGTGCTGGCAGCTGGACTTGGTAATATGTAAGAGTCATCCAGGTGGTACTGGTTTTGAAGGGATGAAGGAATCATGTGAGCAGCTGAGGCTTGGTACTGTGAGAGGCCAGGGAAGGCCATTGGTGAAAGTGCAGCCTCAGTTGCAGTTGATGGGTTGAGGGGTCTTGCAAAGAAGTTGAGTTTTGGCACCATAAAGAGAGCATTTGAGAAGCTATTGGTGAAAGTGCTGCCTAGTTGTAGCAGAAGAACCCAGCATAATGGAGATGCCAGGGCCATGGATGACTACCAAGAACAGCAGCAGCAGTGGAGTGGAGTCAGCCAGAGCCTACAGTGCTACAGAGGGCAGAGCTGGAGAAATGACATAAGCCTTTCGAGGCACCCAGAAGATCATGTGTGGATCCCAGACACTGGAACAAGAAGCTATGAAGTTGACATTGCCTTGGAGATCTCAAGATGTTGTGATGCCAGAGCTGTGGGATACCTGCCAGGGAAAGCTGCTCACAGGGAGTGGAACCAGCTCAAGAGAAAGAAGTTTGTGGGAGTCAACCACAATGAAAGGAACTGGACATCATTCATAGAGATGTAGAGTTTGGAGTTTTCGAGCTAGGTTTTAGTCTTGTTTTGGTGCAATATTTCCTCACTATGACATTTTGGAATTGTAATGTATATCCTGTGATGTTGGAAGTATGTGATCGGTTTTTTAGATTTTGATTTTATAGGGGATTACAGTTAAGAGATTGCATGAATCTCAGAAAAGACTTATTTGAACTTTTAAACATTGTTGAGTCTGTGATAGACTATGGGGACTTTTGAGTTGGACTAAATGCATTTTGTGTTGTGTTATGGCTATAAGCCTATAGGGGACATGGAGTGGAATTGGTGGTTTGAATAGGTTTAGCCCCATAGATTCATGTATTTGAATGCTTGGCCATAAGGGAGTGGCACCATTAGAGGTGTGGCCTTATTGAGAGGGCCTTATTGGAGGAGGTGTGGCCTTATAAGAGGAAGTGTGTCACTATGGAGGTTGGCTTTGAGGTCATATACAGTATTAGTCTCCTCCTAGCTGCCTTCAGATCAAGATGTAAACTCAGTTCCTTCAGCACCATGTCTGCCTGGACACAGCCATGGTTCCACCATGATGATAATGAACTGAACCTCTGAAACTGTAAGTCAGCCCAATTAAATGTTGTCTTTATAAGACATACCTCCTTATGGTGTCTCTTCACAACAATGAAACCCAGCTATGACAGCAGCAATCACAGATTCCTCATATTCTGGCTCAGGATGAGGAGGAGAAGTCATGGGAATGAAAGTTTTCTGAAAAGCTTGAAAGATATAAGAGCTGAACATCAAAAGTAAAAGAGGGCCTGTGGAGATGGCCCAGTGAGTAAGAATGCTTGCTGTGCATCATGAAGGCCTGAGTTCAAATCCCCACTGCCCACATACCAGCCTAGTCTGGTTGATTGCCTCTGAAGCCCCAGGATTAAGGGATGGAAACATGGATTTCTGAGACATGGCTCACTGGCCAGGCAGACTGTTGTAAGTGAAGGACTTCTAGGTCAGTGAGAACCCATCTCAAAGCAATAATGTAAAGATGGATTGGAAAAGTTGTCTGACATCTTGCTGTGGTCTCTGCATGTACACCCAGGCACATGCACACACATCACACACACATGCACACATGTGCACACATACACACAGAGAGAGACCCTCACAGAAGGCCCACACATGTAAGGTGCATTTGAGGACATTCTATGCTCATGCTTTGTCTGTGTACTCTTTAACCTGGCAGGGCCCAGCAGCTCTGGATGAGAGTAGTACTTGTGGAGGGATGTCTGTTCCCAAACCTCTACTTTTTTCCTGTCTCGCTCCTGCCCAGCAAGTCTCCCATTCTCAGATTCCTGTGCATCCCTAGGCATCCCTCCTTCTCTAAAGCTAGTCAGGTCTCACCTGCTCTGTTGACTCTTCAGAACACATGCTCCTTTCCTCTGCTGCTGGAGCCCTGTGCTCATTTCACATCTGTCACTCTGCCAAGGCCAGGCAGGTTAGGTGTGGCTGTCTCCATCAGATCATGAGCTCCTCTCCTAAAGACGTGACTTTTTGTTTACTTCAGGTTTCTAGGGCTGAGTACATGGCCTGGTCCCTAACTTCATTAGATATCAGATTGTTTCCAAACAAATCTATTCATTTCTCTCCTTCCTCCTTCCCTCCCTCTCTCCCTGCTCCTCTCTTCTCTATCTCTTGTGAGAAAGACAGCAAATACTTTGTAAAGAGAGTAACATTTGAAAATGAATTGCATATGGGAAGATCCTGGTAGGAAAGAGGTGACACAGTCACACTGGCTATGACTAGGGATTTCTACAGACAGTTAAAGAACCATTTGTAGAAAATGTGGGCAGGTCTTAGGGTCTGGGAAAAGACAAGAAGATCCCAGGGCTATAGTGTCCCTCACTACTCTCCTCACCTAACTGATTTTATCTGTGCCATGTCTCATCTTCAGCCCAAAGACACTGAATGGAAAGTGAATCTCCCTGAAGAAGGATGCTTAGTCTTATTAGATAACATTTCCTGACTTACTCCTCTGGGACAAGGATGTGTTTCCAGAACTGTACCCTGGGGTAAGGAACGTATGCAGAGAGCCAGTCATGGATGGTGGCATTGTGGGTCTCCAGCTGCCTTGGGCATGTAAGAAACCAGAGGAGAAATGACTGTGGCTATACATTCCACAGCATGTCACATCTCTAGACTCAAAACAGCTACCAACTGACTGTCACATCTACTCGACCTACCAAGTCTTGCTTTCTACCTGTCTATCTTTTGGCCAGCATGCACAGTGCACCAGCATCTCACATCCCCCTGGCAAGAAGGTGACCTATGTGTTTGTAAGTATGTGGGCAGCGTGATTCTAGGATCCTATTTTGAAGATCTTTCTTTCCTGGAACCATCATAATATGCATTTCCATTTCTGCCGTTCAGTAAGGAGAGGGAGTGTGCATAGTGGGTAACTGGGTAGGATTTAATGAAGGGACTGTTACCGAGTGAAGACATGGTTTAGGCACATCAGCAAATAGACTATGGAGTGGTCTTGGGTCAGCAGCACAGCAGCAGCAGCAGCAGGCATAAGCAGCAGCAGGCATAGCAGCAGCAGCAGGCATAGCAGCAGCAGCAGGCATAGCAGCAGCAGCAGCAGCAGCAGCAGCAGGCAGCTGTTATTGACCCTAGGTCAATGGGTATACAGCTGGATCAGCTGTCCGACCGACCACCGAAGAGTCACAGTTAGGGCCATGGCATTTAGAGAAGAAGCAGACAGTCTGCAGTGACTTGGTGTAGGGAGCCTGGAGAGCAGCTAGTGTCCCTTCTACTACTCTCCAGTCTCCTGACAGTGACATCTCCCCTGGAAGACAGGACACTGGGGACAATGAGGCCAACTGTTCTGTACAGTGGAAAATGAAGAGGAGAGTTGATCTGGGAATGCAGATTTCCCACATCTGCCCCTGAGGTTTCATTGATGTGTGAAGACCCAGCCTGAAAGTGGGCACTGCCATTCTCAGGTTTTGGGTCCCAGGCTGTGTAACACTGGAGGAAGCCAGCTGAAAACTAAGCATGCATGCGTTGCTCTCTGAATGTGGATGTGATGGCCAGCTGTTTCTGGTTCTAGTCATCTGGACTTCCCTGCAGTAATGGACTATGACCCAGAACTATGAGCTGAAACATATCCTTCTCCTTCACTGCTTTTCTCCAAGGAATTTTATCATAGCTACAGAAGCGAAACTAGAGGATCCTGCAATGCCTTCCCAATCACGAAGGACTAAAGTCACACCAAAGCTGCAAGCCAAAGTAGACCCTTTTTCTTCTTGTTTCTGTCGGGTATGACTATAGCAAGACAAATGTAACGAATACACTGGGTTAATACTGAGACCCAGATTGTGAATATCCACCTGTGACTCACCTGTGGCTCCTGCTGTCTCTAAGCATGTCTTGATAGGCCCACAGGTAGACAGCCTCATAGCTGAACTTGCATGTCTCTAATTGAGAGGCAGAGAGGGGCTTGAGGAGTTCAGCAGAGCAGCTGAGCTGGTGCCATTCTCAGTCTGTATCAGGTGCAGGAACTGAGAGAGGAAGCATGAAGTTCATTGCAGCACTTGGTCAGGACCTTCAGAGGCTGTGGTCTGCGTTCTTCAGACTGTCCTAAACACTACCTTTTCCTAGACTTCTTCCAAGACATCTCCTATTGAGATAACTTTAAATCTGTTAGAACTGCTCATATTGTGGAAGAAAGACCAGTGAGTTTCAATGGTGCTCCCAATGACCACGCTGGGTGCTCCCAATGACCAATGCTGTGGTGCTCCCAATGACCACGCTGTCACTGAAGATGCAGATGACTGAGTCAGATAGTTATTATTTTCTTATTAGCTCAAAGCCTCCAAGAATGGAAGTTTAAAAATGAATGAAAAATACATATATTTTTGAATTTTGGCCATAATTTACCAGGACAAGAGAGAGAGAATCCTCAATATGGATGATGGTTTTCCCAGAAGGGAAGTGAGCTATCAAAGGATGACAGAGCTCTCTTTGCCCACCATGCCTACCACCCTCATGTTCACACACATGGAGGTTCATGGAAGATCACTTGGAGTTTTTTGTTTTTAATTTGTTATTTTTTGTGAATTTTATATGTGTACTGTATTTATAACATTTTCCCCTGCCTCTTCTTTCTCTAATTTCTCCCATGTCTCCCTAAATCCTTCTCAAATACATGGCTTCTCATTTTTTATATATACACATACATCACATTCACACACATACATACACATAAACACACAGATATACACACATTTACACACACACACATACACATACGTGTATATACACACACATACACATTCACACACATATACATGCACGCACATACATACACATAAACACACAGATACACATTCACACACATACATACATATATAACACACATACACATTCACACACACATACACATTCATACACATATACATACACACATATACACATAAACACACAGATACACACACATTCACACACATATACACACATACACATACATATATAAACACACATACACATTCACACACATATACATACACACACATGCACACACATACACATATACACACACACATATACACACATACACACACATATACACATATATACACATTCACACACATATACACATATGCACACATACACACACATACACACACATATATGATGAGTAATGCTGTGACTGATGATGCAGTTGCAGATGGCAGAGTCAGATAATTGTTATCTTACTAACATATATATGGCATATATGGTTATCATTGGGCATCACATATATGATGAACATGATATATATGTGATATATATGATATATGTGATAATATATATATTATCTGCTGGATCCATTTAATGTTGCCCATCTGTGTTTAGGGCTGACCACTTGGATAAACTATCAGGATACTGGTCCCTGGAGCAGTCTGATTCTTCCTCTCTCAGCAGCCATTAGTTACCTGTAGCTCTTCATCTAATGGCGAGGCCTTGTGAACATTCTCCCCTTCACACTAGCATGTCAGCTTGTGTTGTTCAAGTCGTTTTTAGGCAGTCGTATCATTGAGAGTTCTTGGTGAAGCTCCTGGTCACATGTCACACTTGGGTCACACTTCCTGGTCATGAAAGACACTGTCTTCCAGAAGATACGCAGGTCTCGTACACTCTGATCCCTTTTCTGTGCTGCTCTTGAGTGTTAGGCATAGGAGTTGTGCTGGAAATGTGTTGGGCACTCCACATGGACTCACTTTCCAGTGATCCCAGTCAGGGATTAGAAGCCACCACAGCATCACCATCTGCCATTGTCTGATGTAGAAGATGGGGGAACAGCATGGGCTTTGCTGCAGACAGATTCAGATGAGAATCCAGGCTCCCATATTCATGAAGGGTGATTCTGTGCAGGCCATTAACTGTGAAGGGTTTCCTTGCATAGAAAACAGGAATGGCGATGGTCTTTTCACAGGAAGGTGGTTGTGTGTGTTCAATGTTTAGCTACCATTAAGAACTCTACATGTATTATGTTCCAGACATGAGTACTAGTACCTTCTATACATCTACACATGTAATTTCTTTAACAGAAAGAAAGGAAGGAAGGAAAAAAACAACAAAAACTAAGATCCTTTGGGGAGGGTGAGATAGTCAGCAGGTAAAAATCCATTTGCTGGACACAAGAACCCACACAGAATAAAGATGTATGCAGTGGTCCACATCTTCAATATCAGCACTCACTCGTATGCTTAGATAGATAGATGTGGTAGATAGGGGGAGAATCACCCAGAAGCTCATGGATTAGCTAGATTGGAGTACAGAGCTTGGCAGAAACAACGAGAAAGACCTGCCTGTGGAGATTAGAATGAGGATAGCTCCCATGGGCTCTTACATTTCAATTCTTGGTCACCAGTTGCTGGAACTGTTTTGGGACATTAAAAACTCACATTTAACAGTTAGCATGTCCTCTCTCTCTCTCTCTCTCTCTCTCTCTCTCTCTCTCTTCTCTCTCTCTCTCCTCTTTCCCTTCCTCTCTCCTTCCCTCTCATCCCTTCCTCCCTCCCTCCCCCCTCCTCTGCTTCCTACTTTTGGATAAAGGAGTGAGCTCTCATGGCACCATGCCTGCCTACCTGATGCTACACTTCTTGCCATGATAGTCCATTAAAGTCAGAGACTCACCCACGGAAACTCTAAGGCCCCTTAACTGCTTTCTTATATAAGTTGTCTAAGTCATGGTTGTTTTGTCTCAGTCTTTGAAAAGAACTAAGACACTGACTCAACAAAGTTGTGTCTTCCACATGCGTGTGGTTATGTTTTCAGGCCTTTCACCAAATAATAATAATAATAAACTAAAACAAGAAAAACCAAACCATCAGTAGAGCAAAAGGTAAGGTGCCATTCTCTCTCTCTCACTCTTGCCTCTCACTCTCTACCTATGTATCTGATCTCTTTCAGCTTTTATCTTCCTATTCGGTAACTCATTCATAGGTCAGTCATCCAGCTTCCATCCATCCACTCCTCACCTGTCCATTTGTCTATCCACTATCTATCCACCATCCATCTACCTACCCATCTATCCACCACCCACCCACACACCCATCTATCTATCCATCATCCACCCATCTATCTACCATCTACCTATCCATCTACCCATCCATCTGTCCATCTATCCACCAACCCACTTACCACCCATCCATAATCCACCCACCATCCATTCATCCGTCATCTGCCTTTCTTAAGTGTAGGAGAGGCCCAAACTACTGAGATAAAATGCCTGTCTTGAGTTGTTAGTCAGCACACACACACTTTGCATGATCTTCACAGGGGCAGCCCAGATGGTAGCTGAGAACTTCCAATTTTGGAGAAGAATCACTCTATATCTCAGCCTTTCTGCTTACCAGTCTTGCCATCTATTAAACCTTTTCACTGTTTTGTGTCTTCCACTTCCATTCTGTAGAGTAGGAATGCTTATGTCAAAAATTCACAGAGTTACTCATATAAAAATTGTTAGGATGGTGCCTGGCCTGCAGCCCCTGTTGGCCACACTGTCATGAGACCTTGGCCTTGCAAGTACAGAAGATCCAGGTTAGGATTCCGAATGAGATAGAGATGGTTTTGAATTATGCTTTCCCTATTTACCAGTCTTGGACTCCTTAAAAATATGCAATTTTTACTAATCCTTTGAGAACTTTTATACAATACATCTTGTTCATATCTACCTCTGATTCTTAGTCGTAAGCTCCTGAGTATATTATTCTACTTACATTTTCTGACCTTCAGTTTCATCCACTGTGCATGATGTCTGTGTTCAGCCCTCAAGTGTTGACAGGCGGCATGATCCAGGGTAAAGGGAATGAACTCTGAAGTAAGAAGAAGACGTGTGTTCACATCTTGACTCTAGCTCCACCATCCTAGTCAAGATACTTGTGCAGGTCTTTGGGTTCTTCCTATAAATGAGTGACAATGATTATAGGTCTTCTTGTGAAAAAAAAGGCAAAACAACATATTTGAAAACACAGTGTCAGAGTTCTAATGCTTAGGATACACTGGTTGAGCTGTCTTCCCTTTCCTGTAGTTATGGTTGATATTCAAGGCCCTGCCCAGGGCTCTAAGGTCTGCTACATCCCAATCTTGACTTGTGTTTCCCAGTCTAAGGCACCAGCTCTCTGGGAGCTTCCTGATAGCATGCTGGAAGTGAGGTGGTTCTCCAGAGGCACTTATTATTGGAGGGTCAAATTTCCTTCAAGGCTTAGCAAAATCCAGTCTTTAATATTAATCACCGCAGAATATAAATCATTCATTTTACATTAAAACATGAGATTTCTGTGAAAGCTTGTGATTTGCTGAGCTGCTTTTGTCCAGGAAGCCATCTTCTCAAGTTCAATGAAATCGAGAAGGGCTGGCATTGCTTGTTGGTTATGTTTTTTTTTTTTTTTTTTTTCTCCTCAGAAGAGAAGGAAGGGGTTCTTTGAGATCCAGAGCGTCCCACAGAGAAAACTCTTCTTAATTAGGTTTCACTGTTACTGTGAGTTCCAGGAATCTCCAACTCAGATTGGCTTGAATAGTGGGGAGCTTTCTCCTCAGGGCCGAGGAAGTCTCTAGGGTACATGATGGATCCCAACACTAGATTCTCCAGCCTGCATATAGCCTTTGGTCACCAGAAAATGAGTTTTGGTGACAGCTGTGCCCGCCCCATTGCTATGAACCCAGAAGGTTAAAGTTAAGAAGTTAGTCTCAGTGGCTGCCTACCAGCTGGTCTGCTTCAGCCAACTGGGCACCTGGGTTACCTCTAATCTATCATCAACTCCTGTGGTCGAGCAACTAGGTTGGGGCTACCACACAGACTGTGATGTGGCTATAAAGGAAGAAAGAGAGCACCTCAGGTGGATGCTTGCCAGTGTCTGATGAAAGTTGTCATGTATGGCGATTCCTCCACAAGTTCTTTTATTGTTGAGAATGGTTTTCGCTATCCTGGGTTTTTTGTTGTTCCAAATAAATTTGAGAATTTCTCTTTCTAGCTCTGTAAAGAATTGCGTTGGTATTTTAATGGGGATTGCATTGAATCTGTAGATTGCTTTTGGCAAGATGGCTATTTTTACTAATTAATCCTGCCGATCCATGAGCATGGGAGATCTTTCCATTTCTGAGATCTTCTTCAATTTCTTTCTTCAGAGACTTGAAGTTCTTGTCATACAGATCTTTCACTTGCTTGGTTAGATTCATCCCGAGGTATTTTATATTATTTGTGACTATTGTGAAAGGTGTCATTTCCCTAATTTCTTTCTCAGCCTGTGTATCTTTCATGTAGAGGAAGGCTACTGATTTGGTTGAGTTGATTTTATAACCTGCACCTTTCTGAAGTTGTTTATCAGGTTTAGGAGTTCTCTGTGGAAGTTCTGGGGTCACTTAAGTATACTATCATATCATCTGCGAATAGTGATATTTTGACTTCTTTCTTTCCTATTTGTATTCCTTTGACTTCTTTTTGTTGTCTAATTTCTCTGGCTAGGACTTCCAGTACTATATTGAATAGATAGGGAGAGAGTGGGCAGCCTTGTCTAGTCCCTGATCTTAGTGGGATTGCTTCAAGTTTCTCTCCATTTAGTTTGATGTTGGCTACTGGTTTGCTGTATATTGCTTTTACTATGTTTAGGTATGGGCCTTGAATTCCTGTTCTGGAGGAATTTCCATCCCTGACCTCAAGCTGTACTACAGAGCAATAGTGATAAAAACGACCTGGTATTGGTACAGAGACAGGCAGGAAGATCAGTGGAATAGAGTTGAAGATCCAGAAATGAACCCACACACCTATGGTCATTTGATCTTTGACAAAGGAGCTAAACCTCCAGTGGAACAAGGACAGATTTTCAACAAATGGTGCTGGTTCAACTGGAGGACAACATGCAGAAGAATGCAAATCGATCATTCTTATCTCCTTGTACAAAGCTCAAGTCCAAGTGGATAAAGGACCTTCACATAAACCAGACACACTGAAACTAAAGAAGAGAAGGTGGGGAAGACCCTCGAATACCTAGGCACAGGGGAAAAGTTCCTGAACAGAACACCAATGGCTTATGCTCTAAGATCAAGAATTGACAAATGGACTCATAAAATTGCAAAGTTTCTGTAAGGCAAAGGACACTGTCAATAGGACAAAAAGGCAACCAACAGATTGGGAAAAGATCTTTACCAATCCCACATCCATAGAGGACTAATATCCAATATATACAAAGAACTCAAGAAATTAGACTCTAGACAACCAAATAACCCTATTAAAAGGGGTACGGAGCTAAACAAAAATTCTCAACTGAGGAAATGCAAATGGCCGAGAAGCACCTAAAGAAATGTTCAGCATCCTTAGTCATCAGGGAAATGCAAATCAAAATAACCCTGAGATTCCACCTCATACCAGTCAGAATGGCTAAGATCAAAAACTCAGGTGATAGTAGATGCTGCGAGGATGTGAAGAAAGAGGAACACTCCTCCATTGTTGGTGGATTGCAAGATGGTGCAACCTCTATGGAAAACAGTCTGGTGGTTCCTCAGAAAATTGGACATATCATTACCTGAGGACCCAGCTATACCACTCCTGGGCATATACCCAGAAGATGCTCTAACATATAACAAGGACATATGCTCCACTATGTTCATAGCAGCTTTATTTATAATAGCCAGAAACTGGAAAGAACCCAGATGCCCTTCAACAGAGGAATGGATACAAAAAATGTGGTACATTTACACAATGGAATATTACTCAGCTATTAAAAACAATGAATTCGATAAATTCTTATGTAAATGGATGGAACTAGAAAATATCATCCTGAGTGAAGTAACCCAATCACAAAAGAACATACATGGTATTCACTCACTGATTATTGGATTTTAGCCCAGAAGCTTGAAATACCCAAGATTCAACTCACAGACACATAAAGCTCATGAAGAATGATGACCAAGTTCCGGGGGGCTTCAGTCCTTCTTAGAAGGAGTAACAAAATACTCAAGGGAGCAAATATGGAGACAAAGTACAGGACAGAAACTGAAGGAGGGCCGTCTGCAGACCATTCCACCTGGGTATCCATCCCATGTGCAGTCACCAAAGGTAGATGTTGATGTGGATGTCAGGAAGTACATGCTGACAGAAACCTGATATAGCTGTCTCCTTAGAGGTCTGCAAGAGTCTGACATATTTAGAGGTAGATGCTCACAGTTAACCATTAAACTGATCATGGGGTTCCCAATAGAGAAAATAAAGTGAAGACTGAAGGAGTTGAGAGGATTTGCAACACCATGAGGAAAACAACAATACCAACCAACTAGAAACCCCCAGGGTCTAAACCGCCAGCCTGGGAGTGCTTAGGGAGGAACCCATGGCTCCAGCTATATATGCAAGGGAGCTATATATAAGTGGGAGAAGAGATCCTTGGTCCCTATGAAGGCTGGACGTCGTGGGGGTTATTTGAGGGTGGGGAGGTTTAGGTATGGGGGAGGGTGGGTGGGGTACACATCATAGAGGCAAGAGGAGGGGGAGGGATAGGGAGTTCCTGGGAGGGAGGGGGGAAATGGGGTAAGGGGAAAACATCTGAAATGTAAATAAAATTTCCAATAAAAAAAAAAGAAAGTGTCATGTAGGGAGAGGGAGTAATGACTTCTGGAAGCTTGGCCAGGGCTCTAGGGATTTTCTGCTAGGCAATTCTATTCTGTAGTGCTGAGGTAATGGAGGACACTGTGCTAGTAAATGTCTATGTCTTGATTGCTGTCTCATTTGGCCAGGCATAGATCTATCATACTATCTGTCTATCTATTGTCTATCTATCTCTATTTTATCTATCTATCTATCTATCTATCTATCTATCTATCTACTACCTAACTACCTAACTACCTATTATATCTGTTATTTTCCCTCTCTCTCTGAAAGGGGGAAAGGAGAAATTATGCTGAACATAAGATTTGCTTCTGATACATAATACCATCTCATATTCTCTGAAAACAAATGACTTCTAGTCTCAAGTTTTATGTAATACTTCAATATAGAAGAGCACACAGTTTAGCAATAAAGTTAATTTAAATTAATATTTTGAGCCAAAATGTTGTTGACACTGGAATTTTTTTTTTGCTTTACTCACAAGCATTTGTGTGCATATTTATGTAACTATTTTATTCTGTCTGTAGATCCTACTTACCCTCTACCGTGTAACAGGTACATACTCACATGCTGGGAACCTAGGGATGAATAAAAAGCAGTCTTAACCCTCCAGCCACTTTCGTTCCGTGGGAGGAGTGTCAGAAAACAAAGTAAGAGGATGAAGGAGGAGGGAGACAGCTTGGGCGGCCACTGCACGTTTCCTTCCCCAGACAGAGTAATCTGCAAGACAACATTGAGGCCAAAGGAAGGGAGGCGGGTGGTGCTGTCTCCAGAGGGGGTCCAGCTCCTGGAGGCATAGTGTGGTCCTCAGGAACTTTCTTAAAGCTTCCTGTCCTCTGGTGCATACTGGGCCACGTCCAGCACCCCCCCCCCCCCCCCCCCGCCCATTAACAGCTGGTGAGCAGATTCTCATCTGGTTATCATTGAACTTTCTTTCTTTTTTTTTTTTTTGATCTTTAACACATTAAATTGACTTGTATATAACATCATTTATGGCACATCTCCTACTTGTATCTCTAACACTTTGTTGGTGGTATTGTCATAAAATTATAGTACATAATTGCAATCCAAGTTTTTACAGAATTAAAATATATGGAAATATTTTTAATTTAAGCACTGGAAAATAGGCAAATCATCCTTGTTATAGAGAAGAGGGTTTACTGGTTTTTCTTGGTATGGAACATTGTTATTTGCTGAGTATTATTTGAGATGCATAGGTTGTGAATCACTGATTTAGGATATTTTTTGTCATGATGAGTTTCTTCTTGAAATTTGCACATTGATTGTTCTATATGAGATTTGACTGGCCTAATAGATAGATAATGTATGTTGTTCTTTTTTTTTTTTTAACTCTTTTTTTTTTTTTTTTTTAATCACATCGTAATTTACTTATCACACAGGGGTTATAAACACAAAAAGGCAGGATGTGGGGAAGGGATGACACTGGAGCATAGGTAATCAGGGGAGTACAGATACCTATCAGAACAGGGTATCAGCTGGGTGAAGGTTGAGGGGACAGGTCACTATGACTCTGCCTATGATTCACTTGTCCTTATCTAAGTTGGTACTGTCCGCGAGGCTGCCTATTTACAGGATCTATGACTACTCAGGCTGGTTAATTTCCACAGAAGCTGCCTGTTTACCATAGCTTATAGCCTTCTGTTTCAGTGTTTTTCCACAGAGAGCAAGACTTTGTGTTAGCATGCATGTATGTCAGGCCTATGGCTGATTTTAGGCCTTCAGTGTATAAGCAGGGCTGCTCCTGACATCTCCTCCCTTCTCTAAGTATAGAAGGGCCTTGGCGATTCTAATCTTGTAATTACTGGAGGTCAGGCCTCTATCCCCACCATCATTGAACTTTCTAAGTTATTAGCAGACTCTATCTCCTGTCATCTTAAATATACTTATTTCTGTTTATTTTTGAATAGTTTTAAAAATATTATTGGACAGATGATACTTTTTAGATTTGTTGAATGTTTTAATGCTTGTAAGCATTGTATGAAGATCAAGTCAGACTAATTAGCAGGTAGCTCACCTTGAATGATTATTGCTTCATTCTGTTGAGAACATTCAAAATCGTCTCTTCTGACTATTTTATAAACACACAGTAAGTGACTTTTACCTTTAGTTACTCTACTGTTGACACCAGAATCATGTGTGTGTGTGTGTGTGTGTGTGTGTGTGTGTGTGTTTTATCCATTCATTGATATTTTAAAATTGTGTATCTGTGTGATTATATACATATGTATGTTTGTGCCCTCAGAAGCCACAAGAGGCAGTTGGATGTCCTAGCATTGTTGTGACAGGAGATTATCAGCTATTACTTGCATCCTTTACAAGAACAGTGTGTGCTTTCAGTCACCAAGCCATCTCTCATTTGACATTTTAAAAAACAGATATTTTCATCTATATTTGCCTCTTTACATAAGATATAAAAAAGTTTTTGAAAAAATATGGTTGGAGAAAGAAGAGGCATGCAGGATCCTGAAAGGATGTTGAGATTTTGTTAAAATCAAGTCTGTCCTTCTAGCCGATGGGGGCAGGGTTAGTCACTTCTCCATCCGTGATATCATGTTCGGGAGTCTGGGGAGTGGTTGCACAGTTCCAGGGTTTGGTGAACTCACTCAACCCATTTCAGCAGTTGCTGATGATTTTGTGCTGGAGTTGTGGAGTATAAAGATAGACAAGGCCAGGCCCTTGCTCTAGAGAAGTGCACTGTGGTCCAGGAGAGGTGACTCAGGGAGGCCCTTGGCTGCTGTGCACAGAGCTGCAGAGGGAGCTAGCTGGGCAGGAGTGAAGCCCACAGAGACCTGCCCTGACCTGAGCCCCGTTCACCTGCTTTGACTTTGTATTCCTTCTAAAGTCTTAAAAAGTACGTTGCACGTAACCCTTGGCCATATTGTGTTGTGTTCTGGTTTTCTGGACCCCAGTGGCTCTTGCTAAGGCCTTGCCTCTGCTCTAACTTGCTCAACAGTGAGATGAAGTTTTTCTTCATTTCTGACTTGGGCCAGGACCGGAAGAGTGTGTAATTAGGCTGTATTGAGCACTCACTCAACATGGTGGTGTTGTGTCCGAGTCATGATTCTCATGGGATTTTTCTCTTTTATCTTGAGACACGGGCAGCCTGTGCTTCTTCAGGACTTGGAGCCTGGAAGCTGGAATGACAAGATTTGTTTGGTTATGCTAGTGCCCTTGGGTAGCAAACTCAGTCTTAGGGCTTCCTTCCACCGCCCCCCCCCCCAACAGGTGTCAGCGTTCCAGAAGCCTGGCGTCACCATGGTGGAGAAAGAAGATGAAGTGTAGCCTAGCTCCTCCCTGTTTCACCTGCCTGGGAGGCATTCATACACCACAGTGGCGAGGCAGAGCATGGACCCACAGCCCCATATACACACGTATATATACACATCATTGAAAATATAATTCATTAACAAAATTATCAAGAGGGATGGGTTGGAGAGCCAGACATTGGAGCCTACAGCTGTCCTCTCAGCTACTGTAGAGGCTGAGGCAGGAGAGTCAAACGCTCAAGTATTACCTGAGCCATATAGTGACTTTGAGATTATTCTGGGAGACTTAGAGATATTCAATCTCAAGTAAAATGTGGAAAGAAGGCTGGGGGAATACTTTTCTAGAGTGTATGAAGTCCTAGGTAGGATTATGGGCAGGTAAGGGTAGAAAGGTGCCTGGTTTTAACTGGGAGATAGTTCAGATAGGTTTCAGTCACTCCTGGTGAACCTTGAAGGGCTTTCCATGTGTCGTTTCTTCATCTCAGCTAACAAGGGAAACTTTTTCTCATTCATCACATACAATCATCACCACCACCAACATACCCACCACCATCGAGGTTGTGGAGAGGATAGTGGTCCCAGGGAAATTAACCAGAGCTTGTGAAGGAATTTTGGATTTGACAAAGGAGATTGCAGTTTCAGTGAGACAGCCCTGTGGCTAAGTACTGCCACACAGACCTGGTAACCTGAGTTTGATCTCCAGAATCCACATTGTGTAAGGAGAGAACCATCCATTTCTCACAGACACAGAACTGTCTTCTGATCCCTACATCTGCGCTGTGGTGTGTACCCCGAAACACAAATGCAAACTAATAAGAAATAAATTTCATCTGAGGTTCAGCTCATGCTTCATTGTCTAAATGGAGGTATGCACCTGCCTCAAACTGCCACTGAATGGAGTAGATACAAGCTGTCCTCAGGGACAGGTATGACCAGGTGACTCGGCTCCCTCAGGTCCAGCCTAATTCCTGAAGACAGATTAAACAGTTTTTTGTTTTGCTATAAGAGTATCTTATTCCCTAAGGGTGCCAGGGCCACACCCATTCCACAGAGAAAAGCAACAGAGCCTAGAGTCTCCAGATAATGCTACTGCAAAGACTTGCCAGTTGTCACCAGCCCTAAGTTAGATAAAAAGGTCCCAGTGCAGTCCTTCCTTCATGGAGAAAGTCTTTCTAGAAAGAATAAGGAGGGGCTGCACCAGAAGTGTGTCTAGCAGAAGTTGAAGAAGATTTTTAGTTAGCTCAGAATGACAAGAGCAGTAGGGCTCTCTAATTCCGAGACACAAATAGTTAAAATTGCAGGACCAGGAGACGCTAGCCTTGGGCCTCAGTGATAGCTACAGAGAGTACAAGGCCAAAGAAACAATAGACCACTGAGTACCTGGGAGCCACACACATAAAGTTTCAAGGATTTAGTCTAAAATTAACCAGAAGGTCCACTAACCCAGATAAGCATTCACTCACAGTTCAGTTCCAAGAAGACCAGACACAAAGGGCTGTTCCTGTGAGGTTAGTCCGTCCCACGCTACCCTGGACCTGCTTAGCAAGTTTGAAATAGCCAATCATGTACGACTGTGCCAAAGCTCCCACAATCCCCAATCCCTTCGTATAAAAACCCTATGCTTTTGGGGTTCTTGGTCGGTTCCTCTGTCTCCTGGGAGAGATACGAACTGGCCCGGAGCTCCATCATTAAACTGCCTGCCTCATGTGTTTACATCAAGATGGTCTCTCCTGTGTTCTTGGGTGCGCTCTCCCGGGACTTGAGTGAGGGACTCCTTTCAGGGACTTTTCGTTTTCGGGGCTCGTCCTCTGGGATCTGAGCGATCACCCAGGACACTCTGAAGACCTCTTGGAGGTAGGTCTGTGTGAGTGAGTTTTGGGTGTGTGTAAATGTGTCTAGACAGAAGTGTGTCTAGACAGAAGTGTGTCTAAAGATTGTGTTGACTTGTGTCTTGGCACAAACTCCATCTACCAGCAGCAAACACTTGTGGAGCACCAGCCCTGCCCCATCACCCAGGAAAACCACCCCATGACGTGTTCTTCTGGTGCGAGCTGGTCTTGCTTGGACTCCTGGAGCACGGGAGATAAAGCTTTGCTTATACTCTGCTTGATAACAGATCATTTCTTTTTCTTGGCCCTGGTTGGTGGGATGGGGGTTGATTTATCTTGGTGGGTCCTGTCACACTGTGTCTGATGACATATATTCTGTCTTCCCAACTGTCCAATCCTTTGTCAGTTGAGAAATATTTGAAGTGCTGACAAGGCTCTTGAGATGAGTCACTTACCATTGTGGAATCTGTAGGATTAATTCCTCTTAATGACGTGAGTGCCGGGCCATCCTTCACATTTATTGATGCTGTCTGCTCATGTCTAGAAGATTTATAGGTATCTATATTCATCAGACATAGAAGAGACCATGAATAACTTTGCTGTCTTTGGAGTGTCTTTTTGCGTGGAACAGATGTTACACCATTAGTAAAGAAAGCTTTTTAATAAATATGCATTTGTGTCTTTAGGCTTTCTTCCGGGGGTCCTGAGAGGAGAGTTTAGGAATCTGACGTTATCTATGTGGGTTTTATTCAGAGCTTCCTCTTTAGATGATTTTTTTTATAAAAGTTGTTCTTCAATCAAAGTGTTTCATTTCCTGTACAGGAAGTGTTCTTGAGAATTACATAGAAGTTCACCAGGCAGAATTTAATCATTTTAATGTCCATGGCCTTTGGATTTCACATCATTGAGTGTGAAATGATGAGATGTCAAATGACCAGAAGGAAATGGAGTGAACTCGGTGCCACAGATGAGGAGAGATGGGAGAGAAAATGAACTCCGACAAACCTGGTGTTCCCTCTACCTGGTTGTCGGTCTTTTTTCATGGATGGCAACCCTGCCCATCTGTGGTAAGATTTCAGCGTCTGTATGTTTTAAAGCTCCTATAGGTAATCAGAATGCTCATCTGGGCTCAATCCCTAACAGTAACACTGGAGTCCCAGGCTAAACTCCAGCTGTACCACACTTGACCATACCCACTGTAATTCTACAGCACCCATTGTCCATCATCCAGCTTCAACAGAGACCTAGAGCAGCACATTAATTTGAGCAAGATCATTCCAAGAGCAAGCCAGACTCAGTGGGTGACTCAGGCATTTGGGTGAGGACAGCTTCTCTCACATCTTTATTAGAAAAAAACTAACAGGATCCCTGCAGGGCTCAGTTGTAATTTTCCTAGAAATTCATGTGATATAAAGCATGCCTGTGGCATCCATGAATGTCTGAGCATGCTGGTTTTGCAAATTGAATCTAATTCTTTTTATGCAAAGAAAGGAAACAGTAGGTAATAAAATGAGGGAAGAAGAGTTGAGGCAGGAGAAGGGGCAGGAAGTGATGATTGATTAACAATGGAGACGAGAATAATCAAAGATGACCCAGAATGAAAAGCACACACCAATGTGTCTGTAATAGACTGAAGCTTCTTCATTTGAACACATTGCTTCCAATGGAGAGATCAAGGTTATCATTCCACTTGGAAGCACGCAAATCAATTATTTAGTAGCATGTTAAACTTCCCTGCTAGATTATAACTCCTTAAGAGAAGACTCTGGGGTGCATTTTTTCTCAATACCTAATTCTTGTTTCTATTTTAGCAAACTATTCAAGGCTATATTGAATCATATACATTTTCTTGTATAGTGGGAAGGGGTCCCCTCCCGCCAATAGACTTCCCCCTTTCTAGTCTGTGTAAAGACAACAAACAGATAAACAGCTTCGAGGTGCTGGCAGAGATAGATATTAGAAAGCTCAGGGCTTCCAGGGAAAGTGGGTTGGGTTGCTGGATTGCTGGTCCCTGATGTGTTTACAGCATCATTTGGCGTCTTGGGACAAAATGCCCTTCATGGACATCCTCCAGCTGAGATATACAAATATTAGCAGCAAGTCAAATATTGTTCTGCCTCAAACCCAAGAACAATTTGTGTATGGATACTTAAAGGAAGGGAATTGATGGTTTTCCAGCAGGCAAGATTACAGGAGATAAGGAGAACCAGGAAGACTGTAAAGTTAGTGGGAAAATGGAGAACATGGTGTTGTTAGCTCAAACAGCCTCCAAAATGCACAGTCAGCCAATCTGGGACTCCTGTTTCCCAGTACTGCTAACTGGACCACTTTCATAGATGGCCCTTAGACTTGGGGCTGCTTGGGTTCAGAGATGGGTCCCGAGGTACCTGGGCATTCATACCCGACCATTATCCACAGGTAATGCAAACATGGGAGCCCGGCATCCTTGTTTCAGGATAGTGCAGAAGCTGAGATGTGTCTGTTTGCAGGGGTTCCTGGGGGCCAGGTTATCACCAGGACTCTACTCTAGATCCTGCCTGACTCTACTTGCTTCTTTCTGAACCCTTTCTGCTCCCCTTACTTACTGTCTCCACCAGGACCTTTCCTTAATGATTCTCTTATGCCTATGCCCGCTAAGTGGCTTTTGGGAGAACGGACTCAGAAGAGTCTTTATTAGCTTGTTATTTATTTATTCATTGTAATATATATATATATATATTATATATATATATATATATATATTTGAGTGTTTTGTGTGTATACAAGTGTATATGCACGAAATACATGCCTCATACATCTAGGGTTAGAATAAGAGTTCATGTGTTTGAACACTTGGTCCCCAGATGTTGGTGTGTTGTGAGGGGTTGTGGAGTCTTTAGCAGTTGAGCCTACCTGGAGGAAGTGGGACTCCAGGGTGGGACTTCAGGGTTGAATGTACCACTCCAGTATCCCTACTTCCTGGTTGATGGCATGTAATAAGCATGTATTGCAGTCAGCAAGCCTTCTCTACCACAAAGAATTGAATTTTCTCCAATAGTGAACCAGAACAAATCCTCTCTCCCTTAAGTTGCTTCTTTCAAATAACTAATAACTAACCCATAACTGCATGTCCTGGGCTGACTTTGCTGTGGTCCAATGGATTCTGTTGCCTCTATTACACATGTGTCTTGGCACATTGTGGGAAAGACAAAGGTCCTTGGAAGGTGAAACATGATAGTAAACATTGGCAGATAAGATCTCCAGCCCAGGTAGGGAGTAGCACATGCCATGTCATCCAGGGCCACATGCAACTACTCTAGGAATAGATTGGATAGGGAGGGCTATTGTTGGGGATAGGCTTTGTAGTAAGAAGAAAATGAGGTGTTCCTGATCTCCATAGGAGCTAGCTGCTGGCTGGCTGGTTTGCATAATCTTACAGCTTGTGGGAACTGAAACATGTGGGTTTGTTGAGCTGCACCAGGCATTGCTATCAGGAGGGCTGTGGGCCGAGGGTGGGGGGGAGTCTTACCTGTGGGAACAGAGTCCTCCATGAGTCCTTCCCATGTGACCAAATGCCAGCTGGGCACATGGTATTAAGTTTCGATTTTTGACCAAGAACTACAGCTACAGAATGCTGTGAAAATGACAAAGATGGACCTGAGTGCCTTGCCAGGGAGCACCCCCAGGTGGGGAGCCAGACACTTGCATGTGCCAAGCCAGGAACACCTCCCAGGCAGGGAGTGGGAAGCTTGCACACTGATAACTTGTTTTCTTTCAGTACCTGCATGGAATCGTTCAAGTCTGAAGTTTTCATTTTGCTCTGTAATTATGCATTAATTCTTTGAACCTCCTGGGGTATGAGATGAAGCAGGCGTATCTGAGTTTATTCTCATCTGTGATGCACCATGTCCTGCTGATCTGCCAAGATGAGCAAGGCGGAGCCCCTGACAGTGCAGAACCCTGAGGTTGTGGAAACTTAATACTTATGTTGTTTTCTTTTGCTTAAAACCAAATGGAACAATTTCCAACATAACTATGGGTGGGAAAGGGATGTGAAATGCAAGAGCCAAATACAATTTTAAGTTTTATCCAGAAGATCCTATTTTGTGTCTGACTATACCACTATTTCCTTATTTAAACAGTTTAAATGATTAGTATTCTGCTTTCCAAATATGGCATCCCTCCTCTGGGAGGTGATAGCTGTGACCAATTATATGGTTGGCTAGTTGCATATAAAGGACTCATTCACTGGGGTGATGAGCCCCAGTGAGCTGGAGGGTTTCATTCCAGCTGACGGAGACGTGGCTCAGAGCTTCTAGAGGAGTCTTCACTTTCGGTTTATAAATGGAGATTACAGAAAGTGGCAGTGAGTCACGCTGCATGGATTCCTAGACAAGAGAAGGAAGCAGAATGGGAATGGGAATGACCCAAGTCACAGGAATTGAGCCCCCAGTTGGCAAGTCATTTCCCACAGATTTAAGCAGTGAATTTGCTCCCCTCGAAGTGCAATTTTGTTGTTTTTGAAACAGATGCATCATGCCTAACACTGGTAGGTAACCACAGCCGTCTCCCGGGAGCAGAGGGATGCAGCAAGATGAGGATGCTGTTTGTCTATGGAAGAGCTGTCCATGGGTCTTCTCCATCTCACCACCTTCAGTGGTATCCGCAGTAGTTCAATTCTATTCCTGTGAGAATTTTGGAAATTATATAAGTCCTATATTTTAGATTTCTTCTCAGCTATACCAAGCATTAATTACTGTATCATAGAATTATTTCTTCATGTAAGATATTTCTAGTAGAGATGGAGAAACCAGAGGAATCACCAATGCCAAGCTATGGGGCTTGGTGATGCCATGGGTAGCTTGAGAGGCAGGGTTTATCTGAGATCTGCTAAACAAAGGTGAGTCAGGAAGACAGCTACTTGGCTCTCACCCTGTGATGAGGTCTTGTGGGCTGGGGTGCTATAGTGATATGTTCTAGAAACATCTCTGCCTTTGGCTCTGTCTCATTCAATCCCTCAAACAGGGCAGAAGAGAAAGATCAAATGACAGATGTTTATAGAATTAGAGAGAAACAGCTGTCTATCCCACCCAACTCCCCCATCCCCATGGCACTCAGGGACCCATGTGTCTTTAGGGAGGTGTGATCTCAGCCCAACCTGCTGAGGAAAGGTGACTAGGTCAGCCCTGGCTCATGGAGGCCATTATGACACATGCCAATAATTCCTCAATAAAGTGGGTTTAAATAAAGAAGAATTATAGGTACATCCATAACACATTAGCTTCATTTATAGTGTGCTCTGCTAAGCCTGAAAGCTGTGTCAGATATGTAATAGAAAGATGGGGTGACAAGAGGAATGTTACCCCTGCTCTTAGAGCCATCAGACCCCAGTGGGTACACTGTGAGTTCTGTGTGAATCCCAGCAGTTGTACAGAGCTGCAGGAGGGGCTCCAAGGCTGTTGACCTGATGAATAGACCAACCACTATGTTCAGTGGAAATGTAGAGACAAGGTTCACCTCTCTTCCTGGCAGGGCCTGGGGAGCACTGTTTCAACTTCCATGAGCATCAGCGCTAGGGCCCAATGGGTGTTACAATTCACTGTTGAGTAGTTCACAAAATGCTGTGGGGGAGGAGGGGAGTGGCCACCAATCAATAGGTCCAATGCCTCCATCAGACAGAGGGAATATTTGTGTGCCCTACAACACAGCAGGAAATGACAACAAGCAAGAAGAGACAATTTGGAGTGTTCACCTCACAAAGAAATGATCGATGTTGAAGGTGATGAATATGCTAATTATCCTGACTTGATCCTTACACAAAGTATACATGCACCCAAGCAGCTCATTATGCCCCATTAATATGTACAATTATTATATGCCAATCAAAATAGAAACCAAACAAGAAGTTCAAAAGCCAGCCAAGCAGTTTCTCTGCACTTGTCCCTACCCTGCTGGTTGTTGCTGTGCCTATTAGCCTGGCATTTGAAAAGAAACCTGAAGGCTGGACCCCTTGCTGAGAATATATATATATATATATATATATATATATATATATATATACCACACATATATGTATATACATACATATATATAATATTTTGTATTTTTGTATATATATATGTATTTGTGTAAACATCACCACCACCAATGCCATAGATGTGGTCTCACCTCCAAAGCTCTTCCATGTCTTAGTTTTCTGTTGCTGGGACAAAACACTTGACCACAGCAACTTATAAAAGAAAGCACTGGGGGATCATGTACAGTTTCAGAGGGTTAGTCCATTATGGTAGGAAGCATGGTGCTGGGGCGGTAGCTGAGAGCTTTCATCTTAACTGCAAGTTGGAGGCAAAGAGAGACTATGCCTGGCATGAGCTTGCCAGCAATGACAATACTTCATCCAGCAAGGCCACGCCTCTTAATCCTGCCCAAACAGTTCCACCAACTGGGGTTCAAGTATTCAAACATGAACCTATGGGGATCACTCATTCAAACACCCACCCTCACCCCATCCATTGAACCACTGAGGCCATAGATGTTGTCCCTCACCTCCAAAGCTCCCTCCATCCCCTTTATTGTCAGGATCATTGGTATCACCATTATCCTTTGTGCCTACTGTAGACTTGAGCAACATCCTAGACCTGGAAGATGTTGTAGGTTGGACGGATGCAGCTGTGTATTCTAATGCTAAGTACTGTCTCCCAAGATCTGGTTTCCCCAGCAGATCTTCACACACACCAGGTAATGCTATGTAAACCTTGCTCCCCAATTTAATTGGTCAGTTAAAGGCTAGAGCCTGTGATTGGGCAGTGGAGGGAAAAAGGTGGGACTTGAGTTACCAGCCTGGGGGTTGCAGGTAGGCACCAAGGAGAAGAGGAGAGGAAAGGGAGAGAGAAGAAGCCATAGGGTACACAGATTGTGAATGTGTGGCCATGAGGGTTGGCCTCTTGGAGTAGGTGTGACCCAGATGGAACATGGCAAGTGCTCTCTTGGGTTATTGACAGGGAAGTAGACAAAATAGCACAGAGGGTGGATACTGGCCCAGCTCTAGTGCTTTAATGCTTATTATAAATATAAAGGCTTTGCATCTTTTATTTGGGAACTAAATGATCTAAGATGAGGCAGAAACATTCAAATATTATTTATCACAACAGAAAGACATCTGTAAAACATTTCATCTGACAGCAGTAACAACAGTTCTCTCAACACAACCACTCTTGGGATGACTCAAGGTATGCCACAAATCCCACTAGCTAAAATGTCGGTGGCTCTAACTTCTACCTTTCCGTAAATAATTTCTAAAGGATTATTGAATGACAGTGACATTTAATATTGCAAATTGTTTGCATGAGTAGTGCGTGTGTTCTTATAGAGGAGAGAGGAAGGTAAAGATGGAGACCGATGTGGACACTGTCTCACGAGAACAAATGCAGCTGAAATTGGGAATCTGAAAAACCCAAAAGGTTGGCAGCCACCAGCCAACCGGGCAGCAGCCTGGCTGTTCCCTTAACAAAGCAAATACTTTGTACCCTTCTCAATGGAAGGTAGCAGCCTGGAGAATAAAGACCGGATCTGGAAGCTATTAGAACTGCACAGAGCCGTTATCTCCAGTGCAAAGACTATTTCTCTAGGAGAAAGGCAGGTCAAGGTGGCAGTAGGCACATGTCATTGTAAAGATAAAATTAGATTTTCCTGTCACTGCTCCTAAAAAATGTAGCGATCATATTTATATTTCATTCTCCCCCCATCACAGAGACCAGCAGTAGATGGCTGTGCTTGTGATCCTGAAAAATGCCAACGAGTAGAATTCTTGTTTTTCATTCTGATCGTTCTGAAGCCGCAGGTGAAGCTGTTAGAGAGCAGGGGCTGAGCAAGGAGGGAGCTGAGAGTCGGCATTGTAATTCTTTCCACAATTTGTTGCCCTTGCAGGCTCTGACTCCCGGATAACCCAGGCAGAGGCGTGAGATGAAAAGATCTAGGTGGTAATTTCAGCCGTAGAGCTGGACGTGCGGGTGACCGGATGGTTCAGTTGCACAGGCCCAAAAGAAAAACGAGAAGAGCCTGTCTTGCCCTCCCGGAGGACAATGTCCTGGAAGCTAACGTTGCCGCTGCAGTAGCAGAAATCCACTGTATGGTACCCTGTATGCTAAACCTGTGCCGATGGTGTCCAAGGGGGACTGAGCATGATAGCCACAGCACCGTGGCTACCGCCCATGCTCACTGATCGCTCTCCTTACTCACTTACTCCAGGTTTAGAGCAAATTATCAACTGGAGATTTTTCTTGAATGCTGACCTTTGCCAAAAGCGTACTTCAAAGGCGCTTCACACTTAGCATCCTTTGTCTTGTCTCTTATTATATACAATGCTGATTGCCGCTGCATTCAATTCTGATACAGTGTATTTGCAGTTCCGCCCCAGGAAGCTTGGAAATTCAGAATGACTGCTTAATCGTAAATCCCTGAAGTATGCTTTAATCCAAAATCCAATCAAAATGAGAAAACCCCCTGCGCGCGTGGCCTTTTCTGTCAATCCACTCTTCCGTACACATCGCTCACTAAATGAAACGAGAACAAGAGATGGATTGCATACTGTGCTGAGGGTGTGGGGGAGCCAGGATGCTGTAGAGTTCCTGCTATTTCCTGCTTAGGTATAGAAAAGGAGTTTGCAGTAACATTAAAGGAGCTGCAGGAGCTGCCAAGGCCCATCATCTGCCGGCTTGCTTTCTGTATGTTTGTCTGCAAGATGGAGGCCTGTCTCTAGCTCTTAATTAAAGGACATGTAATTGGACTCTATAGCACAGGAGACTCACACAGGAAATATAAGGGTAGAGGAAGCAGCCATGGCTCATCCTCTAAGGAGGGTGAGCAGACCTGATAGTAGAGGAAAGTTTGAGTTTGGACACAGTTAAGAAACCAGGGAATGAGTGGTCATATGTCTATTAGCCCAGATCCCTGGCAGCCTGCATACAGTGGCCTCGGAGGCTCCCAGCTGTTTGTTAAGTCAACAGGAAGGAAGTGCTGTTTGTATTCTCCCCCAGTCTGCCTAGAGCCTTTCTTTCCCATCTGCCAAAGCCTGATTTGTTCTGTCTTAAACTCCACATCTATCATGGTACCCTCAAAAGCCACCTTCAAATGTGAGTCTGTAAAGAAACAGACTCCTTGATCCTTTCTAACCTGGACTAGGGTAATTGTGAACACACGACCCCATAGAAGGCCACCAATGTCTTCCGATTTGATGCATGGCATACACTGGTCTTCACATCTCTAACACACCCCGTTGGCAGCTCTAAGTGCACTTGGCTTCACGAGGCACTCCTTCTTCCCAGCCTAACACGTGTTGTCAGCATTGTTCCTGCAGCATAACTTTCCATGTCCTGTTAGAGACACTGGCATCTTCCTTGGGTTCCCAGTTGGTCCCGAGAGCAGCTTCCTTTGTAGCAGGGATGTACTTTGTGGCTTTTCTCTGAGTATCTTCTCAAACAAGGAGCTGTAGGTGCAGGAAGGAAAAAAATGAGTAATCTTATGAAATTGTGTTGAAATTGAGTTAGTTATAAAAACAAATAATTCGATATGTTACATATTTTTTATTAAAATATATAGTAATGTATACATATGTGTGCTATGTGTGGGTACCTATGTAGCTGAAGAAATGAACGCAGATGTAAATATGTATACTAAGGGTATGTAATGGAGATGTTTCATAGCTCTATCTCTGAGAATACTCTGAAACAGTAACAGTCCTTCTGAGTCTCTAGGGCTGACCCAGGAATGGGGAGGAGAGAGTAGGGTTGAGCATAAGGACTTTTTTTTTTTTTTAAAGGTTCTACATTTTATTATTGGACAAAACACACCTCCAATTTAAACAAGACCAAGTCTCTGGGTTAAAAATGTCGTGCTCCATCGGGTAAGATTGATTGATGACCCTGATTCAGTATACACCTTCAGTCTTGCCATTGTGTGAATCCTTACAGACCCAGCTTCCTTCTCCCCAGTGTCCTCTTTTAAACTTGTACCTGATTT
Source organism: Mastomys natalensis (assembly GCA_021653895.1). Taxonomy (NCBI): domain Eukaryota; kingdom Metazoa; phylum Chordata; class Mammalia; order Rodentia; family Muridae; genus Mastomys; species Mastomys natalensis. Next base: position 415,367 of record JAJTUV010000969.1, read on the forward strand.
TGTTACCAGTTTTCATCTAAATCTATTGAGAAATAGGACAAATTTGCTTTTGCTTCTTGGCCAGGAATCACTTGATTCTCAAAGTATTTCCAGGAGACATGGTGAGAAGTCAAGTCAGGAATGGCACTTGATGGCGGAGGCAAGGACATGAGCAAGCAAGCATGGGGCCCTTTGATGGCAACCAGCAAGCACTCAGGAAGAATGGGATGAGGTGCATTGACAGAGCACAGCCAGCTCGAAGGACTTCCTACTGCCTGGTCAGAGGGAACAAACACATCCAAGGAGCTCTTTTTTTTCTGAACAACTTCTCTTAATGCCATTGGTGAGGAAGCACAATGAGGTGTTCATGGTGGCAGGGGGTGGCGACTACAGCAGCCCAGCAACAGGTGACAGGCTTCCAGCATCATGGAGAAAGCCTTGTGAGGATCAAAATAAATCATGACAATAATACATGACAAGCCAATGGGGGGAAACAGAGAGTCCCATTCCATACAGAAGCCAAGTTGAAATGTTGGATGGGAAAGGGGTATTTACCTAGTTGTGGAGATATCTCTACATTATGCCCATTAAAGGAGCAGCCTGGAAGATGCCATCCTCACCACCTACTCAAAAGGAACAGCAGTAGAAGAGATTGAAACCCTGTGAGGTCCTGCAATGCAACTGAAAGGGCGTAATCTTCCCAGGGCAACATCATCCCCACAGGTGTGGCTTACATACCCATAGACAATCTAAATTGAAGGGCATTTGGGTTAAGGTCAAGGGAACCAAGCCCAGCCCAAAGAATTGTTTCTTCCATTGAGGATTTGCAAGGACTGGCTACACCCAAATGGAACGTTTGACTGTTGAGCAGACTCTTCTGAAGGATCATCACACCTTGAGTGAAGTCCAAGAGCCGCCATGGCATGTCATCACATCGGCTCACTGATCTTGAGGGTTATGTCAGGGAGCACCCTTGTTTGTGGAAAATGCCTGCTCATGCCATCTGGATGGCAGCTTGCCTCCAAATGGTTTAGAAAGATGTTCCTTGTGCCATAGTGTGAATTTCTCCTAAGTTCAGGCTTGTTTCTTAAAAACAAAACAAAACCAGAAAATTATGTAAGAATGTTTCACATCTATTATGCTTTTGAATTTTTTTAATAACTCTTTTGTGAAGAAAAGCTATTATTTTTTTTCATACATCCAATAAAAAGGCCCATGGAGGAAGTATTAAAAGACATTCCAGTCAAAGTTAGAACTTATTCTTGGGCCTTCTAACTTGTATTCACACCATCCAAATCAGAACCTATATAACTCTGGCTGCCTCTTATCTCTCCCCAAGGGATACTCACAGGCTCCTGGGATCAGGTACCAAGCAGGTAGCCTCGCCACAGGGCTCTAGCTCTCCAACATAGGAAACCTGCTTAAAATGTGCATGCTCACTTTCCCCTCAGCGATTCTGATTCTGTAGTAAGAACCAGAAAAATCTGCTTTTTAACAAGCAATCCAAGTGATTCTGACACAGATCATCCATGAGCCAGACTCGAGCATCATTGGACCTGATTACCTGTCCTCGGTGGCAACTGAAATAAATCTAAACCAGGTGCCATGTGTGCAGTCTCAGGACCCTGCTGCACGCAGCCAGAACTTAGAGACAGGGTGCATCGCCTACAACGAAGCCTGTCTCTAATTGTGAAATGGACGAATTGACTGCCTTTCAGGTCATAGCACTTCTGAAATCCTGTCTGCTCAGTTACTCATCCTTGGGGAAGGCGTGGAGGGGGGTCTTGCTGCTTGCTCAGTGGGTGAACACCTCAGGAGCACACCATCACTGGATGCAGTACCTCAGGGGCACACACACCGTGCTGCTTTAGTTTGAGTCTCTTCACTTTGTCATATGTTCACTAATCCTGGTTCCAGAAAGAAAGAAAAATGAAATTAAAAACCACTCCAGACTCATTTCTGCAACCCCTGGGGAGGTGCCTCTGTGACCCTGTGGGAGCCTTCTTTCCATTGTCAGGGTTTCATCCCAGACAGCCAGAGAAACGTCTCTAGTCCCAGAACAAAATGAACAATCTCTAGTTTTCGAGAGTTATTTGCCCAGCATTCTGTAGCCTCACCCTTTGTCTTGGGTGCATCCTCTGTGAATTTGTAGTTTTTGCCGGAGCTCTGAGAATTCTCAGCATCAGGAAGCCACAGCCCTTTGGAGACAGGGTGCTACTTAATGCTTCTGGGCTCTGGTACAAACAGAATGTATCAGCTGGAAAGGTAGCCCCCTGGGTAAAGTGCTTGCTGTGCAAGCAAGAGGACTCGAGTTTAGATCCCCAGCGCTCAAGTGAAAAACTGGGCGTGGCTCCATTTGCTGTAATCCGGTCCTGATGAAGTAGAGACAGGAGGATTCCAGGGTCTTGCTACTTAGTCACCCCAACCAAGCAGACCGTCTCCAAGCAAGCAAGCAAGCAAACAAACAAACAAAAAAACAAACAAACAGCAGAGATCGATGGCGAAAGAACCCAACTGTCTGCCTCCACAGATCTATGCATGGGCGCGTGCGCTCCTCCTACAAGTCATACTTGTAAACAACTCTCAGTAAGAGTGGTCTCTGCTTCTATGATGATGTCTTCTTGCTGTTCAGGGGAGAAAAATGCTATGTCTTTTGTGGTGGGAGGTGGAAGGGCAAACTTCCTCAACAACACCCTTTCATAAGGGAGCCTTATTCATGAAGGAGGGGCCCTCAAGACTCTAAGCATCTCTTCAAGGCTCCACCTCCTAACACTGTTACTTGGCCATTAGATTCCAATCCCTGAATTTTTGAGGGATGAAACATGGATGTTACACCACTGGTTTTCATAGAAATTGAGGAAGCTATATTAGGGCTCCTTCGTTCACAAGTGAGTTTAATTTTAATCACCTTGATTAAAATGTAATTTGTTATGTTAGGTCTGAAAGCACCCAATGGAGACCACCACTCTTACACAATAGGCAGCAGTGTATTTCCTCAAAGAAAGAAGCCTGAATGCAGGCTTCCCTGGGACACTGAAACTTTGCATTCCCAAGGTTTTAAAATGTTTTTAGGGGACCTCTCAATTAGGTGCATAACTGAACCTACCAGGGATGGAGTGGGGTGGCTGGATTCAGAACTCAAATACTAACTCAACTCAAGATGTCTCCCTTCTCTTCTCCTTTAAAGACTGTCTTATAAAAACCTGTCCATTTCACTTGGTAAACTGTGGCAGGCCTCATCTCATCCATCTTTCTTGTGGTTAACTATTCTAAAAAACAAAACAAAACAAAAGTATCTCGTCTCTGGAAACTTTCACATTATGTCCAACAATTAGAACTGGCCTAGGTTTGGTGCCATCTTTCTCTGGGCAGCTGAGTGTCTGGTTTGGTCTGGCCTGGGACATATGTCCAGCCCTCGGGAGAAGATAGAGACCAGGCAGTATATGTGCCAGCTTGTTGCTCAACTCTTCAAGCAAGGGGCAGGCAGCCACTGATATCAGTTTTGTGAAGGCAAATTTAAAAGAACCCAGTGTTGGGGGATTGTCCATCTTACTGAAGGGAAGCCGTTTTAGGCATAGTAGCATGTCATTGTGATCAAGAGCCATGGAGTTGAGGATAGGCTGGTTGGGGCTTCCTGGCCAATGAGTCTCACTTACTTGCCCAAACTCTAGGCCAGGGAAAGACTCTCAAAGCATAAGCTGGATGGGGATCGATGTAAAACATCCAGTACTGACCTCTGGCCTCCACATGCACACATTCACAGTGCTTCCCTCACAGATCGACACACACATGCACACACGTGCCCGCACACACACATAGGTGGGCACGCCCAACCCCCACGGGTTGGCACATACAATCATATGTAAATGGATATAATACATCACACGCACACCCCCATATACACACATAGCAAGTTTGTGCACACATATAGAGAAGCTGCTTCAGCAGGAGGTCTGATTCCAGTTACTTCAGTAATTACTTTCGTGTGAGTGGCTCGGCAGTATCTCACCGGATGCAGTGTTCATGGTGTGAGTTATTAATGTGGATGGGGGTTTTCAGGTTGCTCTTGCTTAGCATCTGATCCATAACTGGCAGTTATTAGACGGGTCCCCCTTTGAGCTTCTCTCCTCATTCCTGGCTATTCTTTTGATCCTTGAACACAGGCTGCTCAGGGACGCCTTGGGGCTGCTGCCTTGGGTTTGAGTTCCACATTGCTTTGAATATCACCTTTCTTAGTGAATTTGCCATCTCTCAGTTTCTTTTCTTACTGGTAAAATGAGGTGTATCTGCTTCGAGTTGGGAGCCACTTGCCCTGGTCAAGTGCAGCATAGTAGCTTTATTTAAGAGAATTGGCCTGGCTTGAACATGTGAGTCAGAGAGGGGCAGAACCCTGGCTCCCCAGGATATGAAGATCCAATGTGTCTCCTTTAAAAAACTTTATTATTATTATTATTACATGTGAGTGAGAGAGTGGTGTGTGTGTGTAGGTCAGAGGTCAACCTGTGAGAATCTGTTCTTCCATGAAGTGGAACCCGGACGTCAGACTCAGGTTGATTGACTTGGTGGCAAATGCTCTTACCCGTTGCACCTTCTCACAGGCAATGTGACTTTTGTTTTTAATAAAAAACATGCATGCAAATGTTTTAAAGAGTCAGATTATTTTGCAAAGAACGTTAGGAGACAGAATGCTCCCCTGTCTCAGCTCCAGCCACCCATTCCCCGGAGCTATCATTTAAAGTATGGCAGCTGAGCATATCAGGTTTGTAGCTACAGTTGCTTCTGTTTCTCCATCCTGGATATCTATTAGGCATTCTCTCTTGTGTTCCTGTGAAGAAGCTAAGGACGCAGTGAGTTCTTTCACTTGCAACTGTTTTTCTATCTTCCTGATATCCTTAAGTTCTCATATATCATGTGAGCATAAATTTACATTGATCACATGCTGGTTCTCTCTCTCTCTCTCCCATTGATCATATGCTGGATTCTCTCTCTCTCTCCCTCCCTCCCTCCTCCCTCTCTCTCTCTCTCCCTCCCCCGCTGTGTGTGTGTGTGTAGGCCAGATGTTGGCATTTTACTTAGTCATGCTTTTCTTTACTATCTGAGACAGGGTCTCAGGCATTCCCCTGCTTTCCTGCACTGGGATTACAGGTGTATGCTGCTGCCCTGGAGTTCACAAGGGCAGTGGGGATGAACTCAGGTCCTCATGGTTGTATGGAAAGCACTTAACCAACTGAGCCATCTTGCCAGCCACCATACGTTGGCATTTCCATGACTCTGACTGTAAACCATGAGGCTGCTGGCATAGTGTGTTCTTTTCCTCTGATAGAACATCTCTTCTGTCCCTCTCCCTCTCCCTCCCTCTCCCTCTCTCTCCCTCCCTTTCTCTCCCCCTTTCTCTCCCTCCTTATCTTTCCCTCTCTCTCCCTCCCTCTCTCTCCCTCCTTCTCTTTCCCTCTCTCTCACCCCCCTCACTCTCCTCCTCTCTCCTCTCTCCCTCTATCTCCTCCCTCTCTCCCTCCCTCTCCCCATCTCTCCTCTCTCCCTCTCCATTTCTCTCCCTGTCTCTTCTTTCCCTCTCTCCCCTCTCCTTCTCTCCCACTCTCCCTCCCTCCTTTCATCACTTCTCTTTCCTATAACTTCTCCCTCCTACTTGCCTCCTCTCCCTTCCTCTCCTCTCTTTTCATCTTCCATCTTCTTTCTTTGGTGTTCTGTCTGCTTGTCATTAACTCAACCCCCAGTCCTCTCATCTTGTCTGAACCCTTTCATCTTCTTTAGGAAATCTCTCAAGGATGGTCTCAGGCAGGCTCCCTTATCTTTCCTTGATAACAAGACAAGGCTATCATTGATGGAATTCATACTTGGGGATGGGTCAATAAGTGACGGTGGCCTTTCCTCATGTCCCAGATGCACAAACCCAATGGCAGGAATAATTTTGCATTCATTATGGCTCATTAATCTGCTTTTTATTTTTTGTCCTTTCATCTACACCTGTGTCCCAAGTACCTTGATATGACAAGCTGCCCATCTAGTCCTGCTTGACTCTCCTTCCACCCACCCTTGATGGCTGATGACAGACTTGGATGGACCCCATGCTTTCTCAGTCTCCAGGGATGTGTCTCCTCACTGTTCAGCCTTCAAGGACATGAATGGGAAAGAGGATCCCAACTGTATTTTCCTGGTACATGTGTGAAAAAGCAACTTTTTTCATATATCAGAGTAGTTAATTTCTAATAATGTTTTGCTAATGAAACACTCCAAGTGCAGGTGGGCAGCAAGAAAAAAAATGCTGTGTTTAGAATTAGTTTAACTTTAGAATCTTGTTATAATGTGATTCTGTCCAGAATGGCTTCAACTGTGAGAACACATGTGCTCTTCACAAAGGCTCTTGAGTCATCTGAGGGAATAGTTGATTGTCTTAGTTAGGGTTTTATTGCTGTGAAGAGACACCATGACCATTAGCAACTCTTATAAAGGACAACGTTTAATTGGGCTGGTTTACAGGTTCCGAGGGTCAATCAATTATCATCATGGCAGAAAGCAGGACAGCATACAGCCAGACATGGTGCTAGAGAAGAAGGAGAGAGTTATATATTTTCATCGATGGGTAGCAGAATAAAACTGGCTTGAGCTTCTGAGACCTCAAAGTTCACCCCTATAGTGACACACTTCCTCCAACAAGGCCACACCTCCTAATAGTGCCATTCCCTATGAACCAAGCAGTCAAACACATGCATCTATGGGGGTCAAACCACCATAGTGATGGTATTCTTTAGATCTAGAGGTTGGACCAGTGAGGTTGTTCAGTGGGTAAAGACACCTGCTGCTAAACCTGATGGCCTGAGTTTGATCCCTGGGACCCACATAGTAGAAGGAGAGGACTCCTGAAAGTTGTCCTCTGACTTCCATCCATGTACTATGATAGAGTGTACCTTGAGCCACAAGACAGAATAAACCCTTTGCATCTTAAGTTGTGCTTGCCATAGGTAGGACTTTTATTATAGCAATGAGTAAAGAATCTGGACAGACCTTAGCAGATTTTCAAAACATTTGTATCATCCTCAAAGACAGCCCAGAACCCAGCTGGTAGCTGCTTCTCTCCCACTCTGCTAGCCACTGGCAAACACTGATCCACTTTCTATCTGTGACTTACCTAATCTAGAAATGGAGTCCTAATGCATGGCCTTATGCCATGTATCAGAACTTCCTTTTAATGACTCTAATACTCTACCATATGGATAACTCACAGTTAGTTACCCATGCACATGGTGATGGACATGAGTGTTACTCCACCTTTTGGCTTCCACAGACAGCTGTAGTATGAACACACACACACATACACGCACACACGTTTCCATTTCTTTGTAGAATGTATATTGAGGTTGGAATTGCATGCTTACATTATAAGGCTATACTTAGCTTTTTGAGAATTTCCCAAATTATTTTCCATGGAAAACAATGTTTGGGTGCTCATGGGTCCACAAGGGAGCACTGGATCCCCTGGACCTGGAATTAAGGATGGTTATGCTGTCATATGGATTCTGGGAACCAAACCAGGGTTCTCTGCAAGGGCTCTTGCCTGCTGAGCCATCTCTCCAACCCCACTTAACTTTATTTTCTGAGACAGCATCCTTTCTCTAAATCTGACCTCAGCACTTTGACTTGGAGGATTGGCTGTGAGTTCTGGGGATCCTCCTGTCTCTGCTCCATTTGCATTGGTAAACCCTCCTAGTCATACCAGCTTTTATGTGGGTGCCGAAGATCCAAACTCAGGTCTTCATGCTTACAAGGCAAGTACTTCACCCACTGAGCCATCTCCTAGTCTGCTTTCCAATTTTAAAAAATATGGCCACCCTAGTGGATATAAAGTGGTACTGCAGTAGATTTTCAATTTTCATTTCCCAGATGTGCATCTTTTTGTAGGGCTTTGAGCATCTGAGAGCCTTCTGCATGGGAGCTTTCCATAATAGATGTTTGTTAGCTAAGCAGTTTAGCAAATATTCTCAGAATTCAAGAGATTCTAGAAGCCCTTATTATATGATTTTTCACCATAACCATCAAGTAGATAGGATACTAGTGGAAGGGGAGATTTGAGAATAACAGAATAAACCCCAGGATTCTGCTCAGTTGTAGTTTGCTTATCTCTACCCGGGGAGGAGGCTTTGAAAACTGTCTTCCACCCTGGATAGGAAACTCCAGCTTTTAAAGTTCAGTATCCTTTATGGTGAGTCTCTGGTTATCTGCTGTCCTTCTGAATTGGTGTATTGGTGTATAAGAACAGAGATGGCACTGTGTGGAGGGATGAAGTCACCTGAGCCATTACTTCCATAGGTGAACTGCTGAATTCAAAGGCAGCATCCTGACTCATCCAAGTGCTTCCTTGTAGTAAACTCCTGTGATTTTTAGATCTCCCAGAGTCCTGAACCAGCTACTTTAACATACAGTGAATTTACTGTGGGGCAGAAGGATGATGTGTTGGTACATGATTCAAAGTTGACTAGTATCTTTATATCTATGTTCAGCTAGGGTGTGACAAGCCCTACTTAGCTTTCTATGGCTCCCTCCTTCTGCAGTAAAGTTCTGTGGTACTCCTGAAGATCTTCAATGTCTGTCATTTCATAATTACCCCCCTACTCAAGTGCTTAGATCCAGACTGAACTCCACTATCCCATATTCTGGTTTGAACTTGCGAAAGTACTCTACTGAGCCTTGCTCATGAAGCAGAACAGATGTGTCCATGGTCGGCCTGGCAGCCTGCTTCTTCTCACCACAGAATACCTATTCCTGCTTGTCTCTTGTGTGTGTCTAGCATACCTTCATTTAACAGCTAGTCATAATGCCCTCTCAGGGTGGCCTCGAGAAGAGTACTGCTTCCTGTTACAAGGCATATCACCTAGGGCAATACTCACTTTCCTTGTTGCTGTGACTGAATACCTGACAAGAAGGAACTTAAAGAAGAGAAGGTTTATATTGGCTCACAGTTTGAAGGGATACAGTCACCATGCCAGGGAAGGCACGGCAATAGGAACCAGAGGCAGCTGGTCATATTATTCTCATAGTATGGAAGCTAGAAGTGAGCAGGGAGTGTGGTTCTGAGCCAACCAGTGTCCCACTTGTCCCAGTAAGTCTGTACCTCCTAAAGGTTCTAAATCTTCTCAAACAGCACCACCAGCCAGGGAGCAGTGTTTATACCCAAGGCCTGTGGAGACCTTTACATTCAAACTACTACAGTTGACTTTCCTTTGGTGTCATCTGTAATATTCAGTTATTCCTTAGCCTTCCCTTAGAAAGCAAAAATCTCCAAAGAGCTCAGATGGTCTGTTCTTTGCACCTAGTCCTGGAGCTCTGGGCAGTGCTTGCCCGCTGAAGGCTGTTGCTAAACCTGGGCTCCAAGAACTCAGATCCCGGGAAAGTAATTCAAGTGTGGACTTTGTGGCTGTCCTGCATACAACATCTGTAAGCAGTAAAGAGAGTTGGCTGAACTGGACCCTGGAGGAGGGAACCCAGACTCTCCGATGCTCTTGGTGACTTCCTGCCTGATACCTGGAGACATTGCTGAGGTTCATGCTTAGGGCTTGAGAGAACCCAGGCGGCAGGACTTCTGCTGTGACCTTAGGATGGACTTAAGGTGATAGCTTTTCCATTGGTACTTTATTAAGCATTTCTATCTCTTCTTCAATAACACCCTTTGAACTTGCAGCAAGTCAAAGGAAGTCATCAGAGACTTCAAGGACTATCTATGTCCAGTGCAAAATGCACACCTACAGCAGTCAGTACTGGTGGTGGTTATTGGATGGTAGGATAAGATCTCTCTCTCTCTCTCTCTCTCTCTCTCTCTCTCTCTCTCTCTCTCTTTCTCTCTCTCTCCCTCTCTCTCTCTCTCTCCTTTTTCTTCTGTCATGGCTGCCTTGGATCCTAAACCATTGGCTCATGCTGGCTCACCTGCCATGCTATAGGGATGTCCAACAGTATAGAAGCAGTCTGGCTTTATAACACCGGCCATTGCTGGTTTTATAGGTTAGCATTCAGGACCCCAGACAAGAGATTATTGCTCAACACTGTCGGGAGCTGTGCTCCAGCAAGCTTGCATTATACATTCCACAGTTGTTCGTGGCTTCCTGATACCTGCAGCTGTTGCTGTGAGCTCCGTGTGGACATGAATAAGCACATGCTGGCGCAGGTGCCAAGGCTACATGCAGAGAAAAAGGGTATGCATCACATTCTTCATAGAATTCTGGCCCCTGGAAATACATTAAGAAGCCCCATGGCGTGTGTCTGGCAAGGTTGTTACAGCTAACCAGAGGATTTTTGGTTGTGCAGCTACACATATGTGGTGTTCAGTCTAGTCAATAGGTTTATAAATGTTTTATTTTGGTATTCAGGTTAGTCAATATCTGTTTCCCTGATAATAACTTTCCTGGTAGTTGTTTTTTGTTGCTGAGAGAATCTGAACAAACACTGTGAAGGGACATGGCCACTGTGGAGGGACATGGTCCTTGTTTCAGTATTATGTCAGACGCTGGCTTTTGGTTTGAGGTATTCATGTATCAGTATGTGAAGGAAGTGTTTATGGATTCCTGTCTTCTGAAATGAATTATCAAGGGTGGATGCTAGTCTGGAGTTTTACATTTGATCTTTTCATCAGCTACTAAAAATAATTTAATTACATGTTTATTTATAACTGTTCTTAAATGTAAACTATACTCATATATTCCTCTTGTAGGAATCTCCCACATTACTGCAGTTGAGGTGTTGTGGTTTTTATTGGTTTATTGCAGCATTGAGAATGGAACCCAGGCTTTCTGTCCAAGGTCCATCCCATCCCTCTGTTTACTTTGTATCTGGAGACATTGTACCAGATAGCTCTTGTCAACTTCATTTCTAGGCAACTACATCCTCTTATTTGTTCATGTTACATCTTTATATATTGTGTGTTTAGTAACTTCAGTTTTATTATTTTTGCATTTATGTAGCTGCACATTAAAGCTTGTAGGAAAAAGGAATTGTGAATCCCCAAGTTCATGTGCTCTGCCTTTCACAGTTGCACACACATATCTTTACTGGCATTCTTTATTCCCGTGGGTTCAAATTCCAGGCAGTGCCCTTGGAAGTCTTTCTTCAGTGTCTCTTGCAGATCTGGCAATAGAAAACTCCTTTAGTTTCTGTTTTTCTGGCAAATTTTAACTTCTCTTCCATTTTAAGGTAGCTTTACTGACATAATCTTACATCATACAGTTTACTCACTTCAAGGTATAGGGTTCAGTGGTTTCTAGGCTTTTTGAAAATGTATATGATCATGAACACAGTCAAATTTAGACTGTTTTTATTACCATAGAAAGAATCCATATTCAGGCATGTCTAACCTGCTACATATGGTGATAGTTACAAACACAGCCCAACCTTCATCATAGCCTACTTAAACACTATGAGATTGATTATTTTTATGATATAGTATATGTATATGTATATGATATATGTATATGTATATTGTATATGTATATGTATATGTAGTATGTATATGTTATGTATTTATATGTAATTATATATTTTGTATTTTGGCAACTCAAATCAATGGCTCTTGTGCATGAGCTCTAGATGATGAAATCACATCACAAGGTTAACAAGTGGGACACATCTGTTCAAGCACGTTAGCTATCATGCCCCTAGATCTTTATTGAGTTTGATAAGAGCTGTTTGGTCCACTCTGATCTGAATTCTGCTGGATGATTGGTTGGATCAGAAGGTCTGTGTAAGGTTCTATGATCTTGTTTGTGCCCTGGAATCTCAGCTGAGAAAGGTGTGAAGTAACTGGTGCTCAGAATCAAAGCATCCATGCCAAGCATCTTGTCACTACCCTCCTTGTCAGACCAAGCTTTGACCACCACTGAGACCACACAGGCAAGATGAGTGGATGGCCATACTGTCACTTGACAGAGTTAAATGGCCATTGCCTGCAATGCAGTTTCCAGCTGGGTTCCATGGAGATATGAGTAGGAAAGGCCTTTGTGGTGGATCTATTCTGAATGTTACTGTATCTGCTATTCTGCCCCACACAGTAAGGCTTTCTGATTTCCCCTGGAGGCTGGCATCATCCTACCCCTACTCCTCACTGGCCAACTTATTTTTTGTGCTGATTGATTTTTTTCAGGATGACTGTCTCATAGTTTTACTGGGAGTAAGTAAATATGTTTTCCTCCTTCATATGCCTTTTTTAGTTTTCATTTGTTCCTGGTCATTAAATTTGCCTCAGGATAAAGGGTGGTCTGGCTATGTACCGGCTTTGTACCTTTATTCAGAAAAGCTGTTAAACCCTGGAATCTGAACGTCTAGAGTCCTACCATATCATGATTTATGTGTAAGCCAGTCTGGATGTCTGTGTCTTACATCTGCCCCAATTGTGATGGTCTGAAAAAATCAGAAATCCCATGGATAGAGTATATCATCTAGGAAGGTGATGTCAATTCAAGACCCTTTGTAACATGAATACTTCTACAATAATAATGCCTTAAATTATTTTACTTCCATTGAAAATCAACCATTGAAGCAATGTTTAATATCTTCAAACTTTGACTTTCTGCCATGAAGGTCATAGTAAGTCAGTAGCTCTGAAATCTATGGAGGTGTAAGAAGGAACTTTCTACTTTCATATTGTCACACTGTCTGCCCATATGGTCACTTGTCATTGCTACCTCCCTTGGATGGACCTACTCTGAGAAGAAGAAACTCACAGATGGCTAGTCTATGCATTACTCTCAGAGTTCAGTGCCCTTGCCATGACCCCTGGAAACTAATACTCTGAAAATTCTATGAAAAAAATTTCTCATTATTGCTGCCAGCCCTGTATGAGTTCCATTGCATAGGTCTCCCCACCCCCAAATATTATAGCTTACCCAATGAATGCTTTAGGTCATTTTATATTATTTTCTTGTTTTTTATTTTTGTCACCTTGACAAAGTCCCTGACATAAACAGCTTAGCAAGGAAATTCTTCTTTTAGTTTCATGGTTTCAACAGTGTTGGTCCAAGGCTGGCTCCATGGTATGGCCTGTGGCTAAGCATCACATCAGTTAGCACAATTGAGCCTACCAGCCCATCTTTGGTGGACAGGAAGCAGAGACAGAATGCCGGGTTCTCAGGTTTTTTCCTTCCAGTGCCATAATCCCCTGGGCTTCCAGACTATGTGGCATTACTGGCATTCAGAGCAGGTCTTTTCTCCTTGGTCAGCACCGTCCACCAAGGTCACACATTGTCCTCTTGCCTACACATTTGGCAGTGCAGTGAAGCTGATGGCCAACACTAGCCATGATGGTCAGGTAAGACATATTCAAAAACATGTATTCAAATCATCACATCCTAAATTAGGTAGTAAATGTGTGGGTACCAAACACATACTCAGATTCATCCCATTCCATCTCAGGTAGAAAATGTGTGAGGCACACTGGACACCCACTGGCTCCCTTCAGCTTCTGAGTCTTTGCCTGCGCTGTACCTTTTATTCTCAAACACTCCTGCTTATTTCTTCTTATTCCAAACTGTTGGTACTCATATTTCAAGGTCTAATATGAATTCTGCCTCTTCCACGGAACCTGTCTGATCACGGCACCCTCTCATGAGCTGCGTTCCTGGTTGTATTCACTCCACTTAACGTCTTTGCCATGCATTTGAACACTTGAAACAGCTTGACTTATCACACAGCATCCCACTAAGTGGCTGGAAGGCAGAATGGCACCTGCATTGCTTGTAGAATTCAGCAAAATGCAGACAGTAAGTATGTCTTTGGACTGTAAAATTTCAGAGGGACAGTTTGTCTTTTCATGCCAAAATTCAAATTCACCTTCTTTTTGTTTTTACATTTATCTATTTATCTTATTGTGTGGTAATGTATGTATATAAGTCTGCATGCACACACCTGGTCATACATTTTAAGGTCAGAGGACAATTTGCAGGAATCAGATTATTATTTTTAGGTATGGGTCCCTGGGATTGGATTTAGGATGCTAGAGTTGGTGGTAAAAATCTTTACCCCCTTTCTTTATTTTTAAACTCAATTCTCCAATACAAATTTATGCTGTTGTCTCATTACCCAGCCCGGGCAGGAGCCGCCCAGTGGCTGTGCTTTGTGGGGTCTGAAGCGAGTCTGTGTTGGCTGTCACAGATGCATTTGCCTGCCCCCTTTATCTATGGTCTTCATTTTAATTTGTTTTTAATTGCCTATTTAACACACCTAGCAATTAAGGTGAAATGGCTCTTTGACAAATGTGAGTGCTTTTAAATTAGTGCTAATTGCTTTTGTTAATTAAAAGTAATGCTTTATATTGTGTTATTGGTATTCTCCTATATAAAGCTGGATTAACGGCTTCCAATCAATCCTCTACAAACACTTTTCTCTGCAATTGCTGGGACTTTGAGACCTTCTGCTTCTGCAGAATGAGGGCAATGGCCGGGCCTTCAAAGTGTGTTCAATAGGAGACATCTAAAACTGATTCACCAATGTGAAAAGCCCACCAGGAGTTTCTGCTGCGGGCAGTTTTGGGATTATGTGCCAGTCAGAGTTCCAGCAAGTGACATTCATAGGCCAGGACCATTGGAGGTTAACTTCACAGAGGGAAAGTCCTGAGCAGAGAAAATGAGAGCAAAACAGAGGCCGTTGCTGTCTGTTGTGGACTGTCATTGCTGCCTTTGCATCAGAACAGCCTTGATTACCAGAAGGAGGCTGTCAGAAGACCGTGCTAGCATTATCTTCCTCATGGAAGATACTGCAGAGGCAGTAGAAAAGGCTGGGGTCTAACTGTCCCTGATAGTTTACTATTGCTGGGGTGGAGCTTTGACCCTGTAGTTGCTCTTAAGTTGCTCATGCTCGTAAATAACCAAACTAGCCCTGGTAAGTTGCTTCTTTGGTCTGTTGTTGGTTCCCTATACAGGAGAGAATAAACTTTTGTTCATGTATCCTTCACAAGTCATATAATACCACTTTAGGTCAGAGGGTAAGAGAAAGGATGCCTCCTGCAACTGAGATCAGACAATAGTGTGGCTAAGAAAGCTTGTCCTACAAACTCTGTCCATGAGCAAAGTTTCAGGCTACAGAACTATAAATATAGAAATGGGGTATCAACTTTTCTTCACTTGCCTGCTTCCCCAAGAACACAGGGTGAACTTGCATATGGGTCAGAGAAAGTGATGAAATTCATCCAAGTCAGACTTCTGGGACAGTGCATAGAAGACCTACTGTAAATAACCAGATGAGCACATCTGGGTGAGCTCACCCCTGAGAAGGTCGAAATTTCCTTCCTCTCAACAGTCATTGGTTGCCTGTAGTTTTGTCCAGGGTGAGACCTCTTGAGGTTTCCCCTTTCTGCAGCAGTCTGTGATATTACCATTGTTCAAGTCTTGTTTATGCAGCCATGTCTTTGCCATTTCCAGGAGACACGATCTCACAGCAGACTCCTTGGTTTTCTGTCCTTACTGTCTTTCTGCCTTTCTTCTGTGATATTCTCTGAGCTTTAGGGCAGAGCTGTGTTATAGGTGTATCCATTAGTACTGTGATTCCCATGATCCATTGGTCTCTGCATTATGTCCAGTTGTAGCTTCTCTTATGGTCTGCTTATGCTGTGGAGAGAGGCTTCTTTGATGAGGTATGAAAACTGCACTATTGTGGATGTAAGGATAAGTTTAAGAATGGAGATCGGAATTATGCTGGCCTAGTAAAGTGCTAAGAGTCTGAGATCCATGACTTCACTAGCCTTTAGTAGTTGACTAAGTGTCTAGTACCAGGCATGATTTCCTTCCTGTTGAGTGGTAAGGTCAGTTAGGTACCTGTTGGTTACCTCCAAGATATGAGTGTCACTGTTGCACTGTTAAAGATGACTTGTCATGATGGTCATTATCAGAGTCACAGCCAGAAGGGGCTAATCATTGTTTCCCTCCATCAGAAACTTATTAAGTACTTTACGGACTCTGAAATCGAGATAGAAGAAAGAAGGCTTTCAGGTCTCATCAAGCTCAAATCTTCGAGTTTTGTGTCAAAAGTGTGTGGTGTCTTCAGTAACAGGGACTTAATTTCACCTTCTGAGAGATGACCATGTGCAACAGCAATAGCCTATATTACTTTTGGAGTCACTTGAACTACCCTAACCAACAACTCTAAAGGAGGGAACACATGGTTAGAGGAGAATGTCATTGGAGGCAGGCAGAGAAAGGAAGTGATGGAGGGAAGGGGGAGTGTAGGGAAAAGGAAAAGGAAGAAGGCGGGAGGGGGAGAAAAAGAGAGAGCACATCACTGATTCTGTTCGTGTTTGTTAGAAATTTATACATGGGTAGCAACACATGTTTAAAGAAAGCAAAATGATTTCAAAGACCTTGTAACATTTAGCAAATTTTATTGGTTTTGTTTTTGTCTTTTTGATTCCAATATTTTTGTGGGGTGTATGTGTGTGTGCGTGCGGCTGCGCACTCGAGAGCGTGCATGTAACTGTGCATGTGCAGGCCAGAAGGTCAACCCTGGGTATCTTTCTCAACTACTCTTTACTTACTTTTTGAGACAAGATCTCTGATTAGTAAGCCCTAGGATTCTCTAATCTTTGCATCTCCATGGCTCAGATCACAGGCAGGCTGTGGCAACTGGCTTTACACGGGTGCTGGGGATCCAAACTCAGGTCTTCCTGTTTGCATGCTAAACACTTCAGTAACAGAGCCATCTCGAGGCCCTACTTCCTAGCCCTCGAGTGAGTTAATGAACACATAGTTGACCAGAGACAATAGACTAAATTAGCTTTATCAGAGACAACAGACTAAATATGAAAATTGAACTAATGTAAAAAAATATCTCATCATTGCTAGAATTTTTTTTTAAAAAATAAGTTTACTTTTAAATTACTATATGTTGCAAAGATATGTGGTTGTATTCAACAAGAATGACAGGCCACAAAGTTGATAATGATATTAACAACTACAGACAAATCAGTGACCTATTTACTTTTTTAAGTTGAATATTTTCCAACTGTTATAACAAGAAAAACAACGATGATACACCAAATGTCCTTGTTTGGAGTTTTATTTACAAGACGATGACTTTAATTTTTGAGGAATCGCTTAACTTTTATAAAAGGAGCAGAAATTGATGCTCGGCTAACACATTGAGATATGGCTTATGTCATTCAACCATGAAGCAGTACCTCGACATATTTAACACATGTATTGCCTCATCTAAGCTGAAAATTTCTTGTTGGCAAACTGTTCCAAGACCTTCCTTTTGTGAAGGGTTCTGTGAAATGGGCACACACTAGGGTATGTTGTAGGTGTTTTCTGTTTGCCACAACTGACTGCATGTGGCTTGTAGAAGACCATTTCCACCCTCTCCTAATCTATGAACATTTTATTGGATAAGTTAGAATTTCTAAAGCTTTTGACACACGAATACAGCTGAGCTACCCAAGAGAATGAATGTCTTCCTGGTCTAAGACTTTAGTTATTTACTTATCATTATGCTACATCTTGAACCTAAATCCGTGGCAGATTGGTCTGTAGAACTTGTTGAAGGGCAGGTGGCCCATATAACCTTGAAGAATCTGTGGCAAACCCAGCCATCTATGCCTTTCTTGGCCCCACCTCCTATTTTAAAAGTATTTTTTTGTATGGTATTTTGTCTGTTTGTATGCATGAATGTGCATCATGTGCCTGCAGGGCCTGTAGAAATCAGAAGAGGACATCACTTGGGACTGCAGTTACAGAGAATTGTGAGCCACCAATGGGTGTTGGGAACTGAACCCTGGTCTCCTGAAGAACAGGTGGTTTTAACCACCTGGCCATCTTTGTTCAGAAAATGCTCATATATTAGGAGGAGGGGGGATGGTCTTCTACAAGTCACATGCAGTCAGTCATAGCAAACAGAAAACATCTACAACATCTTTGTGCTTTTTCTTACACAAATACCCTGCTTTATTGTCAGTAACTACTTCAGTCCTCTTATAGTGGTTCTCAGAGAGCTGTGTCTCCTGCATATCCACTATGACAATTGATGTCTGATTCTGAGCAACCCTTCTTGGATGGCTTTCTTTCACCATAAATTACAATAGATGGTTGAACCAATGTACATACCTGAGTATAGAAGGAAATTAGTAATTCTGTTCAACAAGTCAATTTATCAACTCTACAACAGACTGAATATCTTCATTTCTACAGCCTTTTCTTTTGTGTGTGTTATAGGAACTGTCATGTTCAGTAAGTGTTGGCATTGGTAGGATTCCTGTTGTTCATGTCTCCCAGTGTCCCTTCTGTGCTCTGAACCCTATAGCCAAATGTCATCTGCTTCCAGGAAGGAATTATCTAAAACACAAACGTGTGAAGAAATGTAAGTAAGAACAGTTTTGAGTTATATGTATTGATTTTGGAATTTTAGCTTTTGTTAGTATAAGAAATCGGTGTGTAAGCATGATGATCTGCACAGACTTCCATTTTCAGACAAATGCTATACAAATGCTATACTTTCGTTCTCTGGTTCTGTCATATGTTTACTTAGACATACAAAGACAATAGAATTATTTATAGATATATAAAGCCACTTATATAGGCATAAAGCAGAAACTAAGGGAAGGAAATCAATTAGAGGGGGCAGTGGGGGAGGGGAAGGAGGAGGGGAGTAGGCTGGGAGAAAGTGCTCAAAGTCTATGGGATGTATGGAGGGAATTCTCTCTTTGACAGCAAACACTACGTGAGAGGGATGTATGACAATAAAAAACAGTTCTTGAAAATGATTACAAAAGATTTGCATTGGCTCAATGTGAACTAAAATTCTGCAAGTTGCTTAAAACACCAGCATTCTAGCCTAAATCTTTGTATCTGAATTATGGTCCCAGGTGTGTCCCTAGAGTTCAGGTTGGCTTATGTATTATAGAGGCATAGTGCTGTGTTCAAAAGACACTGTTGTGTTGTGCTGCTGCTAGCATCATGGTGGCTAAGGCCTCTGACCTCTCCACACTCTGTGGGTCTAAGATCTAAGCATAGGACAAAGTTGTCAGGAACCCTCTCTCCTTATCCCAGTCTACCACACCCCAAAAAGAAAGAATCCATTTTCAGACACTTGAAGTGGTAGACATTCCCCCAACCCCCTGGGAAGATAAGTTTTAAGTTAGGGGTGGCCCTTAATGGGAGTAGACAAGATGATCTGCTCTGCTGGGACACTTTTCTTTTTTTTTTTTAATCTTTCTGCCACCCCATCCTTCAGTGGAACTCAGGGCCAGGTCTTAGGTCACCTGTGACATTCTTTTTAACAAATTCTCTGTCTGTCTGTCTCTTTCTGTCTCTGAGTCTCTCTCTTTCTGTGTGTGTGTGTGTATGAATGTGTATGTCTCTGTGTGTATATGTGTGCATGTGTGTGCCTGTATGGTATTTGCATGTCTGCTCAGGTGCCCACAAAGGCAGAGACCAGAGGCTTTTGCTCCCCCTGGACCTGGGTTACAGGCAGTTGTGGGATGCTCACTAGATGCTGGGAACCAATTCCAAGAGCAGGTCACTCTCTGAATCTCTAGCCATCTCTCCAGACCCACATCTGTGATATTCCTATGATACTTAAGTCTCCCTCCCAAGAAAAGTGTGATATGCTCATAGCTTGTTTCCTTCTCTCAGTAACGTCTACTTCTATATGTTGCTCCATTCTTGTGTGTGCCAGTGTTTGAGAGACCTACCTTCCTTTGTTCTTTCATACTGAAGGAGAAATATAAGACAGAGGCATTATGTACATGCACAGGTGGGGTTGAGGTGTAACTTTAGTGAACACCTGCATTTGAAGAAGGTGCAACTAGAGTTCATGGGCCCTGCAAGCCAGAAAGGACCCTTTGGGATCAATGGAAAAGGGATGGTGACTCAAGCTCACCCCAAGGCAGAGACCACAGTACAGTTAGACAGGCCGAGCTCTCCATATCGGGACCTGTGGGAAACCCCAGGCAGTGTTGGGTAGCAGTGGGTAGGCACTGATCTGGCTTCCATGATTTCTTCATACATGCTCATGGTTGTCTCATTGCCCATTTGTCCAAGATGGTCAAACTAGCAGTTGGGGCTTATCTAGCCCTTAGTGGTATGCACTGTGGTGAAGCCTTCATTCTGGTAATCCTTAAAGAATCACCAGCAGTCATCTCAGGAGCTAGGGGGATAAATATTTCAGTCCTATGAGAATCTGGGCTTCTAATAGCATTCATTATGAACTGTTACTGTGGTTTTCTGAGTCATTTGCTTTCTGAAAAGATGGTTATATGAAGGGGTGAGGAGCCTTTGACAGCATAACAGGAGTCTTTTAAGCTGTGAGATAGGAGGCCACCCATAGGCTGTGAAGACACACCAAAGTTGCTGGAGTGAGAAGCATATATGCCATCATTAGCAGACCTCATGGCATTGCTTTCTGTGCAGTTTGTGTTGGCAGGCACTGTAGCAATGCGTAGACATGCCCAGGCATGCCCCGTTGATTTGCATTTCCCAGTGTCCCGCTGTGGGGGTGCCTATCTCATTACCATTCTGCTGGGTGTCAGCATTTTTTTGTGATACAATTAGAGGCATGTAATTCCCAGAAGAAATGAGCTATCTGGAATACTGTGAGATGTGTAATTCAATATTATATGAGGCTGTAACCTAATTGAGTTTCAAGAAACAAACAGCCAGGAGTTTGGACTGAATAACCTGCCACACCAATAACATGCCTGACTTCTGGTATCTTTGCTGGTAGGAAGTGCCACCTAAGGCAGGGACCGTCAAAAGGCACACATACCTGTACTCTTGGACTCAGAACAGTCATTCCAACTAAGCGAGAACAAAAGTGAAGGACTATGTGAGCAGGTAGGAGTGAGGTTGGTTTGTTCTTCTGTTTCCCTGTTATTCAGATTGAGCCAGAGCTGAATTCCATTCCTGTCCTTTCAGAACACACCAGCTCATTTGGTGCTTTCTACTCTTCAATGGAATGCACTAAACCCCATTTTCATTAGTCTTCAGGTCATTTTCTGAGACCGAGGGGGGATGGCATTGCCGAAGGCATTGTGTAAATGATGGGCTCAGCACCTGTACGGCGTGACCTAAAGCTGGGGAAGTGATCTCGAGGCTGCATCCTCCTTAACAGCAAGGAATGGGCCATCTACCAAGAGCTGCATCAGTCTGACAGAGAAGTTCCACAGCCCCACTCACAATATGCTCATCTGACCCTCTTTAACTACAGTGTGGCCTTGCAAAGTCACTGTGCGGCAGGTGCTACCTGCTGCCGCTGTTCCCTCTCTTGGGCTGGAGCTGGTCCATACTCTTCCTGCTCCCAGACGTGTATCTACCATTGCTCTGCTCTTTGTCTCCCACCTATCACAAGTGTTCTGACTCTTCAGTGGGTTAGTCTGTTAAGCATCCCAATGTACAGATTACTTAAGAGTGTGCCCCTATTTGCTCTGCAATAGGAAACAGCATCAGATAGTGAGTTCCAGTGTGTTTATGTAAAAACATAAAGAAATTAAGTCTATTTCACAAGTGCCTTTGAGACAGCTCAGGTCCAACTACAGATGAAATGCAATATCTGCACCCTTAAGTAATGCTTGCTTGTGCTCTATCTCCACCTAGGCCAGAAATTTAGAGTCAAAATTAACACCCAGAAGACATGGCAAGGTTATGTGCCTGAAAAACTATAAAACGAACACGATGGGATAAAGAAAATGTGGTACATCTACACAATGGAATACCACTCAGCTAGTGAAAACAAGGACATCATGAATTTTGCAGGTAAATGGAAGGAACTAGAAAATATTCTGAGTGAGGTAACCCAGATCCAAAAGAACATGCATGGAATGTACTCATAAGTGGATACTAGCCATAAAGTACAGGATACCCAGACTGCACTCCACATACCTAAAGAAGCTAAACAAGAAGGAAGGCCCAAGTAAGGATGCTCGAATCTCACTTAGAAGTGGTAATAAAATAGTCATAGGAGGCAGATGGAACTGGGTGGAAGAGGGGATGGAGAGTAGAACAGAGTGAGGTTTGGGATGAGATATGGCAAGAGACAAGAGAGTAAATGGAGATCTGTGACTTAGGGTGGGGGGTGGGGACATCTCTAGGTCATGCCAGAGACCTGGGGTAGAAGTGGCTCCCAGGAGTCTATAGGGGTGACTTTAGCTATGACTAATAGCTATGTGGATATAGAACACGAAGAGGCCGCTTTCTGTAGTCAGGTAAAACCTCCAGTAGACAGATAAGGACACCAACCCACTTACAAAACTGTTGATTCAAAATTTGTTCCGTTTATAAAAAATGTAAGAACAATGATGGAGCAGAGACTGAGGGAGTGGCAATCAATGACTGTCTCAAATTGAGACCCATCCATGGGCAAGAACCAACCCATGACACTATTAATGATAGTCTGTTATGTTGCAGACAGGAGCCTAGCATAACTGTCCTTTGAGAGGCTCCACCCTCTCAGAGGTGTTGACTGAAACAGATGCAGAGACCCACAGCCAAACATTGGATGGAGCTTGGGGACTCTTAGGGAAGAGTTAGGGAATGACTGAGGGCCCTGAAAGGGATAGGAACCCAAGGAAAGAGCGACAGAGTCAACTAACTTAGACCCTTGGGGCTCTCAGAGACTGAATCATCAACCAAAGAGCTTACGTGAACTAGACCTAGGCCTCCTGCACTGTATATAGCAGATGTGTAGTCAATCTTCATGTGGGTCCCCCAGCAACTGAAGTAGGGGCTACCCCTAAATCTGTTGCCTGTCTGTGCAATCAGTTCCCTTGGCTGGGCTGCCTTGTCTGTCCTCAATGGGAGAGGATGCAGAGCTCTGCCTAGTGCTGCAGAGAACTGATGTGCCAGGGTAGGGGGATACCTGGGGAGACCAGGAACGGGGCAGTGACTGGGATGTAAAGTGAGTAAATAAATTAATTAATAGAAACAAAATAAGTAAACATGCTGTAGAACAGAGAAGAACCTGTGCATGGTCTTTGTTGAGAAATAGACACACCTGAGTGAGTAGATGACAGGAAGATTGTAAACTGCAATTACTCAGCCAATGAGGAAACCGGGGAGAGGCCTGTCTGTGTTTGGAGCTATGTAAAAACTGTTCTCTGTGTTTCCAAGGTGCACCTGTAATTTTGTCTCCAGTTGGTGGCTGGGGAACTCACAGGGCTATGATATAAACTAAGCACTTGTATTACGCTTGGTCTCTGGTGTTTGCTATCTGGGGGTGTGCCTTTGTCCCTCACACTCTGAGAGCCTTGCCACACTGGACTGACTCCACCTCTTGTTTCTGCTATATCCCCATGTTGCAGATGAGAATTCTGAACTAGAGAGAGAGAGAGCTACAGGAAAGAAACATCCCAACAGCAGGGGACTGGTTGACACACACATACCTGGAGAATGGAGTATTTTAAAGCCAGTAACTAAGTTTCCAAACAAAGCTCAGGTGTGCTGGTCCTGTGTTCTCACTTAGACAGATACTCATGATGGCTGGACCTGTGAGATCAGAGGACACAGCACAGGTGTCGCAGGCCCTCCTACTCATGGCTGCAGTCCTTCACCGTAACCTTGAGGGTTCAGTACAGGCTCTGTTGCTGAATAATGTATTTGAAAGGTCAGCCTGAGTGTGATCTGTGGGTGTGAGGGACACATGGGTGCAGAGGAAGCCAGCCCACTACTGCAACAGTCACCCATGTATTTGTCTTCTGCTTACTGATGTTCAGGGACTGGTGCTCGGCAATCAGTTCCATTTATTCGAAAGGTGTGATTTCTCTGGTGATGCTCAGTGGTTGATGCTGCAGGGGGAAACGAAAGACAGTCACACAGAACAAAAAGGCAACGTTCTTCAAGATTCAACCCAGATCTCAGAAGAACAGCAAGGTAGCCAAGTTCATCAGCTACTTCTTAGCATGATGTGACTTGTCTGCTATACAGCATGCCAGGTCAAACAGTTAGGGATGTACTGGAGTCTTTTTAAACAGTGGAGGAATTGCTCAAGACAAGAACAACATAGGTGGTTTTCAGCAGGAATACACCGGGAGCCCAGAGACGTACGGATAATCAAGCCCTTCTGATGTGAACACAGAAGCTTTGAGACAGTGTGGGTGTCTGCTGGGTAGGCAGTGCCGTGGAGCCGCAGGTGACGTCACTGGTGGGATTCTGCAGTGGATCATTACTATGGGCAAGTGTAGACCCTGGCATCCGTGCCAGCATTTCCTGTGGTGTGGAGGGGACTGTGGAGGAGTCTGGGAATGAACTTCAGCACATCTCAAGCTCAAGACCCAAAGGTCAGTCTTGGACAAGGAGGGTATAGAGCCCCAAGGCCAGCGCTCTTTCTGGCAATGGGCAGTTATAAAGAAGGAGCGATGTTTAAATAAGGTCCTAAATATTCAGAGGGAAGACCAAGACAGTTTTTATTGGTTTCTTAAGTATTTTTGTCAGAGTGCTATTTATGAATCTGGGGACTAGTGAATTGTGTTTAATGATAAAGAGTCTATTATTATTTCTCTCTCTCTCTCTCTCTCTCTCTCTCTCTCTTCTCTCGTCTCTCTGTGTGTGTGTGTGTGTGTGTGCATACATGGGTGCAGGTGCATGTGCATATGTGTACTCATTTGTATGGAGGTCAGAGGTCAATGTTGAATGTCATTTTTCAGGTGCTGTTTTCCCTCCCTCCCTTCCCCTCCCTCCCTCCCTCCCTCCCTCCCTCCCTCCCTCCCTCCCTCCCTCCCTCCCTCCCTTCTTTCCTTCCTTTTTATCTTTGAGGCAGTTTCTCATTGTCCTAGAACTTGCCAACTAGGCTAGGCTGGCTGACCTGCAAGCCCCAGGGATCTATCTGTCTGTCTCTGTGTCCTTGCATTGGATTACACACACATGCCACCACACCTGACTTTTATGTGGGTTCTGGGGATTGGACTCAGGTCCTCATGTTTGTCAGGTAAGTACAGCACCAACTGAGCCATCTTCCCAGCCCCAAAACTTGATTTAAATGATTATTTGCCAGTGTTTATCTGTGACTCTTCTGTAACACACACACACACACACACACACACACACACAACACTCACACAGACAAGGTCATGGAGACAGTTGTGCTGAATGACGGAGGCTACAGTTTGAGGATGCTCAGGTCAGTAGATTTTTAAAAGCGCTGGCCAGGAAGACTGTATAGAAAGAGCTCTGAAATCTGCAGAGCTTTCTCTTGATAGCACACTAAGCTGCCTTCTCCCTGGATGCCATGTGGTCCTTCAAGGAACAAGTCTAAGGGAGTTTGTGAGCTCTGCAGAACTCTTGAGATGTTTTATACATGAGCTGGCATTACATTGACACCAGACAAAGTGCTATACCTCCAGAGTGCTGTGGCTGGTGCTGAGTCCTGGGATGGCAGGGCAGGCTCCCTCAACCTTAGGACTAAATATTTTAACCTGATGATTCTTTGATGACAGTCATCGGTCCTGTACACTCCAGAGTTTTTAACACTACTCCAGGAGCTACATACTATGTTCTAGTAGTTGGTTCTAGGTAGAAAACAAAAATCACAGCCCAGTTGGGGATCATCACCATGAATACTTGTTACAAAACTGAAAAATAAGCTTCAAGAGACTAGAGTGAGCTGTAGCTGCCTTATAGTGCAGACCTCAGTACTCCTGGAAGAAAGGCAACTAACCCTTTTTGTACATAGGTCCATCTGTCCAGCATGCAGACTGGTGACTGCCATGTGCCCTGTGCTAATAATACTTGCTCACAGTCAAAATGCGTCTCTAGTCACAGTGACTGTTTCTGGTGGTCAACCTCTATTGTCACATTTGCCTCTGTGGGGAGACTTATCTGTCTTAAGGCACACCTCCTTTCTGGGGTTACCCAGGCTGGTGACTGGTTGTCGTGGGGTGGAGAACTGCCATCTTGGCAATGTGGCTGGAATCTCTTATGATGCCAATGTCAGAGCCTTTGGTGGGTGAGCTGGCACTTATTTTGGGAGTACGTCACAACTCAGCTCTGCCCTTCACTTGCTTGTTTCTTCTTTTTTTCTTTTTGTAGGCATTGTCTCTAAGGCACTTTCTGGTCATTGTCCTTCACAGCAGTGTCTACCTTAGTTCAGATTCTAGGGGAATCTAATGCTTGGCATAGTAATAACACCACTACTGTGAGGACACAGGGTCCTACAACTCACAACTGATTTTGTTTGTTTGGTTTTGGTTTTTGTCTTGTTTTTTTTGTTTTGTTTTGCTTTTTTGTTTGTTTGTTTTCTTGGCAGGGGAAATGGTGGACCAAAAAATAGCCAATAGGATAGAAATGGCATATAGGAAGCCGCTGGAGGAGATAGCTTCAAAAGGGTGATTATAAATAAGCTCAGGGATTTAAATGAAACAAGGTGTATAGGTAAAAATCTCATGAAGAAACAGAAAGAAAAAATGAACGACATGGAGAAATCTCCTGAAAGACACACTCCAGTACTTGGGGCTTATACTGCCCAGTGTCTGCTTTCTTCGCTTTAAATACCCCAATCCATTTTCTCCTGGTTTTCATTGTTCATATAAAAATCAGTAAAATTTGTATCACAGTTCTGTGTATAATGTGCTTGTCTTTCTTATGGCTTATTTTTTCAATTGTTTGCACATGTATGTTTATGTGTGTTCGTGTGTGCCTTGTGTGTGTAATCTCCACAGAGGCAGAAGAGAGCAGCTCATTCCTGGAACTGGAATTACAGGTGGTTGTGAGCTACCTGATATGGGTGCTGGGAACTGAACTAAGATCCTCTGAAAGATCAGTATATGCTCTTAAACCACCAAGTTCTTAAATCTCCAGCCTTCTTTCGTTTTCTCTGTCTTATTTTTTCCTCTGCATCCTTTGTCTTCAGAAGTTTGACTAGCTTATACCTTGAGCACTGATGAATGGGGTTATTCTGCTTGGAGTTTGTTGGGTTTCTTGGATCTGCAAATTCTTATTTCCCATCCCATATTCAATACTTGAATCTGACATTACTTCAGATATTATTTATTTTCCTTTGTAATTCAAATCACACACATTATCCTGCTTGATATTGTCCCATAGGACACAGAGACAATTTTGAAACTTAACCCACTCATACCATAGAATTCTGATGAGAGCAGGGACAGATAAACTCAGTGGGAATGGGCACATTAATATTAGACAGATTCGACTTTGGTGAGAGACTTACTAGTAGAGACAAGTGGGAAATTTCACAATGCTAAAAGTTCAATTAACCAAGAGGAAACTCAGACAGAGAAGGACCAACTACCTAGCTGTCTGAAGTGTGGCCAGCAATGGACTCTGAGCTCTGCCCATCGAAGCTTAGTTGGAGACAGCTTCCATACTCAAAGCCACACCTTCCCCAGGTAGTCCGCATGAGTGAGGCAGGCTAGAAGACCTACAAACTTCAGCCTCCTGTAGGAGATGCTCACTCTAGAACTCTGCAAAATATTCTAGGGTAACCTGGAAAACCCAGGGACTGATGTCCAAATTAGGAAGTTGTGCTAAGTAGAGGGCAAGGTCATGTTCTAGAACCTTATGGATCATCAATCTGACATTTCCATCACTCATGTCTGACAGACAATCCCTGTCCTACTCCAAACACACTTGAAAACAAATTGCATGGGTCAGAATCAAGAATGTTGTTCTTTGCAGTTGTCTATTGAATTGGGAAGACCCCCAGAGGGCCCCATAAGTTCCTATGTCTTTTTCTTCATAGATGCTGATGTAAAGTACTGCACATGATCCATTGCTGTAAAGGGGCTATTAGATATGTCCCAGACCATTGGGCATAAAAGCTTTTATGGGAAGCTGTCAAGACCCAGCAGCCAGTACTAACAGACCTCACTGGTCCTAGCAACATAACATATATCAGCATCTGGTCCCTTATCATTCTGGTTAGTGAGTTAGAAACACCCACCCTGGGACTAACTGCTTCCTATTCCAGATATTTCCCATTATGTTCAAGCTGTGTGTTTCCTGTTCATTAGGACGTTGTCCTGGAAACCTTTGAAGCAACAGAGGTGAAGTATCCACTGACCAGCTTCAGGCTATGGAACCCCTCTTTTTTAAGGGCAAACATGGGTCTCTTTGTGGCACCTAGCTGCAAACAGACCTTAGTCACTACAACAGAAACCTCCCTGTGAGTTGTCACAAGGAGAATTGCACATGTGCTACTTTGGTGGCTCTTCTCCACAGCAAGGCTGTGGCATTAAATGTGTTTAAAAATACATTACAGGCTGAGTCTGTAGGCAGTGTATTGTTTTGAATTTGAATCAGCAGTGTAAACAATTTCATGTTTCAAATGAAATTTCTACAAAAACACTCATCCTAGAATACAACATAAAACACTACAGATTTGACAAATAGGCCATGGCTGCTGTGTTGGAAAACACTAGTGCAGATGAAAATGTTTTATTCACACCACCTCTTTCCTCTGCTTTGAAAATAGTTCCTGTGGCCAGCTGTGGAATCTGATCCTGGACAACAGTGCTCTATTCATCTAGCTTGAATGACATATGGAAATGCCATTCCATACTTCACCATCCTTTTCTCTGGGAAATAGGTGTCTCTTTACCTCATTTTTTTACAATGGTATAGAGTTCTTTTCTGGTAGCAACTGGCCTGGGTCTGAGATTTACCTAAATTTGGACTTGTATTGACTTTTTGTCATTGCTGGGACCAGACACTTAAGTATAAGAATTTGATGAATAAAGGCTCATTCATTGCTTTGGAAGGTTCCGTGGTCACATGGCCCCATAGATAATGACCTGTGATAAGCCAGAATCTCATGAGTGCTGGAGCATGTGATAAGAGCTGTCCACTTCATGATGGATAAGAAAGCAAGAGCTGGAGAAAGAGAAAGGGGCCATGGAAGATAGAACCCAATGAAGCAGTTCCAGTGACCCACTTTGTCTGGTTAGGTAACACCTCTCAAAGTTTCCAGGCCCTCTCTAAATATTGCTTCCAACTGATAATGAATGTAAGAATGAACATAATGCCCACAGAGGGCATTGCGTAGTCAAACTTTCCTGGGACAGGTGGATGTCTCAAGTCATGTTGTTCAAGGAAGATCAAAGAGTTCTAGTCAAAGTAATGTCCGTGACAATGACATCAGACATTGTGGATCAAGGAACACTGATTCCAGGCAAAGAGTAATGCCCACATAAGACTATGAAAGAAGAGTTTAAGACTTCAGGGTAAAATGTGAAGAACACAAAAGTGCAGAATTCATGGCTACAGTCATGGACTTTCATAGGCAAGCATGCGTCTCAGACTACAACATTTCAGACAAAATGGGAACTCAATGTGCATTAAATCTTTCTTCCAGTCAGTAACTTTTGGTTTTCTCTTATCTGCCCTAGGCTCAAACCCATTTTTTCCCCTTCCCTTTTCCTTCTTGCTCTGGCCCTACTTGCTCCTGGCCAAAGTACACTGTAGCTGTCTTTAGACACCCATATGAGGGCATCAGCAACCACATGGTGGCTCATTACAGATGATTTCGAGCCATCATGTGGTTGCTGGGATTTGAACTCATGACCTCCAGAAGAGCAGTCAGTGCTTTTAACTGCTGATCCATCTCACCAGCCCGCTCAAACCCATTTTTTTTTAGAAAAACATTGATGCTACTGACTGTTGCCCGAAGGCTTCTGAAAACTCTGCCAAGTACTTAGACCTCACTGGGCCATCATTGTCCCTTCAGAGTTGGAATCAGTTGCCTCTGTAAGCTCTCTGGGCCATGATTGGCTCTCTGGTCCCTAATAGGCCACCACTTCTGGGTATCCTAAGGCTTCTCATCCTGCAAGTGTCACTCTTAGATTTAAGTGCTGGTCTAATTTTATCCCTGCTGTGCCAAGTGTGTCAGCAGCCAGGATTCTCCAGTGAGGTACAGCTTCTGTGACCGCAGACACTGATGTGAAGCTCACGAACCTACAGTATCATTCTCTTACACATAGCATGAGAGTCCTTGTAAGACCGAATAAAGAAAGCCTGTTTTGTTGAAAGTGGCATAAATGCAATGTATTATTCATAAGCAGTTCATTCAAGTGGTTGCTGAGGATGATGAGCCTAACATCTGTAAGTAGAGAAGTGGGCTGGAAGATGGAGTGAGCTGTTAGGCTTAGACACTCCTCGGATGTTGTCTTCTCTGATGTCTGATGTGCTCCAGTCAGGGGAAGGGAGCAGGCTCCTTTTAGGTACAGACTTCTAGGTCCACTCTGAGTTTCCATGCTGGTCTCCTCATCTCCCCAGTGAAAAGGTCTGAAGTTTCACCATTTCAGCTCCCTATCCCTCCCCTCAGCCTCCTTCACAAACGTAACCGGGAAATGAATCTTTGGACTTAATTAATTAGTATTTTTTTCCTGCCAAATCCATTTTCTATGCAGAGTCATTATAGTTCCCTAGAGTCTTATGGTATTTAAAATCTAAAACTTGATTGTTTTTATTTTCTTCTATCAGTTTTCACTTCAGCTGGTGCCTCTGAGAAATGGGTAATGTGACAATCAGAGGTGGTCCATGTACTCGCCTCCATATCATGGAGGAATACATTCCAAGGCCCCTTCAGTGGAGGTTGGGAACTGAATCCTATAATTGAATGCTGTATCGTCTTAACTGGGTGTGGTGGTTTGAAAGAAAATGGCCCCCACAGGCCCATAGGGAGTGGCATTATTAGGAGGTGTGGCCTTGTTGGAGAAAGTGGGTCACTGGGTTGGGGGGAATGCTTTGAAGTGTCAGAAGCTCAAGCTGTGTGGGAGTCTCCTTCTGCTGCCTGCAGATCAGGATGTAGAACTCTCGCTGCTTCTCCAGCCCATGTCTGCCTGCATGCCGCCATGTTTCTCACCTCTGAACTCACCATGAACTAAACCTCAGAAACTGTAAGCCAGCCCAGTTAATGTTGTCCTTTATAAGAGTTGCCCTGGTCATGGTATCTCCTCACAACAGTAGAAACCCTAGCGAAGATACTGGATGTTTAGCATATGCTGTGATCATTGTTTTTTCCAGTTGAAGTTTGATGCAAAATTGCATGGATGTTGGTTTTTTCCCTCAAAACTTCATAGATGAATGTTTTGATCACACATCTTTGCAGCTTCATTATATGATTTTTTTTCCTCTCCTTAAATCAAGAACTTTTTATTTCATTTGCAAAAGAGCACCTCATAGATTCTTTCTGGCATGTCTATCAGCTTGACTGGAGAAGATTGGTGAGGCAGACCTTTGTGGTGACTCTGAGGAAGTTTCTAAGGAAGATCAACGGAGAGTATGAGACTGACTCTGAATGTGAGGGCATCCTACAGGCAGAGAACCTGCATCCTTCCTTCTCTGTTTCTTGGTCCATCATGAAGTCCATAGTTCCCTTCACTGCATGCTCCCACAACCATGATTATCTGTCAAGCTCATGGGGCCAAGCAGGTAAGAGTGAACTTCCTAAAGCTGTGAGGAAAAAACCCAAATTCTTCCTTGCTAAATTGTTTCTGTCAGACATTTGGTCACTGGATTGTGAGCAGCAGTCAGCATGAAGTCAGTTGTTAAGAGGCAAAGCTCCTTGAGTGTAAGCACTGCAGTGCTGGGGCAGCGATCTGATAGTGGAGCAGGCAGTTCAGTAACAACTAGGTGGGTGTGTCCAATGCAGTGAATGTTTACATCCCAGATAGGACAGAGGAGAATGGTATTTGATTTCATCACATTCCTCAGAACAGTGTTTTCCCAATTTAAGATAATTATTTATCTCTGAAATTTTTCTGTTTAATATTTTTGGATTATGGTTGACTGTGGGTACCCAGAAGCGTAGAATACAAGACTTGACGAGGAGCCACTGAAATAACCAAGAGTGGACATAAGAGTGTTATTTTGTACAAATAACTATATGACTTCCAAAAAAATTGGTTAGCATCCTCTCCCTGCCTCAACATGTTGGGATCTATATTCAGCTCCTAAATTCAAAGTGATGATCACTCGTTAAACCATGACATGATGTAATATCAAAGCTTCCTGTGGGCTGAGAAAAGCTAAGTCTGTCCATTCTTCTGAGGTACTTTTATTGTTTGAAAACATCACGTAAATACATTTTCGGTATCGTTGGAAACTAGTCTTCAGCTAGTTTCTTCTACTCATGTCCAGTCTCCTGCCACAATGGGGAGAGAAGGGGCTATTCACTGAGTTTTTGCATTACTGTGACCAACTCACCTGACACTGACAACTCAAGGAAGGGGTGACTTCTGTCCACCATGTTAGGGAAGTCATGACAGTGGAAGCGTATGGCAGAGGATACCCACATCGTGGTGGACCAGGAGACTGTGTGCAGGAACTAGAGGAAAGGCTCTGTCCTTCAAAGATCTGGCTCATCGTGGTCTACTTCTGCAGCCAGGCTCTATGACCTCTCAAAATAATACCATCTCCTGGGGAAGAAGGATTCAAACACTTGAGCTTCTGGAAGGGATATTTCAGATTCAAATCACAACATCCCATCCCTGGCTCCCAAAGGCTCATGTCCTCTCAGAAGACAAAGTGCATGTAGTTCAACTTGAAGAACTGTCAAAGTCTTAATGGTTTCAACAGTCCCTAAAGTCTCTTCTGAGGCTCAAAACAACTGCTCAATGAGACCCCTTCTTATAAAAGAAAGTGACACACTCAGGATACACTAGGCAGGCCTGAAAGCCAACAGGGAAAACATTAAATCCAGCAGCTCTAAGTCTAGAATCGAGGCATGTAGTACCATGACGTGAACTCCAACAAGCTTGGGAAGTCGCCTATCACTATGGCCTTTTACCTGTAGCACATTTGAAGATTTCTTTTTTGCTAGTCCTATCAGTGGCTTGCCTCAACATTGTCTGTTCCAGCATCTCCAACCTCTGGATTCCCACTGTAATTATTTTAACCCTTACACCTCATGCATGCTTCACCCAGGGTCTTCCTGTAGTGAATGTGCCACACCACACATGTCTGGCTCTATGCTTTTCCTCAAAACCTTGGTGCAAGCTTCCATCACTCTGAAACTCTTGCACACCCGATTGTCTGCAAAACCAACATCACATGCTACTGTCAAGCTCTGTGGCCAGCTCATCAAGTGCCCCTACATCTTAGCCTGGGCATAGAGCCCTGGATGCTGCATATTGCACTCAGAAAAATGCTTCCTACATACCTGTTCAAGCAGTGCTCATGCAGTCTTTCTAAGGAAATTTTTTCAAATATATTTATTCTTTGATACCTGAGCTGCGTGCTGGATCTCTCAGTCACAATTCTTCTGTCTGGAAAGTCTGCAGTTTCTTGTATTGTGCTGATCTGATTATTGCACACATGCTTTGTCTGCATTTTGCAAGCTCCCCTTTCTGACCAAACTGCATGTTGTTACGACACGTGGTTCTTATCCATCTACTGTGACTTTTGCTCTGATTTTCATTGCAAACCTGGCTAAAAGCAGCCACACCACAGCCCGGACGTTATGCTATATTAAATGTTTTTTTTTTTTTTCTATCAAAAGTAAAATCAATTACTTAAAGTTTAGCTGCATTCCAAATGTCAGGCCATGAATAAATGTTGACAAGGATTTTGTTCGTGTTTTCTGTGAACGACACTGATTCGGATTCCTAGTAGAGTCCTTGTTTGTACCTAAAACCTCGGGAACACAGGCTTGTTTTCTCTTTTCAAAATATTTATTTCTGTTTATTTTATGTATCTAGGTATTTTGCTGGCATATCTGTGCACCATGTGTACGCAGTACCTGGAGAGGTTGGAAGAGAGCGTTAGAGTCCCTGGGAGCTGCCGTATGGTATGGGTGCATGGCCTCTGCAGGAGCAGCCAGTGATCTTAAGTGCTGAGCCATCTCTTCCACCTTGAGAGAGACTTTTTGACTCATGATTACGAGGGTTTTGATACACTATGGTGGGTAAGGCATGGATGAATTCAGGGGAGAGGGATTATGCTAAAGACTCCTCACTATGGTGACATAGAAAACATGAAGACTAGGCTAGAGCCAGGGCCAAGTTAATCTTCAAAACCTATCTCTGGTGACTCTCTTCTGCCAACTAGCCCCCACCCCTCATGACTCCCTCCATAGTGCCTTGAAGTAGCATCACCAGCTTGAAAACAATTGTTTGAAATGCAAACCAGTGGGGGACATTTCAGATTCTAAACAAGAATCAGGATTGGACTCTCCAGGGCTGTCAGCAGGAATCTCCTTGATCCCTGGTAGGTGTCTAACACATCCTATCATTCATGAATGACACCCCAGTTTCTCCTACAGGCTGTGTGGATGGATTTCCTCTGTCCACTAAGTCCTGCCAATACTATTCTAGGGCAACTCTAGCACACACTCAAACCTCCAATTCCTCCTTCAGAGCAATAACTCATCAGTTTCTAGCTGCCCCCAGTAACTCCCCAGGTAGCCCCATCCTGTGTGGGGGTATCCTTTCTACCTGAGGTGGAATACAGGTCTCCCAGCATGGCTTGGTATCCTCCCAAGCTTTAAATATTAACAGCAGTGTAATATACATTTGGTGAGGAATGGATCCTTGGGCTGGGCTGGGTCTGAAGCAGTTCGTGGAATCAGGACCACACAGTCCCAGAGAGAGGCTACTGTTCTTTCTACTCTCTTTACTTCCCAACCAAACTTCTGTACCTGGGAGAGTTTAATCTATCAAGAATCTTCAACCCTTCATGTTTCTTTTCTTTTTTCTTTTCTTTTTTTTTTTTTTAAATTTAAAAGAGTGCTCACCTATTCTTTGCTTTCTGCTCCCGAGTCTCATTGTAAACATGGTTAACAAACAGCTGGCTTGAGTTTCTTTTGCCAAATCAAGTAGTCCATTAAAATTCCACCTCATTCAAAAATGTAGGTTACATGGAAAATGTTGACAAGGTTTTTTTATGTTTTGTTATTTGTTTGTTTATTTTTGTGAATGGCTTCTAATCCAACAGGGAATGTGGGGGAGGCAGTTTGGAGACTGCGGGTTGTGCAAATGTGCGTTGTCAAGGTTCCTCACATCATGGTGTGTCTTCTTTCAATCTCAGCTATTCACAACCCATGTCTTTGTAGAGTCAGCTCTCCGTTTGTTCCTTCCTGAGTTGTTTATGACCACTGCCCTTGTTTTGTACCTGGGAGAGTGCTGGAGAGTCTTGATGTACATCTCATGTATGGTATCGAGATTTCATTATTAATGAAGTGTCCAGAAAGCATCATGACAACATTCAGCCTAAGATCTGAGGCACCAGTCCATCAGAATGATATAAAGCACATCCCACCTAAGGGTTCTTCCTTATTCACTCTCTCCAGGGAAGGATTTGAGTTCTGAGAGCCAAAGGTGACAAGATTCTCATGGAGAAGACACTTAGCATCTGATTCTGAGTCATTTGTATTAGAAAGAAGTCTAGGGACTTTTCTGGCTTTTGTACAAGTCAATACATGTCTTCATTTGGAAATAGAAACTAGTTCCATTAAATACTGTCTTAAATAGGGTTTTACTGCTGTGAACAGACACCATGACCAAGGCAACTCTTATAAGGGAAACATTTAATTAGGGCTGGCTTATGGGTTCAGAGGTTCAGTCCATTATCATCAAGGTGGGACCATGGTGGCATCCAGGCAGGCATGGTGCTGAAGGAACTGAGAGTTCTACATCTTCATCTGAAGGCCATTAGCAGAATACTGGCTTCCAGGAGCTAGGATGAGGGTCTTAAAGTCCATACCCATAATGATACACTACCTCCAACAAGGCCACACCTACTCCAACAGGGCCACGCCTTCCAATAGTGCCACTCCCTGGCAGAGCATATACAAACCATCACAAGTATAAACTTGTGGCAATCTAAGGACATTTTCACCCATATGTGAATACTAATCAAGTCACTGTCCCAATCATGTGCCTCACAGAGGACAATAATGAAGAGGTTTTTTGGCTAGTAGGTCAAAGTTAGGAATACAAAGCAAAGTATTCAGCCTGTCTACCATGAGAGAGGAGGCATTGGAATAGTGTTCTGGGCTGTGGCTTGCACTCCTCTTTAGTGTGCAGGACATGGAGGGTATTAGCTACTCTTATTTTCAGGACTACTGAGACAATCAGTGGAAAGAGGCCATTGGCCAACTACTTTCCTATTGGCAGAGATCTGAATTGGAAGATCTGGATGAAGTCTTACATTAGGGTTGGTAAGGGACAAGAGGTAGCCAAGGCCAGAAAGCAGGTGCCACTGTGCTTGCTACACATGCCAGGGCTCTGCTCCTGAGGAAGGCTCTGTGATAAAGGCATCTCTGCCTACCCCTTACCCTTTAAGAGTCAGACTGAGGATGTGCAGAGAGAGTTAAGACAAGAAGGACTTGCAATGGGTATCGAGTGTTCAGACATAACTCTGCCAAATTCTGATGCTCAGGTGTGCTCTAATTTGGTAGAATTTTGAAGGAGTTTTTATGAAAATATTTTTCAACAGGGTAGGAATGTAAATGAGGTGATACATCTGGGGAGTTGGAGTGTCCTTCAGGGGTGGCTCAGCAGAGCAGTTTGTCTTCATTCTGCCTGGCTTGTGAACCCCGACCAATATATTACCCTGCAGAACAGAAGATCTAAGAAACAAATCCTTCTGGAAAGCTCAAGAGATTTATATTCACTGTTTTTTCATCCCCCTATACAAGCCAAGCATTCTGGTGCTAGGGATGGGACAGACAGAAGGCGTCCATGGCTCAGATAAGGCTGAGCCCTGGTGGTCAGCAGGTGAGTTGGAGACCTAAATGATTCTAGAACAGTCCTTTGCATTAGGAAGGGACAAGGACGCCGAGGGATGAGTACTTGCCCAGCATGTGGGGTCCTGGGCTCATGGATAGTTAGAACTCACCATGGTGAGCTCTTATGCACCCCTGAAAGGAGGCCACTCCTGGTACACATTTTTAAAGAAGGGGAGCACTACTTTGATGAACCAAACAAGAATCAAAAATTAGGAACTATGCTAATGGGTACTCAAAGAGAAGGAGGGCAAAGAATACAGGTGTCTTCTAAATTGAGGCATGTCAACAATTTAATCCCAAAATATCGTTTTTAGAATGTGTCTGCTCTGTTGCCCATGATGTATCAGGTGATTCTTACTGTGTATTGATTTCAGAAAAGTGCAAACTGCAGGCGACTGGGCTGGGTTCAGTGGATGAGACACTCACTGTGCAAGCTCGAGGAACAGAATCTGGATTCCCATATTCAGGCAAATGCTCGGTGGATGTGGCAGCCTGATTATTAGAACTCCAGAAGCAAAGATGAGAGCACTGAAGGAAGACACCAACATGAACCTCTGG
The DNA here is from genome assembly GCA_021653895.1 of Mastomys natalensis. Taxonomy (NCBI): domain Eukaryota; kingdom Metazoa; phylum Chordata; class Mammalia; order Rodentia; family Muridae; genus Mastomys; species Mastomys natalensis. Next base: position 452,558 of record JAJTUV010000969.1, read on the forward strand.
CTGCCCCCCCACCCCACGAATGCTGTCACTCATGCAAACTTGCTTACACACACACACACACACACTACACTGATACACACACAACACCACATACACAACATCACACACACATACACACACCACATCTGCTTTCACACACACACAAACATATCCCACATCTGTTTACACATGTACACAGACACATACATACACACACACATATCCGCTTACACACACATGCACACAGATACACACATACTCACACACGTGCTCTTGCTCATGCAAACATGCTTATATTATATACACACACAGCACATCCACTTACACACATGTGCACACAGATACATACACACACATAAACACACCCACATCTGCTCACACACACAGACACATACATATGCACACACATCCACTTACACACACATGCACACAGATGCACACACATAAACATGCTCTTGAACATGCAAACATGCTTATACACACACACACCACATCCACTCACACACACATGCATACAGATACATACATACACACACACACCACACACTCACATACCACATCCACTTACACACACATGTACACAGATACATACACACACAACCCCCACACACACACACACACATGTACAAAACTCTGAAACAAAATCAGGAGTTCAGCTTTTTTTGAACACTTGTCAAAGTTCACGATGATTAGGCCTCTTGACACACACAGCTTCTGCGAGCTGACGACATGCGCCCAGCAGGCTAGTCACTGAACATCAGGTTTTTTTGTTTTGAAGATGGAAAACATCTCCTATTGTGACAAATAATATGAAAACTCGCAGTGATTCCTTCATTACTGAATCGTCTGCAGTTTCTGAAGATGATGGACTGTGTAAGATAGTTTTTTACCAAGTATAGGAAAAAAAAAGAACCTAACTATGACTCTAAACACAGTATTACAAAATATGTAAATGTAGAGTTCCTGGGAGACGGTGGTGACCATGGATCCAAGTTACTGAATGTTCTCACCTAAGACGGTAGAACACTTTTTTAAAAAATGCAATTTGTGCCGGGCGGTGGTGGCGCACACCTTTAATCCCAGCACTTGGGAGGCAGAGGCAGGCGGATTTCTGAGTTCTAGGCCAGCCTGGTCTACAGAGTGAGTTCCAGGACAGCCCGGGCTACACAGAGAAACCTTGTCTCAAAAAACAAACAAACAAACAAACAAACAAACAAACAAAAAAAATGCAATTTGCAAATGAGCCTTGAATCCCAAGAAGCAAGAGACTACTGGCTAGCACATCTAGTTTGCTGTTCCTGGATCCCCCTGTTTAAACCAGCTCTCTGCTTAATACCGCTTTGCTGGCTTTTCACAGCTGCTTTGTCAATCGGACCCCCTAGCATCAGGGATGGAAATTTGGCCCTGTCCTTAGGGCGCTTTTCGGGGATCGATGTTCATGGATTTATGGTTTGTGGAAGTCTCTACCCATCTGTGTCTTGTCATCAGCTACTTGTAGGGAGTCCCAAGACCCACCGAGAGACATCCATTGCCCCTTGTGATTCCACAGGCTCCCAGCATCCTCTGAGAGATGTTGCCAGGGCATGGCCAGATGTCCCTCTTTCACAAGGTCAATCTTTATGTAATTGTAATCTGTTCAAGAGTCCTGTCTTTATACCTTCACAATGAAAAGTATGTGGTGGAGTCAGGAAGAAAGTCTTGGGGAGGACATCTTTGAATGGGTGGCTTGGTAAAGGCTCTGAACCAGAGTGAAGGAGGGGAGCCAAAACAGAACAGACAAGGACAACCAACTTGGGGCCAGGTCAGGAAACACTTAAGCAAATGAAAGAAGGATAGAATCTGCAACACTTGAAAGTCATGGAGGCAGCACCTGTATCAAGGGCTGGCCTGAGGGATGACATAAGGATGCCCAAAGACAATTGTATTCATCTGCTTTACAGTAGCATTATAAGGCACCTGGGAGAAAAGGTTCATTTAACTCACAGGTCTGGAAGTTGGATAAAATGTTCAAGCTTCTGCTAAGGTCTGGTGGATAATGTCACCCAATGGATGACATCATGGTGAGACCACATGAGAGGAGCAATAGCCTGGTGAGACAGGGAGGCAGAGGCAATTCATGGTGAGGGTTGCTTTTTTATTTCAGTCCACTTTATCTACTAGTTAGTGGAATTCCATAAGAATCACACTAAACCTTTCCAAGGGCAGTGATCCAGTGCTCTGGCCCCCTCCCACTAAGCCTCACTTCTTAGAGTCACATCCCAACAGCACTACATAGAAGACCAAGGCTTCAGCATGCATCTAAACTGCAGTGCACAGGAGAGAAACTCAATGTATAACGCTTTCTCAACCAATTGAGATTTTTATCCCAGTGGCAAGGAGCAGAGCAGATGCCGGGTGGCAGTTTGGACATGGCTCTGAGGCATCTTGAAGCGGTAGTTTGTTAATCTACTCTAAATTCCCTGTCAAGAGTGTTGAGCTCCTTGCTACCGCCTAAATGCTTTGGACTCAAGAGTGAAACACAAACACACACACACACAGTCTCATTTTTAATATCCACTAAGCAGCTCAACGGTTGAACCACTCCCAAACTTCCACATTGCTAATGCCTCCCCTCTGATATTCCTGAGTTATTAAAAAAAAATTCTATATTTCATCTCTGCTACCCCAGATGCAATCAAGGGAGTGGCTTCTGGGGCTGCTCTTCTCCTGCTCTTAACATGGTTGTATGTTTTCTCTCCTGCAGCTCCCATGCTTGAGTTTCTGTTTCCCCAGCACGGTTATTCTTAAAACATCTTCTTCCTATGGTCCCTTTCCCAGAAAATCTAAAGTTTCTCCTTTGTCTCCTGCCCAGCTATTGTCTGCCAGCAACTTTTATTCACCAATTAAAGCCAACTGAAGGCATGGGCCCTCTGTCTTACAGGCAGACATACAGGTTCTCATGTAATTTTGGGAGCCAAATTAACACAAGTAGCATTAAAACCAATCTACAACAGAGTCTCAAGGAGAAGAGAGGCAAAAAGATATTTACTATGTTGGCAAATAATTGCTTGACTTCATCATGAATGTAGGCTCTGTGCAGCTGGCTCTTTAGACATCTTTCTTTGCTTTTGGTAAGTGAAGTGGCAACTTCTAGTTCTTCGTATGTCAAATGATGTTTTGCTGGGGCACACAGGTGAAAGGTTGTCTTGCTAAAGCAAACATGTTAAAGACTGTTTTCCTGAAGCAGATACAGGTGAAAGGATGTTTGGATATAGCAAACATGGGAAAGGACACTTGATGAAGGAGTATAACTATGACCCCACAGACAGTGGGAGAAGAGCACTGAGCCTTGGTTTGGTTTGCTCTGCTTCACTATTCTTTGCTAAAAACATGCATGTATTGGTTTGTCTTACATAGTGTGGTAATGCTGCCATTGAAAGAAACTCGCCCAAAAACTGCTTGTGAGGTTCCTGTGGTGTCTTGTCAGTTGTGTGGCCTCACCTGAGGCTGGTTGGTCAGTTTTATATAGTTTACATTCTTCCTTTGTCAAAGAAATGCTAACTAACTGGGCTACATAGCATAGAGTGATTCCCCCAAGATCAGAAGGGATTGGTGTCAGCTGTTTTAGAAGCTGGTCAACAATTACAACGGTGGTTGTGGTGGAGGCACAAAGCTACAAAGCTAGCCCAACACAATTTAGCAAGGGGAATAAACGTTACTAACGACCAGCTACTTGGTGAAGGGCGTTATGCTGACTTACAAGAAGAAATCAGATCTGGTGACGGTGTCATTGCACAATGTTGTCAATGAACAATTGTATTGCAGCTTTAAGAGCTTGGGATTTGGTTGAGGAACCTGGGGGGGGGGGGAATCCACCTCATTTACTAAAATAATACAGGGTTCTAGAAGAGCCTTCACAGAATTCTTACAAAGCTGTGAACAGAGGCAAATCAGACCCTAAAAACAGACATCACTGATAGAAATATTGACCTTTGAGAATGCAAACACCAAATGTAAGAGTGCACTCAGACCATTGAAAGCACATAGAGCCCCTATAGATGAATGGATAAGGGAGACAACTGGTATTGGTTCTTGGGAGTCTAATACAAATATCATAGAACAAATTGTGGTTAGAAATATCAGGAATCAAAATGCTCGATGTTTTAATTGTGGTGAATTTGTTCATTTCCAAAGAATTCTTAAGGCTAAAAGATTTGGAGCTAAAATGTGACAGGTACATTGATTCTAGAGAATATGGTAATTGGAGAAGAGAAAGGTCATTAGGATATGCGGGAAGTGGACCTGTTCAGAAATGGTTCTTGGGGGTGAGCTTGATCTTCTTGAGCAGCAGTTCAGTCTCGTAGCAAACACCAAACATGACTTAGCAGCTGCAGACCAGTCCTCTGGGCAGACAGACACCAGGCACAAATCAGCAGCTACAGTCCAGTCCTTTCAGCAGACACCAGGCAGCTGTAGTTCAATCCTGAAGAAACTGCAAGACTGGCCAACCAGCCTGAGGTGAGGTCGCAGAAGCAACAAGCCATCACTGGAACCTCACAAACAGTTTTTGGGCTAGTTTCTTTCAATGGCAGCATCGCTACAAGTTGAATTCAACAACACTTTGTAAGGAGAACCAATACATGTGTGTTGTTACTGAAGAATAATGAGGTAGAGCAAACCAAACCAAGACTCAGTGCTCGTTTCCCACTGTCTGTGGGGTTATATTTATATTCCTTCATCAAGTGTCCTTTCATGTGTTTGCTATATCCAAACATCCTTTCACCTGTGTCTGCTTCAGGAAAACAGCCTTTCATGTGTTTGCTTTAGCAAGACATCCTTTCACCTGTGTGCCCCAGCAAACCATCAATTGACGTAACTGACTTTAAAAAGAACTAGATGTTTCCACTTCAGGTAAGGACCATAGTCTCACATGTGTGGTATGAGGAAGTGAAAGGGTCCGTGGGACCAGGCAAAAGGCTTTCCTCAGGAGCCTCCAAGCCTTGCATATCTCTGCTCTCCTCACAGAGTCAGCAGAGCTCTGAGAGTGAAGTCCATCTGAGGCTTTTCAGGAATACAGCTACTGTGTGAAGTAAGTGTCTCATCATCTTTGGGATTATTGTGTGTGAGTGTGTGTGTGTGTGTCTGGGGTGGTGTGTGTATGTGTGGTAGTGTCTTGGGGTGGGGTTTGTGTGTGTGTGTGTGTCAGTGTCTGGGGGTGGTGTGTGTGTGTGCGTGGGTAGCTGAGGTATCAAATGAATGAAGCTCCTGATAAAGCCATGCTGTCTGCTAGTAAGCTTTGCTGTTATCCCTTGCTGTCATTTACAGGTGCCAGCACTTATTCTTAGCTGCTGTCCCCATGTGGGTCACTACTTCTCAAAAGCAATGTGTTTACATCAGTGACTAGATGACATATCCCCCACAGAGCCTGGATTTCTCTGAGCCCGTAAGTCTCCTTGATCGGAATCATAGGTTTTGTTTGTTGGGGAAAGGATTGTATGTTTTATTCTGAACCAGTAAACATTTCCCAGACCTGAAGGAACAGAGCAGCTCAAGAAGTACAAGTGACACCAATGGCTTTGCTGCCCAAGAGCAGGGCTTCAGAGCCTGCTTGTGATTGAACTATGTCTGAACAGTGGGGTGGGCTTTATCCCCACCCACCTCCATGCTGGGGTTTTGTCTGGCTTGAGCTTACACAGGCCTTGTGCGTGCTGTCACACTGCTCTGAGTTCATATGTATAGTTTCCCTGCTGTCTTATAGTCACCAACTGTCTTCTGCTTGACCACTCTTTCTGTCACCTCTTCCTCAACGATCCCTGGGCCTTGAGAGAGAGCAGTGTGGTGTAGATGTTCCTGAATTATCAGGGGCTGCAATTTGAACTTTTTGAACAACTTGAAATATATGAGACAGTGGAAATATCTTAAAAATCAACCGAGAGTTATTTTGACATCTATAAAACAAATGGTCTAGCAGAGAAAAGATTTTTTTTTACAGAGAAACATCTGAACCTCTCCCGTAGCTTATAAGAATATGGAAACAATGGACCTAAAGAATTAAAAATTTCCTAAGACTCTGTGCTGGGGGAAGGAGTGGTTTGGAGCCCCAGTGCCAGCTAGAGAGAAAGTTGTCTCCCAGTTTGGACCACCTTGCTGGACAGACTGGTGCCAAGGCCAAGTTGCATGTATATTTCTTGCTCTCTGTTGAAACTGAAATTCCTAGGGGTCACTCACACCCATGTCTGAGCCCTGTGACTCTCCACCAACTCGTTTAAAACATGCCTTGATTTACAACTTATTTGTTTGATATTATGAAATTAATACCATGTTGGATATAGTTTTGGGGATGACCTGAAGCCCTGTTTCTGAACCATTGTCACGTTTGACTCCAGAATAAATTATTGCTTATTCCTTCTTAGGTTAGAGCTATGTTTCAGTGTCAACACACCCTAACAACTCTGGGGACATTGCTGTGGTTGAGCATATCCTCTCAGCATGGTCCTCACTGGTACAACAGCATTGTCTTACAGACATATGCAAAGGATGGGTCCTAAGTAAATAATTATAAACAAACAAGGCAAGATGTCCAATAGAGACAAACCCAAAGCCCTCAATTTATCTCCTTCAATCTTTCTCCTCAAGCATATGGCTGTGGACATCAGGAGTGTTAACACAACTGGATGGTTACATCATCAGTCCTTCAGCTATAAGGGATGTAAGTGTCTAGGTTCTTGTTGCTCTCTGTTGAGTGGGGGCTGAACTGGAGTTTCGGAATGGAAAGGGCCTGACAAGCTATCTGTCGGCTCCTCAGTGGGGCCAGGCTGTCTTCCTCTCAGACCTCCTGCAGCTAGGTAACTAAAACCTTGGGAAGGGCTTCTGTACACAAGACTGCAGTGGGGAGAAGGGGCGGTTTCAAGTGAACCTCAGTTACAATTTCACCTTCTTAGGTCAACCCAGAAATCAAAGGGTGGAAAGCAGAAGTGACCAAGAGTAAAGGGAGTTCTGATTACCATGTGACCGATCTGGACAAGTGTCATTTCACGATCAATGACTTTCATGTTGGACATTGCAGAGAAATCACAGCCGGTTCATGCGTGGCCTGTTTGTTCATGTGTGTGCCTTCATAGACAGAGGGCTTCCAATGTAAGAGATGGCTGGTTTCAAATGCATAGGAGGCCAGGAGTTTTGGAGCCACTTCACACAGGAAATGGCCTTCTTGAGGATCCACAGCTGTGGGCAGGGCTAGCATTTACACTTTGTGCTTTGTCTAGGTCTCTTGTCTCTGTGCCTCTGTTCTGTTGAGGTCCAGGTTCCATAGTACCTTAGCACCTCCCTGGATTGGGTCAGAAAGGGCAAATCCGAAGAAATGAAATCTGCCTCTTTCCATTTGGCAGTTTGCAAAAGTCTACTAAAATGAAATTGCCTGATATTACTTCTCTAGACCACGGGCAAACAGCCAGAAGGGGAAGATCTGATTATCTCCTAAACTCTGCCTTGCCCTCTCCCTTGCTGGCCAGTTTTCTGTGATTCAGCCATCCCTCTCCTCCTTTCCAGACCCTTCTCTCATACCCCTGCAGCTTGGTCTCTGCAGCTTCGTGATGTCACTAAGCCTATCCTTGAAGCTACACTCTTTCTAAGCTTCTCACCTTGCTCCCTTTGCTCTCTGAGTTAGTCCATTCACTCAGGAAACTGTGTAACCCATTATCCGACATCCAGGGCTCCTCTGTGCAGCCTCAGCAAAGGGCACAAACCAAGAATTCTTGTGGTGGTTTCCATGTTAGGGAGGGCTGAACTGTACATATCTGGGCACTCTGAGGTCTCAGAAAGAGCTGTCAGCACTTTCCAATCTATCAGGATTTATTTATTTATTTTTTTTTATGATCTCAGCTTTGAACTTAATATGGATGAAGTGACAAAATTGGTTTCAAGTCTCATAGGAACCTTGACCTTTAGTGTGAGGAGTTCACTGAGCCAATATATTGAGCCTTTCCATTTCTATATTTGGAAAGAGGATTTCCCAAGGCAGTAGGTAAGTGATGGGGGGGGGGGTCCTCTAGTTTGTACTTAGCTGTGGTAACCACTCTATAGACATCTGGTAGCAGTGGCAACCATGTAGCCATGGGTGGGTAGTAAGGGCTTCTCTCTGCAGTCTCAGGAGACTATGTAGTTGAGCTGGGTTCTGCAGCTGACTGGCTGTCTTCTGGCTGGCTGTTAGTGTCTGAGTTCTTTATAGCTTGGAAGTTCATTCCCTGGGCCTTGTCTATCTGTGATCAAAGAGATCTTGGGAGCCCTTTTGGTAATTGAGTGTTGAGGGACGACTGAACTTTTAGGATCATGCTTCACTCCCTAGTTCTGGGTTTCCACCGTGCCATGTTCCTTACATGTTTGGGTTGTGGTAAATCTCCTAATTAAAGATAAGAGACCGTGTAGACAGTGCAAATTCCATGATAGTTGGATTTCAAATGTTTTTCTCCATTGATTAAAATGGCATTGGATGCATATCTGTATTTATGCACTTGACATTACATTCACCATTTCCTTTAGTTCTCTTTCCCTTAGTTTTGTAGTCTGTGACTGTCTGAGAAGGAACCTGACTGAGCTCAGCCTTTCCTAAGGAAGCTCATTAGGGATGGTGTCCTACAGAGATACCCACGACACTGGGCAGCACACACCAGGGCTGGTGCCCTGTACACATAGTCTCCATTTGTTCATTAGAATAAGACAAAGTCTCCCTGAACACCATTCTCTCCCATCAGATTGGTTGTCTTATGACATCTATTCATGAAGCAGGACTCCACAGGTCACGAGCAGTCACCTGACATCACTCATGCCCCACAGTAAGTATAGCTCTGGATCCAGTGCATTCAGGGCTATCACAGTCATTTCTCTCCCCTTTGATCATTTACTGGAGTGATGTCTGCCTTCAGTGGTTTTTGTTTGGAAACAGTCATCAGTGGGCAGAATTAACCTTGCTCCTTCTGCTCTCCATGTGGGTCAGTTCTCTCAGGCACTGTTAGGGTTCTCTGTCTGGAGCATTGCTTCAGGCCTCCCGTCTGCACTGGGCTATGCCGACACTTTCATAGCAATCTGGTAAGGTTGGCTTATGTGACTCTTCTAGCTAGGTCAGGGGGAAGAGCCTGCAAAACAACCTCTCAGGAACTTGCTCTTCCCAGGTCCCTGCTGAGCACACAGGGTCCACAAGGTGGCGCATGAGCTGCAGCTAAGGATGATGTCTGTGGAAACTCGGGTTTTCACACAGGGAAGCCAGAGAGTCTATCAGGCGCCTTTCTTGCACCTCATGGCTCCATGCTTAAATATTTCCATCTTATATCTGTCCCTAGGTTTTCTCTTGTAAAATCAGGCTCCATTTTCTGCGGCTTCTCTAATAAAGCACATGGCACTTGTTTAAATTCTTGACGACTTGATTTCATTCCTCGGACTCCAGCAGGCACTGAATTTGATTTTAAAGCCCCACTATCTTAAAGTGATATTCTATAGTGTTTGGAAAAATCTCATGCTCAACAAAGGATTGTGTCTAGACCACATAGGGAGCTCTCAAAACTAGAAATATATAATCCTTCTGGTGGAAGGACTAAAGCATGGCCTTACATGTGACCTTATGTAAAAGACATTTAAGTGACTTATAGATCTGCAGATGAGATGATTACAGGAGGGAGGAACAGTGGCTGTCAAGCAGTGGTGGTGGGAGGCAGGGATGTGGCTACACAAAGGTAGCATCAGGGCACCTTGTAATGTTGGCAAAGTTAAACATTAACTTCAGGTAGTTACTGTATGGAGTTACATTTAAAAATGTTCTGGAGATGTAAAACTATGCACAGCTGAGCTTATGCAGGGATATCTGAACACACCCTGGGTATTTCACCAGCACCCAATCCTGCTGTTGATGTGGAGTGTTTAAATAAGATGCTACCACTGGGGAAATGGGGGGCAGGGGGGACTGATGCATTGGCTTCCTCTGTAAAGGTTTGGCAACTTCCTGTGAAGTTTTTTGTAATTTGAAAATGTTTAACTACAGAAGTTGTGTGTGTGTGTGTGCATGTATGTGTATATGTGTGTATGTATGTATGTGTATGTGTATCTGTATGTGCATATATATGTGTGTGTACTTATGTGTGTATGTGTGTGTATATGCATGTGTGTGTATGTGTGTTTATGTATCTGTATGTACATATATATGTGTGTGTATGTATATATGTGTGTGTGTATGTATCTGTATGTACATATATATGTGTGTGTGTGTATATATATGTATGTGTGTGTGTATGTATCTGTATGTACATATATATGTGTGTGTATGTATATATGTGTGTGTGTGTATGTATCTGTATGTACATATATATGTGTGTGTATGTGTGGGTGGATAGATGATCACACATATGCAGGTTGTTGTATGTAGAAGCCCAAGGCTGAAGTCCAGTGCCTTCTTTGATCTTTCTCTAACTTTGTTTTTCAGAAAGTACCTCTTATTGAACCTGGAGCTCATAGATTCAGCTAGACTGGCCAGCCAATGGACTCAGACATGCTCGTCTCTCCATACTTTCAGTTCTGTGTTTACAGATGCATGTTGCAGTATCCAGCTTTTAAGTGGGCTCTGGGAGCCCAGACTCAGGTCCTTGTGCTAACATGGCAAACACATTACTCGGTGATCCATCCTACCAGGGCTACGAATCATTTTAAAGGTGTGTGTACTTAAAATAGACAGCATGAGGCTCTGGTACACACAGTGAAAGATGACAACAGTGAACCTTTTAATGTCTCCATCGCTCACATGGCTGTGTGTGTGTGTGTGTGTGTGTGTGTGTGTGTGTACCCAAAGCCTACTTTCTGAGCACATTTCAATATACTGTACTGTTAGCTATAGCTCTCATTAGATGTCTAGACTTATTCATTTCACATAACTGAATTCTGTATCCTTTGACTGGAGAAAAATTGCACTCTAAAATGTGCTGGGGATGAAAGAGAGTTAAGAAAAAGGCTTATAACAGATTATGGTGAGAAGGGCACTAGGCTGGACCTACCATGGCTGGGTTCAAAGTCTGATGTGTCCATGACAGGGGAATGGTCCTGATCAATGCACTTGAGACCTATGGATTTTAATTGCCTGTTGATACCATGCGGGTTATAGCTATGAGAATTTTAACTTTTTACAAGGGGACTCAGTGGACTCAAGGGGCTGTTACCAGGCAAAACACTCTTTACAGCCTGGGGCATGGTCACATCATGTGGTGTTTGCTTCCACTGCAGCTGACAGCAATTAAATATTTCTAGCTAGCAAAAATGGGAGGGGGTATCACGAGGTTCCGTCTGACAAACAAGAAACACATATCTGAGATTACCAGTAAGCCTCATGACATGTTGTAAATGTGTATTGGAAGATCACACAGTAACCTCTAAGTACATACAATCTAAGTTAAAGCAAATATAGGTGGGCTGCAGAGGACTCAGTCAGGAAAATGTGTAAAATGAGAATTGGAGTTTGGACCTCCAGTGCATATGTAAGCAGACAGCTGTGGCAGTACATGACTGTAATCCTGGTACTTGGGAGGTAGAGGCAGGAGGATCCCTGGGGCTCCCTGGCTGGCCAGTCTAGCTGAATCAGTGAGCTGAAAGCTCATGGAGAGACCCAATTTTCAGGGAATAAGATAGAAAGTAGAGGAAGATACACAAAGTCCTACACTGCAAGTGCCCCCGCGAGCGTCTACACACACACACACACACACACACACACACACACACACACCCTCACTATTTAGGAAGACACCTGAGGTTGACCTTTGACCTCCATGTTCATGTGTATCCATGAATACATACACATGTGTACTGCCCCATGCATGCATGACACAAATATATGTTATGTGCTGGTTACTTTTTGTCAACTTGACATAAACTAGAGTTACTTAGAAGAGGGAACCTCAACTGAAGAATTGCCTCCATCAGATTGGCCTGTAGGCAAGTCTGTGGGGCCTTTTATTGATTAATGATTGATATGGAATGGGCCTAGTCCACTCTGAGTGGTGTCAGCCCTAGGCTGGTGGTCCTGGGTTGCATAAGAAAGCAGACTGAGCAAGCCATAGGGAGCAAGCCAGTAAGCAGTACTCCTTCATGGCCTGTGCTTTAATTCCTGCCTCTAAGATCCTGCCTTGAGGTCCTGCCATGGCTTCTGTTTACGATGAAGCTGTTACATACATATGTTATGTATAAACTGAAATATCCCCTCTCTTCCTATGTGGCTTTTAGTAAGAGTCTGTCACAGGGACGAGAACAACTAGGATGAAATTGTCATCATGTGAACCTGTGTTCACATATGGAAATACTGCTTATTTTCACATAAATTTGGCCATGTTTTTAGGCTTTATACCAGACCATTTGGAAGCCCTTTGTGTGTGTGTGTGTGTGTGTGTGTGTGTGTGTGTGTAGGCGAGGGCTCAGTACACAAGTACAAACATTCTACATGTGAGTTACACCCAACCACACACAGGCTTATTCTTTTCATAGCAACTTGTTTACATGGGAAAACTAAGAGAATATCTCAGCACCTTCAGGAAAGCTTCCTTTCTAAGGAGAGGAGAATGAGAATGCTCAAACTTGTTATGAAGTCTTCCCATCCAATCTCTATCACTGGGAAGTTTGTTCTCAGTGTCCATTATAGAAAGCTAAACTGATCAACAGACTTGGGTTCTGAGTTAGGAAACCCCTCTCCCTCATCCCTCTACCAGTTGAATTTTGTATTTTCAAGACTGGAGTGTTGTGGTGACTCTAAGATAATCCTGTTGCTATTTATTTATATTTATTTATGAGACAGGGTTTCTCTGTGTAGTTCTGGCTGGCCAAGAACTAACTCTGTCGACCAGGCTGGCCTCGAACTCAGAAATCTATCTGCCTGCCTCAGCCTTCCCAGTGCTGGAATTAAAGGTGTGCACCACCAAGTCAAGCTCTTGTTATGTTTTGCATTCAGCTGCCTTTCTAAACTGAGCCATGAAACATTTTCCTTTTCTATTGAAAACACTTGCAGGCTGTAAAAGATAGAAACTCAGGGACTGCAAAGCTAGTGATTGGTCCACTCTCCTCTGCTCTCACCCCCCATGTGTCCACTCTCCTCTGCTCTCACCCCCCATGTGTCCACTCCTCTTTCTCTCACCCCCCAGGATCACTCTCTCTGCTCTCACCCCCATTGTCCTCTGCCTCACCCCATGGGTCCACTCTCCTCTGCTCTCACCCCCCATATGTCCACTCTCCTCTGCTCTCACCCCCCCCATGGATCCACTCTCCTCTGCTCTCACACCCCATGTGTCCACTCTCTCTGCTCTCACCCCCCCATGGATCCACTCTCCTCTGCTCTCACCCCCATGTGTCCACTCTCCTCTGCTCTCACCCCCCATGTGTCCACTCTCCTCTGCTCTCACCCCCCTTTTGTCCACTCTCCTCTGCTCTCACCTACATCTTCTAGCCTCTCCTCCTTTCTCCATGCCCATTTACATGTACTTTTAGCTCTTCAATCTCAACAGAGTCCTACCTCCAACGCTACAGAAATGCATGCACATTTGCAGGTTATTTACCCTCTGAGCTGACAGAATCCCCTATTGGATGGAGGTTATGCCACCCACTAATTATTCACATGATATGAAAAAATAAATAACCAAAGCTCGTTAGCAGGGATGCCATTAGCTAGTTTTCTTACTTCTAGGCATTTCCTTGATGCTTAAGTAGCATTGGATCTGACTCACTGGGGGTTTTGAGGGTTTTCCATTTAGGAGCCACTTCCTTTTTTCTTGCTATGTTTTACCAGGTGTCTTAGGATTTCATACAATGCATTTTGATAACATCCTTTCTCACATTCCCCCTAACTCTTCGCAGATCTGCCCCCATCTTCTTACCCTCCCCACACTTGGACCTCTTCTTTATTTCCTAGCCACTGATTCCATTTTGCTGTCCATACCTGTACTTCTCTGTGTGAGGCTGTCCACTGTAGTGTGAACCGCCTTCCAGGACCACTGGCTGCTTCTTGGCTGAGTGATTTTTGCAGCTGGGGCAGAGGGCAGGAGACATAGAAGCCGAGGTTCCCAGGATTTGTAAAAGAGCCCACATTTTATAGTTGAATTTGTAAGAAGTGGGTTCTAGAAGAACAGTGGGTCTTATGCACTGCTTCTCTTGACATCAATAATTTGGGTTCTTAATTAAGCTTTCTGGCTGATGTTCTGGCCTTTATGTTCATCTAGCTGAGAGATTGTAAAGCAGCATCTCATATCCACTGGCTCCATTTCACAGTTGTGCCTGAACTGGGAGAATTCCTAGTTCAGACCAACTAAACTCTAAACCAACTGAAAATGGAAGTAAAACACAAGCTTAGGAGATGTTAAAATTTAGAAATAAGCTGCTTAACCATGGATGTCAAAGGAAGAGGTTTGTCCTAACTATGCCGAGAACGTCCTTTCTTCCCTCTATTCTTGCCTCACACACACCGGGTTCTTTTGAGCTCAGCTTCTTAAGATGTGGGTTAGGATTCAGTAGATATGGCAGAACTGAGTGTCAAGGTTGTAAAAAAATTTGGCAACATATTTCTGAACACACAATAGTTAAAATTTATCCATGATAGAATGGATAACGGACTTGCAGTGTTTTCAGCAGTGTTGTATGGTGTGTACGGCATGACTTCACTGCATGTGTGGTACGGAACACATACCATGTGCACTTCATACTGCACATGCTAACTCATTCTGCAACCATCCAGTACCACCCAAAACACGTCTGCTCAGATTCTAGATTACTGAAGTTATGAACTGCAGGATTTTTACTGAATGCGGGAAGTGTTTTCTACTCTTATAAAAACAATCTTTTAATTCAGAGCTTTTGTGTGTGCACACATACATACATGCTATCTATCTGTCTATCTATCTATCTATCTATCTATCTATCTATCTATCTATCTATCTATCATCTCTCCATCTATTTCTCTTTCTATATGTAATCGGATGAATTGATTTAGTGTTGCTAATATGTATATGTGTTTCGGGATGATTATTTGGGTTGAATACCATAAAGATTGTAAGAGCTCGACAACCATGCCATCTTCTGTGAAGTAATGCCTTCTATACATGAAATCAGAATAATATGGTCACTGAAACAAGACCTGCCCAATGACAAACAGCTGCTATTCCAATGTGGATGGGGGAAATCTCACAAGGCCCCACCCCTAGATGAAGAGCCACAGGCAATGTCTACTGAGAGAGGAAGAGTCAGATTCATCTCGGATGAGCACCCTGATTAATTCCATTTGAATGAATGGTTTTTGAGGATGGGCTTTGAGGGTGAGCCTTCAGCTGTGCTGTAAGGAGCAGATGTACGTCTCCTTGTGGGTGGTGGACATGCTCATTTCTTGAACTTTACTTCGAGGGACTTATGTCATCTTCTAAGCATGCATGTGGCATCATGTTTTTGATATTGGAGAAGTGTTTACATCTCTGTCCCAAGGTGTCCTCGAGGGTATCTTTGTAAGCCAGCTGTTTATTCTGCCTAGGGTGATAGTTGTACTTCCCAGACTCTCTTGGCTTCTTCAGTGGGTACTCCAGTGCAAGTGAGGAGGGTGCAGCTAGCCAGGACCAGCAGCTAGCTAGGGACTGTGCTTCACACTGTGCATCAGGCAGCCTATTTTGTATGCCTGACTCTGTCCTGGCAGCCCCGTGGGTTCATTCTGTTCCTTCAGACTTCTCATGCCTGCTGCTGGGAGTGGCACCTGCCATTGCTGTGACATGGGTGTCCTCATGACTTTGTCCAATACGCTGTGTACCGGTATAGACAGTTCCCATATTAATTTCCCTGTGTTTGAAATCCTGGCCCAGTTTCTCTTTCTGACCCTGACTGATGATGCTCATCTTGTTTCTCAGCAATTCTTCTATTGATTAAAAGATAACTGTGCTCCAGAGGACAGAGGGAAGGGAGGGCTAGCTCGAGGGCAGATGACAGGCACTAAAACACAGCTACGTGGGAGGAATGTGTGCTAGTGGTCTACAGCTCAACAGAGCTAACCCAGTCATGGCTTTCTATCATATCTTTTATAACCAGAAGAGAGGCAGCTGAAGGCTCCCAACTCAGATGATAGATGCTTGAGCATACAGGGATGCTCATTGCCTTGAGGATACAGGGATGCTGGTTGCCTTGACTTACTGCACCTCCAGTTAATTGTCTACTTTTTGAGTTTTTCATAAACAGTGCTACTTCTGCGTGGTGGACATTGTTGAAAGCTGGAGAGTGAAAGGTCTAAAGAGAAGTGAGAGGATTCATTATGTGTTGTCTTGAAATTTGTGACTGCCAAATGTATGAGAGGTGTCCTTCCTGCCCCGAAGAAGTCGACACCAGTGTAGAAACAGTGCTTCTGGAAGTGCCTAAATGCCCGATTCTTGGCTGATATGAGTTCTGTCCATAATAGTGGTAGCAGGCAAGGAGTTAAACTTGAGCCTTCTGTATTTTACATCACCATCCCTCGTGGTGCCTGGCCAGGAGTGCAGGGCTGCTCTGAAGCAGAGAGCTGAGTGATGCCCCCATTGCCCTCTCGAGCATTTGTGTAATAAGATTCCTTTAGATTCTTGGAAGGAGCAGATTTGGTATCATTGTTGAGCCTTTCCAGGAGCCTAAGTCAGGTTTTCAAAGTGGAAGAAAATGGCCCTGACTTGAGATAGCATTGACTGAATCAGAATGCCAAGTACTGCCGGAGCCTCCACCATGTCTTGCCTACACCAGGAGTTTCTGATAGGAACGATTTTAGAAATTGGATTAGGAAGGTCCTCATCAGATACTGCTCTGTGCCTGAGCGATGGTTCTTTAGGCAAAGCACAGTGTGGCCTCCACTTAAGCCCTGCAATGGCCTCATACAATTTGATGGATCGTTTAGCATTTATCAGCCTCTGCAGCTCCATGCCCAGAAGTGACATTTCCCTGGAATCAAAGTCTTTAAAAGCTTGCAGGAGCACTAGATGAGATGGGCGGGTGATTTATTGGGCTGCTAGGCGATTCGAAGTTTCTTTGACTGTGGCACAAATGCCGCTTAGTGCCCCGGATGATGATAAATGATGCTCTCATAGAGTGTGACCTCAGAGAAGGTGTGTCTCATTGTGGTGAGCCAGACAATTTCCTCAGTATAGAATAAAGTTCCCAGCATTTTCTTCTCTGAAGGGAAGTCATGGATCCTTTGAGGATTAATGAAATATAAAACTATAGATCCTTTTACTAGAAAAGTGTTTGTGGGCTGGGGTGATGTCAGTCAACAATGTGACTCCCACAAAATCATGAATACCCAAGTCCACATCTCTAGCATCCATGCAAAAGCTGGATACACATGTCTGTATCCCCCAGCTTTATCTGAGAAGCCCATTAGCCAGCCTACCTAAGTCAAGTAATGTACTTTATGGTTTCAGGGAGAAACCATAATGGAGGGTGATCAAGAGGATAGTGGACTTTGATTTGTGGTCTTCAAACACATTATACATATGTGTATGTACACCAGCACATACCACACATATACACCAACACACACACACACACACACACACACACACACACAATTGTTATAATTGTGGGCTATAGGCTTTGTAGGACTTGTGGGCTGCAGTGATGATTCGAAAAATAGATTACATCCTGCTGATAGATGCTGGAGGAACTACTAGACACTCTCACACACCGGTAGTTGGCTTTCTAGGGTGTGTTCTGTGTATGGCAGAAAGCTGCTCATGGCAGTGTTGGTTACAGCCAGTCAGTGTGTGCTCAGGCAAAGCCTCCTCAGTGCTATAGTGCTTCTATTGTATGCACTTGGTTAGTGTGTGTGTGTAGTTTGAGAGTGCGTGCAAGTGTGCACATGCGTGTGCACATGCATGTGTACATGGCATATGTGTGGAGGTCAGATGACAACTTGTGGAGTTGCTTCTTTTCTTTCCATTCCCAATTCTGGTTGTCAGGTTTGATGGCAGCACTTTTCCCTTAAGTCCCGGTGTCAGCCCCCAAGGGGTAGTGGTTTTGCAGATGTGATGCTTTGCAGATGTTTGGATGTGATGCTATCTGACATTTTTTTTTTTAACATTTCATTTCAGACATGTCTTATGGTTTGCCCCCCTCCCACAGTCTAGAAACCTTGCAAACTCACCAGCAGCTTC
Source organism: Mastomys natalensis (assembly GCA_021653895.1). Classification (NCBI taxonomy): domain Eukaryota; kingdom Metazoa; phylum Chordata; class Mammalia; order Rodentia; family Muridae; genus Mastomys; species Mastomys natalensis. The sequence continues at coordinate 470,671 of JAJTUV010000969.1, forward strand.
ATCTTTTCAAACCTCGTGTTTCTGTTCTTCTGTGTTACCCTGCAGTATCTCACATAGTTGACTGCTCCGTCTGTGACATCTCCTTATCCCACCCCTTCTGTGCTCTGCCGCTTCCTTTGCTGGCTCCTTCTCATCCCACATCATAACCGTTCTGTGTCCTGGAGCGTCAACCTCTGACCTTCACTTCCTCTCGCTCAGCCCTTAATCTCCACATGACTCTGTCAGTTTTGTTGCTTTCAGGGTCTCCTGGATACTGGGGTCTCCAATGCTGACCAGCATGGTGAGATCTGTTCCATGCATCCAGACACTTTCTGTGGATGTATAGTTGGGTAAATGAGCATTTGCGTACGAATGAAGCTCACGATTGCCATAAGTCCACACCCCCAGCCCCCAGGTGAGCCTGCAGGAACAGCACCTTGAAGTTTAGGAGGAGAGGAGCACAGTGCTTAGGTGAACATTTGTAAAACATCCTTTGTGCTTTTTATAGCTTATCTTATCTTGGCAACCAAGCCCATCTAACAACGCACTCAGATTTCTAGCTTCTGAACCTGTAAGATTTCTCTGTCTCTCTCCACATGCTTTACAGTGGACCAATGCAACTACACTTCTCACATAGGCAACCACAGTAGTTTCTCTGCTACTCTTCTGGGCTCTTCTGTGAAATATCAGAAGAAATATCCTGTTTGTGGTTGGAGATGTGAGCCCTAGAAGAAATATTTGCAGCAACTAAGGTGACTCCATACACAGTCATATCACATGCTACAAGTTTCTTTCCAAAACCAGGGCCTTCTACTGTTAGAATAAAGAAAAACAGAAAGCTTCCTTCTATATCTCTGTGTCTCTCCATCTGTGTGTGTGTGTGCGTGCATGCAAATTGAGGCCAGAGGTCAAAGTATGGTGTCTTCCTCAACTTCTCTTCTCCTCACCTTTTAGGACAAAGTCAATCACTGAACTTGTTGCTTCCTGATTTTAGCAAGTCCCTGGGATCCTCCTGATTCAGTTTCCCCAGTCCTGGGATTATAGATTGTTGTTACCATGCCTGCTTATTTATGTAAGTGCTGGGGATCAAACTCAGCCAATGTGCTTGCACTCTTGTGGATGGCATCTCCCCAGTTTGCTATCTCATGCCCTCAGATTCTGTACTTGATCATACCTAAGCCCACTTAGTGGCTGTGGTGGTTTGAATGATTATGTCTCCCACAGCCTTGAAGAGTTAAATGCATGGCTCTTGGTTGGCAGCACTGCTTGGAGAGGCTTGGGGCCTTGTTGGAGGGAGTGTGTCACTGGAAATGAGCTCTGAGGGTTTAAAGACTAGTGCCATTTTAAGTTTGAGCTCTCTCTGTTTCCTGTCTGTGATTGGAGATGTGAGTCCCTCGCAGTTCCTGCTGCCAAGTCTGCGATCTGCTGCCATGATTGCCCGCCATGATGGACTTTTAATGCTCTGAAGCAGAGAAAGTTAACTCTGTTCTGACATTTTATCTTAGCCATAGAAAAGTAACTCACACAATGGCTGGCTTTCTACTTTTAAAAACATGTACAGTTTAACTCCTTTGAGCTGAGAAGAATTCCAGAAATTACAAGACAAATTACTTTTCACATGCATGCTAACTTAGCTCTCTGGTCAGGTCAGATGTAAGCTTTTTTGGGAACAGGGAACCAATTAATGCTGCCTCCAGCATTTCCCCCTCCTCTACCTCCTTACCTTCTGCTTTATTGGGTCTCTGGAGTAACTTGCACTAATCCTCCAGCTCCTTTCAGGCTGTGTCAAGTGCTGGGAGGTCAGAGGGAGTTGGATGTAGGGCAGCTTCTCTCTTGGTTTAGAACTGTGAGCCAGGTGGAAGGAAAGAAGGAAGGAAGAACTTGTAGCCATAAAGAGAGGGAGGGGAGGGGAGAGGGGGAGGAGAGGGGGAGGGGGATGTGCCAAAGCAGATTTCCAATTTAGGCAGAAATGTATTGTTCTAACACATTTTGAAAACTATGGCAAGCTAACTTCATTGATATTGGGTTAGTAATTGACAAAATAGTGTCTTAGTTGCTTGCAAGAATAAATATCATTTCCCAAAGTGCTTAGCTGTCTCCCAGACTGTAACCAGGAGAATTAAACTTAATTGAAAATAATGATATTCCTAACTCGAATGGACAACACACAAGATAAACCGTCACCTATTGCCTTTGCCCTGATAGATAGCTTCCCTTCAGTTTTGTCTGATACACAGTAGACTGGCAAGTCAAAGAACATTAGAGAAAAAAAAATCCTTGCTGTTTCAGGTTCCCCACTCAGCTTTCACATAGCCATTAAAACAAGGTGTGTGGCTTGGCCCCGGGTGGTGCCATGCTCAAGACTGGAGACAGACTTTGCTTCATCTTTGCTACAAAGCTTTGTCTGATGTCAACAGAAAGCACACGCCTGCTAGGTGATGGCCCAGAGCTTCTTTGCTGTGCAAGTGCAGTGAACCTCCAGGCAGGAACTATGCACAAAGCTCTGAATGTAGGAAGGAAGACTAAACACATCTTGTAAATTCTAAGTTGTAGACTCCCAAGGGAGCTGACATCAATTCATTTTCAGCAGAAGTAAGATATTTCTACCTTGATTAGCAGTCTTAAAGGGCTAGTGGGAACGAGTGCCATAGTGATAGTTAAAATATCAAAATGCAAAGATAAAGTTCATAAATAGGATAAAATATAGAAACATATATAATACATAAACTATATTTAAAATGTGTGTAAAATACAGAGCTTCTTTTCTCTTCAATCTTCAGAGGAACTTGAGGCAAATGTGAGATTTTTCTTGCTTTGAAGACAATGAAAATCATGCTGGGAGACTGCATCCAGGGCCTTCCCCAGACCCATATGGTTTCTTGTGTAAAATAAACACATAGTAAAGTGTATTGGCTGGTTTTGTGTGTCAACTTGACACAAGCTAGAGTCATCAGAAAGGAAGGAGCCTCAGTTGAGAAAATGCCCTCATGAGATCCAGCTGTAAGACATTTTCTCAAATAGCAATCAGTGGGGAGAGACTGGGCAGCCCTTGGTGGGTGGTGTCATCCCTGGGCTAGTGGTCCTAGGGTTCTGTAAGAAGTCAGGCTGGACAAGCCAGGGCAAGCAACATCTCTCTAGCCCTGGCATTTTATTCTTTTTGATATAATCCTAAGTGGAGCTATTTTTATTACTTCTTCATATCATTCCTGTTAGTGTGTACAAATGCAACTGATTTTTATGTGTCAAACAGCCCCTGATAAAAACCCTTAACAAAGCAAGAATAGATAGAAACTATCTCAACATAACAACAACAAATCCCACATAGATAAAGTCTCCAACAAGCATTAGCCAGTGTCAAAGACTGAAATTAGAATTTACATGTTAGCCTGGCTTATGTTCATTAGTCTTATGTTCATTGATGTGGGGAGACCCAGCCCACTGTTGGTGGTGCCATTTCCTGGGTTTGGGTCATAGAGTGTGTAAGAGAGGAGGAAGTGAGCTGAGTAATAGGAATGAATGCATACATGATTTTCTTTGATCTTGACTGTGGATGTTTTAAGTTCCTACTGCCTTCTATGTTTGCTTGTTCTATTACTGAGGTTGAATTAAAGTTGATCATTATATGAATTGCTTATTTTCTTCTTCAATTCTGTCAGTTTTTGATGTGTGTATTTAGATGGTCTCTTATTAGGCATATAGATAATTACAGTTATATCTTCTTGATATATTTAACAAAGACTTGAAATATTTTTGTTTGGTATCAACATAGCCACTTCTGCTTTTATTGGTTACTAATTTCACAGAATACCTTTTTCTAACTTGTGCTTTGATTTGAAAGTGAATTTCTTGTAGACAGTTGGGTCATGTGGTTTTATCTACTCTGTAGATCCTTGTTTTTTGATTGGAGCATTTCATCAACTATATCTCAAGTAATTATTCATAAGGAAGGCCTTAAATTTTTTATTTTCCAATTTGTTTTTTATATGTCTATAAGTTTTTGTTGCTTGCATCTTGCATTTCTGTCTTCTTTTGGTTTTAGCTCATTTTTTTTGGTAGTAAAATGTTGACATACTTTATCATTTTCTTTTGTGTATATTCTATAGCTATTTTCTTTGTAGTTGCCATGGAGATTAGATTTAGTATCCAAAGTCTTAACAGACTAATTTGAATTTATGGTAGTTTAGCTTCACTGCTATGCAGATGATTTGCCCCTTTACAAGTCCATCTCATGTCTTTCAAGTTTGTTCACACCACAGAATTATATCCTTAGGTATCAGGTCTTTGAAAACATAATCCTTTTAAATGTTCCAGTGTTACAAGTTATACAGAAAACACAGTGTAAAGTTCCAAACCAAAATTACAATAATGATAGCTTTTAGACTAATCTTAAAAAATCCATTAGTGTCTTAAATCATGCATGAAACAAAAGTGAAGTTACCAACTATGGTTATTTAAATACCAGCCTTTGTGATTGCCCATGGACTTGCCTTTACTGAGGTCTTACTATCATCCTGCAGTTTTGAATTACTGTCTAGTATCTTTCTATCTCACCCAATAGGACTCTCTTGAGCATTTCTCATGAGACAGGCCTAGTTTCAAGAACTCACCAGTTCCTTCAGTCCTGGAACACTATAATCCAGCTGGCTTCAAACTTGTCCTGTTCTGTTTTAGCATGCTGAGTTCCCATTATGCCCACTTCTAATTCACCTTTGAAAAATGGTTTGGTTTTGATGTAGGAATTTGTTTAATCACATTTTTTTTTTTTTAATTCCAGGACTATGAACCAATCAGCCTGATACTCTTGGCTGCAAAATTTTCTGATGAGAAATCCAGTTTTAATCTTATTGAAAGTTGCTTCTATGTGTCAAGCTGCTTCTTTGTTTTTGAGACTCTCCAGCCCTCAGACATTTGATTATTGTATGACTTGGTGTGGGTTTCCTGAGTTCATCCTACTTAGAGTCTTTTGTTTTCTTACATACCTTGGAGGTTTATGTTCCTGCTACTCCTCAAATTAGAGATAATTTCAGTCATTATTTCTTTAAATATCTCTTTATGCCCCACCTTCTCTTTCTGGTATCTTGTAATACTTATCTCATTCCGTTCACGGTTTTTAAAATGTACTATTGGGTTTGTTTACTTATAGCTTTTTCTTTCTGTTCCTGATATTTAATAATTTCCACAATCTGATCTTCATGTTCCCCAATTCTTTTTCTCTTCACTCAGATCTGCTTTTGAATCTCTCAAGTGAATCTTTCAACCATCAGTTACTGCATTCTCAGCTCCAGACTTTCAGCTTTAGTTTCTTGTAGGTTAGTGTCTCTTTTAACATTTCTATTTCATCGCTATTTTTTTGATTTCTTGTGAGTCTTATCCTAGTTTCTCAAGCATCTTTAAGGAGTCATTTAAAAGTCTTTATCTAATAGATCTTCCATCAAATCCTTTTCAGACACAATATATATTAATTACTTTTTCATTTGACCATACCGTACTGATTTTTGCATGCTTTCTGACATTTTGTAAAAATTCAATACTTGTATCTAAAAACAGAATAGTTCTGGTACTCTATATCATCTCTTATCTATATCATCATACTATATCTATATCATCTATATTATGTCTACTATATCTATATCATCTTATCTCTATCATCTCTATCTCTATATCTTATCTCATCTATATCTATATCATCTATATCTACATCTATATATCTCTATCTCCTCTATTTCTATCTCTATATCATATATCTATATCTATATCATCTATATCATATCTATCTTTTCTATATTTACATCATCTATATATATATCATCTATATCTATCTATCTATATTTTATCATCTATATCTATACTATTCATCTATATCTATATAATCATATAATATGATTATTATTGCTGTAGTCTCTTTGTGCTCTAGGATCAGCCTGAAGTATAAACTTTAATTAACCTGAAGTATTTTATGAGACACAGTCATGATGTCTGATGACTTGCTGATTTTCTGTTCAGATACCAGTGCCTCTAACAGCATGGCAGGTAATAGTTAAAGTCTCTTCTATAGGTGGAGTGTTACATGTTCAAATACACACACAGAAAGGCTTTATCTTTAAACACACTAGGAATTTCCCTAAGATTTTAAGCTAAATTAATTCTAGTAATTTATTTGACCCAAAATGATATTAGATCACATGTTGGTTAATTGTCACTGTCAACTTGATACAACTGAATCACCTGGGAAGAGTGTTAATGATGGAATATTGAGATCAAGTTGGCCTGTGGGTATGTTATGGGGAATTATCTTGTTAATTGATGTAGAAAGACCCATTTCATGTGTACCATTCCATAGGTAGGGGACCCTGAGCAGTGTAAGAGAGGAGAAAGTTAGCTGAGAGCAAGTGAGCAGGTATAGAGTCATACACGCATTTTCTCTCTGCCCTTGATTGTGTTTGATTGTGTGTTTTTTTTTATTGTGGGGAAGTTTCTACTATAATTTTTCCCCACAATACTGTACTGTGTTCAGAATTATAACCTCAAATGTCTCTTTCTTTTCCAAGTTTTTTTTTTTTTTTTTTTTTTTTTGGGCGGGGGTGGGTGGGTCAGGCAGGGTTGCTTGTTACACAACAGAAATGAAACTATGATAGTTCACCTAAAAACTTGATTTACAGTGATGTTTGGCTGTTGCTAAGTATCACATGTGAACTCTAAGCTCAGAGACACAAACACCATGAAAGGAGCCTAAGATGAGAGATGTGGCAGTGGTTGCATGGCACCTGGCAGAAAAGCTTTAAGCCACCATGTGCTGAGTAGGTGAGGAGGACACCCATGAAGCTTTTCTGAGGGCCCTTTCTATATTCAAGTCTCTGGCAAATCCCCTACAATTATACAGCCTGTATGGAACTAATAGGTAATTGAAACACATTTTACTTAATCTTGCAGAGGAATTTGGATTGAAACAGGTAATTAATGTTTGATTTGAAGACAGCCTAGATGAGAACCTTGCCATTTCCACGTGGGCTACATTTTCTTCATTATGACCATTTAGAACTCTCTACTATTCAATTACTTTGATGAACTCTTTAGGTCAGAACAGAACAACCAAATGACTAGTCCTGTGACTTACACTTTATTATGATATTCACGAAACCCAACAAGGTATGAGTTGCATTTCTCAAGGTGATCGCTGTATTTCTACTTGAATTCAATTCAACTCAGACCTTCATTATTGAGTACCATCTAGGGGCCAGAAGACCGTGACCTCTATTTCAGACCTTGCACCTCCCTCTGTGCTAATGACTTGCTGTTCATGAAGCACTGGGTCTGTGAAGTTGGATAATGTCCTTGTTATTTCCTGGCATTATTGGATTAATCATACTTTAATTTCCTTGTATGTATGCAGGAAGAGGCTGCCATTACGCTGTTTTACATACAAACCTGCAGGAACAATGTCTATGCTAGACTAAAAGCAAGAAGATCAATTGGTATTACTTACTTTTCTGTTGCTGTGATAAAATACCATGGCCTAATATAACTTTTGGAAGAAAGGCTTTATTCTGACTTAAGGGAGAGAAAGAGAGAAAGAGGAGAGAGAGAGAGGAAAAGTAATGACGCAGGAGGCATGGCAGCAGGTGGCTGGAGCAGAAGCTAATCAGTCACATTTCAACCACATGCAGAAAACAAATTGAACTGGAAATGGGGTGAAGCTAAGAGCACTCAGAGACCTATTATTCCCTGTGATGTTTGTCCTCCAACGTAGCTCCTCTTCCTAGAGGGTCCATGATTTCTCCCCCATAGTATCACTAGCTAGGGACCCAAAGTCAATTCTCATTGGATATTTCTCATTCAAATCATCACAATGATAAAGTGTCATACTGAGTTCTATATTTTTCATGTCACAGAAAACAAGACGAGAATGATCCAGATATTAAAAACAAAACAAAATATTCGTGCTGGCACTTGTCCCTGTGTGCTGGCAGAGCCTTTGCTGGTCCAGATGCTTTTGATTGTCTGTGGGGTACATCACCTCTATGGCTGCTTTCTCACAGATTCCGGAGTCTGGTGATCATCTAAATTTGGAGGGATGTCTGCCCTGCAAGCTGAACCTGTGCATTTTCCCCTCCAGTGTCCTTCTTTCAGTCCAGCACTCCTGTAGCAATCAATAACGGACACATCATGGAAAGCACTTGGTAATCTGTCGTCAACTTGAAACTCCCGGAAACAGAATGCCAGTGTTTGGCCAGCTCTTGATTCTCAATTTGGCACATTCTCTGTCTGTCCTCTTGAGTGGGTGCTGTCATTAAGCATTGGGCCCCAACAGTGATGAAGGGGTGTCATTTTAAATTAAAAGGCAGGCCAGCTTTCCAGCTGTGTTCTCCCTTCTGCCTGACTGGCTGTCATTCTCTTTCTAGCTCCACTCACTCTGCACCTGGTCATTTCTGGAGAGAGTTAGCTGCCTCAGCTCCTTGACTCCTCATCTTCCAGTCAGCCTCCTGTAGCTGCTGTGAAACACAGAGAATGGTTAGATCACCTGGAAGGGACTCCCCTCACTGTGACCTGGAACAGCCAGGGTTGAGGTTCCATGTCTAGCTCATCACAAGGGTGCTTGATCTAGCAATCACAGTCAATTTCTAGATCCTACTGAAACCTCTACCTCATGTAGTTGTCCTGTCCTTGGGGTTTGAGAGACCCTTGGAAGCACACAATATTTGTGATGGTTTCAGAGGCAGATGTTGGGGACAGTAACAACACAACAGGTGTGTAGATGGCTACGGAAAAGCAGTGTCTGCCCTGTGCCAAGCACTATGGACATGGTTGAAATCTCATTTGCATCTCCATTGTTATTCTACTGAAACCTTCCAGTCACAGGACAAGTGGACAGAACTGCCTGTACCCCTTCAGATCACCTGGGGTTGGGAATACATTTTCCCTGATTAAATGTGCATAGTACCTGCACCCTATATAGTAATACATGCTTAGCATCACTCCATAATTAAACATGATGTTTTTTCTTCTGACCAATGTATGCATAACAGGTCGGGGAACTTGAGACAGATAACTTCATGTTATATAGAAGTGTTGACAAAAGTTGTGGAAAGAAGCAACTTTCAGAGCTTTGTAGATTTTGGAATTGTGAAAATTAGATCATAGTCTGTCCATCTGTCTGTCTATCCTATTATTCACTCACCCTTCCTATCTTCTATCAATTAATTGATCCACCATCTATCATTTATCATCTATCTCAGTGGTTCTCAACCTTCCCAACGCTGTGACCCTTGAATATAGTTCCTCATATTGTGGTGACCCCAACCATAAAATTATTTTGGTGCTACTTCATAACTGTGATTTTGCTACTGTTATGAATCAATCATATGTAAACATCTGTGCTTTGCTATGGTCTTAGGTGACCCATGAAAGGATCAATCAACCCCAAAGGGATCATGACCCACAGGCTCCTCTGTCATATATAATCTATCTAATATATTTAGAATGTCTCTCTGTTTACCATCTCTTTGAGAAGGCAGGTAGATTGTTTAACTTGGAGAAGTCTTATAATGTGCTGCCTGTGAGCTCAAGAGCCAGGACAGCCAGTGGATGCTTCAGTCTGAGTCTGAAGGGCTGTGAGCCAGGAATCTTAAAATCTGAAGGCAGAGGGTGAATATTCTAGACCTTGTGGAGTGCAAACAGCCTCTCTGCCCTTTTGGCTTCTACCCTATGGGTATGATATTTTATATTCAACCCACTGACTGAGACACCTGAAACAAGGTTAGCTAGCTACCTTAGCCCAGCCAAGCTGACACACACAGGTAGTCACTGTGGAACCTCATGTCATCATCTGTGGTCTAAAAATGAAAAAATGTGGTTTACAGAGACAGCATAGCTTGCCAGAAGTCAGCCAGGAAATGCAGAGCAGGACCCTGAATGTGGGTCTTCAGGCCCAGGCTTCGTATTCTTGTCTACTTGCCTTATGCCTGTTTTGTTTTGTTTTATGAAAAACTCTCCAGGAGCCTTAAACACAGTCTATGCTTACTATAGTCTTGCCTGTTGGTGGCATCCCTAGGGAACACAACACACGTCACAGCCACCTGTTTATATCTTCTCAGCAATATGGCCCCTTAAGTCCTGGATGCCTTGTGTTTTTGTTTAATCTCAAGTTTTTGTTTCCTTTACCCACTTGGCATCACTGAAAATTCTTGTAGCTTTTTACATCTTCTTCCTTCTCTTCTCTCCTTCCTTTTATTCTTTCTTCTTCCTCCTCCTCCTCTTCTTCTCCTCCTCTTCCTCTTCCTCCTCCTTCTCCTTTTGTGATTGGGTCTCATGTAGTCTATGCTGTCTCTGAGCTCTCTGTGGCTAAGATTTATTACATTTAAGTGTGTGTGTACGTGTGTGTGTGGTGTGTGTGTTGTTGTGTAGGGATATGTGTGGGACATGGTATACATGTGGAGATCAGAGAACAACTTTGGGGAGTCAGCTCTCTCCTTCTACCATGTGGAGCCCAGGGATTGAACTCAAGTCTTGGACTTAGCTGGGAGGGGTTTACTCACTGAGACGTCTGACTGTCTTACCTTGAACTTCTGACCCTCCTGCCTCTGTCTCCTGAGTGCTAGGATGGCAGCTGTAACTGCCACAATACTCTGCAGTTATAGGGATCTAACCCAGGACTTTGCAAGTGCTAGGCAAGTGCTCTACCAACTGAGCCTCATTCCCAGAGTCTCTGCTCAGCAGCCTCCTCCATCTGCCTGGGTGTTGCCCATCATAAACAAGTGTCCAGAGCCTCAGGCTTATGTTAACAGTGTTGACCTTCCTGTCCTTGCAGTGTTAGTAATCCCTTAAGCCTTCAGATCGATGGCTCTGGCATCTTCCCAATGTTTTCCTGTGTGTGTGTGTTTTCCTAGAAGATGATTGCTTCTTGTGACTGCCATCATGAGAGCCCACAAGTGTACAGATTCAAGTGGAATCAGCTCAAATGTGCAACTGGCTGGTGTTTTTCTGTTGAAACTGAAACTATTTTATATCAGAATTTTTCAAGGTGTCTCTTATAAAAGCCTTGTCTGTGAAATATTCCCAAATAAGGTGACCTCTCTTTGTTAGTATTAGTCAGAGAGGGCAAGGAGTTTAATGCAGAGAATTAGTTTTAGAGGTTTTTTTTGGAAGAGAAAAGAAATGAAAAAACAGACAGGAGAGTAACCCAGATTTGGCAGAAGCAAAAGGTGCTACCACCCAAGGCTAGTGGGACAACAGGAAGAGCAGTTGTTGGTGGAGATAGTACCAAGGCAATGTAGTTATAGAAGAGTTGTCTGGTGAGAGCTGAAGCCATTGGATAGGGTGTGGATGTTATCATGATTTGTGATGCTGACTGAGGTTCAGGAAGTGAAGAAGCAGCCACCCAGCCCCTTTCTCATCTCTATTGCTACTGTATCCTATTTGGGAGATACAGTTCTCAGCAATCCAGAGAGGATGAAGGACTGCATCTGAAAACCTACAAATCACATCACCAGCACAGCTGTCAAACGGTTGGCAAAGTTTTCTACTTGTTGCACTCCGCCTGTAAGCTGCTTATATAATTGACAGGAGAGTATCCCTTCGACAGTCTCAGGATGCAGTATCGGCTGAATAGGAAGGATGCAGAGAGCTTCGAAGATGACTGAGGAGAGCAGGTGACTGGATGGCTTCCTGTATCTACAGAGCTCAGCATACATGCAGATACAGGATGACATTGCCATCACATGGGAAGGGGCTGTGCTCATGAGAACAGGAATGACCCCCATAGGTTCACAGATTTGAATACTTGGTCATTATGGAGTAGCTCTACTGGACAGGGAGTAGGAGATGTGGCCTTGTCAGAGGAAGTGTGTCACTGGCTTTGGTCAAGCCCACTGTCTCTCTCTGTTTGCTGCCTGTGGATCAGAATATTGTTCTTTCAGATCCTTCTCCAGCACCATGTCTGTCAGCATGCTTCCATGCTGTCTCACCATGATGCCAATGTACTCTGAACTGTAAGCCAGCCCCAATGAAATGCTTTCCTTTATAAGAGTTGCCATGGCCCATGATGTCTTTTCACAGTAATAGAATACTGACTAAGACAGGGAGCCACCAGGTAAGAAGTCCCCACGTTTATGATGAGGGTTTATGTATTCCTGGTCTCTCTGGCATCTTTCAGGTGTAGTGGTAATGGTGACTCAGCCAGCTGCATTTCCAGTAAACCCAGATTCGGGATGGTCTGAGATTTTTTTGTCTAAGTCACATGAGTATTCACGAAGAGCACTTTTGAAATATTAATGAATGCTAGCCCACATTTTGAAGATTCATGATGCAAAGTGAGTGTGCCAAAGCTCAGTGTCTCTGACAAAAGAAGTCATTATTATTACACACCAGGCTATTCTTTGACTCTGAGAATTGTTCTCCTACCCAAAGTCTTGGGAGGTTTTTAATCAGGTCACTTTGGGATTGATTATTTAGTCCCCCCTTGAAATTATTGCTTTCTAAACATGCTTTCTTTAATTAAGTTGTAAATTCAGAGCTTAAGCCACAAGGAACAAATACTTCTTAAAAATACAAGTGTTTGGGGGTGAAGAGATGGCTCACCAGCTAAAGCACATACTGCTTTTGCAGGGCACCTGAATTCAATGGCCAGGATTCATGTTGGGCAACTCACAACTACCTATAAATTTGGCTTCAGGGGATTTAAAACCTCTGGCCTCTTGAGGTCCCTGGACTCATGTGTGTGTATGTACAACATGTGCATGTGCACAACCTACACATTTAAAAAACAATAAAAACAAATCCTTAAAAATGTAAACCACATGTTTTCCATTTATTTAGAGATGAAGTGGGGCTCAGTGGCATCCTGCCCCACCCAGGGGAGCCAATGGCAGTCAGGGCTACTGGGGGAGAAGACATCATTGCCTTCAGTGACATAGCACTGCTCCTAGTGGATAGCTCAACACCCATGACTGTGTGAACAACCATGGCTAAAACCCAATGAGCCACAGAGAAAACCCAAACTCAAGGCAGAAAGACATGGGGAGATAGGAAACACAGTGGAAGGAGGGGCAGTTTTGTAAGGGTAGGGGAAGGGGAGGGAAGTGGAGGGGTAAGTGTAGAGAAAATGCATTATATACAAATGCATTAAAATTGTTAATAAATGACAAAGGAAAAACCCACATGTGCATGCAAGGTTGTGAACAGAAATGACAGCAGCCTAAATGCACACTCACTATAAACATACAGAATCGCACAGAGGAGAACCTAAAACCTACTCAGGGCCAGGGCTCACCTCAGCTTCTGAGACTGGCAATGGCAGTGCTACAAGAATGTCATAGCAGGGGACTAGGGACATGCAGGCAGGCCCTAAGTCATTCCAAAGCCATCCAGCTGAAGACCCCAAACAGCTGAATCCGTGGACCCCAGCCTGACTACAGGACAGAGACTTGCACTATTGCAAGCTGGGGGATGATCTTGTCAGCAGTGGGAAGAATAGAGGCACGTTCTGAACCACCATCTGAAGAAGCCAAGGACATCCCTTAACCATAGAATTGGGTTTTATGATGAGGGCTGCCCAGAGAGCTCTCCAATCTCACATGAAACCTGTCTGTCTCCCAGTAAACAAGTGGGTGAATGCACGTGGTCAGCACACAGGTATTATTAGCTCAGAAACCTAGAAGACATTATGTTGGCTGTCTGTCACACTGAGCAGAGTAAGTAGCAAGGATCCATTGGTGTTATGCCTGTCATCAGTCAGTGACTCATATAGAAGTAATCAATTCTTCATGGCTGAGCGGAGTCCTGTAAGTGTCGAGTTTCTACAGCTTCTGATCCCCCGAGTTCTCTCCAAAAAGGACCATGGTAATCTTACAGGCATTATCTAGACATGGTGTTTGTCTGCTGCTGGTTAGGCAAATGGCGAACCAAAATGCCTGCTCGGGGGAATAACAGTTTCATTTGTCACTAGCTGGCACACAAACTTTCAGTCCTCTTTCTTGCTGATTGAGTAATGGTCTCTGAGAAGGAAAGCGAAAGGGTGGAATGCTTCTCTGAGACGAGAAAAACTGATAAGAGAGATTGACTACCCTGATCTCTCTCATTCTGATGAGGCACTCTTTCTGTTCAGATTAAATGAGCATGTCAAAATAAATAGAAAAGCATGGTTGCTGGGTATTGGTGGATGCTAGGTTCCTGGTGGGGGAAGTCAATCTGGAGGTGGGACGGGGTATCGCTCACTCTCTGCTCGAGGCAGCCTTTATTCTTGTTCACACACAGACTCATTTCTTCTGTCACTGGTACACACTCTAACCACCATTTGAAGGAGATGCCAAGCTCTGCTTTTGGAGGTACAGTGGGCTTTTCTGGACTGCTGCCACTTGTGGTCGGGGCAATGCATTCAGATCTTAGGCCCTCCCTTCTCCTGTCCTTCTTCTGTGGTTTTACGAGGGTTGACTTGCCATTTGAGCAGTGTGAGCCTTTTGCAGTCATTGTCATGTTTAAGACTCTTCTCCATCCTGCAGAGCACAAGATGCCACCTGTGCTTGTTTGATTTTTGAACCTAGATTGGATGGCACGAGCCTGCTTCCTGCTGCCCGAATCCATCTCTTTCTTCGTAGATGAATAATGTGGTAAATTGAGAGATGGCTTCTTCCTCCATTATTGGCCATATGTTTTCTGTCGGATTGGCTCCATTCTCAGCAGCTGTCAGTTAATCTCATTTGGTTGCCATAGTGATTGATTCAGGGATGGGGAATCAAATGAACTCAGAGCCATTCTGGGGGGCATGAATGAAAGGTCACTCCCAGCTTGAACCCTTTGGAACACCCAGAAGTCACCCTGGGACCATGAAGAGAGCCAGCATCTGAAGGCAGATGTTGTAGGATGTCTGATGAGGAAATCATTGGCAAGGGTACACAGAGGATTTTCAATGTAGAGGCTAGTAAAATTATTTATTCACAGTTTAAGCTCATTTGAACCATTTGTTTGGTCGTAAGTAATAATGTGACCTCAGGACACCTTTCACGTGTCCATAAACTTGCTATCCTTTGTGTGTGGGCCGACCCAGGACACTGTTTTAAACTAACCAGTCTGTCTTCTTTTGCTGTTTGTGTGGTTGCCATTGTCTAGGTTCTTTGGGCTCCCTTTTTTTTTTTTTGGGGTTTTTTTTTTTTTTTTTCCCCTTTTTTTCCCCCAAGCCCCCCTTTTTTTTTGGTTTTTTTTTTTTCCCCCGGTTTTTTGGGGGCCGGGGTTGGGGCCGGGGTTTTGGGTTTCCCCAAAAACCCCCCAAGGGGTTTTCCCCGGGGGCCTTTCCCCCCCCCTTTTTTTTTTTTAAAAATTTTTTTTGGGGTTTTTGAATTTTTTTAAAAAATTTTTTTTTGTTAAAAGGGCCTTTCCCCCAAAATTTTTTTTTTGTTGTTGCTGCTGGGGGTTTGGGGGTGTGGGGTTTTTTTGGGCCTTTCCCTTTTTTTGGGTTTTTTGGGTTTTTTTGGTTTTTGGGGGTTTTTGGGGGGGGGAAAAAAAAAACCCCCCCCGGGGGGGGTTTTTTCCTTTCCCCCAAAATTTTGGGGCCCCCTTTTTTTTTTTTTTGGGGGAAAATTTAAAAGGGGGTTTTTTGTTTTCCCCCCCCCCGGGGGGGGGGTTTTTTTTGGGGGGGAAAAGGGGTTTTTCCCCGCCCGGGGAAAAAAAATTTTTTTTAAAAAAGGGAAAAATTTTTAAAAACCCCCAAAAAAAAAGGTTTTTTTTTTGAAATTTTTTTTTTTCCCCCCCAAAATGGGGGGGGGGATTTTAAAAAAAAAAGGGGGTTTTTTTTTTTCCCCCCCCGGGGGTTTTGGGGGGAAAAAAAAAAGGGGGGGGGGGGAAAAAAAAAAAGGTTTTCCTTTTTTCCCCCCCCCCCCCCCCCCCCCCCCAAAAAACCCTTTAAAATAAAAAAAAAAGGGAAAATTTTTTTCCCGGGGGGGTTTTTTTTTTTTTTTGGGGGTTTTTTTTTTTCCCCCGGGAAAAACCCCCCCCCCCCCCAAAAAAAAAAAAAAAAAAGGGGGGTTTTTTTTAAAAACCCTTTTTTTAAAAATTTTAAAAAAAAACCCCCGGGGGGCCCCCCCTTTTTTCCCCTTTTTTGACCGGGGGGGGTTTTTTTTTTAAAAACCCCCCCAAAAAAAAGGGGGGGGCCCCCCTTTTTTTTTAAAAAAAACCCCCCCTTTTTTTCCCCGGGAACCCCCTTTTCCCCCCCCGGGAAAAATTTTGGGGGGGGAAAAACCCCCCCCAAAAACCCCCAAAAATTGGGGGGAAAATTTTTTTAAAAAAAAGGGGGAAAATTTTTTAAAGAAAAAAAACCCGGGTTTTCCCCTTTTAAAAAGGGGGGGGAAAAAAAAACCCAAAAACCTTTTTTGAAGGGGTTTTTGGGGGGGGAAAAAGGGTTTTTTCTCCCCAAAAACCCCGGGGGGGGGAAAACCCCCCCCAAATTTTTTTTGGTTTTTTTTTTTTTTTTTTTTTTTTTATTTTCCCAAAAAATTTTTAAAAATTTAAAAAGGAAAAAGGGGAAAAAAAAAAAATTTTTTTTAAAAAAACCCTTTAAACCCCAAAAAACCCCCCCCTTTTTTTTTAAAAAATTTGGGCCCTTTGGGGGTTTTTTAAAAATTTTTTGGGTGAAAAAAAAACCCCCCCCAAAAAAAAAAAATTTAAAACCCCTTTTTAAAAAAAAACCCCCGGGGGGGGGGGAAAAAAAAAAAATTTTGAAAAGGGAAAACGGTTTTTTTTTTTTTTTTTTTTTTTTGGAAAAAGGGGGGGGTTCAAGGGTTTAAAGGCCCCCCCGGGGGGTTTTTAAAACCCAACCCCCCTTTTTGGGGGGGGGGGGGAAAAAAAAATTTGTTTGGGGGGTTTTCCCCCGGGGTTTTTTCCCCCCCTTTTTTCCCTTTTTTTGGGCCCCTTTTTTTTTTTTTTTTAAAAATTTTTCCCCCAAAAATTTAAAAATTTTTTTTTCCCCCCCTGGTTTTTAAAACCCCCCGGGGGCCCCCAAAAACCCCAACCCCCTTTCCCCCCCCCTTGGTTTTTTCCCGGGGTTTTTTTTTGTTCTTTCCCCCAAAAAAACCCTTTTGGGGCCCCCCCCCCCTTTTTTTTTTATTTTTTTTTAAAATTTTTTTTTTTCTTAAAATTTTTTTCCCCCCCCTTTTTTTTTTTTTTTTCTTCCCTTTTTTTTTTAAAAACCCTTTTCCCCCAAAAACCCCCCCCCAAAAAACCCCCCCCGGGGTTTTTTTTTTTCCCCCCAACCCCGTTTTTTTTTTTTTGCCGGGGTTTTTTGGGGGGGTTTTAAAAAAAGGGGTTTTTCCCGGCCTTTTTTCCTTTTTAAAAAAACCCCCTTTTTTTTTCCCAAAACCCTTTTTCCTTTTTGGGTTAAACCCCCCTTTTCCCCTTTTTTTTTTTAAAAGGGGGGTTTTTCCCCCTTAAAATTTTCCCCCTTTTTTTTTTTCCCCCGGGTTGGTTTGGGGGGGGGGGTTTTTTTTTTTTTTTTTGAAAAAATTTTTTTTTTTAAAAAAAACCCCGGGGGGTTTTTTTTTTTTTTTTTTAAAAAGGGGGTTTTTTTTTAAAAATTTTTAAAATTCTTTTTAAAAAGGGGTTTTTTAAAAGGGGGAAATTTTTTTTAAGGGGGGGGTTTTTTTGGGGTTCCTTTTTTTCCCCCCCCCCCCAAAACCCCCCCCCCCCCCCCCATTTTCCCCCCCCCCTTTAAAGGGGAAAAAAAAAAAATTTTTTAATTTTTTTTTTTTTTTTTTTATTTAAAAAAAATTTTTTTTTTAAAAAACCCCCCTTAAAAGGGGAAAAAAAAAGGGGAAAATTTTTTTTTTTTTTCCCCCTTTTTTTCCGTTTTGGGGGTTTTTTTAAAAAAAGGGGGGGGCAAAAAAAACCTTTTTTTTTGGGGGGGGGGGGGTTTTTTTTTTTTTCCGGGGTTTTTTCCCCCTTTTTTTTTTAAAGGGGGGGGGAAAAAAAAAAAAGGGCCCGGGTTTTTTTTTTGGGAAAATTTTTTTTTTTTTTTAAAAAAAAAAAAAGGGGGGGGTTTTTTTTTTTTTTTTTGGGGGGGTTTTTTTTTTTAAAAAAAAATTTTTTTTTTTAAAAATTTTTGGGGGTGGGGGGGTTTTTAAAAATTTTTTTTTATAAAGAGAATTGGAGTGTGTGCGCAGTGAGCATTAGTCAGCCCTTGAAGGGAGGAATTGCTGTTCACAATAATACAGGAGAACGAGAGCCAAGCATAGGGAGACTCAGGTCCTCACTGCTGTGTGAGATGGAATACTAGACAGTAGTGTAAAGACCAGGTGCTGGGAGTGTGCACAAAGCTTCAGTCATAGAGAAAGTTCTGAGTATATAATGTTCAGCACGATGACTTTAAGTAACCATGTAGGTCGCATGTGAGATTTACTAAGAAAGTTGACTTCAAGTGTTAATACTTGTCACACCACCACACCCCCACCACCACCACCACCACCACCACCATCATCATCATGACAGGGTAAGATAATAAATATGTTATCTATCTTGATCACAGTGACTGTATTTGTTTATCAAACCACCTTAAGTGCATATTACTTGTATCTGTCAATCATCCCTCCTTATGACAGGAACACAGAACGTTATCTAGAGGAGCTAGCTGACCAGCTGTGGCTGTTCTCAGTAGCTGTTCCTGAGCGTGTAGCAGAAACAGCCAGAGTCTCCAGAGGAGCTAGCAGGCACAGAGGGTGAACTGTCTCCTGATATTGGGAGGCAGCTGTTCCACTCTGCCATGAGGACTTTGGTTGGGGACTTTGGTAGCAGGCTTGTTTCTCAGCAGAAGGGTTAGAGGCAGGAACATAGCACTGTAACTGGGAAACTTGGGGCCTCCTTAGCTTTGTTGAGAAGAGATTTAAAAACAGACTCAGAGACAGTTTTGTTAGAATTAGAGAGAAAGCAGGCAGACAAGCTGTAACTCTTGGCAGTTCCTGGGAGGAGGGATGTGAACAGAGGGACAAAGAAAGCTGTGCCCTCTGCAGAGGAGGTTGGCAAGGTGGGAAGGAATGAGAAAGTCCGGGGGTCCAGGGAAAGCATGCTCTGGTTTGGGGTCAATATCTGAAAAAGATATAAAGAGAAGGAAAATAAAAACAAAACAAAATCTTGCCTAGTGTGGGGCCATGGACCTAACCAGAGGGAACTCTTGTGTTCCAGAACATAGGACTGTACCAGCAAGAATGGTTAGACACAGGCTGGGGGTACTCAGCAGAGCAGGCAGTCCCTGAGGCTGCTGGCCATTGTCTGACCCATAGGGCCTGAACATAAGAAAGCATTAGCAAAGATGGCTTACCACTCCCTGCTTGCCTGTCTAAGCTGTGATTGGAGCTTCTGCCTCTGCCTTGGAGGTCCTGGTTCTCAGAGTACTGGGTTCAGACTAGAATTGACACCATCAGCTGTACTGCTGTGAGACACTGAGACCGCAGCAGGTTCGGTTCTGAGTTTCCTTCTGCACAGCATGTGGTGGAATGGGGATTATCTGCCTCCATCTTGTGAGCCAGTGCTCTTTAGTGATTCCCACCTGTCTTAGTCAGGGTTTCTATTCCTGCACAAACATCATGACCAAGAAGCAAGTTGTGGAGGAAAGGGTTTATTCATCTTACACTTCCACATTGTTTTCATCACCAAAGGAAGTCAGGCCTGGAATCACACAGGGCAGGAACTTGGAGGCAGAAGCTGATGCAGAGGCCATGGAGGAATGCTGCTTACTGGCTTGCTTCCCCTGCCTTGCTCAGCTTGCTTTCTTATAGAACTGGACTACAGCCCAGGGATGGCACCACCCACAATGGGCCCTCCCACTCTTGATCACTAATTGAGAAAATGCCTTACAGCTGGATCTCATGGAGGCATTTCCTCAAGGGAGGCTCCTTTCTCTGTGATAACTCCAGCTTGTGTCAAGTTGACACAACAAAACCAGCCAGTACACCACCACCTTTATCATCCTCCCTGGGTTTGGTCTGACTTGGGTACCCTGGTCCATCCAGTGTTCCTCTGAAGTTTTTGACAGTCAGATCACCTGTCCCAGTACATATACCTGTGTCCCCTCCTGTCCTGTCATAAAGTTGCAAGTCTTGATTGTCTTCCTGCCCTTTGGTGTCCCTGAGGGATGTGTGTACAGATTGTTGGCTGCTGTGTGCTCTCCTCCATGTACCACTCCAGAAGTCTCACAGCTGGGATCTGGGAGCCTGGTGTCTCTGTCTTTCTCAGCCTCAGATCCTAAGGCAGTCTGGGAAAGGGCTCTGCAGACTAGTCTCCAGCTGGATGACCTGACCTGGCTCCAGTCTCCCATGCAGGGGATTCTTTGCACTGGGCCACATGTCACTTCTTAGGATGGTTCTGTTCAGATGAATCTTAGCTCACATTTCAGAATAGTGAAGTATGAATAATTTCAATACCCAGAGCCAAAGAAAATGTCCCAATGATTTGATTAGCTCACAACCACCATAGACCTAAGAGGATCTGAGAAACAGGGCATAAACCTTTGGCTCCTGGGCATGGAGAGGAGGCACAGGCAATTCCAAAGGACTGTCTAAGTGACTCCAAACAGAGCTTGATCACATTAAGTATTTAGGAAAATGTGATGATTCAGAAGCAATCAGCATCTTATTGGCCCTTTAGATCTAATTTGCAAGTGGGAAGTAATTTCAATGGGACAAATATTGAATGTTTATCGCCATTTGAGTGTGTCCAGCACAGTCTCCCAGATTGGATCAGTAGGGAGCTTCTTGGGTTGTAATGATCCACTTGCCTTCACCAAGGTTACAGGCAGGACTGTAGGAGCCTAGCACCGCTTTGCACCATTGTGCAGATGAACTAGAAAGAAAGTGACATTTCAATAGTGGAAAACTTAATTTCATAATTTTCAAGCCTTGCCGCCCTAATTCCCATATCCACATGTTTGCTCTGGTTTACAAGTTTTGCCTTCATCTTCCAAGTCTGAGATGAGCATCTTTAGAGTCCTGCAACTCAAAGCCACCAGGAGTGCAGTAAGTTGGACTCAAATTTGTCACATGAGTTGGCTACTTGACTTGGAAAACCTTGACGGGTGGAGGTTTTATCTTCAGTGCTAGGGCCTTTTCAACTAGTTCTGATGCGCAACTCTAGTTTGAATAAAATGTCCCCTACAGGTTAAGACATTCGAACACTTGGATCCCAGTTGATGACATTATTTAGGGAGGCTTTAGGAGGTATGGCCTTGCCAAAGGAAATATGTCAGTAATCCCAGCTTTGAGGCTTTCAGACCTTTCCTCTCTCTGCTTCTGCTTGTGGTTTAGGATGTGAGCTCTCCGTTTGCTGCTCCAGCCACCTTGCCTGCCTGCTGCCATACTTCACCATGACAGTGATGGACACTGATCCTTCTAGCACTGTAAGCCCAAATAAGCCCTTCTTCCTACTACAAGTTGCTATATTAGTCAGGGTTCTCTAGAGGAGCAGAACTTACAGATGCAGACCTTAACAGATCTTACTGAGGGAGGAAGCTGAGACTGGGATCAATGCTTTACTGTCTATGAAGTGACTGTTGAGCCTGTCTCCTATCATGACCTGTACTTTAGCCACTGTTCTATTGCTGTAAAGAGACACCATGACCAAAGCAAGTCTTATGGCACACAGGCAGGTGTTAAAGTAGTAGTTGAGAACTGCATTCTGATCTATAGGTGGGAAAGTGGGGGTAAAGAGGGATAGAAAGGGTGGGAGAGGTTGGGAGAGAGAAGGAGAGAGAGATAGAGATAGAGGGACAGACAGACACAGAGAGGAGACGAGGTCTCGCTTGGGCTTCGGAAACCTCAAGGCCCATCCCAGTGGTACACTTCCACCCTCAAGGCCACATCTCACAATCCTTCTAATCCTATCAAAAAGTTCCACTCTCCAGTGTCTAAGCATTCAGATATATGAGCCCATGGGAGTCATTCCTATTCAAACCACCAAAACATGTAATTCAGACAGTGTAACATTGTTTGTTCTATCTCCCACCTCCTGGGAGCTGCTTAAACCTCCATCTTGCCAACCCTGTTATTTCTTCTGTCAAATTCTAACAAAATTGTCTTTGAATTACAATATAAAAGAAGCGGTCTTAGGAATGGCTGGACGTTTGGATGCTTTGCTCACACTTGCTGTGTTCCAGAATCATTACATAGTAGACTGGCTTTTGTCTCCACCTGTAAGTGTTCAAATTAGACCATGGAAGTCACCAACAGCAGTCCCTTAAGGTAACCAGGGCTGGTTTTTGGAAGTCCCCAGAGTCATTTCCCACGATCCAGCAGGATCATCTCCTGAAGGTCAGCAGGGTCATTCCTGGAGGTCAGCTTGGTTATTCCTAGAGGTGAGCAGGGTCATTCCTGGAGGTCAGCTTGGTCGTTCCTGAAGGTCAAGGGTTGCTTTCCGTTTTGTCTTCATCTGACTTTCTGTCTAATCATATATTTCTGAGGGAGAAGGTGTGCTGCTAAGAATCTCACTGCTCTACATAGTGAGTTTGAGGCTCTGAATAATAACAGTGATTTTGCTGAGATTTCATGTACACACTGGTGCTGTCCTTGAGAATCGGTTTGGACTAAACTTACCCTAAAGCCATCCACTTCAGCTCAGCCCCCTTTCCTCCTCAGGGGCCCCTCAACCATGTTACCTTGGAGTTCCCATTGGTCTTCATTTGTTCTACAGTCTGTGGCCTGACAGTAGATGGGCCACACTTAGAGGTTCCAGCCATGGAAATCCAGGGAAGCCAAACAGAGCCCTGAGGGATAATAAGCCTCAGCACTGCATGGGAGACCCTATGGCAGCAGGCTGCCACAGTGGCATTCTAGAACAGCTTCGAGTGTCAGGTCCAACAGATTGGGTACATCCATCTTAGGAGGTGGGGAGGGGCTGAGTGCAAGATGCCTGTAGTGATGATGGACAGAAGCAAGGACAGACATCCTGGCTCCTAAGTGGTCAGCAGAGTGACTCCCAGATGTGGCTTGGGCATAGGAAGACTGTTCAATTAGCTGGGCTATGTGTGTGACAGTTCCTCTCTACACTGCAGCAAGCAGAGGGGCTTCTCAGGCTTGTGTGCTACTCAGTGGTGTGCAGCTGCATCACAGAAGGCCTTCTCTCTTGGAATAATGTTTAGGAGTCAGGTAGGATGGGATTCCTTCGGTCTTCTGTGAAGATGAGTGAGTGGGATGTTTCAAAAAGACCAAAGCACTCCAGAAAAACACAGCAAGTGTGGAGTCAGAAGGATGAGCCTAGCATAGAAGCTTGTGTGTGTGTGTGGTGTATGTGTGTGTGTATGTGTGCCTATCTATTGTGTGTGCATATTGTGTGTCTATACATATGATGAATATGAGAGTGTGCAGTGTCTGTGTGGGGTGTGTGTTTCTCAGCCCATGGAAGGTATTCAGCACAGGAGGTGACAAGTCTAATGGCATGAAGTGACTTTCTGAGGCAGAAAGTGGGGTAGAAGACTGTTGGGGGCTGTGCATGCCAGAGAAATGTATGTCTAGGTCCTCCCTGGGCAGGCTTTGCTCTGGGGTTGTTAGGAACAACATGCCCTTTGCTCACACAGGTGTCTGTTTCCCAGACCATCTGTTGAAGACACAGAAGCCTCAGTTTGCAGTTAAGTCAAAATTTAAAAAAATAAATCATGTAAGGTGATGATATGTTAACTGGTCTGGCCACAACACTCATTTCCAAATGCATGCATATGAATATCAAAACACAAAATAATGTTTCTATCAAACTGTTCCTAAAAACATCCAAAACTTCCACTAGTTAGACTCCAGAGACCCAGCCTATTTTCTTGAATTTATGGTTCACATCTTTATTTATGGCTCCAAAGCAAGCAGGGTTGTCTCTCCTCCATCCCAGCATGTGCACAAGGTGACCTTTACAGAAGGGAGAAGGACAAACAGTGGGTGGCCAAGAGAGTAGAGGCTCCTTTCCCAGAATCCTGTACTCAGAAAGCATTAGACAGCATTGTTTTTATTCAATATGTAAATTACTTGATCCTGACCAGCTTCAAGGAAAGCTTTGAGAACATCAAACCAGACCTTTGTCTGAAAATTTACTTATCCCCATGACTCCTAATCTAAGCATCTCTCCAGGAGACTCTCCTGCTCTTCTTTCTTCCCTGTTCTGCATAATTAGGACCAAGTGTTGGCCTCTGTTCCTTTTATATGACTCTACCTGCATATGTGACCCCTCATACTTCCACCTCAAACCTGGTTGAGCTTGGAGTAGAGGATTGACAACTATTCACTTGGTAGTCTGTGGCATTTAATGAAGACTGATCTGGAGTATTGAAGCAGCCAGCCTCTGGGGTGCAGAAGTCTTGAGATGGAAATCAGAGGGCCATTAAAAGTGACTCAACTTGAGGGACCTGAAAGGCAGGAGTGTGGCTGTCTGGGATTTAGACACGGTGTAATACTTGTGTGAGAATGGCCAGAAAGACGTGTTGGTTATATCTTGATAAACATGAAAAGGCAGCTTAAATGCCATATCTTACTTGGTCTATTGCATGGAAAAAGTTAACATCTAATACACACACCACACACACAACACACACACACACACGGTTTATGTATATATATATGTGTATGAGTATGTGTATATGTATATTTGGAATAGCTTCCCTTAGGTGAGGGTGCTGTGCTAGGTACTTGTCTTCTTGATGTGGCATAATACCGACAAAGGCAGCATCAAAAGGTTATTTTTTTCTAGTTCACAGTTTCAGGGTGCAGTTCATGATGACGTCAGGAGTGCGAGGCAGAGGGACATCTTATATCTGTCGTCAGGGAGCTCAAGGCTGTGAATGCTGGTACTCAGCACACGTTTTTCTCTATTCAGTCCTAGACTCCAGCTTCAGGAGTGGCTTTGTCTACTTTCACCCCCACAGAGGTACTCAGAGATGCATCCACTAGGAGACTCTAAATCCTTTTACTTGACAGAGATCGGAAACCATCATGGTGATATACAGAGTCCTGGCCTTTCTCGCCTGCTTGTTGCACAGATTGGAGTCTGGAGCTCAGAAAGAGCCCAGTCTTTCCGTATGAACAGAAGAGAATGTGGGTCTCAGTTCCTAATCACAAATGAGTATCCTAGAAGGCTTGCATGTGATGAAGACCATGTTTTCAAAGTGTGGAAGCAGAAATGGCCCAGGAATGATAGTGTAGTTTGCAGATCAAATGGAGAGAAGACTGCTTCCCAGCCAGCATGCTTTAAGAGCCTGGAATTTTTCAAGTGTAGGAGAGAGCCTACGTCTGTAGAGCTGGCTGCATGTGAGTGATGCCCTTATTTTGGGGTGATGTTAGCCTTGTGACCCGAGAGCTAGGAAACACTCTTCAAAATCTTCTTAGTGTTTTGAATGAAGGTTTCAGCAGGGAATGAGGTGCAGAAAGTAACTCTGATAGGTGTTTTTCTGGGAAGCCAGTAGCTCAGAGCAGATCAGAAACCTTCCTTGCTGGGTTCAGAGCTACTGCTGTTTCCATGCCAGGTAGATCCCTGTAGGCTTTCAGATGTTTCCGTGGAGCTTGTCCTGTTATTCTTTCAAAGATCTTGAAGAACTCTGTGAGGAGAAATGGGGGGGGGCAACATTTGGGATGTAAATAAATAAAATAATTAATAATGAAAATGAGAATAAAAAATTAATGGAAAAATATCAAGTCACACAGTCAAGATTAAGATGTTTTTGTTTTAAGAGGTGTTTGTTCTAAATTTTATCTATCTGCATAATTTAATTTTAAAATTTTTATCTAGTGTGTGGTGTTATGTGTGTGTGTGTGTGTGTTGTAGTTCCTGAGTAGGCCAGAAGAGGGTGTCATAGGCTCTAAAGCTGGAGTAACAGGGGACTGTGAGCTGTCTGACATGGGTGCTACGAACTGAAGAGTCCTATGGAAGAGCAGTATATACTCTGAACTGCTGAACTATTTCCAGTTCCCTCTATTTTAAACTGTATTTTAATTTACTGCTAACTTCAAGTTCATAAAGAAATAAACTATTCCGTTAGAAGGTCTTCACTCTCAGATTGTGCTCAACTCACTTCTCAGGTGAGAATAGAGTGTATCTGCCTGCTTATAGCTAAGAAACACACCTCATCACAACGAGCCAATCAAGTTCCCAGGACTGTCTCTGAGGACGTTTGATACACCGAACATCTTATGGAATATTCAGGAGACAGGTTGTTTCTAGACTTGTCTCTTCCTGGAATACTCTGCTTGCGAGGGTCTTAATTCCTGCTGTGTGCCTGTCTCACAGTGGCCTTCTTGTGTGTGTATAAGGACAGTGTCCTGTGCTATATCTCCACACTGTATTGAGCACCCATCCTTGGGCTGTTTTCTACCCAAACTGGTTTCAGAGTCTCCTTGATCCCTGCTCACCAGCAGAGCCATTTTTGTGTTAGATCTTCTGAGCTGCATGCTTCTGTTCTAAGGAGTGGCATTGTCTGGCCTGTGCAGGTTCAGGATGGCCATGCAGCTGACTGTGGAATGTTATCCAGGTTGTTTATGTGGGGCTGCTTTTCATTCAGTTTTGTTCGAATGAGGGTGCCCTCATTTCTTGATGAGAAGAGACTTCCTCTGCAGCCTCATAAGTATGTTGTCTTTCCTGTGAGTTGTTGGACAACACTCACTTCCCACAGTGGTGCTTAAGTGTCTGTGGAAAACAGTGTCTTCTAAAAATTGTTACCATGAAGATCCCAGGGCTCTGTGTTGTCATGGTTATCTTGAGCTGTCAACTTGAGAGAACCTAGAGTTAGCTGAGACAAAAGACTCTATTGAAAGACTGCCCTGGCCTGTGTCATATCTGCAGATGATTATCTTGAATGTCAATTAAGAAGGACCAACCCACTATGGGAAGTTCCATTCCCTAGGCAAGTAATCCTGAACAATATAAGAAAGCTAGCTGAGTATAGGACTGCCAGCAGGAATTCTTCACAATTCCCTGATATAGGTTTTGACTGTGAAATGAGTTTTTTTTTCTGGTTGGAGGTCATGCTTTAAGGAAGAACAAGTGGGAATACCTTCAAGTTTCTTCCTGCTTCAGCTTCCCTCAGTCATGGGCTATGCAAGCCAAAGAAGCCCATTCTCCCATAAGGTGGTTTTAGGCAGAGTATTTTATTAGAGCAGTAGAAAGAGAACTAGTATAGAGAGAATCTTTTGTGAAATGTATAAAAGCATTCACCTGTCAATAAAATGCTGTTTGGCCAATGAGCTAAGGCAGGATTAGAAGGAGGGACATCCAGCAGAGAGATAGAGGAATTCTTGGTTTAAGAAAGACAGTTGCATGAAACTGAGGACAAGTAACCAGCCACATGGTGGGACTTAGACAACTTTAAATGGGATAATTGAGTTATGAGCTAGCAGAAACAAGTCAAAACTCTTGGCCTAGACATTAATTCATACATAAGAAGTCTCAGAGTTGTTATTTTGGGCAACTTATACATGGGTGGGGAAGCCCACAGTTACAAAACAGAATAGAGTTTTAAGTTGTCATGGTTGTGTTTTTTGAGACTCTCTGATAGGTACAATCCTCACATTAGGGTGGACATGCAGCTGTTCCATAGACTGACCATTCACTTGCTGCATTTCTATGTCTTCAGTTCATTTCACTGAAATGTTGCATTTTGGAACAGATTTGTTTTGTAATACAAAATAGTAATGAGCAAATGATAATCTCAGCAGTGGACTTACATTAGAACCATTGCTCCCAATGGCATAGTGTCTTTACTCTTTAGGGTACCTCTCTGTGGAGCTGTTAGCAACTAGAGAAGTTGCCAACACTTGAAGGTAAAAAAGAAGAAAGGAGCTGTTTCATATCTAGATGTCCTCGGTGCTCCAGGCATAGGATCAGATGTAAATGCATTTATCATCTTCTCTATCATTGTCTTCTCTAGCATCTCCATGGCGGTTTTCAAGACAGTCTCTGTAATACTGACATGAGCAGCTCAGGAGACACAGTGTAGACATGACTTTCAGAAACATGACATCTTCATAGGTGGGTATATTTACATTTGAATAAGGTACATTCTGATACTTATTTAAAATCAGGTCTATTAAAGTATAGCCTATAGTGAAATCTGCCTCTTTAATTATTTAACAAATGTTACAATTTGTGATCACCAAAGCAGCTCATATAAATATATTCATTGCCCCGAAGAATGGTGACATAGCTCTTTGCAGTCAGCATTGCTCTTCATTCATCCTTCTGATTTTGACAAATATTAAAGTGATTTCTGCCCTCAGAGCCTGCTTTTTCCTAAATACCATATTAATGGATGTGGTGATTTACATAGAAATGGCCCCAGAGATTCATGTGTTTGAATCCTTGGCCATAGGGAGTGGCTCTATTAGTAGGTGTGGCCTTATTGGAGGAAGTACGTCACTGGTTTTAAGGTCTTATATACTCAAGTTATGCCCAGTGTGGTGCACAGTCTCCTGCTGCCTGTGGATCCAGTTGTAGAACTCTCAGCTTCCTCTCCAACACTATGTCTGCCTGTAAGCTGCTGTTTCCCACCATGACAATGATGGACTAAACCTCTGAAACTGTAAGCCATAGTCATAGTGTCCCTTAACAGCAATGAAACTCAAGCTAAGAAAATGAAAGTATAAGGTGTATGATGTTTTAACTTCTTCAGAGTCTGAGCACAATACTTTGAGACTTACCCATCTGTGCTATCAGTGGTCTGGCATTTTTATACCTGTGTTGTATTCCACTGTGTGGATGTGCCACAGTTGATTCATTCTCTGTATGACTGATATTTGTGTTATTTATGGTTTAGAAAAAATTGTATTTAAAATGTATTAAGCATTTTTTTTTTTGCACAGGATTTTGTGATAAAGAAGGGAACAATATTAGTCCTCTGAGGGTAACCATGACCTTTCTCTTTTAAGGTTGCATACAGTACGTGATGTGATAAAAGGCTAACTTGATTCTTGTTTGGACTAATGACCCTACTACTTCAAGAGAGAGTTTCAGCTGTGGGACACAGACCACAGAATGCACAAAATATCTTCCTGTAGACATTTTGTGCATTGCAGTGTATCTGCAGAATATCTTCGTGGCCCACATTTTCCAGGAGCTGATTTTGTCTTCTGCTATCTGAGATTCAAAGAACGTAAGTACTTATTAGGGAAGACAGCCCTGTCCCATCTCCCTAACCCTGCATGAGAATGTCCACAGACCATGAACATTTGTACCATTCAGTGATCCAATTCTTGAGTACTTGATGAGAAAATAAAATCCACATCATCATAAAATCCTGTCCCCCAAAAAATGCTTACTGAATTTTAAAAACAATTTTTACAAAATGTCTACAGGAAGATATTTTGTGCATTCTGTGGTCTGTGTCCCATAGCTCAAACCCTATGTAGCAGGGTCATTAGTCCAAACAAGAATCAAGTTAGTCTTTTATCACATCACGCATTATATTCGACCTTAAAAAAGAAAGGCCGCGGTTACCCTCAGAGGGCTAATATTGTTCTCTTCTTCAAGAATCAGGATTAAGAATAATGACATTTACCCTGAGTCAGCTGCACTATTTTATAGTAAGAAATATCTATGCTTGGAATTACCATTTTCCTTCTATCTTTTGTTCTTTAGGGCAATGGTCTGAGAAAACCCAGTGGGAATCTCAGGAACATGTATATAGCGCCAGTCCAATTAGAAGCATGTCTCATTTGTTGGGGTTTTAAGACTGTTATCCTGGATTTCATAGAAATCAAGAGCTGGAGTGTTGGGGAGTCAGACAATTGGGAACTTCTACAATTGGAATTGTAGAATGCAACTTTATATGTTTGAAGGTGTTTCCAGTTGAAAGTAGAAGGAAAATTACTTTAGGCTCTTCTAGAAGCTTCCATTAGAATTTCTAGAATTTGAAACAGAATGCTAAGATACACAGACTTCAAAGTGTAGTGGGAGAGGGAACTGGAATATTAAATTTCAAACAGAAGTCCACACCAAGATGACTTAGTGGTATCCTAAACTAGAGGCTATGCTTTCTTCCACTCCCCATCCTGGGACTGCATGTCACCACTTCCCCTTACCATCTACTTGGGAATTCTAGGGGATGAATAGGCCACACAGCTGTCCTTAGGATGCTGCTGGTTGAACTCTGAGGCTCGTGTTGCTTCTGACCCATCAGGGATAGCCTGGGCCTCTGCCTCTGTTTCTTGAGGTAAGGGACAGGGAGATGATTCAAAGCTGGAACTGCGCTGAGCTATTTTTTTCATTTTCCTCTTTAGAGGCAGATTTTTTTCTTCATTAAGTTTCTCAATGATATCAGTGCCCAGATGAGGTTCTTTGACATGTCTTGCTATACTGGCTTTATACTAGAGGATTCGATCCTGTCTGATTACAGTGTTTGACTTTGAATACTGACTGTGGTGAACCAAAATGATTCTCATACAGAAGAGTCTGTGTTGAGTAGCCTGGCAGGTTATTTTTCTGTAATGATGACGGGCTTTGCTCAGACACGAAATCCCTAGATGTTAGAGAGAGAGAGAAGACCATGACAGATGTCATATACATATCTGTACCATCCACCTTGTGGTGGCATAGCGACTCACTTCCCTCCAAGTGCATGTGCTTGCAAAATTCTCTATATTCTTCCTTATCATTCGAGCTTCTCTGTGACTATTTGACAGTTGCTTATTTATTTTATGAGGCTTTCTCATCTTTAAAAATTGTTCGCTAAACAAGAACACAGGTGGTGGGTAAGTCCCAACCAGTGTGTCCAACAGAAAGTATTAAGCTTGAGCTTCACATTTTACAAATGCACACAGTGGGTTTCTATTGTACACACTGAAGTCAAATGCACACAGTGGGTTTCTATTGTATACATTGGGGTCCAATCCATATGACCAGGAGGAAGGAAGCTCATTGTGAGAGACAGAGGGTTATGTCTTCCCTTATGTGTTAAATTTGGAATAAATATAGTAAACATATATCGGAGAGTTTCATTTTGGGCTGGAGACGTAGCTCAATTGGTAAGTGCTTACCAAGCATGTGTGGAACCCTAGATTAGGCCCCAGTGCCACACAAACTGGTGTGTGGCAATGCAACCTGCAATCCCAGGTGGAGGCAGTAGGTGGCCAGTGAGTCAAGGAGGATCAGAAGTTCAGATGAGTCACCCTCTGCTACATAGAGTCGAGCTTGGGCTCAGGGTCTGTCTTGCAAAACAATTATGTGAGAGTTTTATAAATTTTTGATATAGTAGAAAGAAATTTCTCCACATAAGATCTGTACATTTTGGCAACAGAAGGAAAAAAAAGAAAAACAAAAAGAGAAAAGAAAAAGAGACAATGTGGGTGATAGAGATCAGGCATAGAGTGGAAGTAAGGGGATGTCAGTCTTGACTAGGGGTTTCTAGCTTTCCTCTTTGCCAGCTTACTTTTTAAAATTTGTATCTTTATTTATTTTCATTGTATAAATGTTTTGCCTGCATGTCTGTCTGTCTGCCATATGCATACCTGGTCCCTACGGAGGTCAGAAGAAGGCATCAGGTCCCCTGGAACAGGTGTTACAAGTAGCTATGAGCTGCTGTGTGAGTGCTGAGAATGGAACTCAGGTACTCTGCAAGAGGAGCTGGTATTCTTAACTGCTGAGCCATCTCTCCAGCCTTGCCAACTGGCCTTTTTATGTGCTGATTTTGTAAGGCTTTGTCCAAAGACATCACCTCACTTTCCTCCTTCCTCTGCTGCACAAAGTGGGAGCAGTGACCTTCTGCAAACCAACTACTGGAGACTACAGTTACAGCATGTAGTCACCTATAGACTGGTTATAGGCTGGTTATAGATTGATTGTAGATTAGTTATAGGTTGGTTATAGACTGGTTATAGGCTGGTTATAGACTGTTCATAGGCTGATCATAGGCTAGTTATAGACTGGTTATAGGCAGGTCATAGGCTGGTTATAGGCAGGTCATAGGCTGGTTATAGGCTGATCATAGGCTGGTTATAGGCTTGTTATAGACTGGTTATAGCCTGGATATAGGCTGGTAGTAGACGGTTTTTTAAAATCTGTATCTGCTCTGTTGCTGTGCTTGGAGACTATTTTGTCTTTCTCTGACTATTTAGGGAGCAGATCCATGCAGAATTCTGGAAGATTTTTTTTAAATGTGAGATTTGGTCATGGATTTCTGACATCTGAGGAGGCATCTGGGGAAGGAAGCTGATCAGAAGAACTGCCTTCAGGTCTGACGGTAGAGTGGTTCATTTGGGCAATATTCTAAAATAGGATCAAACAAGAGGTTTGCATTCCAGGTTCTAGGCTATACTGCATGTGAAAGACAGGCCTACAGCTTTGAAGATGATAAAATCATTTTGGATGAAATGATGACCATGGGAACAGAAGGTGCTAAGGTGTGAGGTGGTCTTTTTATGTAGACTACAAGCCAGGGCTAGGGAAGTAGAGCAAGTGTGCAGTTCACCTCTTGCCCACATGTTCTAGCCTCCTGAGTGAGGTTAACTGTACCTACTGGGCTTTTATGAAGACGGCAGGCACAAACTTGA
This sequence comes from Mastomys natalensis, assembly GCA_021653895.1. Classification (NCBI taxonomy): domain Eukaryota; kingdom Metazoa; phylum Chordata; class Mammalia; order Rodentia; family Muridae; genus Mastomys; species Mastomys natalensis. The sequence goes on from JAJTUV010000969.1 coordinate 503,124, forward strand.
GGTACCAGGTTCCGGTGCTGGACTCTGTGAACTGGGTTAGCGGAGTTGTGATCTCATTACCAGTGTGGCCATGAGGCTGCAGGAGAAAGTCTAGAAAGTAACCTAGGGTCAGCAAGATGGCTCAGGGGGTAAAGAGGCTTGCTGCCTTGGCTGATAACCTGAGTTCAATATTCTTGATCTAGTGTTGTAAAGAGAGAGACAACTCCTGAAAGTTTTTTCTTTCTGATTTTCACACATGCTCCATGACACACATATGCCTCCCCCTGGCATATGTAAACACACACACATATGCACATGTACACGCATGCACAACTCTCATACATGAATATATGAATATAATAAAATTGATTTTTTGAAAAAGTATAAATTATTTTTTAGGAAAAAAATCTAAAATAATTTAAAATTCATACATAAAACAATTAAGAAAGGAGGAGTTTGAAGAATTATTCCATCAGGAGGCCACAATAGCAGAAGATTCACTTGATATCATATTACTTTTATGTCACTAAGCATGAATGTCTTACTGTTTTACAAAAGATGCCTGTCTAAGAGATTGAATGATCTTATTATATTTAAAAATGAGGAACAGGTTTTTTTTTTGTTTTTGTTTTTTTTTTTAGATTTTCTTTATTGAGAAAGTTAAGTCTTGAGTACATCAAAACAAATTTCTGGATGGGGGGGAAAACACAGAACCCACAATAGAAAAAAAAATGTTACCATCATCTGGGCCACAACAGAACCCAGAGAACATATTCTTTTAATTGAAAAGTTCTAGGTGCTTCATAATTGACCTTTTGATACAAAATGACCTATTGAATTTGCAACTTGGTTCTTGGTGTGGATTCACAGACAAACTAGGAAGTCTTCAGACCTTAGCTGGATGCCACGAGGGGTTATTTGGCTTTTGACTCTTTTTTTTTTTTTTTTTCTTGTTTAAGAGGTAGCAGCAGCAACAGTACCCACCACATGATGAGCCTGCAGGACTGCCACAGCTTCATCCACCTTGAAACAGAGGAACTCGGAGGACTCCAGTATGTGCAGCAGCTCAGAGTTGTCAATCTCCAGCAGCGTTCCCGTAATCTTTCCAGCATTGTTTGGATAAGTGGGAACAGACGCTCTCCCAGCATCTGCTTCTGTTCCTGGGGAGGCGCTGCAGCCAGCATGGAGGCAGTCAGGGGCTCCTGACCCTGGACATGGACTGCAGGCTGGGGGGCCTGCAGCAGCTGAATGGCAGGGTGAGAGCTGCGGACGCTGGAGGCATACTTGTATGGAGCCACAGCCCTGGGGGCAGCAGCAGCAACTGTAGCACGAGGTGCAATGTTTGGCACAGCTGTAAGGACGCCTCCAGACTGGCAGCTGTCAGTCAGGCCTTGCTGGACTGCACCAGTCCCACGAAAGTCCATAGCCAAGCGGTCCGGGCACTCAGACCCAGTTGGAGCCAGATGTTGAAGAGCTGGCCAAGGCCCAGACTGCCGTAGAGCACTTGGCATTCCTTGGAAGCCTTGAAGTCTCCCGCCTTGCTGCCAGCGTGGATTAGGATTCATCTGTGTTAACTGGTTAGGCGTGTGATATGGCGGTCTTCCCTGAGCCTGTGGAACTGCAGGAACAAAATAGCCATTGGCTGAGGGCTGGAAATGATTTAAGATGGCATTGGCAGGGAGAGCCCTCATCCTAGCTACACACCGCATGTACTGGTTAGTCAGGTGAGCCTTCCGCTCTTCCTTCCTCTGTGCCAGGGCAACGTACAACGGCTTGGAGCCCACAATGCGTCCGTTCATCTCGGTGACAGCTTCGGTCGCCTCTTCAGGAGAGGAGAAACAGACAAAGCCAAACCCTTTGCTTCTTCCGTCTTCTAGCATCACCTTTGCACTGGTGATTGATCCAAAAGGAGAAAACTCTTTCCTTAACTTCTCATCGTCAATGGTGTCATCCAAGTTCTTAATGTAGAGATTCACTCCCTGGTACCGACTAATCCTCTCCGGCTTCAGCTGCTCAAATTTCCGTTTTAATTCAGCCTGACGTTCTACTTTTTTTTTTCTGTGCACCGCCTACGAATATGGCTTTCCTGCTCATTTCTTTTCCGTTCATTTCTTCCACAGCCTTATTGGCATCCTCATGTTTCTCGTAACTTACAAAGCCAAAGCCTTCGGACTTCCCTCTGGAGTCTCTCATCACCTTGACACTTAGGGTCTTACCAAACTGGCTGAAGAGCTCTTTGAGATTCTCATCCTCCACCTCTTCTCCAAAGTTTTTGATGTAAACATTGGTGAATTCCTTGGCCTTGGCTCCAAGCTTGGCTCGCCGCTCTTTGCGAGACTTGAATCTGTCCACGAACACTTTGCGGTCATTGAGAAGCATGCCATTCATCTTCTCGATGGCCTTGTCGGCGGCCTCTTGGGTCTCGAAGTGGACAGAAGCATAGCCCTTCGAGCCGTTCTCATCACAGACCACCTTACAGGACAGGATGTTTCCAAAGGCAGAGAAAGTGTCATACAGTGCCTTGTCTATAGATTTGTCCAGGTTCTTGATGAAGACATTTCCCACACCAGACTTTCTCAAAGAGGGATCCCTCTGAGACCACATGATACGGATTGGCTTTCCCTTAATCACATCAAAGTTCATGGTGTCCAAGGCTCTCTCAGCGTCAGCTGGTTGCTGGAAGTTGACATAGGCATAACCCAGACATCGGCGGGTGATCATATTGCGGCAGACCCGGATGGACAGCACAGTTCCCGCAGGGCTGAACTTTTCATATAGCATGGCTTTGGTGATGTCCGAGTGCAGATAGCCCACATATAAGGAGGCCATGGGGTAGCTGCTGGCTGCAGCGTTCATCTCCCCACCCTCAACTACCCCAGCCCCGCCAGGACTTCTTACAAGGCCTACTGCAGGACGAAAGGGGCTCCAAGGAGTTGTGGCATGCACAGCAGTGCACAGGTGGCACGAGAGATGCCCGGAGAGGCTGGAGCAGGGAGGCTCCTAGGCAGGATGACTTGCTCAGGACCACAAAAGCCCCAAGACAAAAGGCTCTCAAAAACAATATGGCCCTCTCCTGGAGTTTGTACCCTCCAGCTGTCCTGGCTTGGAGTTTAAAAAAATAAAAATTGAAGTAGGGAATCCCCTTGCAAAGGGGGCAAAATTTTTTTCAAGAGGCAGCCAGATGCTGTGCTCACAGCGACCTTGGGGACATGCCTTTCATGATAAATACAGGCCCCAGGCTCCTGGTGGTTTACAATTACAGCAGCCTGGTAAGGGGGAAACCAAATCTTTGCGGGTGCCAGCGAAGACCAGCGTGGACACCAGTGGACATGTGGGGCACTGGGCTGCCACGCAGCTCAGAGGCGTGCAGGGGCCGGCCGGGCTTGGGGGAGGGATCACCACCAGATGGACATACAGATGCAGATGGACAGGCAGGCCTGAAGCTGTGAAAGTCACTTTCCCTCGGACCAGTCGCTGTCTTGTTCTCTTTTTCTTCTTTTTTCCCTTTTTCTTTTTTCCTCTTCTTTTCTTCTCTTTTTATAACAAAAGGTTTTTGAGGCTTTTTTGTATTTTTTAAAGCTTTTTCTCTCTTTTGCTTCAGGCTTGCTGAGTCCAAATGCAACACTGAAACCCACCTCAGTGACAAAGACAGACACTACCTTAGGGTAAAAGGCTAGAAAACAATTTGTCAGGCAAACGGTCCTAAGAAACAAGCTGGAATAGCCATTCTAAAACCTCCAGCCTGAGAACACAAAGGGAGGAACTCATGGCTCCACCTGTATAGGTAGTTGAAAGTGGCCTTGTCAGGCATCAGTGGAAGTGGAGGGCTTTGGTGCCTGAAAGTTTGAATTCCCTAGTGTTGGGGAATTCAAGAGCAGGGAGGCTGGAATGGGAGGATGGTGGGAGCACACCCTCATAGAAATAGGAGGAGGGGAGATGGGATAAGAGGTTTTAGGGGGAATGGGAGAGGAGATAACATTGAAAGGTAAATAAATAAAATATCCAATTTAAAAAAAAAACAGATAATGGGTCTGGCAATTGTAGTTGAGCAGTCAAGACTTTTTGTCAACAATTTATTATGGGGATTTTGTATAATCCTCAAGGACAGGTGTTGTGGAAGAGGCCTATGGAACTTTAAAAAGATTGGTAAGACATGCTGATGCTGAGACAAAGAATGATGCTAACCTATGAGCTTGCTGAGTGCCCTGACAAGGGTGACTGGGGAGTTGTATTGGACATATGTTCCTGACCTACCTTTTCTTGCCTATATCCCAGATGGGACAAGCTGCCTTGCCTCAAGTTTTTAGACCTTGTGGGATAAAGAATCGAAAAGAGAAATTATGTCTCTTGTATTCTTCTTAAAGGTGCCCAGCTATTAGGACTCAATCATATACTGGTCTAGAAATCAATCCAATAAGGGAAATAACAGTCTACTTTTGGAAGACTGGATCTGGACTTTGTCAGAGACATATTTGGAAGCTAGCTGTAGCTCGCTATGATGTTAGGATAGCAAGAGATAATGTTGGGACAGGATCTGTATTTCAAACAAGGGTTACTGCATGTTTTAAGGCTCTTTTAATTGTCAAGCTAAAATTGGTTTTGTCTCTTCTACAGTATTTATTGTAAGTTGCATTGACTGTACAATTTCCAATTATGTTAGTGTGTTGAAACCTGGCATGTCTGTTATGGGGGTCTATCAACCAGCTTTTGTCTGAGTATTAGAAAACCTTGATTCTCTGACAAAAGCTTGAACATGCTGGAAGAAGTGAGTTAGGCTTTAAGCAGAAGTAAGAGGGTAGTAGGCTTGATTATTGCTGGTATAACAGCTTCAATTCCATTAATTGCTAGCATGACTGCTTCTGCAATAGCATTGACACAAGGAGTTAAGACACTATTTTTGTTAACTATTTAGCAAAAAAATGTTACTAATGTATTGAGTATACAAAAGGATTTGTATAGGTATCTGGAACAATGAATGATGCTCTATAACCTATTCAAATGATCTGAAGGAGGTTCAGGGTTCAAGAGTTAGGAGCCATCCCAAGTGTCATGACAAATATCATTGGAGTAGTGTTACTTTTGAAATTCACAATGATTGTCATTATAATTAGAAAAAAGTTTAAAGACACCTGTAGGATATTTGGCATAATCCTAACACCTCTCTGGGTGTAACTTTGCATAGTGAGATCATGAATTTAAAGAATGCTGCTCTGTTGACCTTTGATGCTGCAGATACTGCGGATAAAATTATCCATGGTCTGAGCTCAGTATTTCCATTTTGGACAAACCTCAGGAATGGCATAGATAGCTTGATCAGGCTAGCCCTTCTTGTCCTGGGAATACTTATATTCCTGCCCATCCTGTTAAAGCTTATCTTTAACAACATCAACATGTTGGCAGCCAAAGTACATGGCTTAAACTTGAAAATGGATCCCCAGGCAGAGTTATTAAATTAACAGGCTGGCAAGCCAAGGACGGGTAAGATTCTGCACAGAGCCTTACCAAACCTAAGACATAAGTGCATTGCTTTTGATAATGCATATTCCATGATGGGTAAGGAAGGTATTCTTGTCAGAATGACCTAAGACAGGCTCAGTCTTGTTAATGAAATAAAAAATGGGGAGAGGTGGAGAGCCTTTGGGGCCACTTGGCAAGAAGCTGACATGGGCCAAGGACAAGGAAAGGGGATGCTTGGCAGGAATATGACATTGGCCAAGGACAAGGAAGTAGGCTTGAAGAAGGAATCTGACATTAGACTAGAACAGAGAAGTAATTTCAGGTAGGAGTCTAAATCGTAGGCTACAACAAAGAAGTAATCTCAGTCAGGAATCTAGATATTAGGCAAGAACAAAGAAATAATTTCAGATAGGAATCTAAATTTTAGACTAGAACAAGGAAATAGGCTTCAGACATGAAAATCACCTTGGGCTAGGATAGGGAAGTAGGCTCAGATACTTTGGTCATTCTGAAACAGTAATCACGGGAGTGTTCACATAACTGGGTTTAATGTCTTGGTTTTTCTTTGACTATTTGTGTTTATTGTCTTGCTTGTTCCTTGACTATTCGCATCTATTGTATTGCTAGACCCTCAACCTAGAACTGACCTTAATACATGCCTGTAATCAAAATGGTATAAAAGCATAAAGGAAAAGGAGGTATAGGATAAGTGGTTCTAGGGAGGGGAAATGGGGAAAGGGGATGACATCTGTATTATAAATAAATAAAATATCAAAAAAAAAAAAAACAGCAGTGGTGTTAACGTGTGATGTAAACAGCGCTCTGGCTTGAAATGCATCTCCAGGGTAGAGATGTGAACCTCGGCTTCTGATGTGAATGATGGGGAGGAAGAATGAGACTCCTCACCATACACGTCTTACTTAGTCTCTATTTGTCTTCCCTTCCATCTTGAGTGACAGCAGTTCCAGTCATCAACTTAGGATTGCCTGAGAAGAGAATCTCAGTGACGGAGTGTCTAGGTCATGTTGGCCTATGGGCATGTCTGAGAGGGATTTTCTTGATTGTTAAAATGAGAGAACCCAACCTGAAAGTGGGTGGCATCATTCCCAGGCTTTGGGCCCCAGACTGTGTAACAGTAGAGGAAACCAGCTGAGCATTAAGCATTCGTACATTCATTGATGTCTGCTCTTGACTGTGTGTGTGAAGTCACTAGCTGCTCCATGTTCCTGCCACTGTGACTCTCCCATAGTGACGGTCTAAACAGCAGTTCTCTACCTGTGGGTCAAAAATCCCTTTGTGGGGGTCAAACAACACTTTCCCAGGGGTCACCTAAGATCATCAGAAAACACAGGTATTTACATTATGATGAATAGGAGTAGCAAAGTTACAGTTATGAAATAGCAACATAAAATGAAATAATTTTATCATTGGGGGTCGCCACAACATGGTGAACTGTATTAAAAGGTCACAGCATTAGGAAGGTTAAGAACCGCTGCTTTACAGCTTAGGAGTGTGAGCTCAAATAAATTCTTTCTCTCAGAAGTTGCTTTTTTGTTGGATTGTTTTAACCCAGCAACAGAAATGAGACCAGGGCATGATGGGGTCTGGGTGTCGGTGACCTTATGTTCATCCTTACATAATGGCATCCTTCCCTCAAACAAGCCACAACTTCTTCTAAGCTAGTTGGACAGTGCAATTGTCAACATACTCTCAGATCTTTGGGAAAAAAGACCAACATTCCATCTGAGTGACATCTTCTTTGGTGTTTCAGTAAGGGAACCTCCAGACCATCAGCTAAAGGGACAGATGGATAGAACAGGTGGACCAAATAAGCTGTTTTTATTACCTCTGTGGTATGTCAGCTGAAGGACCTGAAAAGCCAAGGTCAGAGGCTACACTGTGAGCTGAACTTTTGCCATGTCTCTCCATGTCAACATACTCCTGTTCTGCTGCTGTGAATCTGATACTGAGGCTTATTCTTGTCTCCTCTCAATGTCAGACCTCTACAGTTGGCTATGTCCACATCTCCACTGTCCACACAGGCATGCACCAGGAATCCAGTACAAAAGGCTGCAGGTGGTCGTAACACCAAGATGTGTTTTCATCTTGTGGTTAAAAATTCTTGAAGATGAGAGTATTCTTTGGTATTTATACCTCCCCTCGGTGGACAAACTGCATTCAAGTTAACTATAGAGAAATGAAATAGTTCCTCATGAGAATGCCTTCAGTGAGTCAAACGTTTGGGGAGTTTCTGAAAATAAGGGCTGTCAGGAGGGTGAAGCACAGGAAGCTGTGAGAAGGAGGAGGATGTTGGGAGTGCTGACCCACTCCGCAAATCCCAGGACTCAAGAGGCAGAGTCAGGCAAACTCTGTGAATTCAAGGCCAGCCTGGGCGTTCCAGGACAGCCAGGACTATGTAGTAGGGAGCTAGGGAAGGGACAGAGATGTCAGATAGAGCTGATCTCGTGTTTTAGGCATGGAATGGACTGGTCTGCTCAGTGAGTAGGAATGAGTTAGTCATGCTGGATAGTCACTCTTGCACCTGCAGAGTCCTGTACCGTGGCACTACATACCCTGCACATACTGAGACCTGGGAGAGAGCACCTGCCCCATAACATCTGTTAGCACAGATTCCCTGGATGCAGAGCATCTTCATAGGCTCCTGAGCTGGGTGCTGCATCTCAGAGTGAAGTAGCTTTATTTTACTTGAGAGTGAGGTACCCAGATAAGGAACATCTCAAATCCACCACGGGGCACGCCTCACCTAAGGGTCTTTCTGTACGGATTAGCAGCCAATGAAACTCACTGCTATCATTGATGCTAGTGGATGACAAAATGACTCTACAGACACGGCTTTCAAGCAGGTGTCTGCTGTTCTCTTATGTTGCTTAACTCAAAAGATGGAGTTTAACTGTTCTCTTTATGAGCTACTTTTGAAAGATAGGTTTGTAATGTTTTCTGTTGCCTGAATTTGCAGTGTAAAACCATTGTATTCTGAATAAAGAATGGGAAAAGTCCTCACACAGTCTATGACTGTGACTGCCTAAACAAATAATTCAGGCAAAAGAAAAAAAAATCCAATGATAATGTCTTAGACTGAAGATCAGAAAAAGCTTGCAGCTATGGGAGATACCATAATAAATTGCAGCTGGACCACATGCAAGGTCAGTCATAGGATGCGAGGAGGAGGGAAGGAAGGAGTGGGGGAGGAAGAGGAGAAAGGAGATGAGGAGGAGGCACATGGCGGCAGCAGCAGAGGCAGAGGACGGAATAAAAAAATGACACAAGAAAAATTTCTCTGAGATAAAAGATGAAAGACTTCAATTGAAAGATGTCATGAATACTAATTCGCATAAATGAAAATGAGTACAATAGTTAGACACATCCTCAGTCAAGTGTAAGAAGCCGGGAATGGAGAGCTTCTGTTAAAAGCTTCAGAGAGAATAAATCAAAGCACTTTTTATTTCCCATAAAGAAAATTATGAGCACTGTTGTCAGAAAACAAAAGAGAAGTACTTTTAAGCCCGAAGGGAATGGTTTTAAATCTGCAGCCCTTTACCAGTCAAAGTAGCAAGAGACAAGGGGCAGGAAAAGTATTTGCAGTCATAGAAAGACCCTAGAGGGCTGGGGTGGCTCAGTGGGAAAGAATGCCAGCTACGGAAACATGAGGACCTGAGTTCAAATCCCTGTGTCTGTGTACAAAATGGGTGTGAGTGAACATGGCTGTAACCCTAGGATTCATGGCAGAGTTAGGTAGATCCTGAGAATTCACTGGCCAGGCAGCCCAGTCCTTAAGCAGCCAATCAGAAATGCAGGGTAAGTGAACTGAGAGGCTATAGATGGGAGGTTTACAAGTACAGACCGTGGGACCAGGTTTCCTCAGTTCTACTCCTTCATTGTATTATCTTATAGGGATTTTGTGAGGGACCATGAGTTACCATATAAGAACATGTCACACACACTGTATATTACACAGGTAACCTTTATTAACAGCACTACACAGATTAGCCTGTGGTGGCAGCCTTCATTGTGACAGACAGAAAACATGGGGGTAGTTATCCTTGTCTGTGGAAGCCAGTGTGGGGGAGAGGGTCAGTTTAAGGCAGATGTCGAGTTTTACTTTACCCTTCCTATAACTGTTATTGTAAAAATATTTCTTCAGGTCTTGAGGACATCCACCTACAGTATTGTAGATATTTCTGAAATATGTTGTATCATCAAGGTTCTTTTGAGGAATAGAACTGATAGGTTGAATATATACATACACATATACATACATACATACATATTCTCCATCCTTTTGTACATATATATCAGTTCTAATATATATATATATATATATCCATATATGTTATATATATATATATATATATATATATATATATATATATAAATAATTTATTAGATTGGCTTGTAGGATATTGTCTGAGAAGTCCAGCAATGGCTGTCTTATAACAGATTCAAGTTTGTGATCCCAAATGTGTGTCCCCAGTGTGATCCCGCTGTTCTTATCATGGATCTTCATGTATAGACATGACATAGCAAGTCCATGAAGCCAGAGGAACTGCTTCAATAGGATCCCTGAGGACTCAGTTCACCATGTGGACAGATGTTGACCATCTCACACCTTGGTTCCACATCAGATTGTAGAGCTGTGACATCATCCCGGTGCAGAGAATGGCTGGAGGTGAATGTGGTCCACACCATTTCAAGACCAGGCACCAGACTTTTCATGTTGAGCCTCTTAGCTTCCCTTTACTTCCACTGACGTACAGGCAGTCTGGGTCCATCCATCTTTTACACTATGGCAGAGAGGCCTCAGAAGGCACACACACACTTGAAAGGACATATGCATACCATGTATTTTAATTAGATGCAGTATCTTAAAGTTCCCACACACCTGATCATTACTGACAGGCCCTCATTTTGCCACATGTCTTCAGGAGAGAAGTGATGTTTTCCACATTGACCAGAAATGAGGAAGGGCATGGCCAGGCTTAGTATTAGTGGACCCAGAGGCACAGTCAAGGGTTACTGCTGTTATGGTTGGGAAAGATTGTTCCAAGGACATAGTTATCAATATAACAAAAGCATCTGACACCTGGGGTGCAGCATGAGCAGTGACATGTTGGATGTGTGCCTGTGAGAACATCACATGGCTAGAATCAAGATGCCCTCTCCTGTACATATATGCCTCATGAACATTAATTGTTGTGGTAATTATTTAAAAAGTGGAGCTGTGCAGGCCGAGTATCTAAGCTGCAGCGGCTCTTCCTAGCCCAGCCGCCATGTTTCTCGGCTGGAGGCCACGTGCATGCTGCAGCTAGAAATGGCCAACTAGAAACACCAGCCCTGCCACCCACGAGACGTCAGCATGGGAGATGGCTCAGTCTCCCACGCTGTCTCTGCAAGGCTGGGCATTGCCCAGGCCATCCCGCCATCCACGAAGGCTCAGTAAAAAGATGAGACTCTAATGCTTAAAGATTAATCAAAGGCTTATATATTTGATAATGATCAGTAACAAGATACCCATACAATCAGAAGTGTAACCCAATACCCAACCTAGATATACCAACTACCTTTGACTGCTACAGACACGTGAATATCCGCCTCCATCTCCTCTCTCTCTCCTTCCCCTCTCCTGTCTCTTAGCTCCTCCTCTTCTTTTTCCTCCTCTCCTCCTTACTCCTCCTCTTCCTCTCCTAACTCCTCCTACCTTAGCTCCTCCTACAATTAACATTACGGTTAACATAACCTCTCTGACCTCTGATTTCCAAGATCCTTGGGATAGAACCTTGAGGCCAGGGTAGGCAAAGACTCGCAATGATCTTCTGAGCCAGAGGGAGAGATTCTAGTCTGAACACAGAAGTGTGAAACTATGAACCAATGTTCACTGCTGGCAGGACGGTGCCTTTTCTGTTGCTTCTTATCTGAGGTCCACTCTTTTTTCCTTTCTCCATCCTTTTTGTTTGCTTATATTCTAGGATTCCAGAATAAATGGCTTATTACATACTGGGGAATATGAGCTGCAAAAATAAAAAAAATTACGTAGTCACTGTTGAGTTGTGTTGAGGACCAGGAGAGCTCACAGCCTATTGATGCTGGCCACCTTTCCAAGGATAACTGACACACTTGATTGTGAAGGGGCTGGTAGGTGACATCTCTGTTCCCCAAGGCGATGGAAGCTCTAGCATTCTATCTAATCAAATTAGCTCCTATCTGCTCCAAGAGTCAGATGCAATCATCTCTCAATTGGCACCTGATGAGCAAATGCAAACACTGTCAAGGTGTGGAGTTAACAGGACATGATGTGGTGCTAACATTACACAGTCGTATCACAAGCCCTACTATAAAGCACTGGGTATGGATTTTCTGTCTTGTGCTAAATCCATTTTCTTTCTCACAAAAAGGACCAGGCAGCTGTTGAGGAGAGGAACTACATGCCTGCTTTATAGATAGATGCCCTGTCTCTGCAGCTCTGTTTTCCAGGTGGAAATTGTGAGAATCCTAGGATCGAAGGCTATTTTAGTTTTATTCAGTTGCTAGGACATTTGACACAACTAGAAGTGATCTAGGCTAGGAAAAGTTTTTTTCATCTTATGCTCACAGGTAACATTTGATCACCGAGGGAAGTGACCTTTGAGGATGGGAACTCAAGTAGAAACTGCTTGCTGGCTCCTCAGTCTGATGCTCAACTAGCTTTCTTACACAGCTCAGGACTGACTTGTATCTTAGGCCTTCCTACATCACTTAACAAATGAGGCTGTCCCCAATAGACATGCCAACAGACCAATCTAATCAGAGCAACTCTTCCATGGAGGTCTTACTGTCAAATGACTCTAGGCTGTGTTAACTTGCAATTAAAGCTAACCAGGACAGAGGGTATAGCTGGATTTGACTCTCCATTACATTCCACAGTGATACCAGCTTGTAGTAGCTTATCAGGCTCCACCTATGCTGTTTGGTTTCTGTAAGACAGAGCTGAGAATCAGTGAAGATGAATGAAATCTCTTGTGCATTGCAACATTAAAAAGTAGAAAGGTGTAAAATCTGGGAAGTTAAACCCATCCAACGGGAGTCAGTAACTTTAAATTTTTCAAACATTTTTCATGATGGTTCTTAAATGCGTTAACCTCCCTTCTATCCCACCACCCACCAGAAGTAATATAAAAGAAAGGATATGGAGAAGTAATATAAAAGAAAGGATATGGGGGGAGTGGACCTGTTTAGAAAGGTTCTTTGGAGCTGATCCCATCTGCATTGACAGGAAATCAGCACTTTACTTCACAGGTCAGCAGTTCAATTTACTCGAAAACACTTCACAGATATATTAGCAGTCCAGTTCACAAGTTCATAGCAGCAGTGGTGGTGTGACCTAGCAGGAGCAGCCAGGCCTCAGCTGAATCAGCTCCAGTCAGCAGGACAGACCAGGGCCAGCAGGAACACCAGGAAAAATTCTTGGCTATGCCTCTCTCAGTGAAGCAAAGATCAGTAAAGAACAAGATCATGAAGCTTTGGATAGCCTTAAGCAAGCCTTAAGCTCCACCTCTGTCACTGTTTAGTCCTTTTTATGATCCCTCCAAACATCTCGTGTCCTTCATGGGTCTTGCCTCATTATGTGTCTTGCCTCAGCATGTGAGTCTGACTTAGCAAAACTCTACATGAGTCTGTCTCAGCTGACATCACTCTGCCAACCAGCTGAGTCTAAAGAAGTAGCAAGAAACTATAGCACACCACCAGAAGTTTGTTTGGTGCACTTCTCTCTATGGAGTCCTAACAAATGAAGCTCAACTACTCAATGTAAGGCAGACTAAATGTGTGTGTTATTAGTGAAGAATCGTTTATCATGTGTCCTTTCATGTGTTTGCTTTAGCAGAACTTCTTTTTACTGTGTCTGCTTCAGCAAAATGTTCCTTCACATGTTTGCCCCAGCAAAACACCATCCAACACAACTGACTTTCCAAAGAATCCTTAAGTTTCCATTTCAAGAGTCAATCATCCCACCCTAGAATGTAATTCAGGGTTAGTGGAGCTGGTCTTTCTTGTTAATTCCCTAGCCCTCCCAAGGTAATAAGGCAAAACACAGCAGTGTTCTTGAAGTAGAGAAACAAAGCAAGAGAGAGGTAGAAGAAATGTGGGGCTATAAAACTAATGAAGGGCTCTCCCTTAGTGTTTACTTTTATTTAACTTATTAAGCTGGACCCAGGATGTGTTGAAACACCATGGCCAAGAGTGACTTATGGAAGCCAGGGTTTATTCTGTGGTGTAGTAGAGGGAGAGAGTCCATCATGGTGGGGAAGCATGGCAGCAGGTGTCAGGAGCTGAAGGCTGAGAGCTCACATTTTCAGTCATAAACATGAAGCAGAGAAGGTAAATTGAAATTAAGGAGAAACCATATATCTCAAATTCCTCCCTCAGCAACATCCTTCCTCAGCAAGACTCTACCTTCTGGAGGTTCCATAACTTCCCAAACAGCACCACTAACTAGGGATCAAGTGTTCAAATGCATGGGTCTCTGGAAGACACTTCTCATTCAAACAAACAGAAGTCTATGTGAAGCATGTATAGATTGCTTCCTGGTCATTATTCCCTAAACGTTAAAACTCTGAATAAAATATGTGGCATTTATGTTATACTAGGTATATAAAAAATCTAGGGATTATTTAGATGATACTTTGAGATGTGCATGAGCTATAGCCAGACAACATTCCCTTTTATAGAAGGGCTATGAGCTTCCACAGATTTTGCTGTCTGTGAGGGTTTGCTCTGTACATCCAATCCCCATAAACACTGAGGGAGGATTATAGAGTCCATGTTTATCTCCCATTGTCACTGCTCCTTTTCCTGCTCTGTTTATCAAAAACATGGCTGTATTAGCATCTTTACCACCAGCACTCCTGGATGGATGGCTTTCATTCTCCTACACAGCTGCCAATGTCAGCAGAATCTGGAAGACTCACGGCTACACCAAGAGCACATCCTCTCATCCCCACAGAGGTTGCTGAACCAGTCTTTCCATTTCTCACTCAAATATCCACAGCTTTCATGTTATCCTGGGATTCTTCAGGTTGATCAGGGCTGGGAGAAGTAGTCATTAGGGCTAATTTCGACGATCAACTTGATGGATCTGAGGAGACAAGCATCTGTGTAAACCTGGGATGAATTATCTAAATTAGGTTAATTGAAGAAGGGAATCCTGCCCACAATGGGCAGCATCATCCCATAGGCTGGTGTCCTGGACTGAATGCAAAGGAGAAAGCAAGCTGAGTATTCATCTATCTCCGTTTCCTTACTGCAGATGCAGTGTGGCCTCCTGCCTCAAGCTCCAGCCACCTCTACTCCCACATCATGATGTATACACTCAAGCTGCAAGCCCTAAACAAACCCTTCCTTCCTTAAATTGCTTCTTGTCACAGCAATGAAACAGAGAGAGGGGGACATTGCTCTGTAGCTAGATTCTTCCTTGCCAGTCCCTGGCAATGGCCGTTTTCTGGGGACTCAGTTTGAGGATTTTCCAAGTTTCTTATAATGAATTCTTTGCTACATTCTCATTGATTCTCCTGCCACTGGGAGGGTGCCTCACCAGATTTTGGTCAAGCCCAGGGACATCAAAGCCTCATGCCCAAACCAGGATCCCAGTTGTTTAGGGATTTTTCCCCATCTTGTTTCCCTATAACAGAGGGTAAAACTAAGAGAGCCTGACAGAAGTTTGATGATTCAAAAAGTATTAAAGCAGAAAAAGGAGATGAGGAACCACCCCTGAGGAGGCGTGAAGTGTCTCATCATGTTCAGGGCCAACTGAGCCCATCACACACCTCGGTGGATCTGTGGCAAGAATCAACTGCTCTGACTACCAGGGTCATCTGGAATATGTTTGGATGACATTAAGACAGAAGGAACAGTCTGAAGGCAATATCATACAACTCAAGTCTGAACAAACTGGGAAGAAAGGAAGTAGGGCTGTAGCTCCTGGGTGGCCAGTGAGTCATGACCGGAGAGGAAGCCAGAAGAGAATGAGGGAAGGGTGGCACCTCTGTCATGTAGTTTAATGAGGTAGCTTCCAAAGCTCTCTGTACCACTAACTTTCCATGTTTCTACCTAGACTCTTAGAGGAAACTTTACTGCTCTAAGAAGGCGCCGCACGGCTGCGCACGGCTGCTTTTTAATGGGGCTTACTTTGTAACCTGCACATCCAGAAGAGACGGAAATAAATCCCCTGTGTTCCATCCGTTCCAACACTCCAGGAAGAAAGCAGTGACAGAAAGCTGGGAGATGGATTGGAAACCTTTCTTACTCTGTGGTAGAGAATGATGATGGAGTTGAGATAAATAATTAGCAGAGACTGTCTGCGTATCCATGGTAACTCACACATGAAGGGAAAGAAATGCACTTGGGGTTCTCTGTGAGTATGGGAATGTGACAGGGTTTAGACTCCTCAAAACTTTGCAGCTTTGCCTGCATGGCTGATTACTGCATCTCCCTCCTTGTGAAAAATCCCAACTTTTATTTTATCCACAGTGCTCATCCACTCTTTTTTCAGAAGTAAAGCTGATTATAGAAATTTTATTCTTCACCTTTGCTTAATTCTCTTTATTAAAGATTACAGAAAAATCTCATCACTGCTGATTGGTTACTTTAAACCCTCCTTGTACACAAGCACTGCAGTTGAACTCTGCATCTCTCAGTTCTGCATCTGTGCGTTCAGCCAACTGAGTGTTGAATACATAGGAGGAATGCATCTGTGCTGAATGTTGGTCCTTTCCTTGTTGCCATTTGTTAAAGCTACAGCACAGCCACTGTTTGCACAGTGTGAAGTGATGTCAGTAATGTGGAGATGCTTCAAAGTCCAGGGAGGGCATGCAGGCTTCATACAGACACTTGGCCAGTTTGTTATATTATTTGTTATTATTTTCTATTTATATCTATGCATATGCCTGCGGGGGGTACTGTATATATGACCAAGTGTGCCCATGAAGGCCACAAGAGGGAATTATTTCCCTTGTTATTTATTCCCCTGGAGCTTGAATAACAGGCAATTGAGAGTTATCCGATGTGGGTGCTGTGAAAGAAACTCAGGTCCTTTGGGAGAGCAGCAAATGCTTTAATGATGGAAGCATCCCTCTAGCCCACTTTGGCATCTTCTATCAGGTGTGGGTGTATCCTGAGGTATCCTGGAAGACCACGCTCAAGCTGGAATACCAGATCATGGCTATAATAAGCTTCCTCCTTCAGCATTTCATTGATAACAGACTAAGAGCCAGACCAAAGCTTACCTCTGTGCACTCTGAAGAAGGGGCCATAAAAATATCCATTTTCATATTTCAAACTGGGTTCTGAAGAGCGCTCTGCATCAGGGAAATGCTTGCCGTATAATCAGGAGAACCCGTGCTCCATCTCCAGAACTCACCTAAAAAGAACTCACTTAGTGCTCTAGTACATGCTCAGATTTCAGTGTTGGGAGGCAGAGACAAACAAACCCCTGAAGTTCACTGGCCAATCAGCTTAGCCTAGTTGGCAAGTTGAGGCAAGTAAGAGACGCTGTCTTAAGGGAGGTGTCAGACACTCAGGAATGACATTTGTCTGTACATGCATCCCACCGACTGCTCAAATTATGACCACAAGTGGACTTCTGGTCTACCTAATGATTGAAATCATTGAGCATATTTAGTTTTTAAGAAATAGCCCCTGAAAAAGAAAGAAATTCTAAAGAATTTTTAAATCTTAAATTTTTATCTCTTCTACGAAGCAAGCAGAGAAATCTATGTTATAACTCCCTTGGGGGGATCATCTTTCTCTCTGCTGTAAAAGGCAGTGGTACTTCATTCTAGAAAGAGTTTACAAATTTTATGTTTCATTTTAATGCAACTTGCTCCTCTGACAGTCCACAGGGTTCATCTTTCATTGTTCGTGTATCTCAGGCTAGCATCACCGTGCCTCTGAGGATGGCCTTCATCCTTCATCTTCTGGGTTACAGGGATACAGTACCATGTCTGGCTATGCAGGCTTTGTCCATGTTAGGCAAGCACCCTACCAGCTGAACTGTACCCTTAGTCTTTGCTTTCAGTTGTCATCGGAGTTGCTGACGTCTAACCCTCCACTGGGGCCTGATGTCACTGTGGACTTGTCCTGACACTTCCTGCTAGACTGCTGTGTTCAGTGCCCTGGACCACTTGTCTCTACTTTCAGTCCTAAGAATGAGAGGCAACTGGAAAACGGTTAGAGGTAGGAGGATGAGAGAGAGCATTTATCCCATTGGGCACCCTTTGAGGATGCAGTTGTGGTCCCAACTAAAAGCTACTCTTCAGGGTGAGCTGTCTGTGAGCATGTCTTGCCTCAAAGAAGCTGGCAATTACCTCTTCACTTGTTCCCAGGGTTCAAGGCAGACACAGACCATACTAGCCTGGGAGCTGAGCCTTCCAACAATCTCTTGTACAGTTAGTGCCTTTGTAGGTTGCTATCCCCAGGTTTCTCAAAATTTACTTTTCTGGTTTTGATGGGAACTCTGACTGTTACAGTCTCCTTATATTTTTGAACCTAAAGAAGCAACACAGATGGATGTTTCTGTATCAAGAGGGAATGAGGTAGTAGCATTTTTTGTGAGACTCCTGTATTTCTGTTATTCAAAATTGCCAAAGTAGTTTGCTTCTTATTACTAAATTTGAATCATAGAGAGCCAGTATGATTCCTAAATAATACTAATAATGAAAATCTGTGCCTAGAAAACAAAACAGATTGCAAAAGGAATGGCTCATAGTGATTTAGTGAATTGTCAGGTTTCCATTTCATAAATAACAAAACAGGAATTAGGAGCATGCCAGAACACATTAGCTCTCACACATAAATAAAAGAGATTTTATTAGAGTTGGTGAATTGTGCATCCTTAATTCACATTGTCATTTGTGACACTTCGCTGTATATCCTTGGGGGCTTTCAAGTCCTTCTGCTTCACTTCAGCAAGACAAACAGAGAGTGAGCCTAATAGGGCTGTAGTTATGAGGCAATAAATCTCATTTTTTCATGTTTCATAGAGTCTGTTTGGCTCTTCTTCCTTCTGATTCTTAGCCTTGTCAACTTGACTCAGCCTAGAGGCATTTGAGAGAAGAACCTTGATGGAGGCATTTTTAAGATCAGGCCTATGGGCATGCCCCTGGGGGAATTGTCTTGATTGTTAATTAAAGCAAGAGGGATGAGCCCACTGTGGGCAGCACCATTCCCTGGGCAAGTGGTTCTGGCCTGTATAAGAAAGCTAGCTGTGCATGAACCTCTTGGGTACAGCTTATGACCCACAAAACAAGGTAGATCTCTCTGTTTCCATACATATAAAATCCAGTTAGAAGATGAGATCAACACACTGAACTTCAGGAACAACAAAGTTCATCTGGGACCAATGTGGAAAGAGGAGAGAGATCAGGGTTTCTGAAGAGACCTACACAAATTATACCTGGGTTACAGAGGGATCTTACATGTCAACAAGTAGTGTTACTCTATGGTTTCTGCTTCATGTTCCTTCCCCGACATCCCTCCGTAATTGATTGTGACTTGGAAGTGTAAGGAGAATGAGCCTTTTTTTCCCCTTAGTTATTTTTTAGTCAGTGGTTTGTTTGTTTGCTTGTTAGAGTAACAGAATGGAAACCAGAACACCCTGACATACCAAGGCAGACCTTTAGTGAAAATGAGATATTCTGTCTCTTTCTGCCCACCTTGATATCTCATTTTTTTCATTTTCTGGTATGTTGAGAAGTTGAAAGATGAAAGTTTTCTAGAGGCATTTCAGGTCAGAAGTAAAGGAATTGATAGTGTTGTTTAGGTCCCTTTGATACCTTACTTATGCTATTGGCCAAAGGAAGCTTCAGCCATTCTTTGCAGAGATGGTTCAGGCATGATTTTGTCAACTAGCAAGTCATCAAGTATTGGGTACAGCTTATGGCCCACAAAACAAGGTAGATCTCTCTGTTTCCATACATGTAAAATCCAGTTAGAAGATGAGATCAACACACTGAACTTCAGGGAACAACAAAGTTCATCTGGGACCAATGTGGAAGGAGGAGAGAGAGCAGGGTCTCTGAAGAGACCTACACAAATTATACCTGGGTCACAGAGAGATCTTACATCAAAGATGTCTGTAGGGAAAATCCCCTGTATGCTTCAAGACTCCCAGCCTAAATTCTGGGACATCCCAAGTTCTCTCTAAAAGTTCTAATTTATGCATACATTGGTGCAATATGTGAGGGGGTCTGCAGAAGACAGAAGAAGGTGTCTGAAGCCTTGAAGCTGAAGTTAGAGGTGGTTGTAAGCCACCCAATATGGGTACTAGCAAGTGAACTTTGGTCCTCTGCAGGGAGCACCAGCACTGCTAACTTCCAAGACTTCCCAGCTCACATCTCAAACTCTTGACCAGAGTGTTCCCTTCTCTTCAGGGCTAAGTGGCCTTCAGGAACCTCCCACTCAGTAGGTTTGCCATTGGCAGCCTCTGTCCTTGCTGCACACACTGGCAACTCTCCGCTTGCTTTCTTATTTGATTCCACTTTAAAGCCCTCGTGTGCTAGGTGACACTGTGATAGGAACAGCATTGCACAGAGTGTATGTGCTGCTCTGCCTAACCTGGTGCTTCTCTGGAAGGAGGTTTTTGGGGTGCAGGTACCTTGACTAACCACAGAGGAAGGGCATCAGCTCTCATGAACCACCCAGATACCCTTATGGGATGAGTAGTCCACATTCAGGAGTGATACTGCAACACTTCCGCGTGATGCTATCTAAGTCCCATGCTAACCCTTCCCATCTCAAGACCATTGGCTTAGTCCTGGGTCAGTGCTGTATTAACTAATTCTTCATAATAGCTTTTTCTTTTAAAAAACTGGAGATTGATCATGGGTCTCACACATGGAAAGAAAGCATTCTACCAAGGAGCTCTACTGCAGCCCTTTGTTTACTTTTTACTTTGAGACAAAGCACCACCAAGTTTCTTGGGCTAGGGTTGAACTTGGAGTCTTCTTGCCTTAGCCTCCCAGTACTCTAGTATTTGAGGCCTGAGCCACCAAACAAGGCTGCAGTCATACTTTAAATGCACATTTCTATGTGACTATTTTGTCTTTGACCTCTTGGACCAGGGTAGCTCTTTCTCACAAGGCTTGACGAGGTCATGAGGGTAGGACGCTCATGTGAATGGTCCCGGTGTCTTGCTTCAGCACAGTCTCCTGTTGCCCTGCTACTGGTGGAAGGCAGGAACCCATCCTGCTTGACCTGCATATTTTACCAGACTTCATTGAACTCTAAAACTCAGAGAAGAGAGTGGCCAGCTGTGGAAAATGTCTTGTTGCTTGGTTTTGCTCACTGAAGGAGGAGAGGGAAGAAATCAGTGAGAGCCAAATTTAAATACTTAATTAAAATTTAATGAAAAGTTTCTTCACAGGTACGCAATTATTTCCATTTACAAGTGGAAGAAATTGAGGCTTAAAGGCTCCAAGTGACTTATCTAGGTTGACTCTTGGTTTCTGCCTGCCCCCCACCATTCTTGGTTGATAAAAATGGACATTGAATTCCAGTGATAATTCTAAGTCCATGTAATGAGTAATAATCAAACCTTTCAGAAACTTAAGATAGTATGTGGGAAAGACTAGACCCACCAATTTTGGGTGTTAAGAATCACAAACTGCCTGGTTAATGAGTCTCTGTAGCCCTGGGATTACAAGCAAGAGATTATTATTACCCCTTTTAAATATGGGGTCCTCATGCCTCTGAGGCTGGAATTCAGGTCTTCATGCTCACACAGTAATGACTGTACAGTAGAATCATCTTCCAGCTTAGTGAGAATTACTTCTGGTCAGGGAGAGTAGGCGCTCTACCTGGGAAGGATGGCTATGAGCCATGAGAGTCAATGGGTAAGAAAACACTGGCAGCTTATAGAGTGTCATGTTTTGGCAGCGTAGTTAGACTTCAGGGGCGGGGGTAAATGTTTCCTCTCACAGACTCGGTCAGCTTGCTTAAGCATTTTCTATAGGCACTGCTCAGAGGATAAAGATGAGCAATGGTCCCTCTCTCTGACCACACACTGTCGGAAAAGCAACTGCCAGCTCTGTTGCTGTACAAAGCTACATAGCTCTGGAGGTGCTCAGGCAATGTGAGGACAGACATACAGGTAAACACCCACAGGTCGGGCACGTGTGGGGAGAGGACAAAGCACGTATCCACACACCCACAGGTTAGGGGATGGGTTGGCGTCGGGGGACAGACAATACATACCTAAATACAAGCAGGATGCCTTCCCTTTCCAGCATGCCTGAAGCTATGTTTGGGTTTTGGTTTTTAGGTAATTTTAGTTTTGTCTGTACTAGGTATATTGTTGGAAGAATAAAGAGACAGAATGCCATTGTCACCAGGGCATTCCCTGACAAGACGGCAATGCCTGTGGGTCAATAAAGGGCACAGAGATGAAGCACTCCAGAGATGGTTTCAGGGAACAGGGTCTGCTCTATTGCACATGAACAACTACTTGTATAGCAGAAACCTATCAACTGTTATTGGTTTGCACACCACCTCAGATTGTACAGTGAGTACTCATATCACTGGGGTCTCTATGGACATAGAGGAGTCATAGAGGGTACCAACTTGTCCTCAGGCCAGCTTCTGGCTACTATGCTACTTTAGAATTCAGTGTTCTGACTTCTGGGAATACTCAGGCTCACTGGTATGCCATGATTCTTACTTAGCAGAGCAGTGTAGTACATAGGCCGATCACCAGTCATGCCTGCATTTCTCCTACACAGAACTTGATGTGGAAACTTCTGGAGGCAGCTCTGATTCCAGGTATAGTGCTAGCTTGACACCTCTTTAGTCTGGTCACTAAGCTCGGAAGGGAGAGTCAGCCAGAGGAAGCTCTGTTCATGGATGGGAACAGCTGGTATGGATTCTGGCTCTGCTGCTCTTGACATGACCTTCAAAGTGAAGTGTTACTAAGCAGCCTTGGTTTCCCAGTCCTTATACACTAACAGTCGACGTGGCAGAGCCCAGCTCATAGGGCTAGTGTGAGTTGTCACCACCTCTGAACATGTGCTCATGGTGCACTTCACTAACCAACCTGTGCAGCCAGGTTCACAGCACACATCTGCTGCCAACAGTCAGGGCTGATGGCCTGAGATCAGGACCACAGGCCACAGATCAGAGGCAACAGAACGCAAAGAGACAGAGATCAAGCAGGAAACTGGAGCAGGTATTATCACTGTTGATTCTTAACTACTCACGCCCTCATCGATAGGATAGAGATAGATAACATGTCTTATTCTCTTATAGGATGGCAGTAAAGGGGTTCAGGAAGAAAAACTAGAGATGATAAAGATTTAAAGAGGAATAGTCTGATGAAGACCTGTGTGTTGAGATTTGAGATTACTGTTCTCATTACTGTCCTTTGATGGAGGAATCCCTGAGGGACTCAAGGGGCTGCAGCAAGAGGCATAACAGTGTCCACTGTCCACTCATTTTCAGTGGATCTCTCTCTCTCTCTCTCTCTCTCTCTCTCTCTCTCTCTCTCTCTCTCTCTCTCACAAGCTCCACTGAGAACTGTCATCTAGGAAGTCCTGGTTGCTGATCATGTTGAGACAGAACATCTGAGAACCACCAACATGTGTGAACTAGGGAAGATTAGCCAGTTAAAATGGAAAATTTCTATTTAAATTTACTCGTGTTGAAAATTGGGACTGATATTTCTTAAATAATATACACTGGCCATAATAACTGGGAAGGCCTCGCCTTCATATCTGACTTCCATGGATTCCCTGAGTGTCACTGACTCTGACTGGGGCCACTGATGAGGACAAAGAAAGCTGGGTAAGTCTGTGTAATCAACAAATACTTTTTTTTTTTTTTTTTTGGTTTTTTTGAACAGGTTTCTTAGTGTAGTCCGGCTGTCCTGGAACTCGCTCGGTAGACCAGGCTGGCCTCGAACTCAGAAATCCGCCTGCCTCTGCCTCCCAAGGTGGGATAAAGGCGTGCGCCACCACCGCCCGGCTCCAACCAAATACTAATCAAGTCTGTTTTCAATGTGATTTATTAATCATATTGATCTGCCTCCCAAAGCCCAGAGCAAATTATAGGAGCAATGGCTTGTATTGCCTTGAAAATGTCACACGGATAAAAATCAAATTGTTACCTTCTGTGTACTTGGGGGATAAATCAGAAAGTCTATTCTTCTGGTATTAAATGTAATGTGCTAATTTGTTGTTTGGGGTACTCAGGGTCTGGTTTAGCAGAGCAATATTTATCAGAAGGCATCCCTGTCTCTGAGAAGTAGCTAACTGACACCTCTAAACAGGTGTCAACAGGTTGCTTGCATCTCTGAACACCTGCTCAGGTTGCATTTCACCAACCTAGCGGTTCTGACACACACATGCTGCAAATCATCAGGGTTGACAGCCTGGGCCCGTAGACCAGGGGCAACAGAATCTTCTGGAGCCTTGCAGACCCAAGTGTTTGAGCTAGAAAATATCTCAAGTTCTAAGCTCTCAGTCTGAAGAGCTACAAAACATGGCTGATCTAGAGTTTTCTGGGGCCACAAGGGAATTGTGGCTGCTGAGACGTGGGAGTGAGAGATAGCTCAAGGACCTCTGTCCACTGTTACCATGCTCCTGGGGACCACGTAGGCCCAGGGGAGTGGCTGCAAGCTGTGTGTCTGGATCAGGACACTGAAATCATAACACAGGTGTTCTGAACACGTACATTGCCTCAGGCTGTCCTGGCACAATGGGTGTCAAGGCAACCACTGCCACCCAGCCCTCCTCTACCCCACCCCTTGCCACCAATCCCTAGCTCTGGGCTTCATATCAGACCACAGGCCAAAGTCAGAGAGAACTTAACTGCAATGTGTTCATTCCCCTGTGAGGAAAACTGCAGTAAGATCTATAAGGCTCATAGGGTCTTCTCCCCAGCCCCCAAATCCCAGTACCTACCACACTCTGAGCTACATGGACTTCCCACGGCTGCAGACCCCCATGTGCTTATTTTTGTGTACATACTCATGTATGTACATACTCATATACTATGTGTGCTTATGTGTGTGTGTGCACGTGCACATATACACCACACAAACACACAGAGATATCATTATAATTTGGAGGTTGGATGTCTCCCGATGGCTTGTGTTAATTTAAATTAGCATGTTTGAGCAGAGTTGTATCTGTTAGGGATGTAAGTTCTGGAGGTGTGGCCTCAAACGAGATTGTAAGACAATCTTCTTCTCTTGGTCTCATTCCCAAGGAATTGCTTTGTTGTATGTATGCCCCTATTATAGTATGGCACCCTTATCAAAGGCCAGAGTCCCAGAGAAGTTGATCTTGGACTAAGGGCTATAGAATTCTGAGCCCTGAATAAACCCTTTCTTTTATGAGTTAATTCCCTCCTGTATTTAGTCACAAGATACATGTACACATCATATACTCTAATTGACTCACACACTCACATTATACAATCACATAAGCATTCACAATGCTTATACATACCCCACACAAATACTCTTACACACATGCTCTTACACACACATTTATGCTCATACTTTTGTTCTCTCTTCATCTACCCATCCTTTCTTGCTTGAATTCAAACTCCAGGATTTCCTGGTCATCATTTCTTTTTCTCTTAAAACTGACAACTTGGTGATGAAGAAGGTGTCAGTCATAATGCTTTCCCGTCACTCATGTTTGTTCCTGTATTTCAGAAGGCTATTTGTTACCGTAAGCAATGAATAAATCTAACTTGGAGAGGTGTCAAGGAGAGAGCCTTGCTTCTCTGGCAAGTCCCTGAGGAACTGGGTGGCTCAGGGGACCCTAGGTAGATGGGGGTAGGCATATACATTCCTGGGGTCTAGTTGTGAAGGCTTAAAAAAAAATAAATTTGGGGCAATGAGCTACTGGCTTGTGATTGGCTTAGCAACATAGGGTTCTCTTCAGTGACTTTACAGGTCCTGTTCTGCTGGCTGCAGGCTTTATTGAAGGGAAGATTACACATGATTGAATCCAACATTTGTTTTCTGTACACTATTGATTCTTTGGAATTTATTAAAATCTGCATTTTCATGTCTAAGTAGATGATCAATTTTTAAACCACTGCGCAAACCTGAAAAACTTTTCAGCACAGCCTTCTCCCCATGTTCTTTGGAGCAAGCTTGTAATTTGCTTGCTCAGATCCTAGATTATGTTGTTTAGCTATTGAAACACACGTGCTTGCTTTGACTGTGTGCGCTGCATTCTCCATGTTTCTCCTTAAACCTCTGATTTGTTCTGTTTGAAGGTATGTCTAGCTCATACAGGTCCTAAAGTGCTATAACTCCATTTCTTTGCTTCTTTTTTGACTCAGAGTGCTGTATTGTAACTGCAGCAGGTTCACCATGCTAAGACCAGCCCCCTAGAATTAATTTCAGCCTCAAATTGTAAGAGTCATGTTTTCCAGCTACTATTATATACATATGACCTGTGGACTCCTGCTCCGACTCCGAGAGTGAGAGTCTACTCCTGGGACTTAGGTTTTGTCTCACATCCCTCCCTCTGTTGCTTCCTAGTTCTTGACATGGATCGTCTTTTTATTATTATTATTATTTGTTTATTTAATTTGTTTGTTTTCAGTCACTTCCTTCAATTTGGGCACAATGAAATGCCATTTTGAAGCTTCTGCCCTGAATCTGCAGTCTGTCATATCTCCAAAGTGGCTTTTCATAGTGGAGGTGATGAGCAGAAGCCAAAGGCTTGACAGTCGGTGTGCTCACTGAGACGGGGAGCTGTTCTTCCCTCCCCTTCTCTTCTCTATCCTTCATTCTCTGTTTCTCAGTCTCTCTCTATTCTTGGTCTTTCTCTTCCCATCTCTTGTGTCTCTTTCCCTATTATCTCTCACCTCTCTTTTTTCTCTCCCTCTCTTCTTTTTCCTTCTCTCCTCCCCCTCTCTCTCCTCTCTCTTCCCCTGTCCCTCTCCCCCTTTCATTGTTTCTGTCTCTTTCCTTCCTCTTGTCCCCTCCTAACAAATTTATATGTATAGTTCTTTTGGGTCTGATTCAGAGATGCTGTGGAAATAGTGGACTTCAGTGACTCCCTCCAGTCTGTGCACCACACACAGAGGCTTTCTATTTGGCATGCCTCCATGTTGATTTTTTCCTTTCTCAGGATAGACTATCAGTCTCTTCTGTCCCTATGGCATGCAGTATCTCTTTCTGTTGTGATGTCCTAGTCTTGTGCTCCTGGGGTCAGAGGTAGCAGGTTTTCTTCTCCGCTCTGGGAGCCCAATTCTGCAGCATACATATGTATATGTATATTATGTATATGTATATGTATATGTATATGTATATGTATATGTATATGTATATGTATATGTATATGATGTATATGTATATATATATGTGTGTGTGTGTGTGTACACACAATTAATTTAAAATTTAAAAATCAAACTAAATCAAAGAAAAAAGCACTAACTATTGCAAAAATTATGCCTCTAGTCTCTCTATTGATGTCTTTGTCTATTCTGGATAAGTCAAGACATCAGGATACTGAAAAGGCAAAGCCAGTCTAACCCCAGGGACTTAGTGACAAAGGGCTGAGGGTGTCTGTGGGTCTGTCTAGGTGCTTAGAAATAACTGAGCCTACCTTTTAGAAGAGTAAGCACAAAGCCTTCTGCATTTATGGAGTTTCTCGTTCACACTGTTTCTCTGCCTGGATTCTGAATGGAGTCCATTTAGTAAAGCCACACATATCACCCAGGGACAAGTAACAGTGGGTGACATGGCTATTTGGAAGAGACACAAGAGTGACAGATTAGGAAACAGATACAGGATGGGAGCTGGCAGTAATCCCCATGGCGGTTGGAGTGGATGGGTGAAACCCAAACCATAGATACCACGCCCATCAAGGAGAAGTGGCACAAGGAAGGGGGGACCTTAGAGAGGTAGGGACATCAGGACCATTGAAAGGGGAACTGAAGCTGGGGAGTGAGAACTGGGAGCATCACTGAGATGCTTCAGGGGCCAACCTGGCAACAAGGCAATCAGCTGTCAGCTCTGTGTCCTCTGGCCATCTTGGGAAGGTGCTGGCACTCTGATGTTGGGAATGAGTCTTGCCTCTCTGTGACTCACTGTTCTCCTTCATGAAGCGGAGAATCTGGAGTTGACTCGTGTCAGTTATTCTGGTGGCAGCAGACACAGTGTAGCCATTCACTGCTTTTATTTCATTCAAAATTAGAAATTCACCGATTGGAGGTTCAAGGTCAGGCCAGTCCAGAACAAAATTGAGTTGTCCTGTTTTGAACTTCTTTGGTGTGTACTCTCACGGCTCGTAGGTGAAGTGACATCCAGGCTTTAGGGAGTAGCTGGCAGGACAGCAGTGTGATAGAAGAGGGGCACAGAGAATTTGAACAAACGTGGACTGGGCATTTCCCCCAGCAGAACCATTTGGGTTCAGTAGATCCCACTCAGTCTCCGTTTGGCAGGGACTCCTCTATCATGGCGTAGCTCTGAGGGGCTTGCAGATGGCTGAGAACACCTTTTCTGAGAGCTTATCTCCTCCTAGGAACGCTAGCTTGACAGGAGACAGTGAGAACTGAAAAGTTAACTCATCTCTCAAGTCCTTAAAGAAGACCATGTGTGTATGTGTGTGTGATTCTGCATGTGAATGTGTGTGTGTGTGTGATTCTGCATTTGAATGTGTGTGTGTGTGTGATTCTGCATGTGAATGTGTGTGTGTTGTGATTCTGCATGTGAATGTGTGTGTGTGTGTGTGTGTGATTCTGCATGTGAATGTGTGTGTGTGTATTTCTGTATGTATGTGAGTGTGTGCGTATGTGTGTGGGGGGATGAGGAGGGGCTGTAGACCAAACATCCCTCCTCAGAGACTTAAGAGGAATAACAGGACCCAGCCATAAAATGTTTATGGCATCCTAAGAATAATTGAATATTTCCTGGCTTGTTGTGCCAAGATTTTACGAGCCAAACAGAGGGCCTTAACTCTCTTTGCTCTTCAGTAGGTTTAATTGTAGTTGGACTTGAGGCTTGAAGTTGTTTGAGAACTTTAAAAGGAAACAACCCAAGAAACCTACATAACTGCTGGAGTGGGTGTCTGTGTAATGATTGGCTCTGCTCTGTGGGCCTCAAATGGGCTAGTCGTTAAGCACCCCCAATATAAAATCTCTGCTGTTTTCAGTTGATAGTCATTCAGAGGATGTCAAAGCAATGTTCTGTGAGTGCATTCGGAACACACCTTTCTTTACATGCATGACCTCTCCTTGTCAGGCAGACCCACCTTATCCAAAGGTGACAGGGTCACTCACACCTCCCACCCCACCCCAACCTGGCCAGAACACTCTTTGTCTACAAAGACAAAGAATTTATTTCTTTGTCATTTCTATACCCACTATGCAATGCATTCTTCAACTGGTATTAAATTCCGGGAATTAAATTTTAAGGGAACACATTTTAGCAAGAAAGCGATAAATAGTCTTTAAAATGTTGTGTGTGTGGATGTGCCACACTATGTATGGGGAGGGAGGGCTGAGGACAGCTTGCAGGAGTCAGTTCTGGCCTTCCCTGTGCTTTCCAGGGATTAACTCAGGTTGTCAGGCTTGATGGCAAGCACCTTTACTCACTGAGCCATCTTTCAAGCCCAGAGTTTCTACATCATGATATCCTTAAGAATTCCTTGTGTGCAGATACAAAATGGAGACTTTACTGAGTGTCCGAATTAAGACTAGCATTCATCTTCATTTCAGTGCTCAATATTTTGTCCTGTGATAGAGAAACCAGAATTAAGTGGCACGATGTTAACCTATAGTTACTTAGTGATTCTATTCTTTAGAAAGTTTGTAGATTTATAGTAAAGTTGAACAGACAATACAGAGTTTCCAAATAGCTTCTGTCCCCCAGAATACCCCACTGCTCACATCCCTGCTGGAGCGAATGAGTGCTTCAACCAAGGACCTCAAATCTGCTTGTCACTGCTCTGCCCAGTTCACACACAAGGGCTTCCTTGTGGCATCACATCTTTGAGCAAATGTAAAGTGACATTCATGTGTCCATCTGACAGTTTCCATGGTATTGTGCAGAATAGTTTCCCGGTTTGAAATATCTCCTGTGTGCCACCTACCCCAACCTCTGCCTGCCACTGATCTCTCCCTGCTTCTACAACTTCATCTCATGCCAGAACCACAGAGTGGATGGCCTCTCAGGGCTTCCTCTCAGAGGTGAGCTGTCGTGTCATCTACATCTTTTCCCTCAGAACGGCTGCATCTCCTTTCCTTCTAGTGATGACGGAGATGCTTAGAAGCAGGACTCCCAGCCACAGAAAGAAAGAGAGAAACAAACAAACAAACAAACAAACAAACAAACAAAGAAACTCAGCTTGCCTGAGCTCAGCCCTTCAGACAAGAGATGAGCTGACATCGTTAAAAGTTAGAGCAGGCGGTGCTCAGGTTCCGTGTTTCGGACATGCTGTGTGACTGTAGAAAAAGTGTCTCCCTGCCTGCAAAAGGGGCGTGCTGGGGATGAGAACATGGAGCGGAATGATTGCATCTTTAACGTGGCCCAGAGAGCATTTCCCAGCTGAATGCCGGCCAATATCTATGTGGACCTTCCCTGTGCGGACCACACTGATGGAGCTTCAGTCGTCCTAGAAAGCAAGCTCACTGTGTCCTCATTCTTAAGAGCAGAACTTCAGTTGAGAGAGAACTGACAATTGCTATGCTCATGAAATCTCAACAGAATCCAAGAACTGTCAAGTAGGGAGTGTACATGAGATGTACTTCTCTTCTGTCAGGGGGTTGAGCTAGGCAAAGAAAGTCCCATCTTTGAAAGGGTCTGTGAAGATGCCATCTTGGAAAAGGCCCTGCCCCAGTCAACATATGATCAGAGTACACTCAAGACTGCAGCTTGCTGTCAGAAGTTGCTCTTTGCTATCAACTGCCCTGGCTACGTAAATTAGCTGATCCTGTGGATGTGGAAGCTGAGCTCCACCCACTCTGGGGTGCAGTGGACCCCTTTGCATTAGGAATAAAAATCTGGCAGGATCCTGGCCAGGAGTCCGTGGGCATCACGTGGCTTTCAGCTCTACACTTTTTGGCCAAGAAGTTAAACTTTGTCAGTTTGCTTGCTGATAAACTTTGGATTGTATGATATTTTCTTGAGATGTTAGAGCCATTTCTAACACATATTTCTCCATTCTGATCCCAGTGCTGGGGCTGGATATACTGTTCCTACCTGTTCCCCTGGGCTGAAACACTAGTGAGAGACAGGACAGCTGAGGACCAGATGAACTTCCTGAGTCAGTGCCTAAGACACGCTGAAGGTGACTAGCCTGCACTGTCTTCCATTTGCCTCTGGAACGGCTATAGAACATGTGGCCAGTTAAGTCTTTCTTGTTCTGCCCCTTGTCTCCTGAGAAGCATGTGTCTGGTATGCTTAAGTGAGCTGCGGGCTATAATTGAGCTCGAGGGATGAAAGCAGACAGATTTTCTCTTTCTCCAAAAAGCAGAAATTGTTCCCAGGAAGATTTAATCCATCAGACTCCATGCAACCTGCCCCATTGTCAACCTGTGATTGATGACAAAGGCATTTGGGTCTCAATAAGGTGACCGACCGGGTTAGTTTCTTTATTCATGGACTTTCTGCAGAAGGCAAGAAAACGAAGTAGCTACATCATGGTTAATGTCTTTTCCACCCCCCTGCATCTTAGTTCTCAGTTCTTGGTTCAAATTTCTAACATACTGGGAGGTGTGTGGGCTGATGAGCCTCCTGCAATCTTTTCCACATGCCACTTAAGGGCTCCTGGAACACTTCTATTGCTTCGACTCTTGTGACAGGTGTGAGAGGCTGTCAGAGTTCCTGGCTGAGTTCTTCATTTCCTGGATGAGAAAAGTGTAGTGTGCTTTATGCAGAGCTACATAGGGTCCCGCTAACACTGATGGGAAGGGAGGTCTATGCTCCATATTTGACTGTGAACTTCTTTGTATGTGTGTACTGGTATTGTTAATGCTTACTTCTAAAGCTTCACTGAGGAACTGCTGATACATAAACGTGTATATATCTAATGTGTGTGCTGGGTGCATCTGGACATAATGTAAACCTCTCTGGTATATACTAAACATGGCCATCACCTCCTAAATGTTCTTTGGTAGTGGTGTGGGGTACTGTGTGTGTAGGTACATGCATGTGTGCATGTGTGTATTATATGCATGCATGCATATGTTTGTGTGTATGCTTATCTACATATATGTATGGAAGTGTGGATGTCTATTTGTATATGTGTATATGTCTGTATAATGCATATAAGTGTGTTAAAATACTACACACAAAATTCAAAATCTGTCCCTTCAGCATTAATAAGTGCACATAACTTCTTTCCAGCTATGTGCAGTTTGTGCAGCAGCAGAACTCATTGCCCAGCATTCCTAGAGCTTTCACCCATCAATCAACTCCCCACTGCCTTCTTCTCAGCAGCTTGAATCATCACTCCATTCTCTGTCTTATGAGGTTGATGATTTTAAAGGCCCAGGGAAACACAGTAGATATACACAATGGAATATTGGTCTTTATTATAAAGAACCCATCTGGGCCTTGTGGTGGACACCCCTGGAGCCAGCACTCAGGAGGTGGCAGGAAGATTGGGAGGTCAAGGCTGTCCTCAGGTATGGGACAAGTCCAATGTGGCCAGAGCTACACAAGACCTTGTCTCAAAAACAAAACAAGACAAAATCATTGTCATCATCAACAACAATGATAACAACAGCAATGATGATGATGATGATGACAATAACAACAAAAGGTTCTACCACTTGCTATAGCATGGATAAACGGAGAAGACATTATACAGAGTAAAATAATCCAGGAGGCTTCCCTGTGTGCTCATAATCAATGCTTGCCTGAAGCTTAACCATGTACCTACCTGCTGTAAAAGTTCTTCTTAGGAATAATTTTCTTTCAAATTTTAAGTTCCCTTGAGGATCTCAAAAGTAGCCTTTTCTCCATCATGATTGGTTCTTAGAGACTAGTAAAATATTAACATCTTAACATCATATTCAAAGTATATGAAAGAGAGAGAGTGTTGGCTTTCTTACACAGATCTCAGCTTGGATGCTTCCCTTCCTCCACCCCTGACATAAAATACAATTCTCAGAAAGAGAAAGGGTCTCACAGATCACTTTTACCTTCTTATACCTGCCAACGTTCCTGGGTTCTGGGCAGGTCTCTAAAGGAAGCCATGTGTATTTAGTCTTCTTTGCTGTTTTGTGAAGGAAGGGGGAAGCTATTGAAAGAGAAAGGCTGTATTTGGTTTTAGAAGACAGGGTGACAGTTTTTCCTTCAATCATAAGAAAACTCGTAAGTTCTTCAGCAGCCGGGCCTTACTGTTAGTTCAAGCAGGTGAAGCTGGGACCCTAGTTCTGAGTCTGTGAGGCTTCCATAGTGAACACCACAGGCTGGCTTCTACAGCAGTGCATATGTGTGCATATGTGTGCATATATGTGCATATGTGTGCATATGTATGCATATGTGTGCATATGTGTGCATATGTTTATGGCTGTGGGTTTGTGTGAATGGAGAGGCTTGAAGTCTGAGATCAAGGACAGGCATTTTTCCTCTGAGGTTTTCATTTATGGCTGGTAGATGGTTCCTCTCCCTGGCTCTTTACCGAGTTGTCTTCTCTTTGCTCTGCCCCAAGGGTAGGAAAAGCTCTACAGACTCATCAGAGCTGCTCTCCTTGCCCTTATTCTACAGCTTGTATCTCACTCAGTATTTAGGGACATCTGACGTCATAACTTTGTATTTGGTTCCCCCTGGGAATAACTTTCTGCCTGAAAGTTACAAGAATATGTTTATATTTTTATTTTAAAAATTGGTGTTGAGACTCAAGCTTGGGACCTCCTGTCTCCTATGCAAATATTTTGCTCCTAAGGTATATCCTCAGCCCCATGCATTCTCTCCTTGTAAGGATATGCCTGCGTCAGATTAAACGGTTGTTTAAAGATCTTATCTTTGAACAGTCACAAGCTGATGTGCGCCTTTAGATTAGAGCTTTAAAGTCTGAATAATTTGGGTGAGGGAACAGAATTCTGCCGATAACACTTAGGGATGGCCTAGTCCAAGCTAAAAAGCCTTGCAGGGCACTGACTGCCTCTGAAAGACAAGCAGGCTTAAGGCTTACACAGGAGAAAGTTAACTGAAGCTGTGTTGACAAATTGCCTTTGTTATTTTGAGGAGAGTCTAGTGTTGAAAACAAGGCAACTGTGAAGTTTTGACTTCCATTGGCTCTACTTTTATTGTTTACTTGGTCTACATGAGAGGATTCTCATGGTCTATACATACTAGGCATACTATTGTTAAAAATAATTCTACTTGGGGGGGAAGGCAGCTCAGTGAAGCGCTCGGATGGCCAACATGAGGCTCTGAGTTTGATCCCAATAACCCATGTAAAAAGCTGGGCATGGTGGGGAGTGCTTATGATCCTAGTGGAGAGAGATGGCAGATCCTAGGGCCCCTTGGCCAGCCAGCCAGGCCAGTGAGAGTCATCCTCTATAAACAGGCTGAATGGCTTCTGAGGAATCACAACTTGGGGCTGTGCTCTGGTTGCAAGGTGCATACACTGACAAGTGGACATGCAGCCCCATATATATGTGGACACACACACAATATTCCTGCTGTAACAATGTAGGGTGTGTGCTCAGAATTAGTGTATCAACTCAGTGGTTGGATGACATCCCACTACATTGAGTCAAAAATTAAACTCAGATGTCCTTCAGACAAAATGTGTGTAGCAAGTGGTCACCAAGTTCTTCGAACAGGGTACAGGCATAGAGCTACAAAGGGAGAGTCCCAATTCTGAAGGCAGTCCTTGATTTAGCTTGTAACTCCTGTGACACAGATTTGTTTTGTAAGGAAGGTGTGCTAGCGTTCAACACAAGTGTGGTCTGTCTGAGCTTCATCAGCTTATTCAGATAAGTGGGGCAGAGGTTACCCTACCACCCCCTACCACCCCATGCCACCCCTGCCACCCCTGCCATCAGCAGGACCGAGATGTTCTATTCCAGGCAGTGTGCTCAGTCAGGTAGCTGCACTACCCTCCAGCTCCGAGCCTTGAACTTTTCCAACCATACCTGGCATTCATGAAGTCTGGACATTCTTCAGAGTAGGTGAAGCAAGAAGTGACATTCTCAAAGATTTTGTGCCTGCCATCCATAGGTGAGCTAGACACACAGGTCCTAGATCAGAAGCAATAGTTTCTGACAAGTGGTATTTTGCAAATTGCAACATGACAGTCCTGTCAGGAAAGGCAGCAGATGTAATTGAACCACTCTGCCTGTAGGGAAGGCCAGCCTCCTGGTGGTGGCTCTTTTTCTCTCAGCCTGACCTGAGGCTCATTTTCACTTCTCCCTGAGTTCCTCTCTCCACCAGTCATGTCCATGCGTCCATGTAGCGTCCTTCTTTAAGAAGTTAGAGAAAGCATGGCTTGGCAGAGCATACTGTAATTCCAGCAGCATGAGAGGCTGAGGCAAGAAAACCACAAATTCAAGACTGACTGGACAACAGAATGAGTTTAAGGGCGGCCTGTGTAAACTAGTGAGACCCTGTCCCAAAGTAAGAAGCAAGCCGAAGGCTGGGATGACACTGAGTATCAGAGCCCTGACCTAGCATGTGGGAGGCATCTGTTCAATCATTAGGGATCAACAATGGACTGGTTAAAACATGGCTGCTCCTCCAAACTCCTTAACTCTATCAAAGAAATCACTGGGCACAGCTTTTGTACAATTCAAACATTTGTACAAAAAGCATCAGCTCTTGCTCCTTTGCCTCCTCCTAGTCAGGATGAGTTCACTAGAGCCATCTGGTGTGTGGGGGGTGCTGTGGTGTGTCCCGCACTCTCACTTTCTCCAGTAGTGTCATACTATGTAGGATCTGAAGGGTTTCCCAATATTCCTTTTGTACTCAGCTCCCTATCCAAATACAGAAGGTTCCTGGCCAGCAGCCCGTCTTTTCTTCTTGCTTTGCCTTTGCCTTTCCCTTTTTCCTTTCCCCTTTTTCCCTTTCTCTTTCTTTTCTTCCTTCCTTCCTTCCTTCCTTCCTTCCTTCCTTCCTTCCTTCCTTCCTTCCTTCTTTCTTTCTTTCTTTCTTTCTTTCTTTCTTTCTTTCTTTCTTTCAACAGAGTTTCTCTGTGTAGCCCTGACTATCCTAGAACTCTCCTCGTAGATCATGCTGGCCTCAAAGTCACAGAGACCTATCGCCCCTGCTTCTCCAGTACTGGGATTAAAGGCACGAATCATCACACCTGACTCCTCTGCATTTTCTAATGTCAGGACCTCCAAAATTCTCTAATAACGAGATGTGCTTAGGAAATGAAAAAGGTGAATCTCTGGGCTGAGGAGACAAACAATGAAGTATTTGACTGGAAAGCATAGTTAGCAGGTTCAATCTCCAGAACTAGTGCAAACAAAACAAAACTGGGCACCACAGTGTGTGCTTATCATGCTGCAGACATGGAAGCAGGCAGATCCCTGGGGCTCACTGGTTAGCCAGCCTAGGGTAGAGGAATGTCTGGGAAATAACAGCCAAGGTTGTCCTCTGACCTCCACACACACATGTACATACATGAACAAGTGTATTCAGGCCACACATGGACTTCTCTACAGAAGACAAAAGTAAAGCAGTGCCAGCTTTTGCCAATTTAAAGATGGATTTCTTAGCCAAGTAAGGAGAATGGACTGTCAGGATGATTTAATGAGATGAGAATGATAGACGAATTTCCCTGAACATTTTTTTCTTTATAATTTCATGTGCATTTTACATGCAGATGAACTGCACAGTGATATTTGCTCCGGTGGATAAACTTGGAACTCAAGGCTATGCTGCAGAATCACCTTGTTGGGTGAAAACCATTTAGCAGCAGCCTCAGGATGGCCCATGGCGGGGCGGGACACAGTGTTTGTTCATGTGCTGCCCTTTGCCTTTGGGTTAACAGACATTTCTCCTACCTATGCTTTTCCTCCAACCTCTCCAGTGAGATTTATATATCTGTAATTAGTTAGATTCTTTTGAAAAAACTTGTACATGTATGTAGCATGTATGCGATATATGCTACATATATGATGCTGATGTGTGGATGTATGTGCATGTGCACATGAGTGCAGTTATGTATGTGCTACAGCATGTACATAGAACTTGGAAGACAGCTTCTGGTGTTTCCCACCTTTTATCTTGTTTGAGATAGGTGTCTTGCTGCTTGCTGCTGTGTACAGCAGGCCCACCAGCTCCTGGGGATTCTCCAGTTTATCTTCAACATCTCTAGGAGTGTCTTAGTCATGATTCTATTGCTGTGAAGAGACACCATGGAAGTATTTAATTGGAACTTGCTTATGGTTTCAGAGGTTCAGTCTATTGTTATCATGGTTGGGAACACGGCAGCAAGCTGACAGACGTGGTGTTGGAGACGTTGAGAGTTCCACATCCAGACTTACAGCCATCAAAAAGAGAGAGTCATTGGGCCTGGCTTGAGGTTTCAAAACCTGGAAACTTACCCCTAGTTACACACTTCCTCCAATAAGGCCCTACTTCCTAAATCCTCTTAAGTAGTGCCACGCCCTGGTGAGTAAGCATTTAAATACAACAGCCTATGGGCCCATTTCTATTCAAACCACCACGAGGGTTGTGAAGGTTATGGGTGCTACTTTGTCAGGATTTCCACCCGTTCTGAGGATCTGAACTCAGATTCTCACCTCTTTCTGGGTCACCTCATGTCTGGGAGAATCCGACACCTGCACTGCTCTTATGTGGTCCTTTCCAGACATGGCATCAGTGGACTCTTACAGTTTTAAACCCTTCTCAAGTGGACTTATTCCTTAGCGGCACGTATTCAGCATTCATTCTTAACTGTTCCTAGCTCAGCGCCTCCTGTGTTTTTTTTGATCAGTAAATAGTTTCCATGGTGTGAGTGCACCTTTTGCCGATTTGCCTGTTGAAGAGTCTCTTGGTGGTATTCTCAGTTCTAGGTGAATGTGAACAAACATTAGCTGGGAAGACCCCTGTGCAGGTTTTGGGATGATGTATATTGTCTTAGCACTCAGATGGATAGATAGATACCCTGAGGACCCACTGATGGGTTTGGTGAAGGGATGTGTTTAGCTTTGTTAGAGATAGTACCAGCGTGCCTTGGCACTTCCATCCTGTCAGTGGACAAGGGGATAAGCGGAGCTAGCCCGCTGCTTATTTCCATCTTCCTGTTATGTATTGTGCTGATTTCTCCAGCGGGTGCTGGTTTATTCCTTTGCTCTGCTTTACCTACCCTTTGTGGCTGCCAGGGTTGACCCCAGGACCTCGTGGTCCAGCTCATGGCCATCAAGCTGCTTCCCCAAGCAGAGCCTCTTAGTTCAAGGTTCTTTAGGCATTGGAGACTTTCCCTCATTTTACAACATTTAGTGCCATAAAAATTTTCCTTTCAGTGTTGTCTCAGATGTCCTCAGCTCCCAATTTGTTCAAATATTTTTTAAAAGTTAGAAAAGTTTTGTTTTTTTTGAGACTTTGTTTGTTTACCCAGAGATTATTTTGAGTTATATAATGCAGTTTTGAAGTATTTGGGACACTTTTTTTTTTTTTTTGTTAGCTTCTTTCATTGTGGTTAGGAACACATTTTATTTGGATTGTTCAAACTTTGCTGAAGTTTCTTCTGTGTTCCAGCTATTCTATTTTGGTGATCTTTGTGGGCACGTAGTCTGTTGTTAGGTGCTGTGTGGGTTTCAGGTTAGCTGGATCCTGCTGTATTTGCTTTCCAGAAGTTTACCATGTTGGCTGCTTCTCCTGTGGTCTATTCGGTTCTCCCAAGGCTGCAGCTTTGCATGGAAAATCCCAGCCACTGTTTTCTTTAAGTCGTGGGCTTTTATTTTCAGTTTCATCCTTTTCTCCCTATTTCCAGGATCCCAGCCCCACAAATGTGACTGTGCTGCAGGTACAGACAGTGCTGAAACTGAGAGCTGATCTTGTTTTCTCTGTTAAGGTTGTTGGATTTCCCTTTAACCATCCTATGTTCTGTGACTGGGATCTTTAAAAATCTCATAGCAAGTAAAGCACTTTGGTGTTGTCTCTTCATCCCTGACTCTCTTCACTTGACAGAATGTCCCCAGGCTCATCCATTCCATTGTGTAATATGCCACATTTAAAAAAAGATGTTCTTGAGCCAATGAATACCAGGGTTAATTCCCTGTCTTGGCTGTGGTGAATAATTGGGCTGGAGTGCTGGAGTGAGCAGGGAATGCAGCTATCATTTAAATGCACTGAGTTTACATATAATATAATATACATATACATATACTATACATATACAATACACATACACACCAACATACACACACCACACACACACACACACACACACACACACACACACACACATATATATATCTCCTTCAGTAAAGAAGTACAAGGAAAACCACAGCATCTGGTGTCATGCCTGTTAGAAGGGCTGTTGTCAGAGAGATGCTGATAACAAATGGTGAGAGTATGAGAAAGGTACAGTTTTGCTGCAATTAAAAGTAGTACAAGTTGTTTAAAAAGTGTG
Source organism: Mastomys natalensis (assembly GCA_021653895.1). NCBI lineage: Eukaryota > Metazoa > Chordata > Mammalia > Rodentia > Muridae > Mastomys > Mastomys natalensis. The sequence continues at coordinate 542,105 of JAJTUV010000969.1, forward strand.
AAGATTCTTAGAAAAACAAACCATAGAATTAGCAGGCATCCTTTTCATTTCTTAGGCTGGAAACTCAGACTGTCTATTTTAGTTTTCTTCTTTGATAATATATGTAGTTAATGCTATAAATTTTCCTCAAGTCCTTTGAATAACTTTTCCCCAATAGTTTTGGTAATTTTTATTCTTAATTAGTTCAAAATAACATTTTAATTTCTCTTGTAACTTGTTTTGTTCAGAGATCATTTGCACGTTTATTATTTAATTAATTAAATAATACCAGTATTTGAAGGTTTCTAGCTATGCTTTTGTTTCCTCGCACAGAGGTCTTGAGTGGCCCTGTAAAGTTTGTTGAGTATTTTACTGACTCACCCTGTGGTCAGCCTTTGTGAATGCTTTGTGTGAGCACAAGGCACATGCGCAGAATGATGCTGTAAACAGATGTTATATTAGGTTATTGATAGTGAGGCCAGCTTATACTTATTGATTTTCTGTCTTGGTTTCTGCTTGACCTACACATTACTGAGAGACTTTCAGTGTATCCAATCACACAGTTGGCTTGTCCATTTCCTTCTTAGCTCTATCAGCTTTTCTGTGTAGTATAACCTGATGTCATGTTGTTGGGTCCCATGTGTGCATGATGTTAAGGTTTCCTTGCCGAATTAACCCTTTGTCATTGGGTAATGGTTTCTTTGTCCCTGATGACCCTCCTGTTTTGAAGCTTCTATTTTATACAAGACAGTAGCCTTTCCTGCTATCTTTGGTGAGCATTGGCACTTTTCTTCTTTAGTCTGAGGTGCAGTACTTGAAATAGGTTTCTTGCAGACAACATCTAGTTGGTCCTGATATTATAACCACTCTAATCAATTTTCTCTGTTTATTTGCATATTTAGACTACTCCCATCATTGCAATTATTGATATGGTTGAATTAATATTGACTCTAGTTTAAATTTATTTCCCTTTTAAAAATTCTATTATTTGCATTTTTCTGCTGTCTCATTTGTGTGTGTGTTGTGTGTTGTATAGTGTGTAAGTGCACTTGTCTGTGCATGAGTGTGTGGAGGCCACACGTTTACATAGGGTATCTCAATTTTATTGCTCTATGTGCAATAGTCATCCCATTCATTGTTGTCATTAATGCTACAGAATGATGTGTGCATGCATATGTGTGTGTATGTTTGTGTGTGTGTTTAATTATTAAGAGTAAATGGTCTTATTTTGTTTTTGTTTAACTTTTGCTCTTATACTTCTGTTTATGGAGATCCAAGTATCTGCCCTCTATCACTTTTCTTTCCTCAGTAGTATTCATTGTCTCTCCTATGGTAATTTCTGTCATCTCTCCTGTGATGACTTCCATCATTTTTCCTTCGCTAGGTCTGTGGTGATTGTTCCCCTTGGCTTTTGTTCATCAATGAGGACCTTTATGTCTGAAGGACAGTTCCACCCAGTACAGAAGTCCCGTTGGTGGCTTTTCTTCTCAGACCTGTAAGCATTTCACAGCAATCTCCTCTCCTTTCTCCTTCTGTGCCAAGCTTCCTCCTGTGATTTCAGCACCTGCTTCTATGCAGACCACACCCTGGCCCCTCCTCACCTTCATCTTCGAAGACATTTACTTTTCCTTGTTTTCTGAAATTTAATAATGTATTCCTAGGCTCCATTTCTTTCTTTTGTCCTCTGTGTTTCTTTGGGTTATTTATCCCCCCTTTTGTCTACTTTGACCTTCCAGGTACTGTGGTTTAGTATCTGACATTAACTATAGAAAGGTTCTCTGTCATTACCATTTCCACTACTTCTAATATTTATTCGGCTCAGTTTTGCTTTGTTTTTTCCCCCCTGTTTTCCTTCTGCTGTCCCAGTCACCCATGCATCTTTCCTCTTAGGTGATGTAGGAGGAGGCTGTATGGGAAGTCTCCTTCCTGCTGAATGAACAGGCCCAGCCTTTTAGGTGTCAGGCTTGTGTGGTGCAGACCGTGTTGGGCTGATCTTTCAATGCTTATTCTTCTCTTCCTGCCAGACCACAAGCACATCTCTCTCAGTTCATCATAATGAGAACTTGGTAGGGCTACTGGAAGGAGAGCCCTTGAGAGTGTGGCTTCTTCCTCACCTTCAACACTGTCATCCCCAGGGCTTTCATGCAAGCTTCTCACTCAGTACCCAGCTGACTCATCAGATGGATACTTGGAATCTGTTCTCATCCCATCAGCTTCTGCGTTGGGTAGCAGGTTCCAGTTTAGTCCCTCCACACATATTTATTTTTCTGGAGTCTGGGTGGTAGTTTGCCTGACACCTGTATTCTTTTAGAAGATCATTAGAAGTCTGAGATTTACTTTGTTCAATGTTTTTCTTATATAAGGGATGGTTTTTCAATCTTTCCACACCTCAGCACTGAAACTAGAAATCGTTCTCACATTTTCCACACAGCTAATATGAGTTCATTAAAGAGGAAGACAATGTTCTCAGGAGTGGAATGTAACTGGAAAAAAGTCAAATTCAATAGTGCCCCTTGGTTGCATAAATTAGGTGCTTGCTGAGAATAGCATTATCCTTATGTTTTTTTTTTTTTTTTTAAAGGGAAAGTGTAAGCTGAGTAGTAAGCATTCTTTCCTACTATTCAGTAAAGGACTATCCCAGCAGCTTGACGCAGACCTCACAGTCTCCTATGTAACAAGAGCCACTAAAAGCACTGTAGTTTAGTGTATAGGACACTGTGTTTACCATATGAAATGCAGGAAGGGGAAAGCATTCTATGTCACACCACGATGACTACATTTGCAGAGGTTATTTGTAGGCTATGTTCTATGTATGAATAAGGGGTTCTTGCTTGAAGAGGAAACTGTACCTACAATGTCTTACTGGCATCAGAAAATAAGCAAAATTGTTTGGTAGGACATGAGCCCTCTCCTGAGGTAAAGGTAAGAGCATTGACTGAAAATCCTCCTTTAAAATAAAACATGTAGGGCCAAGAGATGGCTCCATTATTAGGAGTTAAAACTGCTCTTATAGAGCAGTTGAGTTTGGTTCCAGCACCCATAATAGGCATTCGTGACAATCTGTCACTCTGGCTCAGGGGGCTCTGACATCCAGTTTGGGCTTCTGTAGATACCTGTATTCACATATACAACCCCCCATGCAGACATACATGTATGCATGCAATTTAAAAACAAAACTAAAAAAAAATATTTTAAAAAACACAAGTGGTTCTATCCTATATTTTGTACCTCTTGACAAGAAGGTCTTGGTACTTCTGAAAGTGTATGGTTGAACCTTCTAAGCATGCGAGCCTGGGCATTGGTTACTGATGGTGCTTGCCTGCCCTTGTTGAGTGTTCCATCTTTCTTCATACTTTGTGTGGTCCTGAAAATGAGAAATACTTTTTATTTGTGTTGTTCTTCTCAGAGAACCCTAGACACAGTCTTTTAGCAGGAAGTTCTTAGGAAGATCATGTTGGGAGAAAAGATGCCCAAATCGTGTGCAGAGTTGTAGGTGACAGTGCCTCAGCTTGAAGGTTTGCATGTCAAAACTTAACAGCTCTTCCAAACAAGCTCAGGGTCCTGTGCCTGTTGAAATCTCAAGTTACAGAAGGACAGTGCTAACCAAGAGAAACAGGATGCATTGCAAAATTAATGATGCAAGTCAATCCTTCAATTAGGTAGCAATGCTTAAGTCTCCAAGAGATGTGCCTTCAGCGACACCCCTCAAGTGCATTTCAGACTCCACAGTTCCAGTGGACTGGTCACAGATGCCCAGGACTCACTGTGCTACAATCAAAGCAGTGAGAGCTAGAGGTGGCTGTGTTCTCTCATCTTTAATCTGAAACTCAGCAGAGACCCAGGAGGGGCCACTTGCTTGCAGCTACAAGAGTCAGTCGTCCACCTCTGCAACTTTGCTCCTCTGGAGTTTTCTAGGACATGACTGTGGATGTGAGTGGGAGGCCTGGAAGGTGATATGGGAGATCATAGAAAAACCCCTCCCATGGCATTCTCTATGGGGAGTTCCCCTATACTCAGAAGGGTTTCTTTTTGTCTCATCAATCATTTGTGTTGAGTTTCACAATAATGGACATACTATCCTTTCTAACCATGGCTGGAAAATGAGCAGAAATAGGATGGAGACAGAAACAGAGACTCAGACACTTGGGGGCACAAGAGAGGGAGTCATCTTGGAGGTTGTGTTCCAACGTACCCTGAACAATGTTGTCATGACATCAACTGGAACATCCAAATTCACACTGTGGAGTCCAGGGACAGAGGATGTGCTCAGACTCAGAAAATACAAAGAATTAAACTAGGAGTGGTAGCTATAGCATGGGCAGGAGGGGCTGAGAGAGAAGGCAGGGTTGAGGCGAGCAGTACAGGGAAGCCGGCCAGTCACTTGGGAAGTCTTGGCTTTGATGGTATCTGCCTTAATTTCCCACTCAGCAATGTTTTTGATCCCCCTGGCATTTCTCCTGGCTTAATTGTGTGACTGTGTGCACTTAGGTAGGAAAAAATTTTGTTCTGCCTAGTGAAGCAATTGACAAGGAGATAGAAATTTCTTCTTAAAAACTCATTGCATCACCTAAGGACGGGGAATGTTCTCCCCTGCACAGTGCACTGGTCCATCCACTTGCATACTCTTTTCTCCTTGCAGACCTCCTACCTCTTTGAAGACGATGCAGAACCCAATTAATTTGATGTGATGCAGATTGTACGTAACATTTCTCTCTGCGATAAGTAGATGGAAAATGTTAAATTTAATGTGTTGGAGTTGGGAAGCTGCCTTCTCATTTCCCCAGAGAATTACATAGTATAACATGTTAATTACCAGTATAAATATAATGTCAAAAGGATTCAGGAAACAAAGCTGATAATATTTTCATTTCTAGGGCCTCTCTCTCTCTTTCACTCTCTCTCTGTACATGTTCATGTGTGCATGTATGTACGGAGGTCAGAGGAATGCCAGGTATCTTCCTCAGTCAGTCATCATCTTAAGTTTTAAAGATTTACTTTTATTTATGAGTATGTGTACATATCTGTGTATGTATAGGGCATGAGTACATGGCTACCCATGGATTTCAGAAGGAGTTGATCTCCTGGAACTGGAGTTATAGGCAATTATGAGCCATCTGACATGGATGCTGAGAACCGAACTTGGGTCTTCAGAGAGAGAGAGAGAGAGAGAAGCACATTAAACCTCAGAGCCATTTCTCTGGCCCCTTCATCTTATTTTTGAGATAGTCTTGCATTGAACAAGCACTCAGTGATTCAGTTAGACTGGCTGGCCAGGCTCTTCCTGTCTCTACCTCCCCAGAGCTTCTAGGGGATCAAACTCGAGTCTCCATACTTACAACGCAAGTACTTTACCCTCTGGTCCATTTCCTTAATCCAAGCATGTCTCTTTTTTATGTGGCATTTATAGGATATCTCTTAGGAAAAGAAATCTTCCAAACTGTCCACAAAAGACTGATTTTTTAAATATTTTAATTGGTGTAGAGTACTAGATTTTTAAAGAACACTTTCATTCAAGACAATAAGGTAATTTGATGGTACCCCCAACATCCCCTCTTTTGTTACCTCTCCTTTTTAGTTTCCTTTGTCTCAGAGGCTATTGCTTTTAATATAATGTCATAGGTACAGTTTCTATCTATCTATCTATCTATCTATCTATCTATCTATCTATCTATCTATCAATCATCTATCTAGCAATCATCTACACACACACACACACACACACACACACACACACACACACACACTCACACTCACTTGGATCCACAAATGAGAGCGAGCATGATTTATTCTCTCTTTGTCTGACCTAATCTACTCAACATGATAATCTCCAATTGTATCTGTTTTCTTGGAAATAAGAGAATCTCCTTTTTTTTTAATCTGCATAAAATTCAGTTGTATATATAGGAGACAGGGAGAAACCCAAGCACAGGAAGTGACAGGTAGCTGGCCAGAGGAGGTGATCTTTGGGAGCTTAGGCCCTGTGTGTCTCTAGGGGGCTGCTGCCTCCTGTTACTTGACAGGAGAGAGCTGAAGCAACCACAAGCTCATAGTTCTGCCTGGAGTGAGGAGTCACACTTTTCCCCGAGAGTACCTGTGGGAGGCTCTGAGCTGTAGATTAGCAAGGCCAGCAGGCTGAAGAGGATGCCTATGGCCAGTGCAGACAGTGTAGCCAGGGTCATGACCTCATTCTCCAGTACAATATTCAGCAAAAGGTTTATACTTGCCTTCACTCTTCCTATCTTTTAAGTAAACACACATAAACTTCTGTGCTACTGGCCACTGTACCAGTTACTGGTGCAGAAAGAAGCAAGCAAGGAAATCTTATTGGTATGAGGAAGATCAGTGTTCACCTCATCCACTCAGTGGCTCAGGAGGCCCAGTTGGCAGATGGGATGGGAGCTAGGGAGAGCCACAGCTCAGTGTAGCATAGGAGACATGAGGCCGTTTGCTGTAATTCTGGACATTGCAGGGGACAGACTAGGGACTCATGAAGACACAACACCAGGTTGAGACCAGATCCCTTCCACTTGGGCAAGTGTCAAGACTGTCTCCAGACTCAGCTCTCATCTGTCAAGAGATGCAGGTCCAAGCAGAAGGAAGTGAGCTGCCAGCTCTCGACTACCAAAGGCCAAAGTCTCTCTCTGTCTCTGTCTGTCTGTCTGTCTGTCTGTCTGTCTCTCTCTCTCTCTCTCTCTCTCTCTCTCTCTCTCTCTCTCTCTCTCCACACACACACACACACACACATGCAAATACATACTCACAGGCACACACGGATGTATACTTGTGCATTTTTGATGCACAATTAGTATAAATTGAAAAGCTGCACTACAGGAGCTCCCACTTTATTCTGGGCCTGCTGATGTTTTCTCATGTTTTAATCTGTAGTTTCTACTTCAGCTCAGTTGCTATTCACCTCTCTGCTATGGTCAAACTTTGTTCAAAGCCTGTCTTCCTTTTACCTCTTAGATTTTTTTTCTCATTTTTCTGAACAGGAGCTCAAGCTAGGAGGAGATGAACAGAGCAGTTACACAGCTTGGGCAGCAGTTTTCTTTCCATTGCATTTGCTCGTGATACCCTTCTCACATCCTCCGTGATACAGGCCCTCAAGGCCATTTTCAATCTTAAAGTCCTTCCCAATTTCTTCCACTTAAAAAAGTGAGGAGCTAATTTTTTCCCTTTTAAAAATTAATAATAACTAATTAGGGTTACAACAAAGGCAGAGTGGAGGATTATTATAAATGGCTGATGTGGATCTCTTTGGGGGGAAATGTACAGAGTGCTAAGACAATGGCATACTTTCGGGTCCCACTTTTCATAAGAGACTCCTACGGCCATGCTCACTTCAGCAGCACAGATGCTAAAACTGGGGCATCCAGAGATGCAGAGATGGCCCCTCACAGTGATGCTACAAGAATCCATGACACATTCCAGATACGTACATAGTGTTTATATGAATGTGTGCATTTCTGTGTATAGAGAACACAAAACCAGAAAAAGAACCATGAGGTGAAGAGGAGATCTTAGAGGAGGAGATTGGAGAGAGAATGGTAGGATTCATACTAAGAAACCAGAAAGGGAGACAACCTGGGGAAGGAGAGGATTCCGATGAAGAGATCACAGGAACAGGAGAGCACTGGGGCTAGGGGTTGGGGTAATGTATAATGATACACATGTAGGAAGGTTACATGAAGAGATAATGTCGTAAAAATCGCTTTACTATAAAGAACTTGAAATAAAAATACCACAGTGGTGAGAGCAGTGTGACCTCTGTGCAGGCACCTGCCCGACCTGAGGTCCATTCATCTCAGTGGTATAGTTAGAATAGCTATTCCTAAGCTATGAGCTTTGCTTTGGATTTGATACTTTTATTATCAATTATATTTCTATACATTTATATAACACCCACACACATGCACACACTTCTACACCCACACACATATACACGCTCACACACATATATGCATGTACACATACATGCACACACATGTACCCGAAAGCCAAACCCCTCAAACAACACATTCATGGTAGAATTAAAAGCTTTCAGCCTTACATTATTGTTTATGACTTATGTGCCCTTTACCTTCATCCAGTCTTTCCTCATTACCTATACTTATCTATTCTTGTTCTCCTCTTTAATGTTACACCCACACATACCTCTGTCTATACATATAATGCATATGCTATAGGCTAGATCTACTAGGTGAGGGAGAACATGCAATTTTATTTTCTTCTGAGGTTAGAGTCACATTCCATTGCATGTTAACCTCAACAATTAATGATAAAATATAAACTTATGTGTGGCTGCAGAAGTTCATTTAAAACAGGGCCAATTTGTTAGTAAATTTTGGCTAAATCAGCAATAAACATAGAGGCTATGAAAATGATACCTGAGCTGTGACAGCTGATCAGGCACCTGATAAGAAGGTGGTTTCTTCTCTGTGAAGTGTGCTGAATAACAGGATACTTTCAGTTTTCCACAGTGAAGCCCCCAAACTCCTTGCTTTCCTGTCATCCCTTTGGTCGCAAGTGAAGTGACTTGTTCCCAATGAGTCCTAAGTCCTCCAGGTTCCAGGGCAGGGCACGTGGATAGGACGCCCCCGTGTGGAATGGCAGTGTACGACAAGAGATTGAGAATTGGAAATACAGCTGGGTAGCTTGAGAAAACTCCCTTTCTTCCCCACCTCTGCTCAGTCATCCACCATTGTCTCAGAAGACAGAATTCCTGTTCATCGCTTAAATATTTTCCAAATTAACTCTTACTAAAACCCTTGTGGTTTTAACTTTTTGCTGGATATCTTTGGTGTGAGTGTTTTCATGTCCACTTCAAACATTGCTGCTGCTGCACTGTTAAGGACATAGCTTTTATATGCGAAAACTTACAGGGGTATGGTTCACTTAGAGGGTGCAAGCCTCTGGGTCCAGGCTTTTGAAGGATGCATCTTGCTTCCTGCCTTGTCCTGGCTCTGTTTGCTCCCCGATCACTATAAAGTGCACAGCTTCATAGTAAATATGCATCCTCTCCTCAGGCCCCAAACAATCGAGCCAGCCAGCTATGAACTAAAGGCTCTGAAACTATAAGCCAGATTAAGTCTTCTCCCACTTTAAGCCATTTCAGGTATTTGTCATAGAGAAGAGAAGCCAGATCGTTATGCTAAGTAATGTTATTTTATTTAATACCAGCCCCCAGAATCAGAGTATTGACATTAAGATTCATGTATGCCAGAGAGCAGCTGTTACATGTGCCCTTTAAACCCAAAGTGGCTGGCGCTGCATTTGCTGAGCATATGCTGTGGTGCCGAGACCCATGGTTTGGTTACCCAATGGCTCTAGGCATCCACTGGGCTCTAGAAACATACTCACTGTAGAATGTGAGGACATTGACCTCCACAGTCTCTCAGGTCTTTGTGACTGGATCAAGTGATCAAGCCCTTACTAGTGTTTAAGGGCTCACGTCTATGGGGTTTTCCCTGGGGAAGTCAATGTTTTATTTGCTTCCTAAGTAAAGAAGGTAATTTTAAAATGCCCCTGGCTTTAGAGTGTCTGCTGCAATGGGGTTCACTGTGCCCTTGATATGGAGGGAATGGGGCTCTCAGCCGTACCATGTACAATGCTCTGTCTTACTGTTCTTGTGGGTCTCACTGAGTCTGAGAATTGTAGTAGTGAGTGGCCCAACCTTTAATGTTGGAGCCACCCTAAGTGTTTCCCTCCCTGGTTTCCACATGTTCAAGCCCCGTGTGGATCAGTGAGAGCATGAAGTATTAGCTTGTCACCAGTTGAATAGAGTTCAGTACTACTAAAGACGGTATAAAAGTACCTGCGTGGCTGTCATTGATACCACATTTTCATTATCATATTCATTAAACAAGAATGTTCCTCATTCACAGAACCTTTGGAGCTGAGTGACTTGGACACCAGGAACCCTGGTGGCCGCCACAAGTGCAGGTACCTTTCACAGGATTGTCTTTGCGATACTGTCTCCTGCACCCAGTAGCTCTGCTCTGTGCTGGTCCTGATGTGACCGCTCAGACTCGAAGAAGAAAGGCAGCCATTGGCTCTTACCCCTCAAGTTCTCCTTGCTGGTAATTTCTTCCCCTCACCGGTGTTGAGTTTTGAGAAGTTTTACTTGGAAACAGATCTTCCGTTGAGATGAGATTACAGGACAATCACGAAGGTTCTGTGCAGCCGGTGGGTCAAGAAGGCCAAGATGGATTTAGAGCAGATTGGAATGAGGTAGCACACGTGGCTTCCCTGGATACATCTGAAGACAACCATCCAATTTCCGCTGCTGTCTCTTCCTGAGTTCAATTCAGAGCCAATTTCCTCCACCTTTCCCCAGGGGCAGAGTTTCCAGTCTTCCCATTACACAGGCTTTCTAATTAGGCCTCACTCCAGATGGAGTCTGGGCAGAATAGAGTGCATGACCTCCCCATTATTTGGGAATGGCATGTCTCCCATGTGGCTGAGACTTCATTTAACAAGTCCCCACACCTCGTACTTGCTGCCTGGAAGACTGGAGGCTTCAGCTGCCTATGTTGATGGCCCATTTCTCTGTTATGTCCTGTGAATGATTTTTAAAACTTTATGTAGACCTTTCTATTAACAAGGTAATGCTTTTTGACCTGTAATATATTTTTTTTTTAATTTTTTAGTGGTCTAGACTCGACTCCCTTGTAATAGCACCTACATTGCTGTCATCCACAACAAACTTACATTTGATGTACAAAATGGAGACATGCCTTAAAGTCATGCTGTATACAAATACAATGACACACACACACACACACACAGAGACCGAAACATACAGATTTCCACAAAACCCATAGAAAACTTGTAGTTTTGTGAAAGTTAAAGGATTATTTACTTAAAAATTAATTTACTTTAAGATAAGATGCAAATCATCCTGACATTTCTTGAAAGAATGCATCAGTAATTTGACTCAAGATTGCTAAAATTTAACACACTTTCCCAAATATTACCACCTATTTATGTAGTGGTTAGTGTCAGTTGTCAATGAAATGGTATTTATAATGACCTGGGAGACAAGCCTCTGGGTATACCTGGGGGATTGTATTGATTAGGTTGAGATGGGAAAACTTGCCTGTCTGCTCTGGCCTGTGCCTCACGTTTGGGTATCAGATGTCCGGACCTGCGCTGCCCCACGTTTGGGAACCAGGTAACCTGGTCCGAGGGTCAGTCAACGGGTCTAGCAAGAGAGAGAGTGGGGATGGAGGGGCAAGAGACGCGAAGAATGGAGACAAGACAGAGAGTCTGTTCAAGTCCCATTTATTGAAATCCTGGGTATATATAAGCACAAGCAGGGGAATGCAGCTGAAGACACTTTACCACGTGTGCCTTGCAGCTGGGGCACTAAACAACAAAACAAGATATGTGAGAAAAACAAGATGTTTATCAGAGTGTGCTCAGCTGTTGTGAGTGTTGAAATAAGTCTCTTGCCAGGGTATATAGCCCGAGATGGCTGCAAAGATGATAGCTGCTTTCTGCTAGGTCTTGGCTCCCAACACCTGTCCTTTGTGAGTGGCACCATTCCCTAGGTTGGTATAGGAACAGGAGAGGTGAGCTGAGTACTTACTCATCTCTCTCTGCTTCCTGTTGTAGATGCAGCATGCTCAGCTGTCCCAAGCAAGTGAGCCCTTTTCTAAGTTGCTTTTTTCAGGGTATTTTATCACAGCAACAGAAAATGAAACAAAAGACAACTTACAGGAGCACTTTAGTTTTCATTGATGTCCTCACAGGCTATTGTCCCATGTGGAGAATTGCCAGCTCCCCCGATGGCCTCAGGGACCGCAGAAGGCATAGAAGCTCCTGTAGTCCACCCTACTGGCCTCAGTCTGCTCTTCACTGGACTGTAGCAATCTTTCTTTCTGTGTCTTGATAGTAGTGTGTTCACATCCTCTTCTGAGCCTTTTACTTATAATGTCACCATCTGAAGTCTGTCTCCAGTATATGAACAGCAATTCCACCTTACTGGATCTGAGATCTACTGCTGCTCTTCCTAAAGACTTTTCCTGGTCTTCCATTTGGTGCTGTCTCTCCTGACAAATGTAGACCCTGACCTAGTTACCCTTCCCAAGATGCAAATTTTTTGTCCTTTTTGATTTGTTTTTATTTTGGAGTGTGTGTCTGTGTGTGCATGTGAAATGAATACAGTTGCTGATGAAGGAGAGAAGATAGCATCACTCCCTGGGGATGGAGTTAGCAGTGGCTGTGAGTTGCCCATCTCTACCTTACTGCTGTTCTTCCTGGGAAAGGAGTTGGTCCTGGGAAGTGAACTCTGGTCCTCTACAACAGCAGTAACACTCTTAACTCCTGAGCCATCTCTTCAGACTGTAAGTGTGTTTAAATGCTGATAACAACCAAGAACATAGAAAGCTCCATGTATTTAATCTTGGTGAGAGATGAGTCTTCCTAGAGAAGCAGGGTCTATGGCTCATCTCTGCCCGTGATGGGTTTCTCTTCACCTTGCAACCTGGAATGATGTCTATAACCAAAGATTTAAGAAGTCTTTCAGCTGCTGCATGCAGGCTGATACCAGCTTGGAACCCTAAGGGTCTCCAGTTACTGAGTCAGTCCACACCCATCCACAAATTTTTTTAAGGGTCCCCACTGTGCACATGATAGATCCCTAGAGATGAATGTATGAGAATACCAAGACCACATGTTTTTTCTGAAGCCCTGCTGAAAGCTTGGGGCAGTGGCACAAGAGTCAACAAGGAGCTTAGCTAAAGCATAGGAGGCCTTTCTTAAATGCAGCTGCCAATCAAAGAGCAGGCTAAGGCAGACCTGCAGAGTCTCTGTAGATGTTGTCCTGTGACGCATCGGGAGACTCAGCATTTCAACAGTGCTGAGACTTAAGCCTTGCTTTGAAGGAGGATCTCCAGCCTGCACAGTGGTGAACTGGGTCTGATAGCAGGTACAATAACCCACAGCTTAGCCATTGGGAGATTGGATTCTACTGCTACTCTTAGTAGAATATACACTATATATGTACTCCCCAATTTCTGTTACATAGAATACAGTTTTAAATACTTATACATACTAGAAGAGAGTCAATAACACGAGGCCCAATAGGAGAAAGTTTCCAGTGGAATCGGATCCAGAGATATGGGACTATGAAATGAGCAACTGTAGGTACCTATGAACTAACCACGACAAATGTGACAGAGTGTATAAAATGCAGTTGAAAGATGAACAGCATGAGCAAGCAGGTGGAGAGTTTTAGCAGAGGAATGAAAACTGTAAAAATAAATAATAGAATTGATGGGCTTGACACGGCAGCTTCAAAATCTGATGCAGAGACCAGCGAAAATGAAGTTGTACTAAATCTGTAATCAGCTTAGAAATTTCCTGTCAGTAAAAGAATGAATAATTCACTTCTAACTTATTAAAATCATGAGAGTATGTAGAAGATATGAATATTTCTGTCAATCTGTTTGACTCAACTCACATAGACAGCGTAAAGAAAACACCATAAATGGATACAGTTATTATTTACAAATTGAAAATAATAATAATAATACAAATACTATATCAGATTTTTAAAGTACAGCAAGTATATATTTATATAAATTTATAATATAGAGCATGGAGTAATTCTTAGTTTCAAAGAGGAGACATCACACAAAGTGCCCTGTTCACAGATGCTAGGGTTCAGTTGTAATATAGTATGTAGAAAAAAATACAGCATATAGTATCATTACAGCATGTAGTATCAATACAGTAGGTAGTAACAATAGAGTATGCAGTGTCAATACAGTATGTAATAATAATACAGCATGTAGTATCAATACAGCATATAGTAACAATACAGCATATAGTAACAATACAGCATGTAGCATCAATACAATATGTAGTAACAATACAGTATGTATTAATAATACAGTATGCCATAACAATACAGTATGTAGCATCAGTGTAGTATACAGTTATTAATACAGTATGTGGTATCAATATGGTGTGTAGTAATAATACAATATGCCATAAAATACTGTATGTAGTATCAATACAGTGTGCACTATCAATAGAGCATATAGTGGCAATACAATATGTAACAACAAGACACTATGCGGTATCAATACAGTATGAAGTAACAATACAGTATGCAGTGTCAATACAGTATGTAGAAAAACTTAAATACCAGGAAATTATGCATCAAAATTTCATGTATCAAAAAACATATCACAAAAATTTCAGAATATTTGAAGTTAATTATAGGGAAAGTGAATATAGTAAAATCCACAATCTGCATTTGAAACAGGAATGTAGAGTCCTCTTGGCTTTTCATCTTCTCATAAATAAACTTCCAAGTTCTGAAAAAAAAATTAAACCTAAACTAAATGAGGTAAAAAACAGAGATAAGAGCAGAAATCAGTAAGATAAGTGACAGAGAAGGTCAAATGGAAGTATATCAAAATATTCCGAAAACCTGTAAAACACAATGTATTGATCAGAAGAAATAAAGTGAATCAATATCAGGAAATTTGAAGGGGTATATTATTATTATTTTCCTGAAGGTTCTGTGAAGGTTATGATGAAATATGTTCAGTTTTCACCAATAATGTCAGTCTCCCAATGCAAATAAACAAAGAAAGAACCAGTATATTCTTAAAAGAACAATTCACCCCAAATTGACATGTGGATTGACATAGTCAAAATTGGAATCTCGGCAGGTATATTTTTGCTAGAAATCTTAAGATGATTATAAAGTTGATATGAATATATAAGTAAGTTTTAGAAACATGGTCAAAACTTGACTTGTAGCCTGTGATTCCAACACCTTGCTGTAAATGCAAATGAAGAGTCAGTGCAGGAGTCAGGTGGTCCCAGAGAGTCACTGCATTTAGTGGCCTAAGAAGAGCTCCCCACAGGTCATGCTAGGAACATTACATGAGCCCATGTAAAAGATGTGAGCCTTTATTCTTATATCATTCCACAGGAAATGAAGAATTCAATATGATTAAAGACCTGGAATATAACTAGAACCTTAAGTTTTTAGGGGAACAATTAGAACAATCATTTATAACACAAGGGCAGTCAAAGATTTCTTACATAAAGGTGTAACAAACACTAACATGGTTGGCATGATAGCTCAGCAGGTAAAGGTACTGGCTGTAAAGCATGGAAACCGAGTTCTATCTCTTGGACAGCAGGATGTAAGAAAGACAAGACACTACCTGCGGGCAGTGGTACATTCCTGTATGGCCCCATCCTCGCTATGTGTCTCCATGTGCACACACATATATGTACACACACACACTTTCTCTCTAGATGGATGGATAGATGGATGGATGGTTGGATGGATGGATATATGGACAGATGTAAAAGAATCACTAACTATAAGAAAAGAAAATTGACTTCTATCAATGTCTCATTAGCAAACATTGCATAAGTAAATCACATAGCCATTCTACAAACTGGGGGAAAACATTCACACTGCACTTGTTTTAGTTTTCTTTCTGTCGGCGCAATAAACACCAGGATGAAAAGTAACTTAAGGAGGACAGGGTTTGTTTCAGCTTATACTTCCGTATGACCGTCATCACTGAGAAAAACAGGGCAGGAACTCAAATCAGGAACCTGGAGTTAGATCTGAGAGGTTGTACGGGAGGCTTTTACCTCTTCACTGGCTTGCTCAGGGACCCTTTCAATGCAGCCAGGACTCAGTTGCCCTGGGTGGCACTGTCCATAGTGATCTGGGCCCTCCTCCCATGTTCATCATTAATCAAGAAAATGCCCCCATAGGCTTGCTCATGGGTTAATAGGATGGAGGCCATTACTCATCAGCACCCCTTTCCCCAAGATCAGACATCACAACATGTCTGAGAAGTGATTTGTACCCAGAGTTTATAACAATGAAGATTGATGATAGAACAACCTAGAAATCCAATGACAAATAGGCAAAATTCTAATAATTCATTAAAATTAAGCGTGGATGTTCAGTGCATATGCTTCATTATTCAAGAGATGAAGGGACTTTAAATCAACCTTGTGAGATTAGCTCATATCTTAGAAGGCCATAGTGAAAATACTTGCTAGATGCAAAGGTCAGTGTGCTTGCATGAGACTTTCCAATCACTGGGGCAAGTGACATGACAGTTTTGTATAAATAATCCCCAATTCCTTGGTTAACTTTACAGCTGGATTTTACCCATAAGAAATGAAAATAAATGCTTACCCTCAAGGCTGTAGACAGCAATAAAAAACCATTTTCCTAAGAAGGTGCAGAGTGAGCACACGGTGGTACATCTACACAAGGAATGGGAAGGAAGGAAAACAGACACCAGAAATGTACTTTATACAATCGTTCATATGAAGTTCTTAGAACAGTACAAACTTTGGTGATATGAACAGGTAGAGTGATTGAAACAGGCTCTTTTCTAGGTAGCTATGTAGATGCTTATGAAGTATGAGTTTCCATGTATGAGAATTAAAACTCAGTAAAAGCAAGCGAGCCATCATGGAAGCATGATTTTCAGAACAATGAAATGGTGTTGGTTTCCTGGCACACATTGCTTTCTTTCTTTCTTTTTTTTTTTTCGAGACAAGGTTTCTCTGTATAGTTCTGGTTGTCCTGGAACTCACTCTGTAGACCAGGCTGTCTCGAACTCAGAAATCTGCCTGCTCTGCCTCCCAAGTGCTGGGATTAAAGGCATGCGCCACCACTGCCCAGCTACACACTGCTTTCTAATAATCACTGTAGAGTGCTTCATTAGGTGCCTGTGCACTTGATGCTTTCATTC
The DNA here is from genome assembly GCA_021653895.1 of Mastomys natalensis. Taxonomy (NCBI): domain Eukaryota; kingdom Metazoa; phylum Chordata; class Mammalia; order Rodentia; family Muridae; genus Mastomys; species Mastomys natalensis. The sequence goes on from JAJTUV010000969.1 coordinate 558,841, forward strand.
AGCCTCCACGATGTCTGTTATACATTTTCAACAGTATTACCAAATTGAGGGGGATCACCAACTCTTTCTAAGCTTTGGACTGAGTAGGGTTTGCAGCTGTAGTGTGTAAGGGAATTTCCCCTAATTAATTGATTGGCTAATAAAGATGACAAGAAGCCAATCACTGGGCAAAGAGGAAGAGGTGGGTCTTGCAGGTCCAAGACAGGAAGAGAGAATGTGGAGGAAAAGGCAGCACATTTTTACAGTGAGAAGGAGAGCAAGAGGGGCAGGCTGTAGACCGGAAACTGTTAGACCCAGTGGCCACCTCTGCCACTGGAAGATTTTCAACATAGAATAGTTGATGAGTTTAGAGCAATAGATTTGGCACCCAGTGGTTGTGTCATCTGTTGATTTTAAATTAAGATTGTCTGGTGTTTTCCATTTGCAGTGACTCAGGTGGACAGGAGAGAAAGAACATAGCCAGGGTGGAATTAGGCCAGGCTTTGGAATGGGAAGATTGAACAAAGGACCAAGCTCCAGGGAAGAGGTAACCGAAGTGGGCTGGTGAGAGCACGCCCACAGTTGGCCGCGGGGCGGTAGGCTGGCAAGAGAGCACTCTCGCTCTGGAGAGGCAGGCCAGCATTTGTTGGAGAGGCATTGGCTAGAAGAAACAAGCAGTCATGGTGTCAGGATACGCACTGGGCTAGGAACAGACAGAGATGGCCTGTGCTAACGCTTAGCCAGATTTAGCATGGGTTCATTTTAAAACTGCGTGCTACAGTGTGATTCATATCAATGAGCACAGTGTGTCTCTGAGTTGCTGGTTTTTACTCTTAACCATGGCTTGTTAATTCTGGAAGAGTAACCTTAAACACACATTTATTTATTTATTTTTTACAACTCACTTGCTTAGAGTTCTCATTCAGGTTAGACGAGCCCAGCTATATAGGTTAAGATATCTCTTTGTTAGGTCCCTGCCCACTAGTATTATCTTGGGTGGAGTAGAAGACACCCAGAGGCTCCGCCCATTGCCACAATTCGTGGGCAGCAGGCACCACTACAATGAGCCAGTATGTGGTGGAGAGATGGAGAAGAAAGAGAAGCAGAACGGTTTGTGTGCTTTGATGACAGACTCATGGTTTCCCCTCCCTCACCTTTATTTACAAAGAATGGAGGGAATGATGTCTCTCACTCTGGGTTGATATCAATCACGGCTTTGAAAACTGTGGGTCATGAACTGACTGGTATGGGATCAGAAACTGAATGGGGAAGCTGGAAACATTTTTGCAACAGTGAAAGAATCTGAATGCAAAGTGACCAAAATCTAGTTCAAAACTAAGTATGCAATGAGCCTGAGATGTCTATGGCACTCCATGCTCATGCCGTATCACATGACTCTTTGCAACCTTGGTCCCAACACACGGTGTGAATACTTCGCACTGTGCATGCCATAGCATCCCAGGAACACGTCGGATACTGCCTGAGACACCTCAGCTCAGACCTGGGCCTGCCTTAGGCTTTGAACTGCTATGCTTTGACACTACTTTAAAAAAAGCTTCCTGCCCTTACAGAAGTAGGATTATTTAAATATGGACAATAAAGACCTAAATGTTTTCTTGCCATCATTTCTCAGATATATGCATCAAATGAATACAGTTTAAGATTCTGATGTTTGACTTTTTAAAAATTGTTGCTTGAGTTGCCGACTTGAATTTCATTTACAAAACATTCAGTGAATTTTGGTTGGAATTAGAACAGAATTTTCAGCAATTTCTGAAATGGTCGTAAGCATGCATACTTCTGTTATTATGTGCTATGTATTTATGTGAAGTAGCATTCTTCACACTGACAATTATAAACCTGAAATATATCTATCAACTCTAAAATGTTAATGATTCCCTGTCTCCTGCTATGTCTAATACACAGTGATGATTCAACTCTTTATGTAAAAATAAACAAGCATGCCCACCTCATTAGTGTGAAGATTTGTTTTTTTATTAAATGATAAAATCATCTATGTAGCAAGGAACTGCTTTAGAGTAAAAATTCATTTTTTTAATTTCTTTGAGACAGGGTCTCACACTAGTCCAGCATGCCCTGAACCTTCCTGTGTAGCTCAAACATCCAAATATTCACAGCAACTCCTCCAAGTGCTTGGGGCTATGACCATGAGCCACCATGCCTGGCTAAAAATAAAGCTAGGGTTTATTGTCATTAAATGCTTAATGTGTATACCAATTTTATATAGCTTATCATGGGGGGGATTGCACATAAAATTGTCTCCTGTGAAAAGTGTGTCAAAAACTTAAAAAATTTTCAAGAAGCTTAGCTGTAGACAAGGAGTTATTGATAACCCTCAAACCTCTGCAGAGTTCCACGTTGGCCACCAGGAATCAGTGTTGTTAGCCTCTGGGTCTAGCACTTGGCACTTGTGGTGAGAAGATTCTAGAAGGGTAGCCTGGGTTTGGAATCTGTTGCTAAAGGAGAGGGGTGAAAGGGACAGAACCAGGGGCTGAGGTAAGCACTTAGGGGAAGTGTGTCAGGTATGTTGTCAGAGCTTCTGCAAGAATTCCCACGCAAGAAAATTTGCTTCTTATAACTCACACCCTACCTCTACCCCATGAATTCCCATCTCCATCAGAATTTCAGAATTTTAGAAGGCCTTGAAAAGGATGATTTGACCTCTCCGGTAGAGCACTGGTTTTTAGATAGCTGGAGACCCAACAGGTGTCCATTGCCTGTGAGGGATGGGCATCTATTCCGCAGTGCTCCCAGAAACCAGGCTCCTGACACACAGTCTACATCTACATTAACTTGCACCTTGCAGTCATGTTTGGCTAAGCAGCCCCTCCCAGAGAGGTTTGGGTCAGCATCCACACTCAAGTAGAGGGCATGACTACAGGCTTCAGCCTCAAGAGATTTCTATATTCATGAATTACCTAAAGGCCAGGGGCATAGCTAATTAAGTTATTCCTTTTCCCAGCCCCTCCTCTTTCCCCCTCCCTATTTAAGTCAGGCCTGCCCTGGCTTAAAGTGGGGGGTACACATCTAGACCATCTATCGTACACCATGAACAATAAAACTCTTGGAACTCCAGACTTTCTCATGTTATTGGGGCCCATCATCATGGAAAGCCTCCCTGGGTTTCTGCCAAGGGCTCCTCAGCCCACCTCAAAGGCTAATGTCTTATCAGAGAATGTTAGGCTTCCATAGTTTAGTCAATGGAGTACTATGAGATATTTGCTTAATGAATGTCTAGGAATGTAACAATGGTACCAAGTTATTGTGAACTGAGGGCATAAAATACTGGGCAGCTACCCCTTGATTTGTGTCCTGGACAGCTGTCTTCAAGGTTCATGAACAGGCCCATGCTGCCCATCGGAAGTACAGTCATACATTTGCTGTTGCTCTATAATTCTCCCTAGAGACCCTGTACCTACTTCAATGCTAGCTTGTAAGCCAGTGGGTCAGAGCTTTATTTTATCTTTAGTAACTCTTGCTCTGTGTACGTTGTTATGTCTAATTCTCCAGAGATGTACCCTTTTGTAGAACTCCATGGCAGCCTCTCCATGTTCAGTAAAACTCACCTATTTGCACCATTAAGCATAAATCTTGGGTGAATGTTTTTATGTCTGTCTGTCCCTTGTTTGTCCATGTTATTGCCTAGCCAGTTACCCATCTATGCCAGTTTGCCAGAATTCTTGTTTTCTCTCCTGTTGTATGTCATGTTCCTTTGAATCTCAGCATTCTCTCCAAACTGAAATGTAGCCCCAGGAAGGAGGGGAAGGCTCACCAGCCTTGGTATTAAACAAAAGGTCACTTCTTTGGGAACAACAGAGGCTTGCAAGTTCTTAGGTACCCCTACTCACAGTATAAATGCAGTGAACAGTTGCTGGGGGTGGAGGATCTGACCAGCTAAACTATTGAAAGAAAGAAATGTTGTGGTTGTTGGTAGCTGGCAAACTTCGTGCAAAGGTTTCCAGGGTTGCCTTTTTAGGAGTTCTCACACTGAGGTAGGCTTTCTGGTAATGTAGCTGCTTTTCGTGGTTCCTGATCCTTGTAAGTAACCCCTCACCCATTGTCCTATTAGGAAGCCAATAAGGACTCATTGGTTCATGTGGCAGTTTATATAGGAATGGCCCGTGCAGGCTAATATATTTGAGTGCTTGGTCATTAGGGAGTGGCACATCTTGACAGGGATTAGAAGGTGTGGCTTTGGTGGTTTGAATATGCTTGGCTCATGGGCAGTGGCACTATTAGAAGGTGTGGCCTTATTGGAGGAAGTGTGTCACTGGGGGTGGTCTTTGAGGTTTCAGATTCTTGAGTCAGGTCTAGGGTCTTGCTCTTCCCACTGCTGGCTAAACTGGATACAGAACTCTCAGTTACTATTTGTGAACTATGTCTGCATGTGTGCCATTGTTATGGGATCTTCTTGCTTGTAGGTATGGGCTATAAACTAGAACTTTTGAAAATCTGCCTGCTGACCTGTTGTTTAGTCTAGACAGTGCTCAGTCCATGATTTCATTAGCATGAGATCTTCAGCCAACGTTTTACTCAGTCAAGGGAAGAAGAAGACACAAAGCTCTGCTAGTATCCAGTGCTCAATAACTGGTCTATCTCACTCAAATGTTAGCAGCACTGGCCTGACTAAATCTGCATGGCATGCATATAAAGACAGCTAGAGCTTGCATCCGTTTCCAGTCTAGTTGTAATGAACTGAAGAAGAACTTCCTGGGACAGTCCCACCAGGCAGCCTGCTTCTTCTGTTAATGCTTTCTGTGGGTCCTAGGTCTGATGGTGAATTAAGGTTAAATGTTTTGAGAGTGAGAATGGTTTCCAGTAACACTAAAGGACAGACTCACTATGTATACACAAAAGGAAGGAAACTGGTATATGTATTCCAGCATTAATTTCACTGTGGTTCACATAAAGTTTTAATCTAGTTCTCTGCAGGAGTGTGCTAAAACAGACCTGGTCTTAACTTGGGTCTTTAACAAGCCATTCTATAGAAAGGTCCAGACATGGAATACTGCTGTTCTTATCATCTCACCATCATGTGGTCCTCCCTTCCTCCTTTCATACCCTTTATGTATCATCCTTCCATTAACCTACCAGTCATCCTCACCCATCCTCCTGTCTCCTTGTGAACATCCTCATCTTCTCTTCTGCTGTTGAAATCACCCGGTGGCATCTCAGTCAGTCTCTTCTCTGTGCAGCGGCTACCTCCCACTAAGTCAACACGGACAAGTGATGTTTTCTTAACCTGGACAGCTAGATTTCTCAGAAGTCTGAAAGACAGACAGATGAGGAGGTGGGCTTTCCTACCAATCCTACTTTAAAGATTTATCTGACATCTTTGCCACCTTTGCTCCTCACACTCTCTTTCTTGTGCCTTCTATATTCTCTCTCTCTCTCTCTCTCTCTCTCTCTCTGTCTCTCTATCTGTGTGTTGCATGCATGTACAGTAGAACTCAGTTACAGACCCACATCACCATGTTTTAGTATCCTCTGAGGTTAAACCTGGCTGAGTGCAGAAGGAGGAAGAAGGGATGATTGATAGGTATTTGCTCACAAACTCCTATCTTCATTCCTGGTCCTGGCAGTGACCCAGCCCAGCACATCTTCAGCTCTGCTGAGTAGCCCCTGCCTGACTCCAGATCTACCATGTGCATCATGTCTTCTTTTTGTTCCACTGTCTTTCCTTCTCACTGGTGATAGTCCCTTACACTTCAGCCAGGACCCAAGTTCTATAGAGGACATTGGCAAACTGTCCCTAGAATTCCATTTAGGTGTGGGCCTTCTGCTTCCAGCCAGGTCCTGTTTGAATGGCAATCTATGTGACTAAGGCATCAGCAGAAATTAGACCTATTTTGAAAAGAAAAGTGACTTAAAGAAAAAAAGCACAAAGAAATAGCTTGTGACTCCGTTATCAGCTTACACTGTTGCCTCAGTGAACACTCCTTTATTCGTCCACTTTTAAGGCATTGTTTCTTTAAAACCTCAAAGAATCTAGGCTGTGCATTTCCAGGTTTTAGTGTGTCTCATTCAAACAACTGAAATAAATGAAAACAGATTTACAACGAAATTTTTGTCCCAAGAAAAGCAACAATACACTTGAGGAAAGCATATGGTGCCAACAGTGAGCAGGCCAAATGAGTGAAGGCCCAAGAGTGACACCAGCCCACATGAGTAAAGAAAGGCCCAAGGATGACATCAGGCCACATGTGTGATAGTACCCAAGAGTGACATCAGCCCCACATGAGTGATGGCACCCAAGAGTGACATGAGGCCACATGAGTGATGGCCCAAGGGTGACATTGGGCTACATGAGTAAAGGCCCAAGGGTGACATCAGGCCACATGTGTGATGGCCCAGGAGTGATTTCAGGCCACATGAATGAATGATGTCACCAAGGGTGACATCAGGCCACATAAGTGATGGAGGCCAAGAATGATATCAGGCCACATGAGTGATGGCACCCAAGAGTGACACTAGGTCACATGAGTAAAGGCCCAAGGATGACACCAGGCCACATGAGTGATGATGCCCAAGAGTGATACCTGGGCGCATGAATGAAGGCACCCAATTGTTGTAGTAATTATTTAAAAAAAAGTCTCTGGCTCAGGCCGACTATCTAAGCTGCAGCCACTCTGCCTAGCCCAGCCGCCATGTTTCTCTGCCAGAGGCCACATGCGTGCTGCAGCTAGAACCGGCCACCAGAAACACTAGCCCTGCCACCCACTAGATGCCAGTGTGAGAGATGGCTCTGCCAATCTTCCACGCTGTCTCCGCAAGGCAGGGCATTGCCCAGAACATTCCGCCATCCATGCGGGCCCAGTAAGAGAATGAGACTCTAATTCTTATAGATTAGTCAAAGCTTATATATTTGGCAATGATCAGTAACAAGATACCCATACAATCAGAAGTGTAACCCAATACCCAACCTAGGTATACCAACTACCTTTGACTGCTACAGACACGTGAACATCCGTCTCCATCACTCCTACATCTCTGCTTTCTCCTCTCTGGTTTCCTCGCTCCTTCTCTTCCTTTTATCTCTTCCTCTCCTAACTCTTCCTCTTCCTTTTCCTCTTTCTCTCCTAACTCCTCCCACCTTAGCTCTTCCTACACCCAATTGCTGTTTTCAGCTTCACTTTATGGGATTTGGGAGGAGGAGTTTGTTTACTAAGGAGCACAGAGGAGATGATTCTCTGTTTTGATTGACAGGATTGGCTATGCAGGCTTTTGCTCCTTGCATGTATCCCTTCCCACTCTACATCTTATTTCAGGTCTTTGCTGGTGTGATAGGGATATACACAGGCGTAATATGGTAAACAAGGCTCTTTCTCTAAAGGGTCTTTCAGAGTGGACATCCTGCTTATTGCCTGTGGTGGTTTGGATGAGGATGGCCTTCATAGGCTCATAGATTTGAATAGTTGGTTCCTAGTTAGTGCGACTGTTTAAGAAGGATTAGGAGCTGTGACCTTGTGGAGGAAATGTGTCTATGGGGACAAGCGCTGAGGTTTCAAAAGTGTACCTCATTCCCAGTGATGCTCTCTCTGCCACCTGCTGTGAATCAATATCTATCTATCTATCTATCTATCTATCTATCTATCTATCTAGAGATAGATATATAGATATATAGATATATAGATGATATGATGATATATAGATATATAGATATATAGATGATATATAGATATATAGATGATATATAGATATATTGATATATAGATGATATATAGATATATAGATGATATATATATATTGATATAATAGATATATGCTCTGAGCTGTTTTTACCACCATGCCTTTGCTCCACCATCATGAATGCTAACCCTCTGAAACCATAAGTCCCAAATTAAATGCTTTTCTAAAAATAAATTTGGTCATGGAGTTGGGCACAGCAATAGAAAAGTAACCAATATTCACTCAACAATGGTCTAGGGTGGACTGCCCGTTGCTTTTCATACTCAGATACGTTTAAAAAACATATTTGAACCAAGTCTATAAAAGGGAGTTTCTGGTGGTTATCCTGGGGAGGAGAAACTTAATCTCTGGTTTGGAATGGTGTGTGTATGCACAGCTTCATATGGATAAGAGTCATAGATTGCCAATGTGTTGCTAGATGCATTATTATAAAAAGGGTACATGTATATAAGTGCATGCAAGTGAGATGGACTTCTTTCATGTTCCAGGAGTGCTGGGAAAGGAGCAGAGAGCTAGGTGTGGGTGACTGGCAGGGACCTGTGCTTCAGCACTGGGCATAGTGAAAGATCTTAAGGAGGGCATGGACCATGATGAGAACCAGCATTTACTTTTTGCTTGCTGTGACTTTGACCTTCTTCAAGGATAGGAAAGGCTGGCAGGAGTACAAGATGCATGGGAAGGTGAAACCGGAGCCAGGAAGACAGGAGGGACAGCAGACAGCCCAGGGAATCAGGAGGACAGGAGAGACAACAGACAGCTCAGGGGAGCAAAGGTCTCTTGTCACCACAGCCTGCTATTAAAGTGATTTCCCCAAGAAGTTTTTTGTTTCCTTCCTGAGGATTCCAGTCTGTAAGGGGAGGGGGAAGGTCACTCTCTGCCCCTGTGCAAAGCCATTATTATGACCAAAGTCGCCTGGAGGAAGAAATTTTTTTTCCACTTTTCAAAGAGAGAGAGAGAAAGAGAGAGAGAGAGAGAGAGAGAGAGAGAGAGAGAGAGAGAGAGAGAGAGACCAAGGTGAACTTTAGGTTTCTACAATTTAGAAAAAGAAGAGGGAGAGGTAGCCTTTCTTTATGTTAACCCCTTGATACTTTGAGTTGTTCCTAAACTCTACAGGAACGTTCCAGTATTGATATTTATATCAACTGACTCTCAGTCACTCTCAGTGCTTGTTGCTTGATCTTGTGTGCAGGTTCCGACACTCCCTCAGCTTCCTGAGGTGAGAACAGAATTAGCTGGTCTTGAAGGTGCTGTGTGGCCCACAGCCCTTCCCTACTTCTGAGCCTGCCTCAGCATTTCAGTTTTCCCTCCCTTGCTCTCCTCTGCTTCCTCTCTCCAGCCTCTCTTACCCTTCTTTGTCCATCCTCACTTGGGCAACTCTCTCACAGGGGCCCAAGGAATAGAAACACTTCCAGCTCAGGGTCTACTCTTGGCATCCTCAGCCTACCTTCAGCAATCGCTAAGCCCTGGAAATGGAGGAGGAATTGTGGGAAGGAAGGTACCCGAGCACTAGCTCTATGCAAGCGGGAGCCATGATTCACTGAGAGATGGAGAGAGGAAGAGGGGCAGAGAGGATAGAAGGAAAGGAGCAGATAAGACAAGTAGGAGGCTGTTTGGGAAGAAGAGTGAGATTTTTAAATTCATATATAGTGGGTTTGGCCAATCCCAAGGTTCCTCTAATATCTGCCCTCCCGCTCCCAACTTTCCTTCCCAACCCCCATGGCCTCTATGCTGTCTTTCCTGAGACCCTCTTGCCCCTGCAGTCTGGGTTAACTCACATGATTGGTGGGTGGTGGTGGTACTAGACTTTGTCCACATTCATGGTTTTGAGAATGGTGGGAAATAACTCAGGCTGAACTCTGATATCTGTGCCTGAGCTCCGGTCCCTGGAATAGATGGTACTAGGGAAACGATGAGTTTCTGGAATCAGCCAAAGCTGGTATAAATTTCACCTCTCCTAACGGTGCTATGAATTATATATATAAGTCCCATTTCACAAAGCAGAGTGTTGGGACTGGTCATGTGCTTGTCAGAGGTCAGAACCAGAATCTAAAGCAAGTCTGACATGTTCTAATGGACCAGGACTCACACTGCTTATCTGGGAGATATCCAATCCTCAGCTAGACCCAGGCAGGGTAGTAGTGAGGCTTCGTGAGCTGTGTTTTCTGTCTCTACAGCCCTACCCCGGTGCTGTCATTTCCTGAATCCTAGACAAAGGTAGAAGTTGGCAACGGAGAGTCCAGGGTTCTACACCCTGTGCTTTCTCATCTTCCCTGCATACTCTTCCTGGACTCCTGTGTAACAGAGGAGCCTGTGAGGGTGGTGTGCTTACTGCTCACACAGGCTGCCATCGATAGTGTGGTCGATGGGACCTGAGGCTCAAGCTGAATGACTGCAGTGGAAAATAACTCTGTCCCCAGTCATCTGGAAAGAGGCAAAAATAGCTGTCCTTTGTGGCCTGGTGAAAGCACCCAGACAGGGAAGGCATCCAGGCTGTGCAGCCTTTCAGGAAACCTTGGGTGCTCAGCTTCCGACCCGCACATCATCCCAGAGTGACCGGCACTGATTCTGTATGAAGGTAGAAACCAGGAATGTCATGTGATATGACAAGAAATGACGAAGTCCATATCCGTTCCTGGTGCCCCAGTGTTTAGCCTGTCTGGGTGATGTGAGCACTGGATGACTCAATCTGAGGATACAATATGAAAGTGGGTGTTGAGTTTCCTAGGACAGCTTGAAAAGGCTGTGGAGGGAAGGGGATCTTGGCAGCTGGGACCAGGCATGGGTTTCCGGACTGTACAGGGTGCAGACATGATGTTTGGGAATCCTGTGACCACAGACAGGATGCTGCCTGTACAGACTCTCCCCTGCTGGGATTCACATCATCTCCTGCCGGCAGGAGACAGGAGCTGTCAGTGGGCAGGAGGCAGCAGAGGTCAAGAGTAAGATTACCAAGAGCAAGGTCCCAACCCAGGTCATTTCCTCCATGGAACCTTTCTGTGACCTTCATTCCCTTCCACTGAGTACCTGTCCTCTCTTCTCTCTCTGTGCCTTTTGTCCTCAGAGTTTGAGCAACTTCAGCTACCCTCCTTTTTCTTCCCAGTACACATAACAGGCTGTCCATTGACCTGGCACCAGACATAGGAAAACAATGTGCCAACAAGAGCAGGTGGGTATGCATGTGTGTCACTGGGCTTGAATGGAGTATTTCAGAGGGAAAAAAAGGGAGCAAGAACACAGAGATGACTTTGTGTCTCCACAGGGCTAAGGCCTGGCTAAGCTCATTCTCCTGCCTGGACACTGCATCACACTTGGAAGATGCCCTTGCTGGGTCCTAAGTCCTTAGGAAAAACACATTTATTTCCCCATTGTAGAAACTCATATTGATCATAAAAATTAACAAAATACAGAAAAGTCAGCGAAGTAGCTGCTGTTAATTACAGCCAGTTTTATATTCACTTTAAAAAGCCAGAAGGAATAATAGGAAGAAAATATGATAAAATACTAAGAGATAAAGAATGTCTACTGTTATAACCATTGTTTTATGGCTGCATATTAGTCCCATAGAATTGATGAATCGTGGTTGATTAAAACGCCATATCACTGTTATATATATAAAAATTACATTCAAGTTTTCTATTTTTTAGAAAGGAACATGGAGTAATTAAATGGCATTCCCCTTGCTTACAATATTCTCAGAACCTTTGGCTTTATTCCTCCCAAATGCTACAGCTGAATGAAACAGTGCTAATAACTGAGTGCTTATCACCAGAGAAAGTGCTGGTTTATATGAGAGCTGGACTGCTTTGTAAAACAGACAATGGGGGTCCTGGCTCATCACTGCCAACGTACCAAGGAGACATAGCACTGGGCATGTCTATAAAGGTATACCCAGGGTTGGTTTTACCCTAAGTGTAGGTGAGGGCAGCCCATCGACAGGCCTCCTACACTGAATAAAGTGACAAAGAAGGAAGCTAGCAGAGCACTGGCATTTGTCACTCTCTGCTTCCTGACTGGATGTGACCAGTGTCACATGATGGACTGTACTCCCCATGGTTAGCCAGCACAATCAGAGCAAAGCTTCCTCTTAAGAAGCTTTCTGTAAACTGTTTAGTCACAGCAACAAGTGAAGTAACTAATACCCAGGGCCACCCTGGGCAGCCTGTGCAGTTTGCACATGTGGCTCTTAAGGTAGCATTTAGTGGGACAAAAGAGGGAAGGGAGAGGCCAACGCTCAGACACGAGGAGGGGTGGTGAGAATCTGGTGTGTACAGAGGTGTTACGACGACATTGAACATCAGCCAGGGCCCTAGGAGGACAAGGTCCTCAGGTTGGATGTGAGGATATAGGGTGTACCCACACAAGGATCTGACTACTCCCTGCAGAATTGAGTTCAACTTACATACAGTGGGAAATGTTTGGGAAGGGTGTGTGGGCTATCTCCAGCTTCCCCATGTGTATGTATGTTTTCACAGCAAGATGACCTGGGTGTCTACTGTGCTGCTGAAACTAGCTCTGTTATTAAAATACAGTCAAAGGGTTAGAAACTCTTGTCTGAGGACATTGCGTCATCTAGAAAATCTAAAAACTCTTTCAAAGGAGAACCAGGTGCAAAGCATTTTCCATTTAGGAATTGGTTCCTTGGTCCAGAAAGATGTATCCCAATGTTGCTGACATTGGAAGATCTATTCTGTGGTGGCTAACCTTGGCTGCCAACTTGACAGTCACCTCTAGGATCCCCTAAAAGACAAAGCTCTCTGAAGACCTTTCTAGATTGGATTAATTGAAGTGGAAAGACAAACTAAACATGAGTAGCACCATTCATGATCTTCTAAAACACTAAGAGTTTGCCACAGGCTGCTTCAGTGAGAAGCATGGATCTCCACTTAATCCTTCTGCCACGGACATTTTCAGTTTTCTGTCTGTGGTACCTGTTTATTGGATATGCAGTTTAACAATGTCACAATAGAGAACGGTGGGCGACTATGGCTTTGGTGGTTTTTCATTTTAACAATTAAAATGGCTTTGACTGACTTATTTTCCCTGGAACTGGACTTCATGAAGTTGATCAGGTGAGACAACTGGAGGGCTCCACAATCTGGAGGTCACTGTTCGGGTCGACCAGATATCCATGGTTGCTCACTGGGTTCTTTCCCCACTAGCACACCTTATCACCCTCCCATCCCTGCCCCTTGCCTGTCTGTGTTCCTTATCCAGCCTTATCACCATTCTCTTCAACTTTACTGCCATCTCCAAGGAGCCCCCAATCCTTCACCTCCGTCAGCACACAGACTGAGTCTCCTCCCCACGACCTGTTGGTTACCCTTGTCATCACAGTACCTTGCAGCTTTGTGCATCACAGACACTATTTTCCATCCACAGGCAAACATACTACTAAGATGGAAGAGCCTGAGGGCAGGATCTTGGTCCTACTGTTTGCTTTGGAGTTCATCAGCAGAGCTGTTTACACAGCCTGAAAAATATCCTAGGTGCCTTGAGAGCAGGACTTTTAGGGCTTGTTTGCCTTTGTGTGTTTCTGTACCTATCAAATAATAATGAATGACACATTCCTGAACAGCTAAAGAGATGCATATATCTGTTGCCACTTAGGACATTTCAGTGAATCTAACAAGCATGTGTTTATCATTTCTGCATTTTCTGTGTTGGTGACATGCTAGCTGTGTATATGTTTGTATATATGTACATATGCATGCATGTATGGCATGTATTTAGTGTGTTTATGTATATATGGATGTTCATGCCATGTGTTTACTTGCTTTGTGTATGTGTGTGCAATATGCTGGCTGTGTGTGTTCTAATCACATACTTGTGTATATTGCATAGACCTGTTGCTTGTGCTATGTGCTTTACGGTTTTTGCTGTGCACAAATGCCTCTAGACTGTGCCTTAGGTCTCCTCTGAACTTAACTGTGTGCTTGGAACTGAGACACAGTGTTTCTAATATTTAGTTTTCAGCAACCTTGACGGGAATATGCTGAGCAACTCAGTACTGCTGAGAGACCACCTCTTGAGTTCTCTATACTTTTCCATCTAGCCAACCTGTCCTCTCCTAAAATTAGTCAGAACTCCACCTTGCAACACCCCAGACAGAGGCTGGCGCTGTGTGAGTGCTCACCCTTCCCAGTGGTCAATCCATGTCCAGCAGGACATCCATTTGAGCAGACTTAGGTACACTGGTAGCATGGCATGATATGGGAGCATGCAGTCAGAATAGACACCTGTGGTCACATAGCGAGTGGGCATTGGCTGAGTGTGAAGATGGGCACACAGCATCTGTGGTGGTTTATCTCTTGGGATGAAGGTAAGATGCCAAGTGCCTTTTCTCTAGACCATTTTCCTCTTTAGCTTCTCCTGATCTCCCCTCTGAGAGAGGAAAACATATTTTCTATGTGTGTGGGTGGAAAAACATAGCACAGTGTTGAAGGGTCTTTCCTGGAAAGGATGTCTATGAGCATTTAGACTATTCTTTAAAGAAGCTCTCTGATCTGAAAAGATCTGGCTTCAAATAAAAGATATTTTTGGATAGCTGGTCTGTTCCTGGAAAGACACCATATTCAGACCAACCCCGAGGATCTGCTGCACTCCAAGCAGTTGGATGCTGAAGGAGCATGGTGACTGCCAGAGAGATTAGTGAGATATGCTGATGTGATGCTGGGACAAAGAATGATGCTGACCTGTGAGCTTGCTGAATGACCTGACAATGGTGACTGGGAAGTTATATTGGACATATGTTCCTGACCCACCTTTGCTTTCCTATATCCCAGATGGGACAAACTGCTTGCCTCAAGTTTTTAGACCTTGTGGGACAGAGAATCAAAAAGGGAAATTATAAGGATTATTGTATTTTCCTTAAATGTGACCAGTTATTCGGACTCAATCTTATACTGGTCTAGAAATCAATCCAATATTGGGAATAACAGTCTTCATTTGGAAGACTGGATCTGGACATTTTCAGAGACATATTTGGAAGTTAGCTGCAGTTCTCTATGATGTTATGTTAACATGAGATAAAATTGGGACAGAATCTGGATTTCAAACAAGTGTTAGTGCAAGTATTAATGCTCTTTTAATTGTCAAGTTAAAATTACCTTTGTTTCTTCTACAGTATTTAGTGTAAGTTGCATTGATTGTACACTTTATAATTGTGTTAGTGTGTTGAAACCTGGCATGTCTGTTACAGGGTCTATCAACCAGCTTTTGTCTTATTGCCCTAAGTATCACAAAACCTTGGTATTCTGAAAAAGCTTGCAAATACTGGAAGAAGTGAGTTAGGCTTCAAGCAGAAGCAAGAGGGTAGTGGGCTTGATCTTTGCTGGTATAACAGCTTTAATTACACTAATTGCTAATACCACTACTTCTGCAATTGCTTTGACACAAGTTAAGACAGCTACTTTTGTTAATCATTTAGCAAAAAAAATGTTATCAATGTGTTGAGTATACAAGAGGATTTAGATAGGCATTTGGAACAATGGATTGATGCTCTTTATCCTATTCAAATTATTGGAAGGAGGTTCAGAGCTTAAGAGTAAGGAGCCATCTCGAGTGTCATGCCAAATACCAATGGAGTTGTGTTACTTCTAAAATTCACAATGATAGTCATTATAATCAGGAAAAAGTTTGAAGACACTTGTAGGATATTTGGCATAATTCTAACACCTCTCTGGTTGTTTTAACTATGCACAGTGAGATTATAGATTTAAAGAATGCTGCTCTGCTGAGATTTGATGCTGCAGATACTACTGATAAAATTATCCATGGCTTAAGGTCAGTATTTCCATTTTGGTCAAGCTTCAAGAAATATATATATATAAAGCTAGCCCTTTTTGTCCTGGGAATACTTTAATTTCTGCCCATCATGTTAAAGCTTGTCTTTAACAACATCAACGTGTTGGCAGCCAAAGTACATGGCTTGAAACTGAAAATGGACCCCCAGACAGAGTTATTAATTTAACAGGCTGGCAAGCCAAGGACAAGTAAGATTCTGCACAGAGCCTTACCAACCTAAGACAGAAGTGCATTGCTTTTGATAATGCATATTCCATGATGGGTAAGGAAGGCATTCCGGTCAGAATGACCTAAGACAAGCTCAGTCTTGTTTATAAAACAAAAAAGGGGGAACTGTGGAGAGCTTCAGGAGCTGCTTGGTAGGAGTCTGACATTGGCCAAGGACAAAGAAATGGGCTTCAGGCAGAAATCTAAATCTTAGGCTAGAACAAAGAAGTAGGCTTCAGGCATGAAAATGACTTTGGGTTAGGACAGGGAAGTAGGCTCGGATATTTTGGTCATCCTGATAAGCCCTTAGAAATAGTGATCATGGGAGTGATCACAAGACTTTGTCTATTGCGTTGCTTGTTTTTTGACTATAAGTGTTTACTGTCTTGCTTGTTCTTTGACTATTTGCATCTATTGTATTGCTAGTTCCTCAACCTAGAACTGACCTTAATACTTGCATGTAATTAAAATGGTATAAAAGCAAAAAGGAGGAGGGGGGAAGGGATGGGAGTTTCGGGGGGGGGAATGGGGAAAGGGGATGACATCTGTAATGTAAATAAATAAAATATTCAATAAAAATGTTTTTAAAAAAGATATATTTGATGTCATATCACAGTCTTTACCATTTTTGCTGTGGAAGTGATGGGTACCAAGGACAATCCTTGACAGGCATGGCTAGAGGGCTGATTCCTAGGTGCAGGTCCCATGAGGGTGACAATTCATTTGAACCATCTTTCTCTATCTTATACTTCCTGGAAATTGCATTCGTTGACTTAATTTCTCTCAGGAACCTCCAATCCTCTGCTCTTTGTTACATCGTGTTGGCTGTCTTTTTAATTCTCCTTTTTAATCTGTAGGTGGATTTACAGACTCATCCCCAGAATGTTCTGTTTTAACCTGATCCCAGGCGTGACTCTCCTTGTCACATAAATTTTGTCTGTCTGATACCATTGTGTCACCAGGCATTTATAGAAAGAGGCCCCTGGAGAATGTCAGGATTGATGGAATTAAATGTTAATAATGACAGCCACTTGATTTTTTAGGGAACAGCAGTAAGTAGCAAAGGTTATTAATTATACAAAAACTGTTTCCCACAGAGTAGTCATTGTCAAAGCAAGCTGCCTGTTGTGGCAAGGCTGTCAGGCTGTGACTGCGGAGGGTGGAGAGATAGAAAGAACTGTCATGTTTTCCTCAAGTTCAGCTGAATCTGGTAAGAAGAACACACTAGAACTCCTGCCTTTAAGTCTGGGTCAGTGTGCTATGGTGGACATGACTGGGTCAGAGGGTTCTGAGGACTCTTAGTTCTTTATTAATTACCTGTTCTCATCTTGACAGCTCAGACTTAATTGTATCAGTGGGCTATGAGGGTCATCAAGATTCAGGTGCCCTGAGCACAACTGGGTCAGGTAAGGTTCAGTAAGCAGTGGTGCTGCAAAGCAGTAAAGTGTGTGACTGGCACAGGACAGCGAGGAGCCTGAGACATTCATGGTACACCATCTGACTGAAGGCTTAATGCCCAGCCAGCATTTCCCCTCAGTGAAAATATTCCAGTGCACTTGCTAGAGTGAACTAATGTGTCTTAAAATTCTGAGGGTGGCTTTCTATCTTTCTTCTTTCATTTGATCGGCTTGGGGACAGTTGTGGTGCTGATGGTTGTCAGAGGATTTCGAGGTCTCTAGAGGATCGATTCCAAAATAGTCAGGATCTACAGATTCAATCCCAGTTAGCTGCTTATGAAACCTTCCCCAAAATTTAGCATTCTGCTCCTTCACTAGTATTTTGGGGGTCAATAAAATGGAGCCTTAGTCTTTTACTGTTGACGTTGATGTCTACTCTGTGATGACAATATCTAGTTTTGAACCTATCCTGGGTTCATAGTAAGCATTTGCTGAGCATACAGCTACAAAAATAAATTAAAATAAATAAATAAATAAATAAATAAATAAATAAGATTTTCTTTTTTCAGTAAACCTCGATTGGTGATCCATTTCCTGGTTTCCATTGATAGTATTATCAGGAGAACCACTTAGGAGATTTGTTGTTAATGATACAGCTGTTGATTTATAACTGTGATCAGGAACTGGGTTCAAGGTCTAGGCTGAAGTATGTATTCCTTACTAACATGAACAATCCAGTGTGACACTTAGATAGGATGGTTACAAAAATCAAGCATTTTATGAACTTTTATTGAATGTTTTATCTGTGTATGTATCTCTGTGTGTGTCTGTCTATATACATGTGAATTTGAATGAGGGTGCACGTGTGTACAGATAGATGTAGAGGGGTGTGTATGTGTGTAGTGGCTGACAGAAATGGTGGGTGTATTTTTAAATTACTTTCTGCTCTATGTACTAAGACGAGATCTCTCATTTAAACCCAGATGGCTTTCAACGTGAGCCAGCTAGCTTAAGGGGGTCTGTGTCTTTGCCTCCCATGTGCTAGGATTACTGTTGGGTTATTATGCCCACCCTGAATTGATACAGTCCCTGGACTATGGATGAACTGCAGTCCTCACACTTGCAAGACAAGTACCTTACCCACTGAACTATCTTCCAAGGTCCTGCAATAAATGTTTGTTAATGAAATATTTGTGATAGGCATATCATCAGAGCTGAGAATTAGAGCAGAGAGCACTCGAATCAATCCTGTGTAAGCCTGCAATTTGGGATGGGCAAGGCCCACCAAACTTCCAAGGACCCAGTGTTCAACCTCGCTGGGTAGCTGGGAGGATGTGGAGACCCTCTGAGGGGACCGGAATCCTGGAAGTAAAGACTCAGAAGGGTCACATCTTCAAAGAGGAGATGGAGGCTAAGTCCACCCTGCGATACTGGAAGGTATAAAGGAAACTACAGGCCTTTGGTGGGAAAGGCTGAAAATTCTGCCATTTGCAGGAAACCAGAAAGTGGAAAAGACGAGCTCTTCAGAGTTGCTCCAGAGGCTCATGGCCTGGACCTTCAAGCCCAGGGGCTTATGGCTCAAAGTCATGAGAACTGGAGGTTACAACCCTAGGCATTTAGATATCTGTGTGATAGGAGGCTCATTGCTTGAGATATTGAGTGGCAGTCCAGGGCCTCTGTTTTCATTATTGGAGACTCTCTGTCCAGTTTCTCTCCTCCTAGGCTCTTTGGAGTTTCTTGTGGTCTCAGCTCTTCACTTTTGTTTCCTGGAACTTTGATCTTGCGTGGTTTCTGAGTCTTTGATGGTCTCTGCTGCCACACCATCTTCAGCTACCCTGTAGATGGCGAGTGATCTGGGTCTTGTAGATTTGGGAGTCATTCACCAACTACCTTCTATGTGCTTCTACACAGTGTCTAGGATTGGATGCTTCAGGGTTTTATCCTCTTCCACCATCTTAGCTTGCTCAACCTGAGATGAAGACCACAGAAGACAAGGAAAGGTCATCCAGGGGAGGCTTTTATTGAGGCATAATTTTGTGACATAGGGAGAGAAGTATATTAGAAAGAACTTTCCAGAATGAGCCGAGGAACCTGAGAAGCAAAGGCTTAAATGGCCAGAAAATGGGTGTGGTTTTCTGGTGCCCAGACTCCAGTTCTACCAGGAACAGTATATATGCAACCTTCAGTCCACCAATCACAGGCTTTTTGAGTCACTGGGGAGGTATTTCCTCCCTGGCCTGAAAGCGAAATGATGTGAGATAGAAAGAACCATCTGGGCTGCTGGAGCTGGGGTCACGTAGAGGTCACTAAGCTCACAGCCAAAGTGAAATCTGTTGGAGTTGGTATAAGATGCCTGGAGCAGTTGTGACTGGAAAAAAAAGCTCCCTAAGGCAGAATTCATCGCTTCTGCAGAAGCTAGAATCTTGACAGCTGGAGCTACATTTTATCAGTGTCTACGAAATGTTTAAAGTAGTTCATCCACTGTGGAAACGTTGGGCTGCTTACCATGAAGGGCTTTTGACTAACAGTTCCCCACTCAAGGCAGTGGACACAGGGATGAGTCTAACAGCTGTCAGCTGAGGTGCTAAAAGCTCCTCACAATAACATAGACTGTAGAAAAGTAAAGGCCATTGCTCAGAGCATATCGTGAAAAGTTAGAATTATATATAAAGTGATTGATATCAGCTCAGGACCCCCCAAGACCAAGTTCTCAGCACAAAGGAGAATTATTTGCCCGAGAGGGACAAAGGCAAGGAATAAGAGACAAGGACAGGAGATAGAGGATGAGGGAGCGGGGAAGGGAACAAGGGAGGGGGAGGGGAATTTATCCTGGAGGGGACAAAAGACTGACTCAGGATAGAGACAAGACAGATGTGGCCCACAGGCAAACGGAGGTGTATAAAGGTAAAAGGGGAAATCCTTTATTAGGATGAGGTGTTTAATTTTAATTGGGCATGTTAAGTAGGTGAGCCAAATTGCTGGACTTCAATACTTTAATAGCTGGACCTTGGTATTCAGTTTCAGGAGGAGGAAGTGGCTAAATAAAGGAACAGACCTTGGTGGCTAGCTTTAGGAATGTCATCTAATGGTTTTTAACAAGGCAGAGGGAATTGGGGGAGAATGATAAGGCCTACTGAAGCTATGTTTGCCATGTTTGGGCTGGCTAGAATCCCTTCAGTATACATCTATTTGCAAAATTAGAAATACAATATAAAATTAATAAAAAGTACACTCTACATAAATAACTTTAACTGTGTCTAGGAAACTAAACAGAATATAAAACAAGGAAAATTTCTATTTAATCTGACATATTTTAATTTTTCATTTAAGATAGACTGAAAGCAAATAAAAATTTAACATCAAAAGCATAAGTTGCTTCCCATTGGTCTCACTCTTCTCTATTTTTGTTTCTAAATTAAAAAGTAAATAAGCCAGCATTGTGAAGAGTGATATGCAATATTAAAATGCCATGTTTAATTTTAAAATACCAACTTTAAAATATTAAAAAGTCAGGAAACATGGAGATAAAGGAGGCTGTTCTGTACGTGTTTAATGTGAATCTTAGGGCGAGGAACAGAAAATTTGATGAACAGGCCATCGATTGTTTAAAATGTGTAAGCTGCTAATTTTTCAGAAACGACAAAGGACCCAGCGCCTCAAATTGAAGAAATCTGGCATAGAAGATGTAAACAAAATTTCCTCACTTAGAAACAAAATGGATACTGGTGTGGAAGATGATAATCCTCACGTTTATTATTTATGAAGATTAAGCAACACAAAAGGAACAGAGTCTGAGCAGACCATTGAGGACAGCAGGACAGACTAAAAGAGAATGAGCAAGTCTCCACACTTGCTGGTATTCCAGACTGCAGCCAAATCAAAATGTCCCCAGAGAAGTAATACTCACAGAGATTGTACTCAACAGAGTAGCTGTAGACCAGCATGGGATCTTGCAAGGCAACCATTTAAAAGAAAAAATTTAATGTCAGAAGCAGTAAGCATAAAGGCAAAAATTCATCAGAGATTTGAAAGCTGCTAGTCTGTCCAATGTAGTCTAGTAAGAAAGAGAGAGAGAAAGAGAAAGGGGGGTGGGGGGTGGGGAGAGGGCATGTGACCTGATAGCCGGTTCTTCTCAGTTCTCCTAGACCACTGTAAATGACAATGAAAACCCATGTCTTTACATTCACTCTAATGGAAGTAGAATTAAGGAGAACCATCCTGTGGCCCACCACTATCCCTTAGTGATAGATTCAAGGTGCTCCCTGATGTTCTTGGTTCAGATTCTGAGCAAAGAGAAATATACCTAAGTTTTCTCATGTGATCTCACGGAGCAAGAGTCCTACAATCCCCCTATAAATCTTCCTTCTAAGAATTATCCATAGAGAACCAAGGAAAGTGAATTAAAACCAATTTCTCGTGTAAATAGGTTAACAAGGATGTGGGGTTCTCACTTAATTTAAACAGAGCTGGAAGATACCCTGCTTAACCTCTGTCTTTGACACAACGTAGAAGTTTCTGTGAAGAGAATCTCCATGAATGACCTAGATCAGACTGGCCTATAGGCGTGTCTGTCAAGGGTTATCTTGATTGTTAGTTGATATGGGTGGACCCAGCCCTCTGTAGGTGGTGTCATTCCCTAAGCAAAGTATAAGGTATAAGGAAGCTAACTGAATGTAAGCTCCCTTGCCAGCTAGCAGGCAGCATCTTGCATAGTTCCTGCCAGGCTTCTTTGGCCCTGAAGTGAGTTTATTGGTCTGGGGTAATAATGCTCTGTGGAACAACCAACAGGCTGCCTTCAGATTTCTGCTCTGAGGTCCTACTTCGCCATCTCTCCATGATGGACTGTGACATGGATTGAAAGCCAAATAAACCCTTTCCTTTTGGTCAGGGTATTATGACAGATGTAGAAATGAAACTACAACAGGAAGATTATACTCCATATTCCTGTGGGACAGGGAGAGGTAGGTGCCCGGTTGCCTGAGACAGGCAGGAGAATACACAGGCATGTCAGGGAATGGCCTGTGCTGAGGTTTAGAATACATAAACATCTCTCACTTTGAAATTATAATCCAGTACACATCAAGACTGGGGCCGTCATACTAGCCACTCATTGTTTCCTGGGGATGGAGAGAAGGTACAGAAGTGGGAAGGGAGAGAGCCTTCCCTTCCATGGGCTGTGTTTCCAGAGCAGAGGAAAAGCAGAGACCTAAGCTCTTCATGGCCTCCTGCAGACAGATACTCAGAGCTACCTCAGTATAACAACTTTTATGTAGCACACCCTGACCATGAGCCCTGGTGTGCTCTTAAGAAACACCATCTTCTTGTCTGTAGAATTGTTTCCATGAAGCTATCTGTTGTTAACTTGTTTCTATTGTCAAGAATAGACTATAGTTTCTAATTCACTGGAGATGACCTCCAAGTGAGGTGTTCCTGCATTATACTAGGAATTGGTCTTCTTGAAGTAATGTAGAGAAGGTGGTCAGTCCTTAGAACGCACATTTTCTATTTACAGTCCTGATGGCTCATTTATCTTCTTCTAAATTAGTACGAGAGCCCTAAGGTGCCGGACCCCAGAACTATCTGATTCAGAGGGTTAAATCCAGTGTTTACAGAACTTTCTTTTCCTTTTTAAATTCTATTTTGACAGGGCATGAAATGATTTTGCTAATTAGTTTTTCCTTTCTGTCTTGTATTGTCTTATTGCTATAATATGTCTCCAGTGAGACTAACCAAGTTTGCCAAGCCTATACTGCTTCTGAAGAGCAAATGTTAAACCACAACAATGACAACGACAACAAAACAACTTGCAGACAGTTCAAGGAGAAGTGAGCCAGCTTTGAGACTTGGCCAAGTGAGTGTCTTCCCTTTCCCTTTCAACACAAGGACTACATGGCGTATGTCATCACTAGGGTCCCTCCACCTAATGCTGGTAAGAATATAGTCTCTCTAATTCACTTAGAATTCTTGTGTACAAAACAAGTAGTTATTCAGAAGATCCAGGGACAAGATATAGCCTCTATGTGTTGTTCTTAACAAGCACTGACAACTGCTGTGTGTGTGTGTGTGTGTGTGTGTGTGTGTATGAGAGAGAGGCGGGTGGGCATGTATTTATACATAGAATTTTAGAAAAATGGTTGGAAGGCCATTTTTCCTCTTATTACTTACATTCTGAGTAAGGCCAAAGCTCAGTAAAGAGAATGAACAATCACTGATGTTTCTTCTCCAGAGTAAAAGGCTCTGTTATTTCCTATCAAGATAATTCAGCTCTCAGCGTCTGAACCACCAACCAAAGAACATACACAGGCTGGACCTAGACCTCCCCACACATATGTAACAGGTGTGCAGCTTGATCTTCATGTAGGTCCCTAACAACTGGAGTGGGACTATCCCAAATGCTGTTGCCTGTACGTAGGATATGTTCTTCTAGCTGGGCTGCCTTGTCTGGCTTCAATGGAAGAGGATGCACCTAGCTTCACAGAGACTTGATGGGAGTGGATTGTTGGGGGGGTGTCCTACCTGCTTAGAGGAGAAGGGGAGAGGTGTGGAGAAAGAATTATGAGAGGCGGTGACTGGGAGGGGACAGTGAGTGGGATTAATGTGAATAATTAAAAATTTAAATTAAGTGAAAAGAAAGAATAAATAAAGTACCAATTAAAGTTAAAAAAAAAAAAAAAAAAAAAAAAAAACACTAACCCGAACTGGTCTAGTGATGTCCCAGCATCAGCTCATTCCGGGAAGCTACAGATAAGAGTCTGGAAATGTACCTGATGACCTGCACTGTTCACAGATAGGGCTTGGTAATTTGCTTTTAACATAGAATAATGAGACAATTAGCCAAGTTCAAGAACCGCTGATCTATTTCACTCTCAACAAGTGAGTGAACTCAGCTGTGCAGCCACAGTGACTCATCTGTCACATTTGCAGAGGCCGTTGATTTGACTGCAGGATTGACTCCTCTTCTCTGTGAACGTCTTATGAATTCTCTTGATCTGACACAGTCTGAAGGGTACTACCATCGCCTGCAGCTTTAGAAGACATCCGGAGCTGGGAGCAGTTTCTCCAGTGATCCACAGTCCTCGTCTCTGTGTCCTTCTGTCACCTCCCTCACACCCTGTCAATTAAGATCAGCTTCCTATCAAGAGATTATTGTCTCTGAACTTTGAACAGAGAGAAGTGTCTGGGTTAGTAAATGTGAGAAGGGCTGGTTTACTGCAGGTCGTTGGTTGATAACGATGCCCTGAGATAAGTCAACACAGCATGGAGAGTTTAAACATAAACATTAAAAGCACCAAGTCATTGTGGGCTTATTCATTATGGTTTTCCTTCCAAGTTTTAGAAAATGTAGTGAATCTTCAAATGACTTCCAGTCATTCCCCAGTCCTTGACATCCATTTCCTTGGATGGTTCCCTGCACAGCAAGAAGGGCAGCCTGGACAGCCAACGGCAGAAGTATATGGTTTCCAAGGTCATTGTTGGAAACAGCATCTGTGGCTTCTTCTCTGTTCTCTCTACTCTGCTCTGAGAACCAGTCACAGCATTTTGAAGACACCTTTGAAGTCCCAAGGACAGTTCTGCATGATGATGACTAAGTAAGGCTGTCTGCAACAGCCAGAGTTCTCCCCCAGACCCCTGAGGACTCATCTAGGAAGGAATCTCCCATCCATTAGGTACATCATGGACACCTTCTCTTGCTGAATCCCCCCATACATTTCTGATATCCAACAATTGCAAAATAGTAAGTACTTATTGCTTTAGGCTGAAGTGAAGGGATAATTTGTTATTTAGTAGTAGATGATTAAAGTGAATGTTGAATGACTATTGAGTATGATGGTAATCCAGTTTACCAGGGGATAATTGTGAATTTCTAGAACTGAATACAGAATTTGGCCAGATTTGCAACATGAACAAATCAAGGCCAGTAAGTAGGAGAGATTCCTTCTGGGACCGGGCACAGAGTTTCTACAGAGATCAGGACAACTGGAATTGAAAAGGAAGGAATGTGAGGGGCCTGAGTCCCTCATCTCAAGGGTAACCAGTGTAAGTGATGTCTCTCTCTCAATAGTCTACAGCACTATTCCTTTCAGGAACTATAGGAAACATTTTATTCCTCTTGGGTAGTGTAGAGAAAAACTGTGTGCCACAGGAAAGCCATTTTGCATAAAACCCTTCTATCCCAGTGGCAGAGAGATCGACATCATGGAAAAATACCCTCCAAGGCAATGAGCAAGGCAGTGGTCATCTTACCTGGAGCTTGATGCTTCCAGCCTTCAGCCAGGGATCTCCATGCACATGCTCTCTGTCCTATCCTAGCTTATGAGATGCTGTTCTCTGGGATAGTTGTTAGCAGTTATTCGGACTGAGTATCTCAAAACAGCTCAACATTATTACCTTATAGTTCTGGAGCTGGGAAGTCACACAATGAGCAGCTGACCCAGAGTCCATGTGTGGCAGGGCTGTTGCCTCTGGGGCATCTAGGGAGAATCCTTTTCCCAAAACTGCCAGTTTCTTGAGGTTGCCCATATCCTTGTGCTTACCTCATTCTCTATCTCCCAAGTGAACAGTGTGGCTTCTCTCTAAACCACCGGGCGAAAGCCTTCCTACCCTGCAGGGGCATACTTTCATTTCTGAGAGTCTGAATGGCCAGGCAAGGCTCTTCTGGACAATTTAGGATAATCTCCATATCACAGGAACTCAAACTACATCTACAATGGGAGGTAAATACTTATTGGTTCTGGGATTCAGAACCAGGCATCTTTGACAGATTATATTCTGATCATCACAGATGTTTCTGGTTTTCTTCTTTTTTTAATTGATTATTTACATTACAAATGTTATCCCCCTTCCCAGTTTCCTTTCCACAAACACTATCCTATCCTCCTCCCCCTGCTTCAGTGAGGGTGCTCCCCCACCCACCCACCCACTCCTGCCTCACCACCCTAGCATTCCTCTATGCTAGGGCATGGAGCCTTCCCAGGCCCAAGGACCTCCCCTCCCATTGATGCCTGATACGGCCATCCTCTGCTACATATGCCGCTGGAGCCATGGGTATCTCTATGTGTACTGTGTGGTTAGTGGTTTAGTCCCTGGGAGCTCTAGGGAGTCTGGTTGGTTGATATTTTCTTTATATGCCGTGTGATGTGGGGTGCTGACAGAGCAGGGTTCATGGAACTGAACCCTAAGTCCTCTATAAGAACAGTAAATTCTTTTACCTCTGAGCCATCTCTCTGGCCCTGTTGTTTCTTTTTTTAATTTTTAAATTTTATTTACTTTTTATTGGTTTTAAATTGTGTGTGTGTGTGTGTATGTGTGTGTATGTGTGTGTGCATGTGTGTGTGTGTGAATGCAGGTGTCTGTGGAGTCATAGGCAGTTATGTGCCTCATAATATAGAATTCTAGGAGCAGAATTCAGGTTCTCTGGAAAAGCAGCAAGTGCTCTTAACTGCTGAGCCTTCTCTTTAGATCCACATTTTTTAATTGCAAAAGTAAAAATGATATGAGTTTCCAAGCTATCCAACCCAGAACAATCCCTCCCTCAAAGCCAAATCTTTGTATTTTTTCTCAGGTTACTGTCTATTCAATAATGAATGCTTCAGTCTGAAAAATATAAGGTATCTCTCTCTTCAGAGGGTGCCTGTGCCTATGAATCATACCTGATTTTCTTGGAGACCCTGATTCAATTGCTTCAAAGAACTCACCTTGCATCTTTGATGTAGTTAAGAAAGGCACCCTAGGACATCCCTGTTTTAAGTGGACTATGAGGAACTATTCTTTAGGCTCAGAGCGCTGGGTTCTGTCAAGAGGTGGCTTTCCTGTTTGGCTTCCCACTGTGGGAGGCGATGGGGGAAGGGGAGTCTTTGTGTCATTACTGTTACTGTGATAAACAATCTGACAGAAGTCACTTTAGGAAAGGGAGCTTTCTCAGTCTCAGTCCATCAGTGGGGAAGGCATGGTGGTGGGTGTGAATGACCTCTTCATGTGGGGGTGATAAGGGCTGGGAAACTGACAGTAAGACATCCACAGTCCATCCCCCATACCTCCACCAGCCAGACCCTAATTTTCCCAAAGCAGCATGACTGGCTGGGGACCAGGTATTCAAGCATATTTGGGAATATCACACACCCAAATAACATATTGACCATTTCCCCATACCCCCATTTGCTATCCAAATTTCTATCTGGTTATCTCCCCACTACTTTTTTTTTCTTCTGGGAATGTATTTTGTTTTTATTCATTGGCAGACATTTCTGGGGCATAGCAATGCCTATATGTTTGATTAGAAGTTCTTGTCTGGAATTATGTGCGTACTTGAACTTTTAGTCAGGGAGATAACACACAAACAACAGCACCAAATGCTAGCCCCTGGGATGTTAGCTCCAGCATCCCCAGCATCATTCTGTGGAAGGATACTAGCTGGGACTGGGTTCTATCTCTGCCGTTTTGATTATCTTTTAAGATTTATTTCCATGTATATGTCTGTAACTGCACACCACATGTGTGTGGGTGCCTGATGCCTCTTCTGTGTTCACATGACTGCCCAGCACAACACATCTGTAGCTTCCCCTTGCCCATATCCTGGAACCTCGCTTACACGCTTCACTTGTGATGATTTCCTCATGTACATAAATATACAAGGGCTGGTCCAAATCCAAGGGAGAGTCATTAAGTACAAGAAGGTGCCCAGCTCATGATGGCCTTTGTCTGTTTACTTCACTGTTGTGGGTTTTGTCTCAGCTACTCACACACATTCCTTCTGTATCTTTCCTGCCCTATGTAGACACTCCTAATACTGCAAGCCTTCCCCATCTATCATTGTACATTACCAAGGATAATGAGTTTGTAAGAGATACAAAGGTGTGTTTTGTAGACCATAAGAATAAGAATGTAATCTTTATCTACCACACACACTGACCACCATGAGGGCAGAGGTCATACTTAGTCTACTCACTAACACACAGGCTCCCAGTTCCTGTCAAGGGAGTTAGACAAAGCAGACGATAACTGAGTTCTTTACTTCTTCGTGTGGGTTTCTTCATCAATAACTGGGTTGCTATTGAGCTGCAGTCAGAAGACAGTTATAAGATGCTTTGAAGTTATAAAAATGAGAGACAAGAAGAAACATCCATGTTCACAGATGCCTGGAAATGCACACAGTAAGGACTGCATGAGCCTCTGTCTCTCCTAGATACCCTATGTGATTTCTATACAGAATGAAAGTTGCCACTTCTTTTTAGTCTTTCCAGAAAGTTCTATAACATGTATTCTCAGAATATGGAAGCAATGCTAGTAATTGCCCCAGAGTCACATAGGAGACTGGCCAACAGTGAGCCAAAAGTAGCTACCTCATTTCTGGGCTCTTGGCTTGGGGGATGACACCTTATTTTCTTCCATCATTCTAATATTCAGTGAGGTCCTTCACCATCTGTCATCAGTGAGTAGCGCAGACAATCATTGATACCAACTCAGCCCATGTTATTTATAGTTAAGAATCATAAAATCTCCTCACCATGTGCAGTCACCAAAGGTAGACACTGATGTGGATGTCTGGAGGTGCATGCTGACAGGAGCCTGATATAGCTGTCTCCTTAGAAGTCTGCAAGAGTCTGACATATTCAGAGGCAGATGCTCATAGCTAACCATTAAACTGATCATGGAGTTCCCAATAGAGGAGTTAGAGTGAAGATTGAAGGAGTTGAAAGGATTCTCGACCCCATGAGGAGAACAACAATGACAACCAACCAGAGTCCCCAGGGTCTAAACCACCAGCCTGGGAGCACTTAGGGAGGGACCCATGGCTCCAGCTGTATATGCAAGGGTGTTATAGGTGGGAGAGGAGATCCTTGGTCCCGTGAAGGCTGGATGTCGTGGGGGGTGGAATTCGAGGGTAGGGAGATGAGGTGCGGGGGGGGTAGGTGGGGGTACACCCTCATAGAAGCAGGAGGGGGGGATGGGATAGGGAGTTCCTGGGAGGGGGGGAAATGGGGTAAGGGGAGGAACATCTGAAATGTAAATAAAATATCCAATAAAAAAAAAATCCCCTCACACCAGATCATGTTCTGATTTTTTTGTTTTGTTTTTGTGGGTTGTTTTTGTTTTTTGTTTTTTGTTTTTAGAGATAATGGAAAAGGAAAGGCTTTAGCATCAAATCTGATTCCTCCATTATGCAGCCAGAGTCAAGGAAAAAGAGTCGACCACAGAGCCATGTGCACAGTAAGATCAAAGATGATCCAAGTCCAAGGGAGTGTCATGGAGGGTGCCCAGCTCATGACAAAGCCTCTTTCCTATTTTCTCCAAAGGATGTTTCTATAAGGATGTTTATGTATGTTTCCATGTGTTGTTCATGTGATCCCCTGGAGGTTAGAGGTCCGTATTGTGTGTCCTCAGTTACTCTCCACTTTAGTTTTGAGACACAGTCTTTTAGTAAAGCTGAGCTTTTATATTCCATTCATCTGGCTGTCCAGTGAGCTCCAGAGATCTCCCTGTCTCCATGCTGTATACACTTTGGGGTTACAGATATATGCAGCTAGCCTTTTACAAAGTACTGATGGTTGAACTTGGGTTCAACCCATTGAATCATCTTCTCAGCCTCTGAAGACATTAGGCAGGTAGCTTCCATCTGATATTGCTAAGAAACCAATTCCCAAAAGTGATACCTGTTCTGCTCCTCCATTGCTAATCTGCCCCATTATCCTATCGGGGAGCAGATGCACTGGGGCTGACTGTGAGGTCCTTCTCTAATGTAGGACTTTCTCAGACCTGCCAGTGATATAGTGACACAGAATTACTAATATTTTAAAGGTTAGGCCATATCCGGGTGGTTTTCTGACTATTATATCAGAAGTATTCCTGGCCTATGTCTTGCTGAGTGCAGACAGGTCTACCTCTCTGTTTGGAGGTGGTCCATCCATCCACCTCCAAGTTTGCTGATGAATCCCTCAACTCTCAATTCTTCTCCAAGCTCTGCCTGGAAGTTCCACCTTCCACTTCCTGTCCATCTATTGGCTGTCAGCTCTTTATTAAAGCCATTCAGATACAATTCTAGGTTGCCTTAGGCAGGTGAAGAAGGAACAAATATTTACAAAATATGAGACCAGTGATGGGCCATTAGCTCTTGGTGGGTTCGGAATTAACCATTGCTCCTCTCTTTCCTGTGTGTTTTAATGGTGAATGCACTTTTTGTCTCTCATTGCAGTTCCTCTGCAGGAAAGAATCCACACTTCTCCCCCTGAGTTTCCTGTTCAGGTATCTGTGTCTGTCGATGTGTGGGTGTCTATTTTATTGTGTTCAGTGCCATGGGATATTTTCAGTTCTCTCCTTTTCCTTATTTGTGAATTCTGTACCTAACACTGAGAAAACCAATCCTTTATCATCTGCAGAGTGTTTTATCTGTTTAACTCCAGAGCATGGACAAAAGTAGTTTCCAAGTTCCAGACATTTGGGATTTTCCTTTTATTTTCAGTATATGGAGTACTTTGTCCTTTGAAAAACTATTTATTTGTCTCCTCTGACAAGATTGTATTTTTTTATTTCTCCTTTTTTATCCAAAGCATAAAGTAGAAATAACAATACTTCACATCAGGTAAGCATGGGGCTTGAAGAGAGCTTGCTGTATACATCAGCACAGACTGGGCTTGAAGGGAGTTGCTATATACATCAGTGTAGATGGCTTGAAGGGAGCCTGCTGTATACATCAGTGTAGACTGGGGCTGAAGGGAGCCTGCTGTATACATCAGTGTAGACTGGGCTTGAAGGGAGCCTGCTGTATACATCAGTGTAGACTGGGCTGAAGGGAGCCTGCTGTATACATCAGCATAGATTCCCCCCATTCACACTTGTCTTCACCCCTCATCCCAAATGACATCCATGTGAGTTCTCCAATTCACAGCCAGCCAAGCCTCGTGGAATCTGTGGGAAGTTGGGATCTCAGCTATCTCTGGACACAAGATCATTATCACAAGTGAAGCACAGCAGGGCATTTGCACAGCAGTGGATTGTGGGAGTTGTCAATGAGAGGAGCTCTAAGCTGCACCTTCCACCCACAAGAGGGGATACCCTCACTGTCTGGCTGTCTGGTCTAGACATAGAACACAGCAGCATTGATGGAAAACAAAAACCCCAGAGTTCTCACTTTCTGGACTCTTTTTAAGAGTTTTTTTTTCTTGTTAGTTTTTATTGTTGTGTGTGTGAATGTGTGCCTCATGTGTGCAGGTTCCCACACGGTTCTGAAGGAAGCATTGGTTCCCCTGGAGTTAGAGTTACAGGTGATACTGAATTATCGGTGCTGGGAACTGAACTTGGGTCCTCTGCAAGAGCAGCCAGTGCTTCTAACCTTGGAGTCACCTCTCCAACCCTATATCTTTTGTGTGTAGAACTTTCCCAACATAGAGCAAAATATAAAACAATAAAGAGATGGAACAAAATTTCCACCTCTTCCTGCGTGAGAAAGTTAAGAAAAAAAATCTTTTGAACATTGGAAATTCTAATGAAAGGAACCTAAATATTTCTGAGGTCTTCTACTTTGTTTTTCAACAGACAGAGGGCTGGGTTTGTTGTTGGTGAGAGTCACACACAGTGGCAAGTTGCAGTGACTCTTTATCTAGACTTCTCTTGGAAAATAGAAATGAGAAATATTAGAATCTATAAGAACTTGCCCTATTTAAAATCAATTCAATTAATTAAAAGCTATTTATACACAAACTAAATGATCACTATACATTTTTGTCTTCCTTCATTTGATACAACTGCCTCTCCAACGCTGTTTCACAACATTAACCTGAAAACATCTTTAAAAGTGTTTTTACAGATATCACTACATTACGTGGAACTTTAGAGGGACAAAATATAAGAAAAGGTCACTCTAACCAAATGGACTAATTTCAAGTAAAACAGAGGATTATTGTATATGCCAGCATACAAAATCTAAGAATAGAGAGGGCATATTGAGGTATTGGAAATTACACATGTAGGCATGTTTTTACTGTGTAGTTTGATTTATAATATGAACACAGAGTATTTGTGTATCAGTAAAACCAAGGACAGAATTTGTCCA
Source organism: Mastomys natalensis (assembly GCA_021653895.1). NCBI lineage: Eukaryota > Metazoa > Chordata > Mammalia > Rodentia > Muridae > Mastomys > Mastomys natalensis. The sequence goes on from JAJTUV010000969.1 coordinate 590,983, forward strand.
CAGATTTAGTTGCACTCTATGGTCAGGCTTTCAAACAAATAAGCAAACAACAAACACACAACACCACAGAGACTGGAGTGATGACTCAGGAGTTAGGAGCAGACACTGCTCTTCAGGACATGAGCTTGATTCTTAACAACCGCCTGTAATCCAGCTCCAGGTGGAGCTGATGCCTCTGGTCTCTGTGTGTACTTGTGCTCATGTGCACACACACACATGCACATAAGAGAAAACTACGACACTATCACAGAAATGTATCACATTCTACCCCATATTTTTGGTCTGTAAGTAGAATCTGCATGAATAGTTGGGTTTGGTGTGTACATACATGTAGAAATGAAACACAGATATATGATGTGACTTCATTGTTACTGACCACTAATCCTAAGAATGAAAAAGCAATTCTTCTGCAGGTAATAATTCTTACAGTTTCAAAATACACCGCCTAATTTTCTGTCAAAGATTTAAAAAATATAATTTAGTTTTTAGTTATATTAAACCATCTTTCCATACACTGCAGTTTGCTGAGGGTGAGAGTATCTTCAAATTCAAGCCTATTTATTCAAAGCCTTATCAACTTGGGCATCTTTCCCTTTAATGTTTTATTTTAGAACCCTTATCCTAATTATCTGTGTCCTGGCATGAGACTGTCCAGGTGTGGCGATGCTATTAGCAAGGGTGCTGTCTCTACCTGGGGCGTCTCCATCATTCTATTGGATGCCACTGCTTGGGAACTCTGCTGTATTTTCTGTTCAGAGCTCACTTTTCTTTCCCTCTTACCCTCTTTCTCACCCATGCACTCTGCTTTCTCCCTACAGTCTCCAAATTCCCTTAAAGACAAAAACCACAGAACTCACTTCAAAGCCCACAACGATATCATCAGGAGATATTTTCTTCTATAAACCATTACAAATTCTGTTTTGAATCCAGGTAATCTTGAGAATCTTCAGCACTCATGGAGTTTAAAATATTACACATAGGAATGTATAATTTGTTTTCTGTGACATCCAGTAGGGTCAAAAAGATCTATGAAAGCGATATTCTTTTAGTAATTTATATGGGCAGTGGTATAGAACCGTAAACTTCTATACCCTTCAGGAATATCAACATTTTTATGTTTTCTACTTTATTATAAATTCAAGGGCAATGGTATAGATGCACAAGTGCAACTTCACACTGTTATTAGAACTGTCACATTAACAGGAATATGAGGGACATCATTAGGAAGTACGATATAAGTACAAACTACTGCTATTCATGTAGATACACAGTAGTCGCTGAAAGCCAGCACTACATCTCATTTTGTAGCTGAAGGTTGAGACGGCTGAGGAGTTCCCCACTGTGTGACTGCTCCACATCCTTCCTTTTTACTAGATGACAGGCACGTGGTTGTTCCCGTTTCTTAGCTATTGTGAATGGCACAGCTATGAGCATGCAAGCAAACCTCTGACATGCTGGCAGTTTCCTTTGGATCTGTACTAGCAATGTGATTGCTGGATCCTATGGAGATCCTTGTTTTATGAAGAATTTCCATGCTGTTTTCTATAATATCAGGAGATTCATTTGTATATGTTTTTGTTACTATTTATCAGGGAAAATTAATTTAACTTAAAAAAAAAGGTATTGTGAATCAGGTCATTAGCCCATGGATAGGGAGCTCACAGGCTTTATGGGCTGAACTTACTACTACTGCTACTACTACAGCTACAATTACTACTACAACTACTACTACTACTACTACAACTACTACTATAACTACTACTACTACAACAACAACTACTACCACTACAACTACTACTACAACTACTACTACTACAACAACTACTACCACTACAACTACTACTACTACTACTATAACTACTACTACTATAGCTATAACAACTACTACTAACTACAACTATTACAGCTACAACTACTACTACAGCTACAACACCTACTACTACTACTACTACAAATCTACTACTACTACTACAACTACTACTACACTACTACAGATACAACTACTATCTATAATTTCTACTACTAACTACTACAACTACTACTACTACTACTACTAACTACTACTACTATAGCTATAACAACTACTACTACTACAACTACTACAGCTACAACTACTACTACAGCTACAACACCTACATACTACTACTACAACTACTACTACTACACTACAACTAACTACTACTAACTACACAATACAACTACTATACTAAATATACTACTAACTACTACTACTACAACTACTACTACAACTACTACTACTACAACAACTACTACTATAGCTACAACAACTACTACTAACTACAACTACTACTAGCTACAACACTACTATTACACTACTACTACTACAACTACTACAACTACAGCTACAACTACTACAGTACAACAACAACTACAATACTACTACTACAACTACTACTACATTACTACTACTATACTACAACAACACTACTAACTACAACAGCTACTATACTACAACTACTACTACAGCTATAACACTACTATACTACAACTACTACCACTACACTACTACTACTACAGTACAACTACTATTACACTATGCTATAGCTACAAACAACTACACTGCATACTATTACAACTACTACAACACTACTAGTGATGAACATTATAGACTACTACTACACATAACAATACTAAACAGATAAACTCTTACTACTACTACAACTGCAACTTCACCGCAACTATAACTACTACTACACTGATGATGACAATGATACTATGAGACACACAGTGATGCTAAATGGCAGAGTTTCAAACTCTTATCTTTACACCTCGATCGGGCAGTGTCAGGCGCGGAGTACGTTCTATGTGCAGGGAGAGTGAACGGATTCTAGAAATCAGTTGGTCAAATACAGAGAATAAGCGAGTGCACTGACCACTTACCTGTACGGGACACTGTAAACAAGTTCAACCAAAACGTGTTCTGCAGCACGCTCAGCCAAAAGGTGGGCTCACTTAAGCCCTAATCATCTCTGCTTGTGGAGCTGTGATCATTGATGATTTCTGCTGAAGGAATCTTTTCTTTAATGTTGTTTGTCTACTATGCTCAGGTGGATGGCCCTATACCCAGGGCAGCTCCAATCACAGTCAATGGGTTATTTTCATTTCTTTAAAAAAGGAGCAGAGGGTGGAACTGGAAGGAGTTAGGGGAGGAGTGTGAGGTAAATATGATCAAAATACATTGTATGAAATTCTCAAAGAATTATAAAAATCTATTATAAAAGAAATATATAAAATTTTAAGCCATCAATTTAAGTGAGCAGAAAACTGAAATTGATACCCTCAGATTGGTTACACAGAGGAGCAGCTCACCTCTGGCTGCTTCCAGTCACTGTAGTCCAGGCTCCAGACGCTGCTCTGAAGTCTGTCCAATTTGTGAACAGATCATTGGTCAGACTCTGTTAAATGTAAGGTTTTGGGTCGTTCATCAAGTGTGAGAACACTGACCCCCACACTATATCGTCATCTTGTCTATTGTCCTGTGGGTCCTGGGTTCCTGTACCACCTGGAGGTACCCAGTTATGGAATATGAGAACTCTGGTCATTTATATTGGCCTTACTCACTCCTGAGGCTCACAAACCTTGGCGTTTGACTATAGATCATCTGGCTGTTTATTTGCCCAGCAATTTCCTTGGTATGTGGGGATATTTTTTCCTAGTTTAATGAATCCTCTTTGGGCTGATGGTCAACTTCTGTGATACACAGACAAGTGTTTCCTAGACAGCACTTCAGTGGGAGGATTTCAAAACCAGTCCAGGTCCCCTTCATGATTTTTTTTGATTGATATGAGACAAAGGTCAAACAAATTTGAGGAGGCTTAGGGTGTTGTACATAGCTCCTCCTTTTTGTTCTTACAGTGTGGGTGGTGGTGCTGGATATAGTTCCTTCACATCTCTATGTTTTTGGGAGGCCCATAGTTTTCTTCCATCTAGAAAGGTGAAGAATATTCTGTTACTGACAGCTTGCGGTTGGCTGGAGAGCAGACCCATGCAGAAGAGCAAAAGCCGCAACAGTTCTGGTTTCTAAGACAATGGGCTTCTGCTCTGTTTGAAAACTGGTAGGCCCTGAATTCATGTGCGTAATCTTATAACTCCAGAGAGGATGGAGTGTGACCTTTGGGAGGTAATACCAGGCCACCACAGATGTCACTTTATGGACTTTGCCCTTATGTTACCTATTGTTGACTTGCATCCATTGTTATCTTAACACCCATTGTTAAGATAGGTCCACCTGGTGGGCAACCTTAGTGTTTACTTAACTCTCAGTTGGCATAAACTTTTCCTGGATAACTTGGAATCCAGATAGGACCTGTGCACGCACTGTGGGCATTCCCCAGGGTATGTCCCGTGTATCTTCTTGCCAAACTCTACCCAGATTGTTTGATGGTCACATGTGTCCTAGACATGTTAAAGTCCTCCTAATGTTCCTGGCTCTATGAATTGCTATGTGCTGGGTTGAATGAACAGAAGGTCCAAATAGACCCCCTTGGAGTTAAGTTTTACACGGGCTTCTTTGATTAGGATCACCAGCTTATATTGAGATTGGTTTGAAGGTTAATTATCGGTTGAGTGATCTTGCTTGTGATAACGGGTTCTGACTTAGAAAACAAAACTACTTGAAATTTAAGATGAAAGTGCAGGTTAATCATTCTTCATGTCCATGCTATTTGGTTATCCAAGCTATTTTGGTTATTCATTCAAGTTCGTGTCTCCATTAAGAGCATATGTGATCCTAGGTCTCTTGTAGTGAGTATGATCTAGGGCCATAAAAATGTCCCCCACACCCTTGAATTTAAGAGCTGGACACAGGGTACTCAGTAGTCTGGGAGCTGGAAGGATCTCTTCAATGTCATTTTATGGCTTTTGCCTTTATGTTATTCTCTAGATCACCAATCTTTCTGGAGACCTATGTGGTCTAGGTCATACTTGAGTCAAAGTATGACCTTGATTTGAAAGTGTACCTATGTTACTTAATATTCAAATGTGACCCAGATTACATGAAGGCTGTTAGGTGATCTTCACTCCCTGGTTTGAACATGTTGCCTGGGTTGGGAGAAAAGTATGTGTAGCCTATAAGTCTTGAAGGTGGGATCTTCAATGATTAAACCACCAACCCCTTTGTTAGTACAGTGGGTCTGGTCTTGTTGTGGGGTTCCTGTGGGGCTTACTCATACTTTACATCACTTTCCCCTGCATTTCTTGGCTTCCAGATAGCACATGGTCAGACTTGGATAGAGGAGTGTGGCCTACACACCCACAAGTACAAAGTTTGCCCATATCGTTTGATGGTCATTTGTGGCTCTGGACACCAAGGGTGTTATTTGTCCTGGCTCCTCTCTCTATTGATAATGGAGTCAAATGGAGTCAAAATGCACTTGAAGTCTGACCCCCAGGTGGTCAAGCATCCCCAGCTTACACTGATATCCAACAAAAGAAACTGACATGAAGATAATGCCAGGTGTCAGACCAAGGCAGGGTCATGGGTATGTCCACTTCATTTGGATATTAAAGTGAGGTTTGTTCCCTTTCAGGCCTGGCTCCTTTGTGGTTGAGATTATGTGCTGGGTTGGTTAGATAAAGGGTGTGGCCCACATATCCTTAATATTAGCCCAAACTAATTGGGGTTCAAGGTGTTGCCAAGTTTCCTTTGAAATCTGTTTATGGCCTTGCAATGATATTAATAATCAGGTCATCATCGAGACCCTACTTGGAGGGTATATATACCCCCTACTTGGAGGGTATATGTGTCCATATGTCAGCTAACCAAACTAAACTAATTTTTGTTTAGTCTAGATTCTTGGTGAACAGGCTATGGCCTGAGTTATTTAAAAAAAAAAAAAAAATTGTTCCTAAAAAAAAAAAAAAAGAAAAAAATTCAATTGAAGTCAAGATAAGTTCTTATCTAAGACAGCTACAGGATTCAGCTTTTTGGTATGGCATGTCCACATTGATAGGTTATTTAGGTGAACCCTTGTCATTTTCTAGTCAGATTGTCATCCTTGTGTTGAGGATATCGCCCAGACTGAATGATGTGTGTGCAACACACATATTAGGTTCTTGGGTTGTCTGCTTGTATCAGATATTAGTACAGAAAATATTGTGGGTGAGTCCAAGATTGTCCAGGAACAAGCTGGCATGTGTCTGCAGTGTGTTATATCAACTGAAACTAAGTCCTTCAGTCAGTGTCTCATGGTATGTGCTCTAACTACCATGTTGTTTCACTTTGGTTTGGGCTTGGGCACAGTGCTCTTCTTTGTTTGGCTCAGATCTCTTTGAATGAGGAGTTAATCCAGAATAATTTTACTTCAGCAATTGGATTTCCCATGGGAATGAGGGGCTGAATTTGATTGGAGACAGTCTTTTTTTTTTTTTTCCTCTGAAGTCTTTCATTTGAGGGATTGCCCCAGGCTCAGTATCTTCTATTTGGGTTTGGGATCCTATGGGTGCAATACAGGCCCAGACCTACTTCTCTTCTAGGTTTGGGCCTGGGCTTCTTCAGGGTCAGGGTCTGGGCCAGGAACAATCCTTTTCTTGGTTTGTGTAGACCACAGTCATTTCAGGGATTGTCAAAGGCACATATGTCATTTCTTTTTGAGCTAGGCACCCTAAGGTTCAGGGACTGGCCCAAGCCTACATATCTCCTACCAATGAGCCTGAGCTTTTCCAAGGCTAGGGTTTTGCCCAAGCCCATATCTTTCCTAGCTGTGGGTGTGGGTTTCTTCAGGGTCAGGGTTTCACCAAGCCTATATTGCTTATTTGGGGCCCAGGCAGTTTTAGGGTAAGATATTATCTCAGGTCCAAATCTCCAGTGTGGGACTCAGGCTTCTACAGTGTTGGGGTTTGGCCCAGGTCCACATCTCCTCCCAGCTTTGGGCCTGGGCCTATTCAGAATCAGAGTCTGGCACAGGCACACATCTCTTCTTCTTTGGGCCCGTGCCTATTCAGGGTTAGGATTTAGTCTAGGCCCACATCTCTTCTAGCTTTGGCCCCAGGCCTTTTCAGTTTTAGGGTTGGGCCCAGCCCTACATCTCTTGTTCCTTTAGGCACAGGGCTATTCACTGTTAGGGTTTGTCCCCGCCCATATCTTCTAACTTTGAGCCCAGGCCTCTTCAGGATGAGGGTTTGGCCTTGGCCCACACCTCTTCTTCCTTTGGGCCTAGCCTTGTTCAGCATTAGGTTTTAGGCTAGGCCCACATCTCTCTTAGCATTGGGCCTTGGCTTCTTCAGGTTTGGGGATAGACCTAGGCAGATATATCTTCTAGATTTGGGCGCAAACCTTTTCAGGTTTAGGATTAGGATTCTGCAGAGTTAGGTTTTAGCCTAGACCCATATCTCCCTTAGCTTTGGGCCAAGACTTCTTCAGATTTAGGGATAGGCCCAGGCCAATATATCTTCTACCTTTGGACCAAAGCCCATCTGAGTTTAGGGTTTGGCCCAAACCTCTTAAAGTTTAAGATTAGACCTAGGTCCATATCTCTTCTTTCTTTGTAGTGAGGATTCTTCAGGGTTAGGGTTAGGCCCAGGCTCTTGTAGTTTTAGTACTAGGCCTACTGAGGTTTAGGGTGTGGCCCTGGCCCTTCCTTTGGGCCAAGGTCTCTCCAGTATTAGGGTTTGGTTCAGGCTCATATATGTTCTAGCTTTTAACCCAGGCATCTTTAATGTTAGTGTTTGGCCCAGGCCTACATCACTCCTAGCTTTGAGACCAGGACCTTTAGGGTCAAGGTTTGCCCCAGGCCCACATCTCTTATTCCTTTGGGCCTAGAAGTCTTCAGGGTTAGGTTTAGGCCCAGACCCATGTCTTGTCTAGCTTTGGGTCTAGGCCTTTCAGGGTGAGGGTTTGGCAGAGGTCCACATATCTTTTTACTTTGGGCCCAGGCCTCTTAAGGTTAAGATTAGGCCCACACAAACATTTGTTCTAACTTTAGGAGGAAGCTTCTTCAAGGTTTGTTTTTGGCCTAGGGACATATCTCTCCTAGCTTTGGTCCAGGATCTGTAGGATCACGGATCACAGTTTGCCCCAGGCCCACGTCTTTTTTTCTTTAGACCTAGGCCCATATCTCTAGATTTGTGATCAGGCTCCTTCAGGGTCAGGGTTTGGCCCAGGACCACATAGCTTCTTGTTTTGGACCTAGGTCTCTTTAAATTTAGCATTTGGCCCAGGACCACATCTAGCTTTCTTCTGGGCCCAGGTTTCTTCAGTGTTACACTTAGGCACAGGCCTGTAAATCTTCTTCCTTTAGGCCCAGGATTGCTCAGGGCTAGAGTCAGGCCCAGGCCTATATCTGTCTTGACACTGGGCTCAGGTTTCTTTTAGTTTTAGGTACAGGCACATATCACTTCTAGCTTTGGGCCCAGGCCTATTCATGTATAGGGTTGGCCTAGGCCCAGAACTCTTCTTCCCTTAGGTCTAGGTTTCTTCAGGGTTAGGTTTTAGCCTAGGCAAATAACTCTTAGCTTTGGGCCTAGGCTACTTTAGGTTTAAGGATAGACCCAGGCAGATATATTTTCTAGCTTTGAGCCCAAGCCTATTCAGATTTAGGGTTCGGCCCTGGCCTAAATCTATTACTTTGGGCTCAGGGCTCTTAAAATTTATGATTAGGCCCAGGCCCATATCCCTTCTTTGTGGTGAGGATTCTTCAGGGTGAATTTTTAGCATAGGCTCATATCTCCTTTAGCTTAGGAACCAGGCTTCTTTGGGTTTAGGGATAGAACCAGGCCCATATCTCTTCTAGCTTTGGGGAAGGGCTATTCATATTTGATTTGGGCCCAGGCCCCACATTTCTTCCTTTTGGCCCAGCCTTCTTCAGGGCTATGTTCTATCCTAGGCCTATATCTCTGTTAGCTTTGGGCCCAGGTTTCTTTAGGTTTAGGGACAGATCCAGGTAGATGTATCTCTTAGCATTGGGCCCTGGCTTCTTTGGGGTTAGGGTTAGGCCCAGGAACATACCTCTTCTAGTCTTCTAGTTCTATTCATAGTTCTTCTAGGTCTATTCATCTCTT